>OX352291.1:40103975-41303975 GCA_947086415.1 Pammene aurita
AATATTGTTCGTTAAGTAATGATGAAAATTGATACTTTTAATAGGATTTTCGAGATGAAATGTAGTTTATTGTATAGAACAAATGTATTATTGATAATTTATTCAATAACAAAAAGCATTACCTAATAATATTTTAGATTTGTCCGAAAATTTGTCCAAATGGAGAGGTTATGTTTTTAATTTGTTAATTATTGTTATAAATCGATACTTAAATTAAAGGGAAAGTAATTAAAGTTATATTGCAGGAAGTATATTAACGAAATTGAATGAATTAAGCGTGAAAAAGCTAAGAACTCACTTTTTCATCCAAAATAGATTTTTGGGAATATTATGTAAAAACTCGTGTTATGAAGTTAAATAACGGAAATAAATAAAGTTGGCAGCTTTGTTTTTATAAAACATAAAGAGTTCAATTCAGTAAAGCGCTAAAATAGACAAATTTTATGATCAAAAATTGTCGTAAAAAGATTGTAAGGATTTTAAAATTACTGATGTTTGATGGAATTCTAGGCTAGTTTTAGCTTATAAACGTGTGATAAACACAATTTTGATCAAAAACAAATAAAGGAAAGCGATGAAAATTAGGATAAAAAGCGAATTTCCTGATAAAAGTTATATTGGTATTTTACAGAGTAAATACGCAGTAAATCCGATAGGATCTTGTCATAATATATGCAGAAAAATTATCCTCATCATAAATTATATAAATTCAGCTTAGGAAATACTTACTTTGTTTGAATTAAAGAAAATCGCTTTCTTAGAGGTTAGGTTTTCCAAAAAGGGTAGGGCGCTCATAGGAACTTGATTCTTCTAGAAGTATGTAGCGTAGGGATCTTAAGAATCAAATTGGTATACAATGATATATTGGCATTTTACGGGGAAAATAGACATTAATACTTACAGGGGCTTATTAAATCATACGCGGGGCTAATGTTTTCATCTATTTTCATATAAATTTTCATTGGAAATTGCATAATTTGGATAAATATTCAAGAAAAACATTCTCTATGGGAGATAGGAGATTGTCGAACTAGGTCTTTAAAATTTGGTTATTATAGGAATTTGGTCTTTAAAATAGTGTGAACTAAAGGATCAATAAGGTTCAAATTGGCTTAAATCAATCTAACCAAGCTACCACAAGGCGGACGTTTCGAACCTCTCTGACGTTTTATACGTAATTTTGATGCTATATAAGGGGAGGGCGTATCGTAGGGACTCACTTTGACTCCGACCAGATCTGCGAGCACCTTGCCTTCTACCTACGGGACTACGGGACGACTTAGCAACGGGACCTGACTTCTGCCGCTGAATAGAGCTACAAGCACCGTGCTACAAACACCGAGGCCCCGCCCTGAGCTGCCAATAGGACCAGCAAAAGAAGTCTAATTTGGTGAGGCAAAATCTATTCACTTATAAAATTTATTTCTTTTCTGTGTATTCTCTTTAGGCCTTGGAGTTGAGTTGCTTTTAATTGACTGATATATTATGAACATTTACCTTATTACTGTGGTTCTTGCATTTAATTTATGTGAAATATGGTTGAATTATTATATGCAATATATATGCGTACGGAATTTAACGGAGTATGCGGGAACATTTTACGAATTTAACGAAATAGGGATGGATGCGTTTATCCTATATTGCGTATGCGTTATATTTTTATACGGTTTGCGAATTTTATTGCGGAATGCGTTATATTTTTATGTTTTGCGGTTGCGGCATATGAATTTAATTGAGTATATATTAAGACGTTTACCCTATTTTGGGAACGATTTTTAGCGTGTTTTACGTAACTGATTTATGAATTTAAAAGAGTGTGTCCTCTATTATACTTACGGTTCATATGCTTTGGTATATAAGCATTGACTTGAACTGAAGTAATTATTACTTGTGTGATTGTAACATTATTTATGTATGACAGTGTAACCGACATTAACCATTGAACGATTATGTTCATTCTGCATAACCACTACCTTAATCCTTCTATGAAGTGTTATTTATATAACTGAAATTATTTATTACTTTCGAGCTGAAATAAGGCATCTAACTTCTGTACCAACATTGAGTTGTAAAACAAAAATATTATGAAAATTTTAACAATGTTCTCTGACATAGTGAGACTTGTATTTTATCACCATTCACAATAATTGATGAATAAATATTATTATATTGTTGGAAATACAATTTTTTGGCAAAGAGAAAGCCACTACAATAAAGTATTGAAATTCAACTGAGAGATTGAATCGTGCTGGAGTGAGTTATGGGAATCCATATCAACTACAACTGAACGAAAATAGTTCATAAGTTAATTCAGGCTATCATTCCAATAGTGTACATCATCCGTAAAATTTGATAATTGGATGAAGAGTTTGGTAGTTAGAAACAATGCCTCACTCTACGTACTGTACTATTTGCTTATCCTTGAAGTTTGAATTAGCATAACTGCCTCACACGACATATTTCTATGACTTATTTCGGCATGACCACAGTCACTTTGGTTGAATTTTATTAATTTTGATTTAATTAATTAGCTAGGCATCTCAGAGGTTTTCTTAATGTTTCTTTCCTCTGGTGTGTAGGTTACGAAACGTTGGTAGCTTCACTTAATAAAGTCATTGGTAGACAAAATAAAAAATAAAAATAAATATATATATATAAAAATAGACAGGGTCTGAGACAGTCTTGCTCACCGCACGAAATACATTAGCTACCCTTCCTAACTATGTTTAAACTAAATAAATAATTTTTCCGAGAAAATAATTTAATTGTATAATTATTGTCTGTATTCGTTAACACTGTCGCTTTTGTAGGAGATTAAAAAAAAACATATTTGCTTGTAGTAAAATAAAATATTCAAATAAGACAAAAGTCAATTTCATTGTCAATAACAAAATTTTACAAATTCATTTTCTAGCATTAATCTTTACCGCAAATATTGGGAAGACTTTTTCTATATGGAAACTACCGAATAGCCTTTTCTTTTACAGATATCCTGACACCATCCTCCAGCTTTATCACTAAAACCCCGCATCAACAACTTGAACTTATTACCGTATATTTAATTTACTAATTAATTTTATACACCTATTTACTTAATATCTTTTCCTTGTAAAGTACCATTTATAGGAAATAAAGTTTAAAATAAATATCCTTGTTTTTGTTTCAACAACCTATTTATCAGTCTCCTAAAAATTATCGGGTTACTACATAACTAGGGATCTACTACTAAACTTTCACGAGCCATTGTTAGGAAAAACCGCTGGATTTGTCTGACAAATCATGTTTATATAGGAAATTAGATTACTGGGGTTGTAGTACTTAACGCAGGGTTGTAGTGTTCCTTTCAGGAGGTAAGTATGTATATTCATCAGAGCTTAGAAAATTGTAGTATTACGGGGTTTCAGAAGGGGTAGAGGGTTTCCTTCATGAGAGCCACTTTGGCTTTCTAATCGTTCTAAGCTTTTCAGTTTAAGTAAAAGTTGTGCCTTCCTTTAGTAGCTTCCAATAGCTTATAGCGTAAAGAAGTAAGTTTATTTAGGAGGCGCCCGTTGCGTTCTCTTCAAACTTCCCCAATCGGGTTTTCTATGGGTTAGCTGTAAATAGTTATGCTTAAGTAATATTTAGGTATTATATTATATTTATTTTATTTATTTATTTTATTGACAAAATCGCTTACATGACCTTACAGTAAAACCAATTCGTCACGATACATAAGCTAACAATTACACAAATAATCAAAAAACAATAAAAAATAAAAACAGACGGTAACAAATGAATCACTGCGGAACTGTTGAGCACCCAGCATCCATCGCCTCACATACCCTCAAGCATTCACCATAAACTGCCGCCCATCGCCACGCAAACAAGTCACACTCAGGTGTTGATGCCAGCAGCGCATTGAGCTGTGAAAGGGCGCGGGGTAGCGGCGAGTTCCTGCACGACACGGTGCGTGCCGACGGCACGGCCAATAGGTCGCGTCGCCATGGTCTCAAGGCTATCCTCGGGATATCCGGGACAAACAAACGCACGAGACGCTCAACCAGCTCGGGACAGTCGGACTCTCCACGCAAAGCTCGGCAAGCCATTAGGGGGCGTCCATTAATCGCGTCATATTGTATAGGGGGGGGGAGGGGGTCAAGAAAAAATCACCAATGATCACCACAGGGGGGAGGAGGGTCTGGACACATATCACGTGTAATTTTTTTGTTCCTTGTGCTGTACTGTATTATGGTCAATAAAATAAAAATTATCAACTTTTAAATGAATCAATCTGTCAAAAGCAGAGTAAAATTGCACTAGCACTATGATAGTAAATAATTTTTAATGGCGTTTGACATATTATCTTGTGAAGTAGGTTTTTAGGGTTCCGTAGCCAAAGTGGCAAAAACGTAACCCTTATAGTTTCGTTATGTCCGTCTGTCCGTCCGTCCGTCCGTATGTCACAGCCATTTTACTCGGAAACTATAAAACGTATCTTAATAAATATTTAAATATAAGGTGTATTTTTGTATGCTGCTACTTAGTTTTGTAGTAAAATTGCTGAAAAAGATATTTTAAGGAGGGGCACTACTCCATACATGTAATTATTTGCCAAAAATTTTTTTTTGTTTCCAAATATCGACATGATGCACATCACTCGATAGGTCATTCAAAATAACATTGAGGTCTGTTTGAATTTTTATTTTATTTAGTGAATATTTTAAGAAAAAATCACCCCGTAAGTCTAAAAAACTTGTGTCCCCCTTGTCACTTTTGAACCGGAGATCCAGAAATTGAGAACATTATCGGTTTAGGAATTATTGAGTTATCTCCTAAAAACTCATTTCATACGCAGATACGACCTTTTGATATTACTTTTTCGATAGTAGGTACGAAACCGCGTGGTCCGACACGCACTTGGCCGGTTTTTTTCTATTAACGATAATTTTATTTTATATGTATACATGTACTTTCATTTTTTTACCCTTTACGTGTACGTACGTTACGTAAGTAGGTTCACGTGTTAGAAAACTGTACTTACTTTAGTTAGCAAAAAATTACACGTCATATTGGACAGGGGGGGGAGGGGTCATGAAAATATCATCAAAGATCACCATGGGGGAGGGGGGGGTCTAAAACAAGCCAAAAACGTATGACGCGATTAATGGACGCCCCCTTATCATTAAATGGAAATTACGCCTTACTTCCAGGGAATTGTACCCAAGGGAGCCCAAAAGATACTTTGTTGAGTACAAATACGGGTAATATCCGCAGGTTTTCTTATAAAGGAACCTTAAAAATGCTTTCTGTACCTTTTCCAGAAGTAAGGCATACGTCGATTCGTAGGGGTTCCATATAATCGACGAAGACTAACTTACTCCTACTTATATGTTTTGTCTTCTTTCATTATGGGGATCAATGTTACTCTGCGTCCGTAGGAAACAGCTCAGACAACCCTACACGTGATCCCTGGGTGGTGCTAAAAGAGTAACAAACTTGGCAGCTGCACTGTCCCATCTGGACCTGGCAGCATTCACTGGATTTTCTTTATCATCTACTTACCTGCTACTACTACCCCAGGAAAGAAATGCCTATATCCAGTGACATATATAAATAATGTGTTTATTCTGTCTTGTAAGGTGCTTTTTACATTAAGTAGCTAGCTAACTATGAGATTCACTTAAGAAAATGTGACCTACGCGGTCACATTTTACTCGTAAATATAGTGAATTTATCAAGCAATGTAACAAAAACCTTATTTTTTTTTTTTATACTACGACGGTGGCAAACAAGCATACGGCCTGCCTGATGGTAAGCAGCTACCGTAACCTATGGACGCCTGTAACTCCACAGGAGTCACATGCGCGTTGCCGACCCTTTACAAAAAGGAGGATTCACTGTGTTGACGGCTAAAGGAACAAGAGGGTCCCTCATCGTCAACACACTGGGTCCTCTTTGAGCTCTTTGGCAACCTTTCTCAGCACCAGCAGGAACACAACACTATGAGTAGGGTCTAGTGCTATTTGGCTGTGGTTTTCTGTAAGGTGGAGGTACTTCCCCAGTCGGGCTCTGCTCCAGATTTGAGCGAGATGACATTCACTGAACGTGCCCTACCACACTAAGCGAGATGCCATTCGCAGTGCCCATACCACCAGGTAATTAAATGGCATCAGGTTTTTTACATTGCAATAAGGTTCACGACATATCAGTTATCTTTTTCGATGAATTGACATAGTTAATTCATATTAATCACCAACTTATTGAAACGTTTAAGACGCTAGCGCCATCTCGTGCCGAGTAGCAAACGTTTAACGTATACGTTTAGTTCCGTAGATGGCAACAGAACTACGTACCGTTAACCGCTTTAACATAACGTTTTCGTCTTTATCCGCTACGTGGCGTAAGTAAATACGTTGCTGTGATAATTGTGTTATATAGTACCTACTTTTCTATATATAAATGGTTATACGAAATACAGAAGAATGATAAAAAAGACACCTGTTTTAGTAATGAAACAAGGATTGTGAAAAGCTGTTTTAATTTTTGTCCAATATTGGTAACTAAATGATACCTGCTTACTTATTTCAACTTTATTTATCTAGCTTGATGATTGACATAGATTTTCAATTTGAATCGACATCCGCTGATTACATATGGACTAAGAGCTGGCCATGTCAGAAATGTCACAATACTGAGAGCAATGAAACCCGTCTAATCTTACGATTGCAATACTATACTTATTGCTAGATCCGGGCATCTAGCAAAATTTTTGAATTGTAAAAAAGTATTACCAAAATAGGTAAAAACTGCCGAAGTTGTCTTATACCGGGTGTTTCCTGTAATAGGGGCAATAAATTAAACCGTAGATTCTACTCCTCAAACTGGACAATATTAGTTTAGCGACTTTTAAGAATAACTTATAATTTGATTTTTATTACACTTTAAAGTTTATTCGAACACGCAATGTATTGCGAAATTGATTATTTCTGTTGGGTGACAAGAGTGACAAGCAATGTCAATTAGACGGATTTTAACGTACATTGAAAATACTATTTATTATGTATGAAAAAGAGACAATATAAAAACTTCATTTTTTTTTAAATTGTAGAACAAACGTTTCATTGTTTGAGGAGTAGAATCTACGTTTTAATTTATTGCTCTTATTACAGAAAACACCCTGTATATAGAGGACGGGGCCTATATTTTAACATTAAAACAAAAAATATTGCGTATTAACTATTTCGGAAACAAACAGTAGGCCACAAAATATGAACTACATTATACTTATGTCATTTTGGACTACTTTCCCCATCAGAAAGTGTTGGCAATGATAATATACAGGATGAATTTTAAGTCGTGAATCGTAATATGTTTTTCTAACTCCATAAACAACAAGCAATTTGATGCCCCAACTCTTACTAAAATCAGACAAGATTTTTTTTTGTTTTTTTTAATTTTTTCTCGTTTATTTTACTTTTAAAAGTGGATTTAGGATATTACAACGGCCTATTAGGATATTTAAATTAGTAAATTGAATTGCATCTTTGAATCGGAACTGTCATTGACATCAAATTTGTCATTTGTCCTAGTTAGAAATGAAATTTACTTAATTTCTCATCTGAAATATCTCATAAAGCTGTTTTAATTCCGCATGATCACTTTTAAAAGTAAAATAAACGACAAAAAAATAATAAAAAAACAATATTTTTTTTGTCTGATTTTAGTAAGAGTTGGGGCATTAAATTGCTTGTTGTTTATGGAGTTAGAAAAACATATTACGATTCACGACTTAAAATTCAACCTGTATAATCTAATTATTTATATAATTTCTCATAATACTGCATGAAAACCAGAACTCTAGGATTTGTATTCTTAAAGTGGTTTTGAATCTTTGACCCCCACCACTCTCCAGCTTCGAGATGTCCGGATCTAGAAATCAGCATAGTATAACAAACTAACGAAAGATGTTACGTAGCTTTTATTATTGTGTCATATCTGACGTGGCTACCTCTCCATCTAATACCACTGAATCATATTTTTTTAAAGTATAGCAAGATTTCTAAGACGTCAGAATGTTAAGGCAGTAAGTAAGACTTGCTTGACTTGAGCTCTTGAGCACAATTCGGCCATTTGGTGTATTCCGATCTGTCCGGGGACCTCGATCGCGTGCAGTATGGCGTGGCAATGGCGGGGACAAGTAATGATTACTATGTAGAACCCTATTCCCATGTTAGGCGCGTACACATGGGAATAGGCTTACACCGGAATACACTGGACGTTTTTGTCCTTCAAGTTTGATAGCTTTACTAGATGGCGCTGTACGGCTCCATACATTATGCGGTAACTCTGAAGCGCCATCATCATCATCATCATCAGTGCCATTAGCTAGTTACGTATTTGGGCAAAGGAACGTTAGGTTTGTTAGGATCGAGGAAAACATGCAAATACACATAGGCTAGGCAGATTATTATACGATTTCACAATCTACTATAATTTAGGTTTATATGGGCGTATGAGATCAATGGCTCGATTCGATGGAACGATTTGCCCAGCAGTGGGTTCAAGATAAGCTCCATATAATAATTATACTTGGGTTGCTATTAAAATAGTTTCAAATTAGACACGTTTTGACTTTTTATTTTAAATATTACAGAATAAACGCTCTATTGTACGTTTTGACATAATAATAAAACATCTAAAAATTTACAAAGTTTCATATCGATTCATAAAAGAATGTTTAACTAAAATCAAATTGTATAATATTTTACTATGTACACCATTATTTACTAACAAGTCAATTACTTATAAGGGTGATGGAAAGTATGTTGAATAAGCCTTTTTCAGATAAAATTAAATAAAATCATAGTTACTCGTTAACTGAAACCTTAACAATGGAGGCCAAGTCAATATTTTTATTTAATCTTAATACCTTTATTTATAAAAAAATAAGATATACCATTTTTAACTGTAGATGACCTGCCGTGTCCAAACGAGTCGCTCTTTCGCTTTTTATTTTTAAATTATTTAGGTCTAATTGTAAGTAAAAAAGTGGTCATGCTATGTTACAGTGAGAAATACCATAATAAAATTTATATTACAAGAATTTCATATAGGTATCCCTTTCAATCAACAATATTCACGCTTGAAGTTGGTCCAACGATTTTTTTACTGTAACCTGACAGTGCGTCCGTTCCTTTTGCGGTATTGCTTATGACTTACACATACAAGATCATATAAATTATAAAATACCCGCAAATCATCAGATTATTATGGGGCTAACTGATGTAGTAATCTTCTGTGGCTGCGTTGTCTTAGTTTCGTAGAAACAAGGATTCCAATTAAGTAGTAGTAGTACCAGTAAAGCACAAAACAAGTACATGACCAACAAAAATATAGTTAGTGTGTACTTTGTATGCGGAGGGGGTCTTTTTCTCTGCAGCTGACCGTACAAAGACGAACTTATCCCTTTAAGGGATCTCTTCCAGCTAACCTTTAATCAACTGAGAGAAATCGGTCAGACATGGTACGAGTAGACAAAGATTTGTACATTAGTTGTACATGACGGCAATACTTCGGAGAAGTTACTAAACGTAGATACTATAGGTAGTGTTAATAATAATAATAATAATAATAATAAATACTCTTTATTGCACACCTCATACAGTTACAAGCACAAATTTTACAATTAGATAAATTTAGGTAGAGGTAACAACAAGCGGTCTTATCGCTAATGAGCGATTTCTTCCAGACAACCTTTGGCTAGTGGAGACTAGAGAAAAACAATAAGCAGTAGGTGGTGCATAGAAACAAAAGAGACGAAATAGATAACACAGCACATTCATATGAATATACATACTTAAATAAATACAAAATACACATACATATACGTACATATATACATATATAATACACACAATAAGAAACAACAGTGTCAACTTAAAAACCTAAGGAAGAGATAAATAGTATTCCTTAAGTTGCGATTTAAAGCTACCAATAGATTGCGCGCGTTTAATGTTGAGAGGGAGAGAATTCCACAAACGAACGGCCTGGAACGTAAATGAGCAATTATAAAATTTGGAAGATGAAGATGGCACTTTTAGGAGCAATTTTTGAGAGGATCTAATAGAATTAAGATAAGAGAAACGCTCTTTGAGGTAGCGGGGAGTTGCAGGGTTAAAAAGTATAGAAAAGAGTAAAGAAAGTATGTGAGAGTTACGGCGGTGACGGATAGGGAGCCATTTGAGTTGAGAACGAAAACTAGAAACATGGTCGAATTTGCGTAATCCGAAAATGAACCGAATGCAGGCATTTTGAATACGCTCAAGCTTATTAAGTTGCTCCTCGGTTAGGTCTAAATAGGAGATATCTGCATAATCAAGAATGGGGAGAAGTAACGACTGAGCAAGCGCAATTTTAGTAGCATTTGGCAGGAAATTCCGGAGCCGTCTGAGAGACCCTATGGCAGCAAACATCTTCCTGCTCACTTCACTCACCTGAGGCACCCATGATAGACAACGATCCATGATTACGCCAAGATTTTTCACTTGGTTGGAAAAAGGAATTTGGATACCATCGAAGACTATCGGAGGGAGCCTGAGAAAGTCAATTTTGGAGATTTGTTTAGCGCTACCCATCACAATTACCTGTGACTTTAGGGGGTTTACTTTTAAACCGTAATTTTGACTCCAATTTGATATGCAGAGCAGATCAAGATTCGTGGCTTCTATAACTGAATTGAGATCGCTATGCACACCCTGCGAATATATTTGAAGGTCGTCGGCATAGAGGTGATACGAAGAGGAGAGATCAAGAGTTATGGAATTAATGAAGATAGAAAATAAAAGAGGAGACAGCACACCACCCTGTGGAACACCAGCTGATGTGCTGCACCAGGAAGAACACGAAGAATCTAGTTTAATTCTTTGCCGACGACCAACCAAATAGCTGCGGAACCAGTCAATCGCTGCAGCCGATATGTTAAGAGACTGTAAGAACGCGAGCAAAATGTCAAAATCGACCGTGTTAAAGGCATTACTGAAATCTAGAAGTGCAAGAACTGTAAGCTTCTGGTCATTCATACCCAAACGGATGTCATCGGTAACCTTGACAAGAGCCGAGGTAGTACTATGGCCCGGACGAAAACCAGATTGAAATGGGTTTAGGAGGTCATATCTATTCAGGAAGGAAGTTAGTTGCTGATGCACTAGCCGTTCGAGGACTTTGGATAGGAAAGGAAGAATGGAGATGGGGCGATAGTCAGAGAAGGAACTGGGGTTGGATTTTTTGGGTGAAGGAATAATATTGGCATCCTTCCACAGACTGGGAAAAGTACTTGATGAATACATAACGGATTTATTATTTAGTAGTCTGTTTGTAACGGAAATGTAAGTTTAACCTAGAGCTTAAAATGCAGCCTATATTATATAACAATACATTTTCAATCCCGCGGGATGGTTTTTGCGGGATCCGGATAAAAATAAAACTTTTGCGTGTAGGTAGGACCAAGTAAACAAAATAACGTCCATTTTATTGGGGCATGCAACTCGGGCTTTTTAGTATGACAAATACCGTTCCCTTTTACATAAATGATACAGGCGGCCCATTAAAAAACATTTTTCATTGAAAATATTAAATAAGGCAAAAAAAAAAAATTTTTACTTTAACCCGGCGATGCCACTATTTTTGGAATCACCCATAAGTGTGTGAAAAAGATAAATATACTATTTGATCTTGATACGTATAAAATAAACAAATATCAAAGATGTACAAACAATTATTATATAAATAATTCTGTAATCCTGAAAATATTTGTTATCAGCGCCTATATGCTTTGTTAGGTACAGCTTCAAAGCTATAAATATTTTAAAACAATAAATAAGTACTTTATTCGACGTGAACGGGTGCTGTTTGTGGAGATCGGTATGTTTAGGCTAACTGGGGCTACACAATTACGTAACTTTTTATTAATCATATTAAATTTTAGTTTAATTAGCTTTAGACACAATATTCGGTGCTTGTTTATCCTTAAATCTTTATTTCTTTTAATTATATAGAACATATAGATCAAGACACTTGGAGACCTTATCTTCTTATCTCTGAGGATAATTTGGAAATAGAATGTTTTATTTTTGTATACTAGAATCACTTACTGTTTTTATTATTACGAGTATTTAGATTGAAAATGTGTTTCTAACTGTTGATGATGGATTATTGTAATTTGGAAATTTAAGCAGAGGACACAGTTCAAGTATGAAAGTATATCAAACTTTCGTTTACTTCGTTTTTAAATATAACATTAGGGCTCATTAACATTTTTTTTTTCTTTGGTAAGTATGTCTCTTAAAATGGTTTGATATGTTTTCTTATACAACAACGCATTTATACGTATTTTTAAGTTTTGATGTACTGTTGTTTTGAAAAAAATAAGTCCCGCCGAGTTTCTTGCCGGTCATAATACTTCTCGGGTCTGAGGTGTAGGGTTAGAACCGTTGTAGTTTGTTTTTTTCTCTCTTTTACTTTGATGAACTATCTGACGTGTAAAAGTGCCCTTGTGGCCTACTTACTGAATAAATGTTTGATTTTGTGTTCGATATACCTATTCGTAATAGGTGCTAGTCTTAAAATATACGATGACTTAACATACCTTGTGGGGCAGTGCGTCATATCTACAAGCTAGTAATAATTTATTCAAGAGAGACACAACTATTTAAATTAACATGACCATTATGTCAAATAAAACCGACTTCTAACACCAATAAAATAATTATCATAATTCCTGCCATCCTGTAGTCCTACTGTGGGTAACCCTTTCAAACAATAATCGATCCAGCCGTCTTTGAATAATCGGTAAACATACATGAATTGAGAACCTCCTCCTTTGAAAACTTGAAGTCCATTAAAAAGCAAGGTAATATTTATAAATAAAGGATTTCCTGTAACACAAAGCTAGCCAGAAAAAAATAAAGTATCTAAGTAATCTCATATAAGTATCTAGTCCATATAAGAACCTATCTCTACTGTGAATTCCATCCTCAGTAGCAACAGAAATTGAGTAAAGCCTGGCTTTAAAGACACTATACGGTCACTTAAACTAGCAATCTCGTCCGGCTAAAGGATCTTAACCAAGTCCAAGAAAAATATTTTCGTTCGTCTTTTACGAAGTATTATTTCATGAGCAGGTATAACGTTTCGTGAACACGTAGGTATTATACCTACTAGCATTTCCACAAGAAAAATCATACTTCAACAGCTAAAGCCTACCGCAAATAGTAATAAGTAATGACTGTTATCTAAAGTAACTCGTAACTTAACTAGATTAATAATTATGTATAAAAAAAATTGGCAACTGTTTTATTTTTTCTTCTTTGTTCTATAGACACCCTAATAATCGATATATTCACGAAAATAAATCGATTTTTGCAATACTTCTCGAGCCGTGAAACGATGAAAAATACCTAAATATACATTGTGGTGTTATATCCCGCAATAAATATTCTTATGGAGCTGATTCGCAGCACTTGGCAGTGTAAACTTGATGCACTTAGACCGCTGGAACGGAACGCTCTGAAAGGTTTATGTGTTTTGGTGCCAATAAAAGGCTTTTATTAGTGTTGTGGTCTGCTGCTGAGTTTACTTTGTATTTTCATTTTCATGTTTTTTAGTTACGTTCGAAGTATAGTACTATTTTTAAAACATGTAAATTTTTTTTCAACCGACTTCAAGATTTCGAAGGAGGAGGTTATCAATTCGTCGGGATCTTTGTTTTTGCTATTTCTTTTTTTTTTTATGTATGTTCACCGATTATTCGAAGACGGCTGGACCGATTTGGAAAATTATTTTTTTGTTTGAAAGAGTATACTTCACAGTTGGTCCCATTGTAACCAGGTCAGGATCTGATGATGGGATCCTGGAGAAATCGAGGGAACTCTTCAACTATTATAGGCACACCTATAGTGATTTGAGTATTTTTTACAGCATCTCGAGCATTTGCTTTTCGAAAGATGGATGCTAAGTGAAATCGGTTCGTTTTTGTTTAAAATTATCTTTTAGAGTGCATTAAGAATTAATTTAGAGGTCTAGCTCGGCTCTGGCCCCTAAAAAAATTACAAAATCTGGTCCCATTCGAAAAGAAAGCATAAAACTTTGCATCCACGTAGCTTATATAGTATAAAAAAAAATTGAAGTAGAAACAGGTCGTCAAGTGATTGTTTCTCTCGCCTCCCCCTACTATTGTATCCCGTTTTCCAATTATTTACACTTTCTATGAAAACGGTAAAACATATGTCCAACAAAACTGGCAATTAACAAAACATTCTTCATTAAATTCTCTACAATAATGTGATGTGTTTTCTGGCATATAATATAACACAGTACGAAACGTATGAGCGACGTAGGACACACTGTGCACTGGGGCAACCCAAAATTTATTTAGAAGTAAAGTTAATGGCTAAAGACCAACTTTTCGTACTCGTTTATGGACATATCTGATCCATAGCCTATATTTTATCATTTAATGCCTTTCTTGCTCGGTTGATGTTTTCCTAGTCGCCCATACTATTTTGTATGATGGTGTAACATTGCTTATCTTAATTTGCGCGACATATAAATTGAAAACTTTAAGTGCAACATAATTTATGACAGCTACTTTAGATAATTTAATGAAAAACATATTCTGCATTGGAAGTTATGTGTAACCTTCAGGACGATTTCCTATTGTTATAAGCTACATGCATGCAAAGTTACACGCCTTCTTCCGGGTGGGACCAGGCTTTATGACTTCGACTCGGACTAGTACGGGAGTCTAGGAATAGCTGAAGCCGCTGAAGGGACTGTGTAAACTTTGTTAAAGGTGATAGTAATGAAAAGAAAGGATGTGAAAAATAATATGACAGGCGAGTGACATATCCCGTCCATAGCCAATATTTTAAAATTTAATGCCTTTCTCAAGAAATTGATTCGGTTGATGTTTTCCTAGTCGCCCATACTATATTGTGTGACGGTGTAACATTACTTGTCTTAATTTGCGCGACATATAAACTGAAAACATTAAGTGAAACATAATTTAAGAACAGCTACTGTAGATAATTTAATGAAAAACATATTCTGCATCGGAAGTTATGTGTAACCTTCAGGATGATTTCCTATTGTTATAAGCTACATGCCTTCTTCCGGATGGGACCAGACTTTATGACTTCGACTCGGACTAGTATGGGAATCTAGGAATAGCTGAATGGACTGCGTAAACGTTGTAAGAGGTGATAGTAATGAAAAGAAAGGATGTGAAAAATAATATAACAGACGAGTGACAGGTGTGGAAGAAAAAACAAGCTGTACAGAACCCAAGGAAATGGGACAAAGGTAAACGAATGTTGAAACAGAAACATTAGGCACCAAACCAAAGCACTTAGCCTTGCTATCGTTAAATATGTATTCCTAGTAATCAGTTGATATTTTATATGTTGTCCAAATTAAGACATTATACCATCTGAATTTATACAAAATAATATTATGTCAAGTACGAATATATGGTACTTTTTGTGTAATTTTATCAAATAAGTATTATAGATACAATATTTAGCGACATCCCATAATTCAGAAACTATTATACATGGAGTACAGTTGGCAGTAGATGTAGCTAAGCATTTAAGGTGTTCAAAGCTGCATAACTGGCATGACTTTATTTTTAAGACAATAAGAGAGTTTGAAAATAATTTTGGCAACCTCAGCGTTAGCTACTTCTGCTGTTGAGATTCATTGGTTTTGTTGATCAAAGCAAAGGATGTAAGAAACTAGTTGTTCTTCAAATCTTCTTGTTTCTAAATGTTGGAAGGAGATCAAGTAGCGAGGTCTTCCAGCCGTGAGATACCTGTAGAGACGAGCTTCTGATGTGGAACTAAACTACAAAAGCCCGGATCTACAGGGTAGATCACGAATGTGCCATTATGTTTTTCAATGTTCTTTATATCTTCTTTCTTCGGTCTTCTTTCCTTCTGCTTTCTGTCTTCTCTGCGGTTTTTTGCCTTGGTTCGGTGCAGCTCTTTTGCAAGATTTGATCTGAAACTTGGAAACGGAGATTTCATTACAACACAAATCAGAAATAAATTAGCGTTACAAAGAAAAACGTGACAATGTATGTAAGTCATGCTAGCAGGGCTGAAGTTGGGGGTGTAGATAATATTTTTTTTTAATTCATACTTATGTCGAAAATTAGACATTGAATATCAAATTTTTGACATAAGTGTGAATAAGCCAAACTTAACCAGCCAGCTTAACTTAGCCGTATCGTACAGTACCTAAGTCTGCCTAGCACTTCCAACTTTCTCTCAATTGCTCAAAGGTTAACTGGAAGAAATCCCTTAAAGGGATAAGTTCGCCTTTGTACGTATATGTTGTGTTATATATATTTCGTTGTGTTTACTACTACTTAAGTATGAAATCCAAAAAAAACTACACGTACGGTATTTACATTAAGTGACAAAGCGGGCAAGATATTCTAGCGAGCGGAGCGTAAGCGAAGTTGTCTGTACAACTTCGGACAGAACGGAACTGTCACCTGGCTACCAAGACGTTTGTGCATTTTGATGGCTTTTTGATTTTGAATAGTTGTTCCGCGATAACTTTAGTAACGTTTTTCTGATCTCTATGAAATTTGTTGAGGTTGTAGCAAAGCTCCATACAACATGTGGGTTCGTTTATGAGCAGAATCGATCAAGGGGTTATGGAGCTTGAAGGCTAGAAACAATCATCATTCGGGTCTTGTTATATTGGTCAACTTGTTTGCAAGGAAATTGCGAGTTCTCAGTTCGAGGCGGACTACTAGTTAAAATGATTTAACACGCTCTTGTTTAAAGTCGTGTCTTCAAGCTTTTTGAACACCTCGTCAGCTTACCTACTTCTGCTACTGACTGCAATGTACTCAGATAGCCATTAAAAGTAGAGCCCAGAATGAGATAGGTAAACAGATGTTTGCGGGGGTGTAATTTTTTAAGTTACCACGTTATGGTAAACAAATACTGGTGGCCTGGTGGTAAGACGTCAAACTTTCAATCCGAAGGTCTCGGGTTCAAACCCCGGCTCGTAGCACTGAGTTTTCGGAACTTATGTACTAAATATCATTTGATATTTACCGGTCGCTTTTCGGTGAAGGACAACATCGTGAGGAAACCGGATCTAATCCCAACGAGGCCTAGTTTTCCCTCTGGGTTGGGAGGTCAGATGGCAGTCAGTTTTAGGATTAGGTAGCCGAGGCGCAATAGAGCAAAAAGCTGGAACAAACTCTAGGTGGAAGAGAAAAACCGCGTTATGGTATTATCTCTTGTACTTTTTATGGGGAAGGGATTAATTGTTTTAGGCCTAAATTCCATGAATTATTCAAGAAGTACAATTGTACCCACGGTCAAAAGTAAAATGGGGGGAGGGCTTTTTTGAACTTTCGGAGCTATTATTTACGAAACTACCAAAAACGTACATTGTAGTCAGCAGAATAATTAGATGGTCAGCAAAGCTTAGGTTAGGTTACACTTTTGCTGATTTCTCTGCAGACCAAGACAATTTTTTGCAGACCAGTTAAATCAACTCCCCTTTCATGTCGTTTTTAAAAGTTTATTTTACTTTGCAAAAAAAAAGCTTTCAGTTCACTCAATCAAATTTTGCATACTATTAAAAGCCATGAGTCCTACTTTTATATCATACCATAACATGTTTTATTAGACGCATCAGTATTATTATACTTTACTTTCTAATATAAGTTTTATAAACCAAGCGCCGGGATAGGGTTCAGTGGCGGATTGTTGTATAGTTATTAGTTTAGGATCGCGCCCATAAATACTGAATAAATAAAGCACACACACAGAGGCCTGCGTCAGAGGCGAATCCAGATACCAAAAATATGATTCTTATTTTTTCATTTATGTTACTTATAATTCGGAGTGAAATATTATTATTTTATCATAAATTAATATCACGCCGGATTTTGATGTCTCATTACTTTAGGAAGTTAGGTATAATGGTGGTGTTTAATTATCACAAAAATACACATTTTTTTATTTTTATACCACGACGGTGGCAAACAAGCATACGGCCCGCCTGATGGTAAGCAGTTACCGTAGCCTATGGACGCCTGCAACCCCAGAGGATTCGCATGCGCGTTGCCTACCCTTTAAGAACCTCTTTCTGGAGTCTCGGTGTGGGGTCAGGACAACTTAGTCCGATTTAACCCCACAAAGACACAAGTCTGCGCGTTTACCGCTAAGAAAACCCCATTTACTGTGGCCCCTCAGTTCCAAGGCACAACTCTCACAATGTCAGGGAGTATTGGGATCCTCGGTGTCGACATTTCCAGTGACGTCCAATTCCGTAGTCACCTTGAAGGGAAGGCCAAGCTGGCATCCAAAAAGCTCGGTGTGCTCAATAGAGCGAGGAGATACTTTACTCCGGGGCAGAGACTGCTTCTATACAAGTCGCAAGTCAGACCCCACATGGAGTACTGCTGTCACCTTTGGGCGGGAGCACCTGGATACCAGCTTGGTCCCTTTGACTCGGTGCAAAGGCGCGCTGTGCGGATCGTCGACAATCCCAAGCTCACGAGCGACATTGAACCTTTGAGTCTAAGGAGAGACTTTGCCTCCTTATGTGTGTTCTATCGCTTGTACAATGGGTTGTGTTCTGAAGAACTGTTTGATATGATGCCCACGGCAGCTTTTTATCACCGCACTGCTCGCCGCCGGCAGGGTGTTCATCCTCACACCCTGGAGCCTAAGGGGTCGCGCACTGTACGGTTTAAGAGGAATTTCCTCCCACGAACGCTGCGACTGTGGAATGAACTCCCTGCCGAGGTTTTCCCAGCGGGCTACAGTATGAGGTTCTTCAAAAAAGGAGTGTATAGGTATATATATATATATCAACTGTGTATAAGAAAAATGACGAAAGACGTGAATATCAAATACAAAATTGCTCTAAAGGTAGGTCAGCTATACCGTACCTACAGTTATACCGTAATATTTGCCTGGATTAAATTTTCGTTAATTTTGTTTTTTTTCTGTTTGCGCCTGGCGCTTTGCGCGCTTTAGGATTTAACTGCTTTTCTTACAATTTTACGTTATCTGGTCACTTTAGATACCTTTATGGAGATGTTTATTTGCCATACCTCATCACCATCATCTTACAGTAAAATTAGTAACAATATAATATACCTACCTACTAATTTTATCGCGTCATGCTTGCTTCAGCGCCTAAATTACTTTGTAAGGCGACGTACTAATATTAATATTCAATCCGTATCTTATTCAGAGCTTCCGAATACGCCTCCATACGCTTATGTTAATCACAGTGTCATTACGAAACGGTATCTACCGACACGGCAGATTAGCATGACAGCGCGCCGGCCATTTGATATGGAAATCTCGTTAGACGTGACACATCATAATCTATCATTTATAACGTAAATACCTCGTAAAATGTACAAACACGCACGCCATTGGTTAACGGTAACATTCAATTTCCACACAACAATACGCGCTAATCTAAGATGGAATGACGAACACGAATCGGAATGCTTGTAGCAAAAAATAATCTCAGTATTTCCGCAAATCATCGAGCATTGTATCCGATAATGTACTAGCAGGAGCGGGCGAACAAAAAGGCTCACTTAATTGCGCGAGGGAAGCGCTGAAAGGCGCTACCATTGTTTCCCGAAGGCTTTGTTGGATCTGACTCATCAATTTCCCGGGATTGACGGAACGATTGAGACTAGTTCCCGTTTTCCAACTAATTCCGCTATCCGGGATTTTTAATGGTTTCGATGTGCGCTCGGCCGGGAAATAGTGCGGTTCCAAAGCGCGGGAGACGCAATTAATCCGGCTTAGCTCGGGTAAGCTGGCCATTACTTGTGTTTTAAGAATATCTGAATCCGCGGGATACGATGTCTTAGTTTTAAAGTGGTTTGAAGTAAGAACGCTACCTATTTTTTTAACGAGCTCCATATGTAATATGGTCACAGACTGAGACAGGATAAAAGTGTTCTGCTATTTTTTCAGACGAGGTCCAGCCAGACCAAGAATAAGCTAACGGTACGGACTATTCATTTTTATAATAGTAAATTGCCCACCTCTTAAATTTCTTTCTATCACTTTTTTCTTTTTTTTACTATAATCTTTATGACTTCTGTTATACTTTGATTCACAATTAAGTAGACTCGCAAAACTTATGCAATCAGGAAAAATAAAGGGACATTCAACTAGTCCAAATTACTCGCATTAGATAATTGCTTGGATTAAGCTTAAGCAACATATTACAGAATAGAGACCATTTATAATCGTAACTATGCCTGGAAAATCTACTCACAATCAGCCTAAATACGAGAAGACTAATAGTCTTATCGAGGCATTGAACCGAAAATCCCCCTTGGTTACCCTACGCCATCTCTTGGTGTAGAATTCCTATTGCCTATCAAGCACCAGCGACTCGACATTTTAGTTGTACCAGTATAATTAATTTACAATTCAGTGACGTGTATGCGTAAGCAGGGAACTCGCTTATATTGGTTCACCTCAACGATGGTCTCGCTTGGTTAGGTAAGTCGATTGAATGACACCCATGGCTGTATATTCCCATATCCTATCGAATAAAAGAGCGAATCTCTTAAACGAACCAGTTTAAATATATTAACTCAAGAACTGCTAGAAGTATTCGTAATCGGGGAGCGCACTTAAGCCGGTTCTTCTAATCGTAGGCTCGGTGAGCGGCTTAAACAACATCCCTACCATTAATCTTGTACGCCAAGCAAACAGCTTCCTTCGCCTGCGAACAACTTTAGAGCTGACCGATGTCGATAATATGCTAATCAAACTGTCCAATAATGACTGTAATGTGATAAGGCTTTGAGGCTTTGAGCCAATTAATTACATCTGAGCTGCCATGTTCGACACTTAATTATATGTAACAAGAAACGCGAAGGTGAAGTACGCTATATAAGGGAGGAAAGGGATGCATTTGTGATTACTATAGAAGCATTCCATTGGAAGGTTCATAGATTTGACACTTATTGAATTTGAATTGGCTACTTTCCTAAAAAAATATTTAGTCAGTCAGTTAGATTATCAAAAAATATTGGACACGTATTTTTTATTTTGTCAATCACACAAAAATTGGTAAAGATATAGCCAGTTAAAGTTCCGCGTGACGTCACGTTTCAGTACTCTTTTTAGCATAATGTGACGTCACGCGGAACTTTAACGGGCTATATCTTATCCAATTTTTGTATGATTGACAAAATAAAAAATACGTGTCCAATATTTTTAGATAATGTAACTGACAGACTGAATAGAATTATATTTTTTTTACTCAGGAAAGTACCCGTTTATTTTTAATAATTCACGTGTCTCGATTTATTAAATGGCCTTTATCGATTTATAGAATCTGTAGATTTTTGTAAATAAATAAGTAGTAACCCTGATTAAATCTTCGTTATAACTAGTCCTGCTTAAGACTTTCCAATGTCGATGGTAAGAACACACAAATGCGTGAAGTCTCTAGTCGTCGCTGTCAAAGACGATTTCGGAGATCCGCTAAACCAGGAGCTCTCCCCGCCCGTCTCAATGTCTCTCATAAATCCTTATCCGATGTCTTGGATAAAATATTGGTAAAATGGTATGGCGCGCTGCCATTAATTGATATACTTATTCATTTTTAACTATATAATTGTATAGAGTGTTTGAAGCTCTTTGTAAAATAGTTATATAGGTACCGATCATTTTACGATATAATATTTTTTTTATTTTCAAGGGATTTAAAATACTTAAAGTTGATAATATCAACGCAAATCCTAGCTTTGCTAGCGATCCTAGCTGTCTAGCTGTCTATCAAGGAGGATTACAGAGACAACAGACAGACAGAGACTTCTAGGTTAAGAGTTTTTGCCGCTCGACTCGAAGTTACATATGAACAAAATTTCAATTATTTTAAGCGCTTGACAGATTAATACCCCAAGTGCCATTATAAATTGAACTGCTTTTTAGGGTTCCGTAGTCAACTAGGAACCCTTATAGTTTCGCCATGTCTGCCCGTCCGTCCGTCCGTCCGTCCGCGGATAATCTCAGTGACCGTTAGCACTAGAAAGCTGAAATTTGGTACTAACATGTATATCAATCACGCCGACAAAGTGGTAAAATAAAAAGTGGAAAAAAATGTTTTATTAGGGTACCTCCCCTATACGTAAAGTGGGGAGTGATTTTTTTTTTCATTTCAACCCTAACGTGTGATATATTGTTGGATAGGTATTTAAAAATGAATAGGGGTTTACTAAAATCATTTTTTGATAATGTAAATATTTTCGGAAATATTCGCTCCAGAAGTAAAAAAAAATGTGTCCCCCCCCCCCCTCTAACTTTTGAACCATAAGTTTAAAAAATATGGAAAAAATCTCAAAAGTATAACTTTATAAAAACTTTCTAGGAAAATTATTTTGAACTTGATAGGTTGAATAGTTTTTGAAAAAAAATTGCATAATAATTTCTGAACTAAGTTTGTGATTTAACCGTATAAGCAGGTGTTTATTGTACCTGTAAATTCTACAAAATCACAATGAAATGATGTGCTTTCAAATAAAGTAAAAACGGTGAAAATCGGTTCACGCAATAAAGAATTATCCCATAAAAATCATCTTCCATACTTTAAGCTCGCGCGCTATTGTTTACTTAATTTGCCGATAGATGTCGCTGTACGTGGAACGCTCATATCATATCCTACATGGCGGTGTTATTTTCACTCCTAAGTGGGGACACTTACTGTGACGGACGGAAAACTACGGAACCCTACACTGAGCGTGGCCCGACACGCTCTTGGCCGGTTTTTTCAATCTTGTTGTTAGTATTATATTATTGAAGATGTCATTTGGTGTTAAAAGAGTATAGTGTAATATGCTTCTATCAAGATACTAGTAGGTACAGAAATTAAGAACTAAGCAAGTATTTACGGTAATTTCGGTAAAAACTAATTTTAATTAACATATTTACTTATGAACATTTTGTATTAATACAATTCCTACTTTAATAGGAACAGATCAGTGTGTTTTTAAAGGTTTGAGCTAGCGATATTATTCATTTTACTCCAAACTTCTTAACCAAGCTTAATACATTATACCCATTCAATAAATATATTATTTAAATTCAAAGCACGCCTTTAGTACAGTAACAAAAGCAATCTTTCCTCGGCAGCCATATTGCTCACGACAAAAACAATAATACATTTGCATATCGACTTTCACTAAATCTTACCTTGCTTCGATTGTTTTCCTTCACGTGGCTCCCCGGGGACGCTTCGCCGTCGAGCGTATGCGCCAGCGCGGGCAAAAATAGTTGTTGAAAGTACCAGAGTACCGTGGCCTCAAGATCCGTGCCAACTAGGCGTAACTTGGAAGGTATCTTACGCTGGTTCTTCTGGACGATCAAATCGTCTGCACTCGGCAAACGTTTGGTATGACGCCCCTGAAACATACAGTCCCAAATGTTACGTACATTTCAATTCGCTGACTAAAAGAAACGTCACTTTTACTTTGCCCGGTCCCATATTTTATGGAAGCAATATATCTTAATGTTATTGAATTTATATGACATACTGTTTTATCTAGTCATAAAATTAATTATCTAAATATAATGGAGTAACCTTGTCTGCTCTCTGCGTCACATCCAGTGTGTGATTATACTTATTTTATTTATGAAGGGGTAATGACATTCCTAACCTAATCATTGAATACCTAACCTAATTATTAATTAGGCCTGCGCAAAATAGTAGGTACTTTGGGTACGTTAAGAATTTACCTACTACCTATTATAAATAATAACTTGCAAATTAAAAATAAATGAAAATGTAACCTTCTTTATCATAATAGGCCACCAGGTACTATCAGTAAGAATGTAATTATTTCGATACCCGTCCCTTTCTATGTATATGAAGGATGAGAAGGACGAGTAGAGAAATAATGGGATTATTACTGACAGTGCTTGTTGGCCTACAGCGGCGAATAAATATATATCAAAGCTATACTTAAATACTATCATCATATCAAAACTATACCTAGATACAAAAAATGGTTGTCCTTGCAATCGAAATATATGGGTTTAAATAGTTAGATTGAGGTTAGGTAAAGCATATAAAAAAAGGTTAGCTTGTCATACAATGAATACGGAAACATTTTTAACAGTCCTGTATGGAAATCCTCAAAAATTCTGTAGCAATTCGCAAACTCTTACAAACGGAACAACCAAAGGTCGTTCTGAAAGTAAACAATTAATTATTCAGTTCCAGTTGCCAGCGACCTGCCTACATTAAACTTGATCCCATTTGCCAAAAACTTTGCTCTTAATATTTCACGTAACGAGTTAACTTGGAACATATGGACTCCAGAGATTACGTATCGCCGGGTGGTAATTAAAATATAGCAACCTTTTGCTAAGAATTAGTAAAGACTGTTGGAGTACCTATAAATAAGAGATAAACCTAGTGCCTATATTTGTAAGATCTTAAGAATTTATTTTTCTACCAGATAAGAGAGTGGCGTCTAAAAAGCATGATATATAATAATGAAAGATGGGTTATGCATGCTCAAAAAGTGAAGCACTTAAAAAGAGGGAATTCAAACAATTGTTTCTAGTCGCGCACCGGCAATCGCGCACCGATAATGATTATCAAAATAGATAAACATAACAGAAACGTTGTTAGGTTATGAAATAACAAGTATTTTTGTGCTTATTTTTTTGGGGTATAACCCATCCATAGTAAATATCATTGGTCTAAAATAGACATTTGAACACTGTTGTTCTAGTCTTTACAAAATCCAAGAGTTAGTTACCAGGGATCAAAGTTTGTCTTTCTTGTCTACGTTGAATACGTATTTTGCTCATCTCCCCCTTCGATATTGCTATCTACCCCACGTAAATAATTGGTAGTATTTATTCTACTGCGCCTCATATGTACCTTCTATGTGCTTGGAAAATGTATTTAGCTTGTTCTAACTCAATAAAATGAGTACGATCAGATTTGAGTATTGTAACTAAATAAACAACACCGTGATTTCTAACCGATGCTGCTTTCGTTTAATAATATGGCCTCGCACACGAATGGTTCAGTACCATTATCTATAAAAATTGCAAAAAAATCATGTCTCTTGTAAGGGAGCCCCCTTAAAAATATTTATTTTATTGTGTTTTTTAGTATTTTTTGTTATAGCGGTAACAGAAATACATCATCTGTGAAAATTTTACCTGTCTAACTATCACGGTTCATGAGATACAGCCTGGTGATAGATAGACAGACAGACGGACGGACAGCGGAGTCTTAATAGGATCCCATTTTTACCCTTTGAGTACGGAACTTTAAAACACTACTAATTACTGTCCAGAGGCTGTATTCACAAGAATTTTGCATTTAATTAACAAACTTGAGCCGAACACAGCCTCGACAAGCCTCCGGCTGTTAATTATTTCCATGCAAGCATACGCGTTGGCGGCCATCCAACGTTTATATTTGCAAGGCATATTTCCAAGCGATCGATACTTGTGCCCAGCGTTGAATATTCTACGATCCGTGAGATAGACGCAGGACGTGACAGAATTTAGAAGAACAGCCGAGGTTTGGAGAAATGGGGAATGGAATTAGGAACGATGAAAGTTGGTGAGAAGTTATTAGATATTCGCAAGAATGCCAAGCTGAGTATCTTATAAGTGCCTATGTACTTTGATGTGAGGACTTAACTACGCATAAATATACACGTAATTTAATTAGTTTATATTAGGCAGATCTCAAAAATAAGCGCGTGATGTTTACAAAAATTTTGTATTAACATATTTTAAAGATAGACTCTTTACTACCAATATCGTTACATTTTTTATTTGCTCAGTGTTTAAAAATAAGAGATAATGTAAAAAAAAATATTACATCGATAAAATCATTAAAGACTCCAAATTAAAACGGCTTCAGAAAAATATGTTTTTCTTTGAAAACTTTCTTTTATAGCCTTATTTTCAAGCACCTAAACTCATCAAGTAAACTTCCGTCGGAAGGATATTATCTCTGCTAAAGGAGAAAGAAAAATCTAATTCAAAGGGAACCGACAGTGACAAGGAGAAGTTTCTAAATTGTTTTTCTTTAAAATTCAAACAAAGGGACAAGTCGAGAGGGCGAGGAATTAAGCGCCGTCAAATGAAAGAAAATAAAAGTCGCCCGTAATGGACGCCGCTAGCCGGTATAGCTTCAGAAGCTAGCATAATATCCAAGCCCTTTGATATTATGTTAATGTATAAGTAAACTGTATTTATATTCGAAATAATCGATATTTAATTCTTATGTGACGTTTTGATTAAAATAAATATTTTGAGTGTTTTCCTCTCTGCAGTTTTTTTTAAATATGGAATCTTACATATTGTGTCGCACTTCTGTAGCAGCAAGGTTTATATGGGTATCGGTAAACATGTACCTTCAGCAGCAAAATATCTAAGTGGGTGTTGAGTTCAACACGATTTTAATGTCATGAAAACGGGAGCGCGTCAAGATCACTTTCAGAATACGAATGTTACGGGAGTAGCTTCACAAAACTCAATCTTTGTCATCATTTGTATATTCATTCTTTAGTCGACAGATATAGAAAATAAGTTCAACATTTACAGCAGTACAGCATTCGTGATATATTCTCATCATGTGATGAAGCAAATGCGATTGTCAACAAGAATGACAAAAATAATACGAATACGAATATTCGTCATACCCCTAATTTGGACACCTCGACCGCTTTTGCTGCTGACTCTACACGGAATCGGTTGTTATTCAACATCAGTAATTAAGACCCTCTGCAAGTGACTGCTTCAATGGAATACTACTAATTGGGTCTCTACAGGTTCCATTTATCCCGGTTTCACTATAACCATTTATTTGCTACGCGTCAAGAATATAAATCGGTGCGAGTGCTACGACCGCTACGCCGCCTACGGCGTAACCGCAGGCGGTTAATGGTGTACGAGTATGTATTACTATAATGAGAATAACTTTACTTATTATTAAGCCTTATAATCGTCGTACTTAACTTAATAATACCTACTTATAAGTATATTATGGTCAGCACCATTCAATAACAGCAGTTATTTATGTATGTATTTGTAAAAACTCGTGTCATTATGATCCTATGATCATAGAGATTAATAAGTGGCGCCCACAAAACCACAGGACGAGATAAATGAGAAGTCTATAGGATGCGAAAGGCCCAAGACAACTGGATAGGGCCTGAATGAAAGAACCTTAAATTACCACCGAAATAACCGAGACGACTCAGAACAGACGCTCCTGGCGACACCGTGTAACAAGGGTTGAACTCAAGTAAATGGGACAAGGCTAAGAAGAAGAATTATTTGTCATAGAATACGTTTTATTTTACTGAGTAAAAAGTAGAAAATAGGGATATGTCGTCGCCAAGCTTCGCTATTGAAAATATTGGTTAATTAGCCACTAATGATGGTCCAGGGGCCTTATTCTAACCTTAAAACACGTGCAGACAAGGAGCCGTATTATAATTTTAAAATTCATAAACAATACATTACAAACACAATCTATTTCAAACATAACTCCAACACACAACAAATAATTAACCAATATTGAAGTTGTTTTAAGTTGCATAACAAAAAAAATCTAACAAATTCTGATATTTCTGATTCAGACGTTTCGGCGCTACCTGTATTGCGTAGTTAATGCGTTGGAGTTGTATTGAATTAGGATCGTGTCTATACGTGTTTTAAAGTTAGAATACGGCCCCATATCCAACTTCAGTACAACTCCAATGCATTAATCAATACAGCTAACGCCTAAACGCCTGAATCAGAAATATCAGAATTTTCTTGAAAATTGATTCCGATGCAACTCCAATACAACTTCAATATTGGTTGATTATTTGTTGTATGTTGGATTTATGTTAGGGATAGTTCTGTTTTTAATCTATTGTTTATGTATTCAACAATTAGAATATGGCACCAATTAGCCAACTTGGTCTGAGGTTTTAATATAAATATTCTAGGAATACTTTTGAAAATATGCATGAAACTTTTCTTGCTAGCGTCGTGCCAAAAAATATAAAAGCAGAGTATTACTGAGCTGGGAAAATTCTAGTTTCACAATGACGGTTATGTTTCCTCATTAAATAAGAAACTTTTATATTTTGCCAAGAGTATGCAAGTAGTGATATGTAAGAATTAAAAAAAAAATTATGACCCTGCATTGCACACTGGTCGAGGGAGTATTGCTATGAAAAGCAAGTGTTTGTTTCTTAAAGTTTAATTAGTAGCTCGGGTATTTGCATACTCGTAAACACACAAAGAAAGGCTAGTACATAATATATTTTACGTAAGCGTTGAAGATTTAAGTTATTTAGTGTTTTGTTTCATATACTGTAAAAGTGTGTTGTAGTTATCCAATAAGATATATGTTAAATCCTAAGGCCAAAAAAACTTCTAGTAGTGTGGCATAACTACAGTCATTTGACCGTAGTTCAGCTTTTTTAAATTTTATACAAAACTTTTGCGAAAACTCAGATATACTTGTATCAGTTAAACGGGTAACTTACATTTACATAATACATTTTTATTTAAAGCCATTATAAAGCTGAACTAAGATATAGCAAACAACCAGGTTTCCAATTACATAAGCTTCCAATCACAAGTTGTGTAATC
The DNA here is from genome assembly GCA_947086415.1 of Pammene aurita. Lineage (NCBI taxonomy): Eukaryota > Metazoa > Arthropoda > Insecta > Lepidoptera > Tortricidae > Pammene > Pammene aurita. The sequence continues at coordinate 40,132,658 of OX352291.1, forward strand.
ATCACTAGAAATAAAACAAGTACATATAGTACAAGAGCTAGTGCATAGTAAAAGAGCTATGATATGCAAATGTAATTTGAGTTAACATCGCCGGCTTAATTTAAGGTGGCGGTTACGGAGGCGAGCGCCGCGATAGCGAGCGGGGATTTGCATTTACTGTTAAAGGGTTTAAAGTGGATCTGGAAGACTTGGTCTTAGAATTTCATGCGATAAAAGCGACTGGAATGGAATTGTTAGGTATATATTGAGTGTGAGATATTGTTCTAACTTGGTGTCATGGTCTGAGAATATTCGTTTTTCTCAGTTTTTATGCAGATAGCGAACACGCTTATTTCATTATGTAGATATTTTTTTGCAAATATTTATATAGCTTGCTATTTGTATATATATTTTATTTTTATGCTATTATATGATTAATTGGATTTGCATTTCTCAATAATGTGATTACCAGATTAAACCAGTCTGAATGGTATTAATATTACCTACTTACAAGCTGCTTATGCCAATGGATAATATATAATAAACAAGGAAGGATTTCTGTTTACCTGTTACACTTGTACCTACCTACTATTTGAGATTTTTTTAACAAAATCACTCGAAACTATAGTTTCTCACTTAGAACACAGGCAAGGAGGTTCATTATGTGTTTTTCTTACGCTAGTATCTACTCTCTAAGAAAGCTGCAATATTTTTTTTCTACTGTTCTACTGCTCTTAACAAATTAGGTGAGCAAGACTCACAATTAAGTTTCAGCGTGCAACACACGTAAAATTAACTATCAAAATAGCTTCCCCTGGCAATAAACACGCTACCTAATCTTAGAGCGAGCTTTATGATGGCACATACACGGTTCTCGGCAATGCATGCTGCAGGCTACATTAGGTACAGGAGTCTCCAATTGGCCGACTCGCATTTAACTTTGAAATATAGCTGTTTGCAAGTTTAATGTGCTGTGGCTGTAGTAAGACTGGTTTATGGAAATTTGAAGCTGTATAAGTTTTGATACTTGATTTTGTGCAGTTTTGTTTTGGATTGCTGAGACAATTTATACACTTAAATGTATGAGTAAAAATGTGAGAAAGGGGGAGGGAAGGGGGGGGGGGTTAAATCGGATAGCGGGTAAAAGCAGGTAACATGCCATTTCACATTTCTGATGTAGCCGTCACGCTCAGACACGTTAGATAGCACGGGCAGAAGCCATCTAGTGCACGTGCAAATGGCGACCACTGAAGTGCGTCCAGTTTTGTAGTCGTTGAAAAAAAAGTAAACAAAGATATATACAATACTGATATAATATTTTAACTTATTTTCTCACGTATCGGATCACTATCTGTTTGAGAAAATGCCTGTTAACGATTTACATCGATACAGTGACATTAGTCATGATTAAAATTTTGTTCCTCAATTCGACCGTTAAATATTTGCGTAACTTTTCATTTGAAAAATCTATGCCTTTGGGTAGAAACAGACGGGGTGAAAACGGGTATCCGGTGCTATATTGACAGAGGTCTCCTTACAAAAAACATTGTTTTAGAATAAAACGAAAGCACCAGAAACACCCATATTCAAGGGTTAGGGAATAGGAAAAAAATAAAAGCTGGCAAAAAAAAACATAATAAAAAACGTAAAAGAACATAAACGAGGAAGAAGTAAGTGGTACAACATCAGCACATTCCTAGATTCAATGCACGGTTTGTCTGAAATAGGCCCACGAAAGTTGTACCGGGTGTACTGCTCAGGAACGCAGAAGGAAGCAGATGCAAAGGTGCCCATCACGCTTGCCGCGTTGCCACGTTAAACGGCGATAGACGGTTTTTTTAATTTATTTATTGAATAAGAAAAAGTGAATTACAATATTAATTACAAGACCCACCCTTGGCAAAACCTTAGAGAGGTTTGTGTGCCGATGACGAAATAATCAATTAAATATACCTTGGGGGAAATAGTCAATTATGTTTTTTTTTCTTCCAAACAAGTTTAGTTGAAAACGTAAAAAAACCGTCCATGATTCGTGGACCACTCCGGATGCTTTTGGACCACCGGTTAAGAACCACTACATTAAAGTTTAATTGAATACGCGTCAATTACAAATGTAAAGAATTAAGTAACATTTTATTTAAATGGTCAACAACTTGCATCCAAATGATGACATTATAAAAAAAAATCGTTTTATCTGGTTTTTCTAAGGGTCTGGCTTATTTCCATATTAACCAAATATCTTCATACTCAATTAACGTGTAGTCTATTGACCGGCAGAAAACACTTCATCCCGGAGACTCGATAGAAAACTACATACTCCCGTACATAGTTCACGCGTGGCCAATGAACCATCAAATACATTCGCGACCGCGGGAGCTACAATCTAGACACACGGCAGTGTGTCCGCCAAGTTCGAGCAAAAAAAAGCGACACACCGGCCGTGGGTACACGAACCATTTCGGGCCAATTTCGACCACCCTATAACTCAAAACATATTTTATCTACGCATATGAAATTTCGAGTGTCTGTTGACATCTCCTTAATTGTCTAGAATACAAAATTTCATTATTCTACCTATAGCAGTTCTTGAGATATTGACGTCAGAAAATCGCTATTTTTACTATACTTTATACGTTACATAGAAATACCTAAAATTATAATAGTCAAAGAAACGCACACCGGTTTTTTTAGCAGTTTCCTGATAACATTTATTATTTTCAGTACTTTTTAATGATGAAACTTGGCAAGTTTTAATAGAAAATTATATACTTGACACATTGCAGTCCAAAGGTGTCGATTCATTGCATTGAAAAGGTGTGTGGTGTGTGAAAACTTGCCAAGTAACATCATTAAAAAGTACTGAAAATAATAAATGTTATCAGGAAACTGCTAAAAAAACCGGTGTGCGCTTCTCTGACTATTATAATTTTAGGTATTTCTATGTAACGTGATACTTATTCAAAATGTACCTTAAAAACTGCTGGAAATCAAGTGTGCATTCCTATAACTATTTATGATTTGAGGTATTTTTATGGAACTTGGTACTTATTCAGATCTCACTTCTTTTATAGGCGAAGCATTCCCATAGTATCGAACTTGGCAGCCTTTCACATTTATGTTTTTGATGGGATACTTATCACAACTACAGTCGAGCTCCCGGCTTAACCAGTATACAATGAGCTCAAACATCATAACAACTGTGAACTCGAACGAACTGTCAACTGTGAAAAAGACTCGTCCGCAATGCGAATGGAATGCTTCCTGAACCCTCCTTACGTATTGAGTTTATGGGATTGGACGCGGACGAAATATAATATCAACGCTCGGGGAGATTTTCCTACATTTTGAAGTATGACATTGTTATGTGTCTAGGTTTAGGTTGCGAAAAATGAGTCGATAAAAGTCTGTTATATGTAAATAAAAACGTAAATATACACATTAGTATATTATATGTTTGACTTAAAATATTGATTTGATTTGGTCCAGAAATGTAAACTAGTGAGTGGTTGTTACAATATTAAGAAAAAAAATGTTTGTGTATCTGTGTGATGTTTTTACGAAGAATAACAATATGAATTTAACAACCTTGAATTTTTTAAGTATTAAATAACGGTTTATTTGCTTATGTATCTTTATTTTTTACCCGTATCAGAGAAAAAAATTAAACGAGATTATTTCATTATTAGTGATATATAAGAAACGATAAGAGGCAAAATGGCGAATTTTAAAATCGTACGACGAACGCACAATTTTTGTCATCTTAACAATTTTGTTATCTAAACTTAATAAACTTGAAAAATGAAGCATGAAGGAAGTAGATCGTTATAATTATTACAAGGAATTGACTTGCAAAGCAGGAAATAACACTTTAACACTATTTTCTCCATAAATGACCAGGCACAACTTTGGCATTTTAAAGCCCAAGATAATCTCAATAACTTGGCTTAGGAGCCCCGGCTCGTCGTTCCAGTAAATTTAAAATAACGAGATTATGTTTAAAAGTCGTTATCATAAAGTATAAAAGTCTAGACCGTACTAGCGTTAGTATTCGAGTTGTGAATCCCATTATTCATATTTATGCAAGTTCCGGCGCTCGGGCTACCATTATAATGCGTCTAAGACTATATAAAGCTTTTATTCAGCTTGTAGGAGAGTAACTGGCATGCCAGTATTTTTGTCTTTATTTAAGTTACTGCTAGTTAACCGACCATGTGGATAGCTACAAATAAGGTTGTATAAAAAATAGCAGTTTCCACCATTTTTAGGGTTCCGTAGCCAAAATGGCAAAAACGGAACCCCTATAGTTTCGTCATGTCCGTCTGTCCGTCTGTCCGTGCGTCCATCCGTATGTCACAGCCATTTTACTCGGAAACTATAAGACGTATCTTCATAAAATTTAAACAAAAGGTGTATTTTGTACGCCGCTATTTAGTTATGTAGTGATATTTCAGAAAAAAATATTTTCAGGGGAGGCACTCCATACATGTAACTAAATTAAAAAAAAAAATAACCAAATATCAACATGTTGCACATCAATCGATAGGCCTTTCAAAAATAACATTGAGGTTTCTTTGAACATATTGTGATTAAAACAAGAAAGTACGATGATATTGTTGACTCTTGGTCACCTTTGATTAACAGAACATTTATTATATAGACATTGGCTAACGTTTCTAAAATTTCTTTATCGCCACGATTTTCATCGGTGGGATAGCACATGATGACATATTTTCCGGCAGTAGAAGCGTAAACTATTGTTGAAGTCAGTTAAAATGAAGCCTTTATTACCCTAGACATAGATTGACACCTTTTCCATCAAAATCGGATGAATAATTTAGGCACTACGCAGGAACATACTTAAATAAATAATAATAAATAAATAAATAAATATTATGGGACAATCTTACACAAATCAACCTAGTCCCACAGTAAGCTCAATAAGGCTTGTGTTGTGGGTACTAGGCGACGATATATTTAATAGATAGATATAGATAAATACTTAAATACATAGAAAACATCCATAACTCAGGAACAAATATCCGTGATGAACACACAAATAAATGCCCTGACCAGGATTCGAACCCGGGACCTCCTGCTTCATAGGCAGGCTCACTACCGACTAGGCTAGGAGGCCGTTAAAAATATAATACTTAAATACAAACATACATACATACAGAAACAGCTAATAATATATCATGACCCTTCCTTTTGGCTTCACATGACTCGCGTAACAAAAGCATTAATGAAATTTATAATGCTATTGCAGCCATTCAGTAAAAGAATAGTCATTGTCCAATGTATACAAACTCTATCAACGAATGCAATATAATATAAATATAGAGCAAGAAATTTAAAACAGAACATTTTCTGTATTTACCGACCATACCTATTGTAGGTATGGTTTTTGTTTGCACAAGCAACAAAAGTAGAGGCGAATTTAGAGGTAAAAAAGGTTTTTTTCATAGAAAAGTATCCACTAGTTTCCAATAGAAAATGCAGGGGATAAATATGTTGTACGAGAATTAGCAAAAATTCCCCGGTTTAACGGTAATTTCTATACAATTTTATACCGGTTGACATTTACTAGTCTCCAAAACGCTCGCGATATGAAAAATAAAAGCTCTACAGTTGTTCATTGCATTTTAATTATACAGAAATCGAACCGGACTGCGACACTACAAAAACCTAGAATGGTTTATAAAATACTATAAAAACGTTGGCCTTTTTCGCAGTTTAAAATTCGTTTTAAAAACCATTAAGAGTGTTGGACCCCTTATATTCTCCAAATGTAGCAATTTAAAAACGGAATGCTAACGGCTTATAACATTCCACAGACAAAAAAATAATAGAAGCTAGCTATCTGAAAAGGACATTAGCTCTAGATCCTTGTTTCACTGCAATTTATTTGTGCTCGTGTCGAAACAAACAAAAGAAATATGTAAAATAACGACAGAGAAATGTAGTTAAATGCTATTGTTTGAGAATACTCATGTTAAACACAGCGTTTATTAATTCGGGTTTTTCCCGTCTGATCCCCAAATCAGACACCCTGTTAATTACTAAGAACATATTATATTTTCATTCCGTTCTGATCCCCTCAAAATTTAGCTTTTTCGTTCGTAGGTATCCCTCGGCCCCGCAACATTGTAATAGACAAGAAAATCCGAGTGAAAAATTCGTACAGGGTATTCCTTTAATTATGTCCATTTTACAATGTTAATTAGCTTGCAAATAATGCATCCGATGGATTACACCAGAATAAAAACAATTAAAAATAAGACGGAATTTTAGGGAATCAGTTATTGGGGACCAGACCGGAATAACCCTTTAGTTCTCTTATTCTCTAGGTATGCAGGTATATCATTGTAATGTGGCTATATTGAAGAAAAAATATGTTTTATCTTTTTTCTTTGTTATAAAGAATGGAATAAAAATATTGAAAATCGGGCATTAAGTTGAATTTGAACAGCAGTATTTTGCTGAATTGCTTTTATAATATGATCTATCAGTTTGTCAGAAAACAAAAGACAAAAAAGTATTTATAGTTTGGCAAGAGCCTCGGTGCATAGACAGACTCATATAGGTATTGTATTTTTCTTATGCTAGTATCGTTAGCCCAAAAAAGGGACGAGTACTTATAGCTTTTCAACCGACTTCAAGATTTCGAAGGATGAGGTTTTCAATTCGTCGGGCACTCCGTTTTTGCTATTTTTTATTTTTTTACGTATGTTAACTGATTATTTGAAGACGGCTGGACTTCCCATTGTAACCAGGTCAGGATCTGATGATGGGATCTTGGAGAAATCGAGGGAACACTTCAAATAATATAGGCACACCTATAGTGATTTCAATATTTTTTACAGTAGCTCGGGCATTTCCTTTTGGAAAGGTGGACTCGGTTGGAAAGTGAAGTCGGTTCTTATTGTTTAAAATTATTTATACTACTGTTACTCACAAAACTGGTATGCCAGACTATAGACAAGTAGTATATGTGGCAGCCATTAACCTAAAATGATCATTCGTACACAACCCTAGTTTCACTGCAATTTAATTGTGCTCGAGTCAAATCAAACATCAAGATGGCGGCCGGCGGGGTCTCGGGTCGTAATTTCACGCCCCCGGCGACATCTATAATTCCAGCTGGCTATCATAAATTAGCATACGTATTAGATTGGACTGGATTCTGTGCACGCCTGTACATAAACGCCATGGCTGTGAATAGGGTATTTCCTAGTACAGTCAGCAGCAAAAGAAGCGAGTATGCGAGTGACGAGTGCCTACTTACAAAAAGATTTTCATGCGCTCTTACTCTTTAAAGATAAAGTCGTGCAAAGATTACTTTGTCCGCTTTACGCTACCTACTTTACGTAAGGTATAAATATTTGAAATCGAATTTCTCGATTCCCGGCTAGGTAAGTAGATAAGATATAATTTTTAAGAAAAAAAAACCGACTTCAATGGGGGTAGCCGGTGAAGGATTATTGTAGATGGTGCACTTAGATTCCATACAATGAAATAACTTGCTTAAAAAACGCAGCGGAGAGAACAAATCGCCAAACGTGAACTATGCGTCGTTGAAGAGTTCCGTTCTGATTATCAGCAGCAGTTCCACTTCATCAAATGTCACTCTTTTGAATGAAAATGCTTGATTTGTTGATAAAAATACAAAAGTCACTTTATGTATCCCTTTAAGATTTGAGGAATTCCCTCGATTCCTCGTGGAACTCATCATCAGAACTTGAGCTTGACGAAAATTGGTCCTGACAATCTCACTTGCTTAACAAACATAGCGAAGAGGAAGAATCGCCAAACATGAACTATGCGTCGTTGAAGAGTTCCGTTCTGTTCATCATCAGCAGTTCCACTTCATCAAATGTCACTCTTTTGAATGAAAATGCTTGATTTGTTGATAAAAATACAAAAATCACTATGTGTAAGCCCTTAAGATTTGAGGAGTTCCCTCGATTCTTCATGGATCCCATCATCAGAACTTGAGCTTGACGAACATTTGTTCTGACAATTAAACATGCTAAACAAACACAGCGAAGAGGACGAATCGCCAAACGTGAACTATGCGTCGTTGAAGAGTTCCGTTCTGATCATCATCAGCAGTTCTACTTCATCAAATGTCACTGTTTTGAATGAAAATGATGGTTTTGTTGATAAAAATATAAAAATCACTATATGTATACCTTTAAGATTTGAGGAGTTCCCTCGATTCCTCATGGATCCCATCATCAGAACTGCGTTTTGACAAAAACGGGACCAATCTGTATATATATACTTACAATCAAAAAAAGAATTTTCAAAATCGGTTCAGACATGACGGAGTTATGGAGTAACAAACATAAAAAATAAAAAACAAAAAAAAAAAAAAAAAAAAAAAACATACACGCCGAATCGATAACCTCCTCTTTTCAATTCTTGAAGTCGGTTAAAAAGAGACATATGTAGATAGTTTGTACCTTTTACATCAATTCCAATGTTGTGAATTGACGCTTTCATAGTACTTGTAGTCTGACTGAGAACTCACGATTTACTTGAAAACGAATTGACCATTATAACAAGACCCTTATGAAGATCGTTTTTCGCCATAACCCCTTCAAACTATATCTCTGCTACAAACCCAACAAATCATAAAGATCGGGAAAACGTTACTAAAGTTATCGCCGAAGAAACGCTCATAATCAAAAAACCATCGAAATGCCGAGACGTCTCGTGCCAGGTAACAGTTGTGCCCGAAGATGTTTGTAAGAACTTCGCTTCGCTTACGCTCCGTTTATTCGAAAAGCCAGATTTATAGCGAAATTAAAGCAATATAGCTGAAATTATTAAGGAAAATAATTCTAAATATTCTGACTGAAAAATACTTAGTACCTACATAACATAAGGTACACTTTTACTTACACTTTTTATCTACATAATTTTACCGTATGTTGAGGTGAACCCTATCATTGTATTCTGGTTCACAATTTTTTTTTATAATTTACCGTTATCTTTTAACCTACATACAAGCCAGCCAGCCAAAAAGACCTTGAACCATATACGAAAACTTAAACAACGTGGAATGAGGTCCTCAGGAACCCTACTCATATAAAATTCAATTCACTCTACGAACAAAAATACTTTTACACCGTTCTATCACGCGTCATTTACATTTAAATTCGCACACAAATATAATCCCGGACAGATGATATAACCCAAATTGTTATTCAGCGGTAATACTGCTGGAATGAATGACAATTAAATGAATGAATAACATAATTGGCGTAATAAACGAAACTGGAAAGACGAGGATACGCTGACAAGTTGGCAGTCTCGGTGTTTAATACTGATTACAATTTTAAGAGGTATTAAAAGGAACGAATTAAAAGTTCTAAAAAGCTTCTTAAATAAAATTGGATAATCTGTGACACGTATTTTTACTGAACTAAATTACTCCTAGTACCTAACGGTATGTCCTACTTACAGTTATCTGACATCTATAATGTTTTAAACAGTAAAGTTGTAAAAAATTAACCGGAATTATCGCAGGTAATTTCTTCATGTTCTGAACATTTCTTTAATATTTCAAATCTCATCCATAACTGAGAGTAGTCATTACATGTTTTATATGCATTTGGGTTCCAAAATACTTATAGATTCTGTTACAAAAGATTAAAATGTATATTAAAAAATATACCACTCCCTGTCTGGGATCTGTTAAAACGCAAAACCTTCCTCTGTACAATGAAAAAGCACGAAAAACTCGGACAAAAGACAAATGATCTTATATTTAAATGCGGCAATAAAACTCAAAACTTCATTCAGTCTCCAGATTAGGTACCCTGGTATTCCAATCGCTATCCAAGCGCATGTGAGTATTTCACTTAGGCTAGTCACTATATATAAGAGCGTTCTCAAAGTACTGTTACATATTGCGGATCCTTAGTTTTCGTTACAATTGTTAGACCAAGTCCTCGACTCACCAGCCGATAAGAACACGTTCTGGAGACGCTGGGCCCGTATAAAATTAATTTTACGCGGGCCCCGTAATAAACCGGCCCTTTGTAAGACTTGTCGAGTACTCATTAGTTATTCATTTTAATTTTCGTAGTTATGAGGGTAATCGTATGCGCGTTTTACGTCGAGGAGACGTAAAATGTTTCAACGTTAGGCTATATAAATGTGTGCGATTAACGTGGTAATCTTATCACTTTGTTATGAGATGAATGTAAATAATCACTTAAGCGTTGGTAATCTGGTAGGAACTCGCCCAACTTTTAGTCCAGAAGTCTCGCTATCCCCGGCTATATGTATTCACTTATGTAGGAGTTTTTTTTAGAACTTATGCAGGTACGAAATTAATTACCTACTGGTCGCTTTTCCGAGAAAGGAAAACATTCGCTATTTATGTTCAGTTAGGTTAATGCCTTTAAAAGGTTGTCTATTTATCTAATTTCAAAAGCATTATTACGTGTGTAAAACAAACGTATTTATAAAATTCGAACATACGTAATACACCTTCCGCTTGCAGTTCCCAAAGTGTCTGTTTATTTCATGTGGTAACAATGGCTCCGAAGTCCAAATTACTTTTGTTATCTGTGGCCGCGGGAGAATTAAGTGTTTAATGTTATCTCTGAGAGCTATATTAACAATATAAGCACAAGTGACAATGGATTGCCTTCTAATACAGAATTCAATCGAAGTTCCAAATTATAACAAGAAATAAAAACTTTTTTATGAAGGTACCCATTACAATTATATATTTTAAGCACATGTAAAAAAATATATTGTCCCTGTGCCGTAGAGGGTGGTAAAGTTATGGTGAACCCATGAATTTGATAATTTTCAGGAAGCTGTTATAAAATTCTATTTATCTACACCAACATCATAAATTCTCTATTCCGCGTTCGGAAAGTGTATGTAATTACCACCATTATTGCAACCAGTAACGTAATATCAGTGTATTATCTGTGACAGTGTGGTAAAAACGTATGAAAATTCATTACCTACGGTAACGTAACGAAAATCTGCCCTCCTCTCCGACCGCCGGCACAATCGAGTTGGTCATGGCGGTGCAATGGCGGTCATTCTAATGGTTTCCGAACACTTCATTTAGGATTTATAATATGTTATCTACATGTTATCTACATACTGAAAAATTTTCAGCTCATAATTTTTTATTTTACTAGGTATTTAGTGTCTACCTAAAAAAATAAAGGGCAATTATTTTTATAAATTGTATGCATCACGCAGTTTCTTCAGGTCAATGTCAGTAAACCGTTGAGTTCCAAATTACTGTCCCTAATCTATAGTCAATGAGTCTACTGTTCCTTTGTCCGCTATGTTCAATCGCAATAATCTCGGGTCAGCCCGACGGGTCATAATAAATAGCTACCCGCGACTACGATTACTCTAACGCTTTGTAATTCCCAGAATACTGTGATACGCTTAAAATCGATAACTGAACGTATTGACTCTGACAATGGTGACAGGTGACTCCTTGCATTCTTAATGGATTGGCAACGCATTTGTAACACTACCGGAATAGAAAAATTCCGACTACTGTAGCCGCTTAGCAACAGACGGGCCATAAAACATAACCCCTATAGATTATTTGTTTTTTGCTTTTGAGAGATAAAAAAAATAAAAAATATATTATGGGACAATCTTACACAAATCGACCTAGGTCCACGGTAAGCTCAATAAGGCTTGTGTTGTGTGTACTAGGCGACGATATATATAATATATAGATATATATAAATACTTATATACATAGAAAACATCCATAACTCAGGAACAAATACCAGTGATAAACACACAATAAATGCCCTTACCAGGATTCGAACCAGGGAGCAGAGTGCTTCGTAGGCAGGGTCACTACCGACTGGGCTAGGAGGCCGTTCAAAGAGATAGAACGTTAAACAGAACTAGGATGATAACCCTAATGTGCTCACCGTTCAACTTAACCACGACGAAACTACTTTTTTTTATGTGACTCACTGAGTCGGCCGAATTTTTGCCCTTAAAACTTGTTGGCAGGACTTTAGCGACACACACCGAGAGGATGAAAGTGCAGGGATGAAAAACAACTTTAAATAAATAACAGAGAACCAGTGTTAAGAGCTGTCTTCATTCAATAAATGTTGTTCTTCAGTAATAGAAGTGTAACACAATAAGACACCAGATACTGTCAAATTATATTATATCTCACCGCGTCCTTCATATATGTACATAGAAAAGGATGGGTACAGAAATAATGACATTATTACTGACGGTGTCTGCACGGTTAGCATCTGAGTGACGCGACAGTATCTTGCGGGCGCGACATAGACTACCCGTCTCTTTTTAATTGATACAGTCAGTATTGTATTGAAAATAATGATGGACATTTCCAAAACTTACTAAAGTAAAGGATATGAAAACAATGCATTTTACTCATTTTAGACATCATGCTTCATAGCAACATTTACTGCTTAAGACCTTCACAATCGATATCTAAAAAGAAATAGTGTTAGATTTATTTTTCAAAACGTCCGGGTTCGATTCCCGAGTTGAGTACAAGTTTTTGTTTAATGTATGAATGCAGTTTTTCTTGTTACTAAAATCGATGACATGGTTCCTAAGAAGAGATCTTCGTGTCTTATAGTTTCAGACTTTCCCATACTGACCGATCTAAATGTGCCACCCTGTATATATCAAATGTTGTAAAGGACAACCAAATGTAGATTTTTTATAAAAATTATTACCTATTTTGTAAATTTTAATTCCCTTTGCATAAGTAGGTAAGTATATCAAAGCCCGCAGCTCCTCACCGTAACAACGATTGAAATTACACTGGGTGACAATTACAACATGAAAGAAGCACGCAAATACCAACGTTACGTTTACTAACCAAAAATCGGTGAAATAAGTACAGTGTATAATACTTATACTAAAGTTGACCAAAAACTACATAACAAATAAAAAATAACAAAGTAAATAAACAAATAAAAATAAAGTTAATAACTCTCTTAGTCTAAAATAGGTAAAAGTCATACATACACCTACGTATTTACCTGTTTCGTTCCCCCATAAATATTCTAAAATGATACTGGATTTATCTTACCTAAATAACCGCGAGATATTATCTGTGTACCCATTTACTGCAAATTTATTCTCCCGATCTCTTTTGTTATGAATGAGAAAAGTTTTAATCTCTTATCTCAGCGGCTTCGGTTCTAAATTAACTGAGACGTTATCAAGTCCTTTGACTTAAGCAGGTGTTAGCTGTATTAATTACATTTATAATCGGTTTTGAAATACAATTAGTACCCTAGAAATGTTTAAACGGTATTATAAATAAATTAAAATAAAACAACTTAATGGAAACGTCATACATTACCTGCACCGGTGTGATGAAAACTCGCTTTAACCGGCATCTGAAATGACAATACAAACCTGTCACTTATCACCGACTGAGTAAAATATCCGAACAGGAAAACTTCGGAAATAAAAAGATTAAAGATAAAACAAACGGCAAACGAACGAGTCAAAACAAAAAAGGAACAACAAGTCAACAACACTTGAGCGCGTCAGGATAGGTAACGATATCGAGTTAGGGAGCGTTTGAAACAATCAAATTATACGGAAACTTAGGTCGGAGGTGCGGAAAAGGAATCAACTAGTCACTCTCACGCACACTTACCTTTCACGATCCTTGATTCTCGGTCAATTCAACGCGTTTAAAAAATTAAATGTATTAATTGTAAACTGTGTTAACATGAAGTGTCGGTATCGGCAGAAGCTCAGTCGCGTCTAACTGTGCGGCGAGCCGCGCCCCTACACGCTACTTGTACTGAATCTCTACCCCAATTCCGGGCTTCGGGAGGCAAGCGCATCCCCGTACTATTAAGCTTAACATCGCCACAAATTGTCCCCCTAAATTGATCTCTACTACTACGAATCAAAGTCCAATTTGCCTTGCTCGTTTTTGATTATAAAGCTATTCGCTGTCTGCTGACTGCATTTCGGTACCCGGGGATGCTGCGCAAAATAGGAGCACGAAATATGAACGAGACTGCGAGGCGCTGGCGGGTGGGGAGGGGTGTGAACAGACTGGGGATATTTGAATAGACCTCGCCAGCTCTTTCTAGCGGGAGAAAGGCGAATGCGGGCTGCGGGGCGCGGGCTGCGAGGTCTAACTTGAAGTGGTCTGAAAAGTCGTATAAACGTTCGAGCTTCAAATGCATATACGTCATTCTTTTTTAGCCAAGTGGCTGTTGTGTCGGAAGCACGCTCCTCCGTACAAATCGGCAATGTACAGTACGCAACTAATGTGCAGTTCCCATCGCAGTTTGTATCACGGCCCCTGCCCTTTAGAAGAAAACAAAAGAGCTCAGCTAATTTCATTTACCCCGATTACGTATTTGCGCAAGAAGATTGTGTTTGAACAAATTATACTTGGGTAGTTCAATTTTGCGTTACTATTACTACAGAGTTTATATGCATTCATAAATTTATAACAATAAAGTTAATTAGAACATAAACATTCGTAAATTATTGTAGGAACACGTGCTCAAAATACGCGATTTGTAATAAAATTTTATTAGAATAATTTTCGCAATATGTTGTATGGGTGAATGAGCGTATTGGAACTAGCTCGAAGCGTTGGCATCAAATAGGCCGGGCCTTCAAATTATACTAGTGTATGGTTTTATGGTTACGACTTATTTTACGCTACACTCGCATTTGGGACAAATCGTTTAATTTCGTCACAAATAATATGTATATTCACGTTGCACTATTTTATTTACTTTGAACTTTATAGCATAAGGTAGGAACTAAAGTAACAAAAGTGGATAGGTATTGGAAGAAAGTTAACACACTGAGTGCGAGCGGCAGTATCTAACTTTAAAACACGTTTAGACACAATCCAACTTGAATACAACTCCAATGCATTAACTACGCAATACAGCTAGCGCCTAAGCGTCTGAATCAGAGATATGAATTTGCTTAAAAATTATTCCGATGCAACTCCAATACAACTTCAATATTGGTTGATTATTTGTTGTGTGTTGGAGTTATGTTTGAGATAGATTGTGTTTTAAATGTATTGTTTTTGTATTTTATAATTATACGGAACCAGGCCGGGAAACGGCTAGGCGGGCTAACTTCGTAGCCGCTTTCCTCTACAAAGCGGGAAAACGCTACGAGCGTAGCGCATAGCAAACTGCGACACGGAAAGTGTTAAGCTTGTAAGCTTACGTAAGCAATAATAAACTCAAGGACATTAAAAAGGGGTTACTCCGTATAGAAATAGCTATCAATACAAGTTGACCCGTTCTTACTTTATTTAATACACCAAGTATAGGGGGGAGTCCGGGAGACTTGCCCATGTGGGAGACATGAACCACCTCAAATATTTGAACTCAAATTTCGCGCCACCGGCGTCGTTGACAGCTTCTGTCATACTTTAACATAAGCAATAAGAGGGGCAACTATTGGCAACAGCATATTGGCTACCATTAATCCGGTTAGGCAATGAGCGGGATGAATGTGTTTTCATTGTATGAAAGTGAAAAATTGTTTTTTTGTTACTTACACATTTTTTGTAGTTTAATAACTAAGTGGTATTATTTAAACTCGATGTATTTAATGGTTAATTTATTTTCACTAACGGTAAGCGTTTGGAGTATCTATTTAAAGAGATTTAAGAAATCATGAATTAAATAAAGTAAAGGGGGTGCGGGAGACTTGACCAATATGGTGATGGGGAGACATGACCCGTATTTTTTACCTACACCTTGTTATTTTTTCACTGTTTTTCCTACCTAACAAATTATGGTCAAGTCTCCCCCACCCCCTGATCAACTCTCTCACGGGTTGGGGAAACTCGAACCGTTTCTCCGTTTAAAAAAAAATTGCTAAACTTACGTTTTTTTATTTTATGGCGATTATACTATTTGTTAAAGATACCTATTTGGACATAACATCTACATACGATATATCGAGTTGCTATCTCTTACATGTAAAACTCTAGAGGCTTGTAAGTAAAATGGCGGTCAAGTCTCCCGGACTCCCCCTAAACTTCCCAGAAAAAATCCAAGTTAGGTACCGAGTAGGTTAAAAAGATTTCAGAATTCTTTAAATAGAAACTAAGGTCAAGATTAAGAAACTACACAACTAATATTTTTTTGTTAAGTTCGTTTCCTTTTTTTTAATAGGAAAATAGTGTAAACACGTCCGACTTGTATATGTTCAATTATTGCTTTTGATATGTAAGTGCCGGCAGGTCCATTCAAAGCAAAATCTGGCTGCACAGTTCCTAGTAATATAAGTAGCTTGAATCGCGGTTTGAGTTTCGTGGATTAAACAACGAGAATATGACAACGCAAACTAATATCTTAGTTAACAAAGTTGGCATAGAAACTCTTTAACACGAAGCGAGTCTCCAAGCAACAAACAAGCCACATTTCAAATACTGATTCGCTCCGTATAACCCCATTAGTGTTACACAAATCGGGGGTTGACTTTGGCAACCTCGCACTAACCTGGACCTTTAATTTTAAACTAACCTCTGTTTCTACGTGAGAAGGTTGAATTTCTAAAAAAACAATAGAATGCTTTTCGAGTTTGCTAAAGTTATCTCCCGAAATGCTATGCCCGCTTGGGCCACGGCCAATTTAATGTATGGCTTGGCACTGGTACGAACGCCTCGTAATCCAACGCTGAATAGGAATTATGGTTGTGTACCCCTGCAACAATAGCGAGGTAATGTATGCAGTACAGGAGTAAAGAACCTGCAGGTGTGCAAGTGTTAGTTATAATTACGTAGCTTTAGCTTTTTGCAGGTGCCATGAACTTGTAGACTTTATTTAGAAAAAAAACTCAGTGTCTAAGTAACTATATTGGAACACCATTTTCGACTGTTATGATATGATTGTAACCTACCTGAGAACCTGAGTCTTACGTTGCATCGTATTTGCCACAACATACTACGTGAGAGAAAATATAAAAAGCACATACTTAAGTAGTTAATAATATTTTATTATTTTGACAAAATAACAAAAAATACTTTTGCCAATTTATCAAACATTCCTATTCTTAAGTCTTTTTACGACACTTTAAAAATAATTGATTAATAGTTGACCATGGAAGACAGAAGACATACAAGTGAAAGGGAAGGAGGGAAGCTTTTTCCCAGCAATAGTGGGACACCCTAGGCTCCTACCTGTTTTAAGATCATTCAACTCCTTATAATACCCAGAAAACAACCAGCAAGGAGGCAAAGTAAATGGTGTCCTAATGCAACGACTTCTGCCGAAGAGACCCGATTGTTCTCAGGACATTGCTATTCACAAAGGACCGACCGTGAGGTCTGTAAAATTATACCAGCTTAAGCAAGACTATAGAATAAACATAGCTGCTATGAATACGGAGGTCAATTTATATCTAAATATATAAAAGAAGAAACTGACTGACTGACTGACTGACATATCAACGCCCAGCCCGAACCGCTGGTTCTAGAGACTCCAAATTTGGCATGTAGGTTCCTTATAAGGTGTAGGGGTGCACTAAGAAAGAATTTTTCAAAATTCACCTCCTAAGGGGGTAAAATGGGGGTCTAAAGTTTGTATGGCGAATCAAGATTTGTTAGACCATTTTATTCGAAACTTCACAGGAGTATTTCTAACGATAAATGAGTAAACACGTGTTTCAGGTTTTTTGAAAATTCAACCTCTAAAAGGGGGAAATGTGGTCACAAAGTCTGAAAATCAACATGGGTATCGTATCCTTTTGGAGTACTTATAGTATAGTACGCGGGCGAAGCCGCGGGAAAAGGCTAGTTAGACATATACTCGTGGTAGAAATCGTAGGTCTCATGAATATAACTTGAATTATCATGCCATCGTCTATTATTTTCGGTGAAATTTGTTCGCGACTGTGGGGTCTTTTTTCTTAAGACATAAATAAATAAAATTTGGTTCCCATGTCTTTTTTTTTTCAATACTGAGTTATGTTGAGTAAGTACTTATTTTTATAGTAAACCGAAAGCTTTTGTCTTTTTAAACTTATACTATTAATGTACAGACACCGGCAATAGTATCTTCCTACACGAAAGCCGCAAAAATATTTGACACGCTCTTATTTGTAGGCCCATAAGAGCCTGTCGCCTGTGCGGCGAGTACATCACTCACCTTCGGTTTGCTGACGACATAGTAGTCTTGGCTGAGACCATGGAGGATTTGAATACGATGCTCGATGACCTCAGTAAAGCCTCCGAGCGAGTTGGTGTAAAGATGAACATGGATGAGACGAAGATCATGTCAAATACCCATGTAGCACCAACTCCCGTTACAATCGGAGACTTTACACTCGAAGTTGTGGACGATTATATATACTTAGGGCATACTGTCCAGTTAGGTAGATCCAACTTCGAGAAAGAGGTCAATCGACGAATCCGACTCGGTTGGGCAGCGTTGCGGAAGCTATGACACATCTTTTTATCCAATATTCCGCAGTGTCTCAAGACGAAAGTCTTTGACAAGTGTGTGTTGCCAGTGATGACATATGGTACTGAAACGTGGTCGCTTACAATGGGCCTCATAAGAAAGCCCAAAGTAACCCAAAGGGCAATGGAGAGGGCTATGGTTGGAGTCTCTCTGCGTGATCGCATCAGGAATGAGGCCATCCGCATCAGAACCAAAGTAACCGATATAGCCCTCCGAATTGCTAAACTAAAGTGGCAGTGGGCGGGGCACATTGCTCGTAGAACCGATGGCCGTTGGGGCGGAAAGGTTCTCGAGTGGCGACCACGAACCGGAAGGCGCAGCGTAGGTAGACCCCCGCAAGGTGGACTGATGACCTGGTGAAGGTCGCGGGAGTCCGCTGGATGCGGGTGGCGCAGGACCGGTCATTGTGGCACTCTTTGGGGGAGGCCTATATCCAGCAGTGGACGTCTTTCGGCTGATATGATGATGATGATGATGATGAAGAGCCTGTCACATATTTTTGCAGCCTTCCTGTAGGAAGATAGTATCTTACCATAACGGTGACCGGTGCCGGTGACTATACCATAACGGTTTTTTATCTCTTAATATATTCATTTTTAGGGTTCCGTACCTCAAAGGAAAAAACTGAACCCTTGTAAAATCAGTTTTCCGAACGGACGGAGGTATCAAGCTGAAATTTATATCAAATACTCGGGTCTACTGTCCCTTGGAGCCGTGAAAAATTCAAACTTCTAAGCCAACGCAATCAAAAGATACAGCCGTTCATGCCGCAAATTTTCGAAACTCGCAAGGGAATCAAAACCTACACTGTACTTCCCGTGAACTCAGAATCTTGAAATTTGGTTGGTTTCGTAGCAACGTCTTAGCACAGATAAAGGAAAAATTGCGAAAACCGTAAATTTTTTGTTACATCATATAATAAATTTAAAGTTACTACCCGTTACGTACCCGATTGTCGTGATGGGTGAACTTTTACTTATATACCTACAGGTTTGTACGGAATGTAGTATGTATAGGATGACTCACATCAGCTGAGACCACCCAACACGAATCGATATAATAATTAATTATTCCCTCGGTGCGCGAGTCCGACTCGCATTTGGCCGATTTTTTATATTATGTAATTTTATCATTCTGTCAACAATTAACATTTTAACGATTATTAAAAAAAGTAAAAACATAAGACAGTATGCTGCACTGCACATTCCATCCTCCGCTATACGGTAACTACTCCAACTTTGAAGTAAGTACCCAATTAGAACACGAATAGTTCCCCTTATCTTTTTAATTAGAGTCTTGCACGCCGTTAGAGCATCTTTGTGATACTTTGGCGCTAAAAGTCGGCCGTTAAAAATTCAGCCAAGCGCAAAAGTTGCCAAAGTTTTAAAATTTTATCTAATACGGTTATTGCATATGAGATGAGAGGGGTTTTTTCACGTCCCAATTTTTTATTAGCATTTAGTAAGTACCTACTAATGTACGACAAAGTGACGTCAAACCAAAATGTATGAAAACCCTAATTGTCAATTTTAAATTATTGTAGTCAAAAAATAATATGCTCCCGAAATTCGAAGACTTTACTAATGCTAGACAGAGAGCTGGCCACGTCAGATATGACACAATAATGAGAGCAACGAAACCCATGTAGTTAGTTTGCTATACTATGCTTATTTCTAGATCCGGACATCTGGCAGCTGTAAAGTGGTGGAGGTCAAAGAATGCAAATAACTTGAAGAAAACAAATCCTAGAGTTCTGGGTTTCATGAAATATTGTGGGAAATTATGTAATTAATTAGGTTATATCATATCCAGAAGGTTCTATTGGGGGAAAGTAGTGCCAAATGATGTAAAATGCAATTTTTAGTTAGTCGCCTACTGTTTTTGTTTCCGCAATAATAGACAATGGTTTCTAATCTAATGTTAAAATATAGGCCCTGTCCTCTATAAATTACACAACTTTGGTATTTTTTACCTATTTTTGTATTACTTTTTTCCAACTTAAAAACTTTGTTGGTCTGTCACTCTGACATCCACCCATTAAAAGCTGCCAGATGCCCGGATCTAGCAATAAGGATGGTAAAGCAGTCTAACTAGACAGGTTTCATTGCTCTCATTATTGTGTCACATCTGACGTGGCCAGCTCTTAGACCATGCGTGGCGCGTGGTAAGCAAGCGTGCTTAAACAATTACAATTATTATACCAGCCGAAAATAACTGAATTAATTAATTAATTACTTAAATTTAAGTAAATACAAATCACAGACCGTAAATATAAAATATACCATAAAAGTTATTATAATTGATCTTTATTGTGGGATATTTCATCATAGAATTATGACAGAATTGACAAGAAGCAATTGTAGCGATTATTTAAATAAATAGGTTTAAAAAAATAACAGTAAGCTGCACGTTCCATCCTTCCCTTTACGGGAACTACTCCGGGAAGTTTAAAGCATCAAATTAGAATTATTATTTTAACTAAATGACTATAGACCTACATATAAATCCAGCTGTAAAACGATCATTACACACACGTGTGTCCAAACTTTCTACGACGAACCCTAAAAACGGCAGCTAGTTTTATTATCAACATGTTAATTGAGCCCGAAGGCACGTTGGTGCCGATCCAAATGGCCCGCCATACCAGTACAATAAATTGCAGGCCGCCGCTGAACCGAGATAATGTAGAAAAGGTCCCATAACGTAACTATTCTGATCATTGCAAACTTCTGAATTTTACCCCTTGAGTGTATATACTGTGATCATAGATTTACATGAAGTGGGTCTAATTCTTCAGTCACAAAGTGAGGCAGTAAGAGAAGGTTATCTAGGGGACTGTGTCGCGTTTTGACTAAGGAGGTAATGACGTCATCAGACAATCAAAATGTGTCAAATGTGTCAATTTTGTAACGAGTGCGAGTGAGACACCGCGCTCTACATTATGCTCTATCGGACCGATTTACTACTTCTTACTAGTCACCTATGAACGACTGTTTTACTCGGTAATTAATAAGGTTCAACTGTGGTCAAGGAAAAGGTGTAAGAATTAGATCCACTTCATATAAATCCATGACTTTGATATGAGAACAGAGGCGGAGGAGTTCAAGCCAGCTGGTTCTGTTGATAGGTACTTGCTAAAGTAGATCGTTAATTTTTGTTAGGTGATCGGGCCCAGATTATTTAAGACCGTTTAGGAATGATTCTTACCTTTAAAAATCGTCATAATTTCTAGATCAGGACGGTGGTAAAAAAATTGCGAAATCTAATGGGAAAATTAAAAAAAATCATGCATTTAAAACTTGAATCTGACAAGGACAAGGACAATATTTGAAAGCGTGCTTGCCTATGATTTATATATTAATGTAAAAAAAGTACCGGTTTTATAAAGAAAATGTACAAAAGCGGACTTAAAAACAAAACGGGAATCATGATGAAATAATAAAAAGTCATCGTATTTATAGTTCCTGTATTTCGGTAAACAAAGACTGCTGTCAAACCATCGTTGATATCTACTATTAACTGAACATTCCTAACACCTATTGCGAAGGGATAAGGTTTACCACCGTTAAGTGCGATACCACTAGTATCTGACATTGCAAAATTGTAAAAAAAGATGCGTTTTGTTATCGTAGGAGCATCATATTATGCCATCATGAAACCCACTTCTAATATTCAAACTCTGATCAAAAATGCTAAAATACGCATTTGCAATCTTTAGGCATTTTAATACAGTCGATTTCTAATTTAAACGTCCGTATTCGTAGGATTAGATATTATTTTAATATTACAATGTTCTAACTTACCGAACAGTATCAAAACGCAGATTAGAACGGTAGACATGGACAGTGTCAAACCAAAAAATAAACCCGTTTCAGTCCAGGCATAGATTAATTAGTTTAAATAGATATTTCACTAGGAACATCGCTCGTTTTGTTCCAATGTTCTTCAATAGATGTCGCTCAGAGTACCACTGGCTCGTAATCATTTTTTATGTTATTTGAAATCTAGTACCTAGTTATCTAAAACTACGTCATTATATTACCAAAACGGATTACAACAAAACCAATTAAAAATAACTGATTAAACCTAAGAAAAAAACAATTCCACGTAAAATCGCATTTTTAGTTTAAGCGCCATCTATTGTAGTTTCTCATAATTTTACGGTTTAGCTCGATCTCGAAGTAACACTTTATATAGCTAGTTTCTTTAATAATAAAAGCTCATAGATGTCACTAAAATAAATCTCAAAAATACTTTTTGGTCAACAAAAACAAAAATTATTGGAATTTTCAATGAAAATTATGTACAGTCAGCTGCAAAAATACGTATCGAAAAAATCGTCTCATAAATATGGTACTATGCAATTTATTACAACGGAATAAGATACTATGGGACATATTTTTGAGTAAGATGAGTACACCCATATTTTTACAGCTGACTGTACTTAATAATTTAATTCGGCTAGGTAATAATAATAATGAATATTACAGTACAATCTTACAAAAATCGTCCGTACGTAAAGTAATCAATAGTTAAGGCTTGTGTGTACTAGACGACGATATAATTATATAATAGATACATATATATAGATAAATACTTAAATACATCGAAAACATCCAAAACTCAGGTACAAATATTTGTGTATTTGTCACAGATCAAACACACAAATAAATGCCTTTACCAGGATTCGAACCAGGGGGCTGATTTTTGACATTCGAGCGCTCGAATTCAAAGAATTTAACTTGGAATATAATCGCACACAAAATTAATAGTATAAATAATAATGACTTTTAATTACTATCGCTGTTATTTTTAAAGCATAATTTCTTCGTTTTATTCAGTTTTAAATGTCATATTCGAGTGCTCCAATTTCAAAAACCGCTCCGCTGACTTTCTGCTTTCTGTCTACTGCCTCCATTATTTATAGGCTAAACATCGACTGGGCTAGGAGGCTGTTAAATATAGTAATTTTACTAAATATCACCACCACATCACCATCGCATCTTCATTAAATGTATTTTTTTTAATCTATAGGTACTTATTTTACGCTATTGTTGAAGTTAATAAGATAAGGTTTTATTGTATACCATCCTTTAACCACTTTACAAGTTTTAAGGTACCGCCACTGCACTCAATTACGAATTCTACTCTAAGTAGGTACAGAAAACCAAAAAGAACTTTGTCGTAATGACTGTTGCCCTTGGATACGTATAAACGTAACCTATTCGCTACAAAACTAGCTATTGTGACTAGGTTCTAGAGTGGCCTAGGACTGAATCAAATTGGTTGACTCTACCTTCAGATCAGACCGCGAGTCAGCGACAAATTTCTATGAGCAAATAGTTCAGAAATTTGTTACCGATTCGCGGTCTGATCTGAAGGTAGGTACTTAGAGTACCTACTTAGAGTACAATTCATAATTGAGTCAGTAATTTGACAGTAATGATTACGTCAAAAATCATAAATAATTAGTAGTATTGAAACTAGATATAGGCACCCATGAGGATGAAACGGTATACTATAGACATATAAAATAAAAAGACGCGGTGCCTTGAAGACCATAGTGAAGACAAAATTGTGATTACATATTAAGCCGATTTCCTTGTGTTTACGCGCGAGTCGCGCGACACGCACACGTGGAAGTCGAATTTCAGCTCAGCGCCCGACGGTTCGCGACGCGTAGGTAGGTAACTAACAGAGCTCGCGCGTTACCAAGGCCTGAGGCGACGTTGTCAGCTTGCTGTGACGCAGGCGGCCGAATTGGCAACAACGCACAAAACTTACTCAACGTCTTGTCTTGTCATTCCCAAATCAGTTGTAGGTTAATATTTGAATGTAGGGAAGTGGTTAACAATTTGCATCTTAAATTTAAAGACCTCGTAGCGCAGCGGATATACATATGGACTTATGAGTCGAAGGTCCGGAGTTCAAACCTTATCACAGACAATTTTAATGTTTTTATTTTTTGGTTTTTACCCTGCTACACACGTGGCCTAATGTATCGAAAAAATTATCTCTTACTTTTGTTTCATTGCAGGATTTGCAGATAATTAGTGTTTACTTACTTAATAATATAGTATCTTGTTCGCGAGTGCTATATATGTAGCATAGCTCGGCAGACAACTTTCGGAGACGCCCGTTGGGTTCATATTTGATTTACATATACAAAAAAAAAAACAAATAAAAAAAAATACAATTTACTCAATATTTCTACTGTAAAGCGACATCTATTGATTAATAGTATTGTTGAAGGATTTTCATCTAGGGAACTTTTACATAAAGACGTGTAGATGTCGTTAGTAGCCATGGCAAGTATTATGACTTCTCTGTGACGTGTAACGCCATCTCTAATCGAGAGATGTAAACAGTGAATTTTCAGTAACGCCATCTAGTGCTGATAGTTCTTTAGGCGGTCGCATTTTGTAACAAGGCATGGGCCCTCTATCATATACTTACTTTATGGTCCAGGTGAAGTTAAACTTTATGTCAATTCCATAAGGACGTTAACAACTTGTCTTTCTGTATTTTAATCCCGGAAAGATCAACATAATGTTTCTTTATTTAGTATTTCTAATTCCCGTTTCATTTTTTTGTAATATTTTGTCTACTTTAGTAATAAAATGAGTATTTATTTTACATTGAAGTACAAACTGTATACGGTTTATATCAGGTGGCCCAGAATTGATGATCTCCTTTAAATTCCAATTTAATATTCTGCAATATAAAAACAATACAGCATAGCAATAGATTCAGAAATGTGCAACATAAATAGCAACTACATGGTACACATATTTATGTTAGGAGTAAAATTGAGTTTCGAATAGTAAGAAAAAGACAGTCCGCTTTAGAAATGTGGTGTTGGTGGAAGTGGATGAAAACAATTGTATGATTAATGAAAATAATACAAAATAAGAGACGCAAGATGATTGGACATCTGAATTCGACCTGAAGTCGAGGTAAGGAAAGGAAAAGGAAAGCTATATACATACTATTACTCCGAGAAGTGAAAGAGAAAATGACTGTCACGTCCCACGACGGAGTCAAGAAACTAACAAGGAATAATGAAGACGCCATAGAAGAGCGTTGTTCCTAAATATGATAATGATTAATAAAATCTTCGACGCTTTGCCTATTACACATTAGAATTCTAATATGAGAACGCATTTGCATTACGTTTCGCTTTGCCAGATGGGTCGTCGTCATTGGACTGACGAATTTAAAATTAATCCAATGACATATTGAATATTTGAGCAGTTGTCACACATGTTTCAGGATAAAACAGATATAGATTATAATTATCCAATCCAATTGCATTCACAAATTAGAAAATCCGGTAAGGTGCCCGATTCTATTTTTAAAATACATTAACAATACAATAAGAACACAACATATCTCAAACATAACTCCAACACACAACAAACAATCAACCAATATTGAAGTTGTATTGGAGTTGCGTTGGAATATTTCTCAAGCGAATTCTGATATTTCTGATTCAGATGTTAATGCCGTAGCTGTACTTGTGTTGTTAATGCATAGGAATTGTATTGAAGTTGGATTGTGTCTATACGTGTTTTAAAGTTAGAATACGGCCCCAGCTGACGTGAAACTGGTATATATATATATATATATATATATACAGGGTGTAATCGTTACGTGTGGCCAGGCCATAACTCCGTAAATATAACAGATATCAGAAAACTTCCAACTGATATCGAAAGTGCGTTTTACCCAATGAGTAAAATTACATTAATAACTTTTTTAAATAAAAGTATTAATATTAAAAATATTAAGTTTAAACGCTCCCATACAGTTAGTACCTACGACGACTCACTCCCAAAGAAGAACGTCGGTGCCGTAAGAGATAAAACTGCTTGAGATTCATTATTTGCACGAATAAACTGTAATAACATGATAATTGATTGATATGGAATAAAATAAAACAATTCATGAATAATTTGATAACGGTGAAATGACTAGACCGTACAAACTAGTTTTTATCCGAACGTCGGTCCGGGTTTGAAGTTAATGTTTGGGATAGTTCTGATTTTATTTAAAAAAAGTTATTAATGTAATTTTACTCATTGGGTAACGCACTTTCGATATCAGTTGGAAGTTTTCTGATATCTGTTATATTTACGGAATTATGGCCTGGCCACACTTAACAATTACACCCTGTATATATATATACAGCCTTGGCCAGAAGTGTTGAGCACCCTTGCGATTTTCATACAAAACTCGAAAGTTTAGACCGGTGTTTCTATCTTTTTTGAAGTTATTATATCAATTAATACAAACTGAACAGGCATGTTTTGTTGAAGTGAGTAGTAACTGCATTTTTGGGACCTCCACTTCTCATATTTTATAGGTAAGTACGTTGAAAGTGTTATTAAGTGAAGTTTTCTAGATATATGAATAAAATATAACACTTTACGTCATCGTACATTGTTATGATAGGGAATTAATACTTAACATCAAAATTGTAAACAAAAAAGAGCTATGCTCAACACTTCTGGCCAAGGCTGTACCTATATATACGAGTACATATTAGATTCCGAGAATGTATGTATTTATAACATCTATTACATTACGCTTTATAAGAGCCGCGATTCGAAAAATATACACACACACTGGACAGACACAGCTTCAACCCAACTCAACCCAACTCAACTCAACGCTATAACGACATTGACATTTGCTATTCGAACAGATTTTCATTCAACATTGATCTCACATTGGTCACACATTGGTCTCACATTGGTACAACATTGGTACAATGTGAGACCAATGTAAGACCAATGTTGAATGAAAATCTGTTCGAATAGCAAATGTCAATGTCGTTATAGCGTTGAGTTGAGTTGGGTTGGAGCTGTGTCTGTCCAGTGTGTGTGTTTATTTTTCGAATCGCGGCCAAGGCAAATAAAGAAATAGCATATTAAACCTATTTTAATATATTTACGTCATAAATATATTCCAGGAACTAGATTGTTACGGTGCCGGATTTTAATTTTAAAATACATTAACAATAAAATAACAACACAACCTATCTCAAATATAACTCCAACACACAACAAACAATCAAGCAATATTGAAGTTGTATTGGAGTTGGAACGCAATAAGTTTCAAGCAAATTCTGATATTTCTGATTCAGACGATTAGGCGCTAGCTGTATTAGTAGCAAGTCATATTGACGATACAGAAAGACGCCAGATGATCACGATCTTCAGATATGAGAGAGTTACTACGGAGAGAGATCGAACCTTTTAACCTACGGAGGAAACTAATCAGGTTTCCCACTGAGTTGTGGAATACCGATTCGATTCCAAGGCTTTATACTTTGGAAGGGGATCCTGGTTTTTCGCCGAATATCGTTTCCCAAAGTGTTTCATTTGCCAACTGTGTCATTTGGCATACTGATTTTTTCTGAAACTGTAAACTTTTCAGGGTTTGTTTTATAATCATCGTGTAGAACCATATAGGTTAGGTTAGGTTTGTTTTATAAATCCTGAAATTCTTATAGTTTCAGAACTAAAATGTAGTTTACCAAATTACACAATTGGCAAATGAAACAATTTTGAGAATTATTCGGCGAAAAGGCAGAGAACCCTTTGGAAGTAATTACCTT
The DNA here is from genome assembly GCA_947086415.1 of Pammene aurita. Lineage (NCBI taxonomy): Eukaryota > Metazoa > Arthropoda > Insecta > Lepidoptera > Tortricidae > Pammene > Pammene aurita. The sequence goes on from OX352291.1 coordinate 40,160,735, forward strand.
ATGTTACTAAGGGGTGAAGATAGTAGTGACAGAGAACTTCTTTAAAATATTAGCAACTTTATCTGTCACACCCTTTATATATGGTAAGTACGCTGGTTGTCGCTCCATTTTAAGTTCAGGCGCTTAGGGGTATCGTTTCGTCGAGGTGGCATATTTTAAAGAAGTTCTATGTCACTACTATCTTCACCCCTTATAGAAAACTGTCTCAATATTTACGCACACCAAAAGACAGTTTCCCACTTGAACGTCCAGGTGTTTATAAAATAGACTGTAGCTGTGGTAGCTCTTACATCGGTCAAACGAAGCGCACAATCTCATGCCGTATAAAGGAACACTTCCGAGCGTACAGGAACAATGATCCTCGGAAATCGGCGATCGCGGAACACCTGCTGGAGGCGGGAACAAATCATTGGATTGAGTTGCACAACCCTCAGATACTTTCGACCGAAAGGCACTACCTACCCAGGATGGTCAAAAAAGCCATTGAAATTCTTAAATATAAGAATTTTAACCGGGAAGATAGGTTTCGTCTATCAAGTGTCTGGTATCCAGTGATCCGGAAGTTCTCTAATCCAAAATATACTGTTTCGCAAAAAAACGCGCGAGTTGATACTGTAAGTGTTGTGTGTCGCAATCGTGATCGAATTACAAGTGAGAACGCGGACAGTAGTAATAGCAGTGACAATGGACAAAAAAAGCAAACTTGAAAGAGGGTAGATCGCTACGGTGTGTGGGTAGACTACTAAAACTCTAGCTACGTCAGTTACTACGTGATGATGGTGCATGCAACTGCACCGAAATATCGGGTGCTCGAAAATGCTAATGAAATAAAAAATAAAATACATGGTAAATACCCCGTTTCAAATAATATTTATAATGTGAACGACCATGTAAGCTTGAAATAATATATGTAAAGTTTTTTAAACCTAAAAAACGCAGTTCCGAATACGTCCGGATCGGAACGGAATACCTAACAGATAGAGGTCAGTTAATGCAGTTTGGAGCACGTCCCACGCCGTATAATGCATTAATTCCACACAGACAGCTTTATAATAAGTACATGCTTCGCCAGCCTGCGGGTTATATTATAGTATCCCGTAATAGGGCAGAGGTATGAATTTAATAAATGAAATCTTATGATAACTTTGAAAAATAAATAATTCTGTATAGTTTTAATTGAAATTACTTATCAGGCCTCGCTTCCTTGAATTTAAAAAAATTTTTTGAACCCACGGTTCAAAAGTTAGATGGGAGGACGCCCTTTTTTGAACTTTGAGAGCTATTACTTACGAAAGTATTCGTATCCAAAAAATATGTAATAAAACCTCTTATCTTTTTGAAAGACCTATCCAACGATACCAAACACGATATGGACACCCCAATTTCAGGTGTACGTCCGTACCCTAATAAAAAATATTTTTCCAGTTATTATTCTACCACTTTGTCGGCGTGGCACATGCTCATTACTCACACCAAATTTCAGCTTTCTAGTACTAACGGTCACTGAGCTATACCGCGGACAGACGGACATGGCGAAACTATAAGGGTTGACTACGGAACCCTAAAATTGGGATAATCTTTATAAATTTGGAAAAAAAATGCTGATTTCTTAAATTATTTTTGCCACAATAAATTTTTATGTGTTTAGGTACCATTTAGAACGATAATTAATAATATTAATAATAATAAGAAAGACATACAAATAATAATAATAATAATCTGGGAAAAACATAGTCAAATTAGGTAATTTTTACTAGTTTTTGTCTAATTTTTTTTAAGAGAAATCCATCGTTTTTTGACGGTACCGGGCAATGGCAAAATATTTACCACCAACTTTGATTTTCCTTCCTAATTATACAAAACAGAATTTTTATACCTTTTTTTCCTGAGATGGGAAAAAAGATATAAAAATACTTTTAAATGTACAATACTGAAAAAAATTAAGGTGCATGATTGGTCATCTAGGTCTTTTTTTAAAGAAATTACAGCCTAATTGGCACTGTGTTATTTAAGTAGTGGTCTAAAAACTGAAGTGGTAATCATATGGCCGATGCCCTATTAAGGGTTAACCCTTAATAGTTAAACTATTAGGTTAATTTCTGGAAAGTTAGTGTTACTAAATTTATACTGATGTAAACCACTTAAAACCCATAGTAAAAACAATTAATATTTATCTATTACTGTAATAAAATTGGTCAATTTAATTGTACGAGATAAATTAGTCTATTGCAGCTTCCTTAATTGCGTGCTTAGTATTCTGTTCGTTTTGATAATTCGTTCAACGAGCAGAAATTCTGTAGTTTCCCAGAAAGTATCTAATATGAAGTTGGTAAGAATTATGGAGAAGAATGTCGGCAGCGCGATATTACACAAGTTGCGACTACAACTTTGCCGCTGCCGACTTTGCTTTTATTTATTTTGTACATTTGTATTTTTGCTGTTTCCGCTGCATTAATAAAGTGCTAAGTTGGTGCTATTTCTTACTAAAAATGTACACGTAAAAGTATGTAATGGAATATTTTTGATTTAGTAAGTTAGTATTTCTACTTGAGTAGCTACTGGACTAAGAGCTGGCCACGTCAGATATGACACAATAATGAGAGCAACGAAACCTATCTAGTAAGGTTGCTATACTATCCTTATTGCTAGATCCGGGCATTTGGCAGCATTTAATGGGTGGAGGTCAGAATGACAGGTAAGTAAAATTTTTCAATTGCAAAATAGTTCTACCGAAATAGGTAAAAACTGCCGAAGTTGTCTAAGTTATAAAGAACGGGGCCTATATTTTAACATTAAAACAAAAAAAATGCGACTTATTACGGGATCAGAAACAGTAGGCGACAAACTATGAATTACATTATACGTCATTTTGGACTACTTTCCCCCATCAGAGAGTTTTGGAAACGATATAAGCTAATTATTTATATAATTTCTATAAATAATTACTACTGTATCAAAACCAGAATTCTAGGATTTGTATTCATAAAGTGGTTTGCATTCTTCGACCTCCACCACTTTACAGCTGCCAGATGTCCGGATCTAGAAATAAGCATAGCATAGCAAACTAACGAGAGTGGTTTCGTCGCTCTCATTATTGTGTCATATCTGACGTGGCTAGCTCTCCGTCTATACAATTACTTGAAGAAAAGAGGGACGCCAGGATATTTCAACGCACACCGAATTCCTGTAAAGGCTGTATGTACGCATTCGTGCTAAAAATTCATTTTATCTATAATGTTAGGTATCGAAACTCTCAGGTTTAATAACACAATCTTTCGTCAGGGCACTTAAGATCTCAAAGATAAACATAATTAGATTTAAGGAATTGAAAATCTGCTTTTCAATTGGGGAATCAATATTCAATAGGGCAAGGAGTTTGTTATTATAAATAATGAGTCATTCCCAAAATGAAATCCTACCGACTACGCCAGTATTGTAAATAATTAAGGTACGTTTTGATTATTGTTATTTCGTCTATCCAATATATTACCTACAACTGTCGGTATATTAGTCGTATCTTTTAAATGTCCAATGAAATAAAAATCACTCCTAATAAAACGTGTGTTATTATAAAAATGTTTCAACGCGCTACTTAAGAACAACGTTTTCAAAGCTATTTCAACTACTACAACATAATATAAAGCCGGTAAACATATCAAATTTTCAATTTCTACAACAAGAAACAAGAAAAGTCACGTCCAACAAACGCCAAATAAATTACCGAAAGTGTGAAGTAAACAGAACGCGATGAAATGAGCAATTTATCGAAGAACAAAGTTCCGTCGCGGGTAGATAAGAAACGAAATACTTATTGGTATAAGTGGCTTCTTGTTTCTCGTTGCACGCGACTCACACAATGCAGCTCATGGTCATACAGTTTGATAATGGTTCTGCTTTGTTCATGCTTGTATAACGATTTTATAACATATAATTTTATACTTAAACCTACTACCTAAATGCAAAAATCTGAAGGTATTTGGATGAAATTTGGCACACAGGTAAATGCATGACCTGGCATGAGACATGATATTATTTACTTTAAAAGGTGAAGTGAGAGGGGTGGCGCGAGAGACGGGATTGTGCATTTTTATGACTTCTGAATGTCGCAGGTATATTCATAATTAAAAGATACTACGTGCGTATCTGTTCCTTAATGGAAATGTAAATCCTTATCGAAATGGTGCTTAGTTTCCTTACGTCATGATTACTTGCATTTTTCTGAAATTTATGCATATTTATGTATGAGGGAGTCTTTAACGTACAAAAATGTTTATTTATTTACTAAGTATATTGTACATTTTTAAAGTGGTCTACATATCGAGCGACTAGGTATGCCAAAAAAGCAAAAGAAATTAATTGTTAGCATTATTATTAGCAGTGAATAACAAACTGTCTAATTTTATAACAAGCTGTTAGCCTTTCACCATTCAAATATAAATTAAAAAGGTGGATCATTAAACAATGTTAATATAGCTATAAGGAATTTATAGAATGTAAAGAATTTAAAGTATGTGATATTGAATAAAAAAATAAAGTGTAAAATTGTTATTTAATCACGGTGTTAAATTATGTTTTATAATGTAACAGATTTTAGTTGTTAAGCGTGACCTGTAATGAGTTATTACCAATAAATCTTGTCTATGTTTATGTCTATTCAAATTGTTCAATTATTGATTATTAACATTGACTTTTGTTGTTCCAATTCAACCATACACAAATAATCATAAAGAAGTACCTAGGTACTCATGAGCCGCCCGTAAAACATTCATCTAGGGAGATTTCCCGCCACGTCTGTATTCCACACCACATTCGTGTGAAATTGAGAACGTGTCATGTTCGATACAGATATGAGACAATGAAAAAATTTCCTCTATGATGCTAGCATAAGAAAGTTGCTATGAGACTAGGCTTTATTGGACGAGTTGAACATGAATTTGCTATTTTCGCCCATCAAATCTGTAAAATGTAGATATTACTGTGTAGTAATAATCATGAAACTCATTACCATTAGTTTTCCATTTGTCAATTGTGTAAAAGTGTTAAAATTAAACAATTTTACTTTGCTAATACAATTGTCCACTAAAAATAGTAATGAATATAGTAACAGAGTTTGGACTTCTTACATACCTAAAGTTCTAAAAAGCTTTCCCAAAGAAGTTATAGAAAATCTGGATAAAAAACCTAAGAATATTAAAAGTATTGTTAAAAAAGCACTGATAGATAACAATGTAAATGGTAAAATAGATTAATATGATTTAATTTAAAACAATTTATGTTAAAAGGGGTTGCAACCCCAAAATAATAGCTTGGTAATACAATCTTAAATGTAAAAGATTAATACTAAGTTAAGTGAAATTGTTATTAACCCATTTCATTATAATAAACAGTTAAATTTTTTTTTTTTTTTATCTAGGTATATATTTGAAATATATAGGTTTTGTCGGCAATTTCGTACGGGTCTACATAAAATTAATAAAAGATAATGGAAAATATGCAATTATACAACACTCGAAGTTGCTTTTCCCTTTTTACCCTCTCATATGGGATTTATATTCTTGATAAACCTATCTAAAAACCTAATTTTAGCTTAGTCAGTCAGCGGTTTAATCTTGCAGAAATAGCAGACAGACAGAGGTATAGTCGCATTTATAGGTATAGGTAATATCACTTAGTAGGGATTGATATGACATTTCAACATATCAAAATAAAGGAGATCGTCAATTTTTGTTAGGCGATTTGCCCCAGATCATAAAAATGCGTATAATTATGAAATAGATATCAAAACATTCGCTTTAATTTCTAGATCAGGGTGGTCATAAAATAATCATGAAATGTAACGGGAAAATTGAGAAATCGGGATGTAAAAACATGATTGTGATAAGGACAATATTTTTAAGCGTACATGTTTATGATTTAAAGTATAGAATAAAATAAATACCTGTTTTTTAAAGAATTTCTACTAAATCTGACATGATAATGAAACGGAAATCATAATAATAATAATTGTTTGCGCTCGCAACACTGAAGTGCCCTGTGCCAACCGCAGGGATACTAGACGACCAATGAGGGCTCGCGACGCCAGCGCCGAAGTTTAACGCATACACCACGTCGCCCAGGAAGCGCCGCGGGCACCCTCTCTTGCCTCTAATCCGCCAACGAAACCGCGCGTGTCCTAGACTACATATATATATATTTGTACTTGCATATTTAAGTAAAGAATGGTAAATGTTTGAGTTATAGTTTTCATTCTAACAAACATCCCAAACATAATTGGCGACCGTGACAGGACACGCGCGGCATAGGCATTTTATTATATTTTTTAGTGCCGAAGCCGAGAGGTCGGCCATTTTGGAGCGTGGGCTTGGAGCAGACGCCGCCGCAAGACCCGAGCCGAGCAGGTCAACTTTGCCTGCCTTCGCCGCAAGCCCAGATCAACGTGCCCGAAGAGGAGGAACGAAGAGGGACGGCTGCGGCGAGTAGGCGCGCAAGATACGAGGCGCCAAGACTGCAGAGCAGGGCATCGACGGCCGGTAGCGAGGCGGCAGCGCGTGGCAGCTAGCCAAACGAGGAGAGTACCGTGAGAAAGTGCCGCCCCTATTTCTTACCCGCATTCCAATATACTTACCACACTCCTTATGCCTAATCTTACCCACATTCCTTAATCTTACCCTTCTAATTTAGTAGCTACCCAATTTGCAATTCCCTTTAAATTCTTATTACAAAAACCCCGTCGAACTTAAATAACCTTTTTATTGCATTGAACTTACGTAACGTACCTAACTTGACAATTTACTTTAAACTTAAACTTAAACGAATCCCATTCTAACTTAACTTTAATCTGAGTGCCTACTGTGTGCTATTGCTTCATTTTGTTTTACTTTCAGCCAGCGTCTTCAAAGTGAGATGAGTGCGTGACCTTTGACCTTAGTGTGACCTAACCTTACCACGTGTTTGTTACTTACTTATTTTCGTTTCAACGCATTTCAACGTCAACTAAGGCTTTTAGCTAAGCGGTGCAGTGTTCATTTTGTTCTTTTTTTAATTTAAAAACTTAATATTTCAAACCTTTGTGAAGCTGCACGTGCCTTGTTATTTCGTGACGAAACCATTTTTGATTTTCTGACCACGCATTCACGCTTAATTCATTTGCATTCAAGATTTCAGTTAAATATTTCATTTGTATTTAAAATTAAATTGCACCTTTTTTCGGTTCACTTTCGCTGACCTAAACGTCTCTTTATCTTTTAACTTCTCACCCGCTGGCATTTTGGTTTGTGTTCGCATATGCACACTTTTCGCTTGCGCAATTTCAGTGGAAAACCTGCCGATTCGTGCACCACGTGTCACGTCTACGCCTGCGAGCACGTGCTGGGCTGCTGCGTGGTGAAGCCGCAAGCTGCGCACCGAGCCTACACTGCGTAGCTGTTGAAGTTTACAAGGGGCGTGAGCTGTTTTGCCAATTTTATTTACTTACGTGGATAACTCTTTACTTCTTATTAAAATTAATACGATTCTATTTGCTTGACTTCTCTGCTCAATTAAACACAACTCAGCATGTCTGAAGAGACGAAACGAGAAGCTCTTCTAGCGGAGCTGCGTATTAAACGTGGCTCAATAAAAGGACAAGTCTCTAAATTCCGTGGTTATTTAAATACAATCGCAGATGATGAAGTGCTGACCGGTGTTAAATTTAATGAGCTGACTTTAAGATTGAATAAAGTTATTGAGTTATCCACGCGCCTTGACGAGCTGCAAACTTCAATAGAAGTAGCTAATGCTGACAATTTTCACAACGAGCTTAACGAAAGGGATTCTAATGAGAGCCACATTAATAAAGCTATAGCTACTGCTCAAACTATACTTGAGCGCTCACAGGTTCAAAAGGCATCAACGGAAGACTCTGTCAAAACCTGCGCATCAGGCGGCTGTCATTCGGAGCACCTCGGCTTCAAGCTTCCTCAAATTAAAATCTCTAAATTTGATGGATCTTACTATAAATGGATGGAATTTAAGGATCTTTATGAATCTTTAATTCATAACAATGAGCATATCAAGCCAATACATAAGTTCCATTATTTAAGCTCATACCTTGAAGGCGAGGCGGCCCGAGTGATAGCAAATTTAGAAGTGTCCGCTGTCAATTATGCTGAAGCCTGGAAGCTGCTGTGTGACAGGTTCAGTAACAAAAGGCAACTAATCACTAACCATTTAAATGCTTTGTTTAATATGGATTCCTTACAGCGAGAGTCTGATAAGGCTCTAAGATTTTTAGGTGATCATGTAACTAAAAATCTTCGGGCGCTGAAAACATTAGGGCAGCCAACGGAGCACTGGGATACCATCTTAGTTCATCTATTAGCAGCAAAGTTAGACTCTAATACCAATGCAAAGTGGGAAGAACATAGAAACACTCTTAAAGAGTGGCCGACGCTTGAAGATTTTAGGGAATTTCTAACAAACCGTGCAGATATCTTAGAAAATCTGTATCGATCTAAAAGAGATAGGCAAACTAACCACAAGCCAGAGCCTGTGGCTAATAAAACTCCATTTAAACATGATAAAAACATAAAAACCTTCATAATTTCAGAAAAACAAGGTGACAAAGGTCGGCCGTGCTTCGTGTGCCAGTCCGATCATCGAGTATACGACTGCCCTACCTTCAGAAAAATGTCAGTCGACGAGCGCTGGTCGCGGGCTTCTAGTCTAAAGCTGTGCCACGTCTGCCTCCGTCCGGACCACGAGACTCGTCAGTGCAAGCTCAACGGCTGTCGTGTATGTAAGAGACGTCACAATACATATTTACACAATACACAACTAACAAATAAGCTATCTAGCGAGTCAGCCCAGGATCACAGCGTCCAACCTAACGATAGTGATAAGGATGCAGTAGCCTCCTCATCGACTATGCTAACTTCTGACAGTGCCGAGGTGCAAGGCACCTTTACTGCTAATACTGTACTCGCTAGCAGTGAAGCATTGTTATCGACAGCGCTAATTGAAATAATTAATCCTCACAATAATAAGAAAGAAACTGTCAAATGTCTTGTAGATAACTGCTCACAATCTAACTATCTTACTGAATCATTAAGGCAGCGTTTGCAACTTGATATTCAGCCTCTAACTGCCTCAAGTGTTACAGGAATAGGAAATACGCCTCTGACCTACAAACCTGTACGTTGTGCAGCTCAAATCAAATCTAGACTAAGCGACTTTAATGCCAATCTCGACTTTCTAGTACTAAATGAAATAACTGATCGCTTTCCAAAGAAATATGTTGACATAAGTCACCTTAACTTACCCGCGTCTACCAGCCTTGCTGACCCAACTTTTAATGTCCCATCACAAATCGATGTTCTTTTGGGAGTCTCCACTTTTTGGGAAATTATAACTGGGATTGCAAACAAACTGCCAAGCAGCAAGTGCACTTACCTTATCCCCTCTAAACTTGGTTGGCTTGTAGCGGGCCCAGTACAAGGAGCCTCCACTCATGTAAATTCAGTAACAACTCGCAGCTATTTTTGTTTGTCTGATCTGTCTGCCCAGATGACTAAGTTTTGGGAGACAGAAGAGCTGCCGTCTGAAGCGGATTTCATATCCGGAAGTGAGCTGGAGTGTCTCCCTATAGAACAACACTTTGTTGAAAATACTTATCGCCAATCTGACGGCAGGTTTGTAGTTCGAATGCCTCTAAAGGACTCTCCAGACTGCCTAGGCAACACATTTAACATAGCTAAAAAACGCCTACTTAACTTAGAAAAACGTTTCAGCAAACAACCTGACCTTAAAACAATGTATGTTGATTTTATAAACGAATATGAGCGTTTAGGTCATCTATCGGAGTCTAAGCAATGCTACATGGCCAACCACCTTCCTCATCATCCTGTGATGAAGGAGAGTGAGTCTACTCGTCTGAGAACGGTGTTTAACGCTAGCTGTCCAACCTCGTCTGGTTATTCAATAAATGATATCCAGATGGTAGGTCCAAACATACAAAACTCGCTGTTTGACATATTGCTTAGATTCCGCCAGTATAGGTATGTGCTCTCTGGTGACATAGAAAAACAGTATAGGCAAATTTTAATGAATGAAGCAGACAGAAATTTACAAGTCATTTTGTGGCGCGAAGATGAGCACCTGCCTATACGCTCGCTTACCTTGAACACTGTTACTTATGGCTTCGCCTCGGCAAGCTGGCTAGCGGCTCGCTGCTTGTGGCAGTTGGGAGCTGAGAGCAGGGACCCGCTGGTTACAAATATTATACAGAACAACTTTTATTGTGACGATTTACTAGTGGGCGCTGACTCTGAAACTGAGCTGCTACGCATACAATCTGGCGTCTCACAGGCTTTAGCTGCTGGTTGTTTTAACTTACGTAAATACCGCTCAAATTCAAATGCGTTATTACAGTCTGATCTTATTAATCAAGATGATCATTTAGCTTTGAGTCAATCTTGTCAAACACTTGGACTGGGCTGGCAACCCAGCCAAGATATGTTAAATTTCTCAATTAAAACTGACGACTCTGATGAAAAGGTTACTAAAAGAACGATTTTGTCTAAAACGTTCCAAGTTTTTGATCCTTTAGGCCTATTAAGTCTATGCACCGTTAAGCCTAAAATACTACTTCAGACTTTGTGGAAGGAAGGCAAATCATGGGACGAAACTGTTTCTCCTGAAATACAGCGAATATGGTCGCGGTTTATTAAAAACTTACATCACATTAAAAGTCTAAACATACCTAGGTACGTTTTATGTGAGTCTCCTTCCACAATTGAATTACACTGCTTTTCTGACGCAGCAGAGACTGCGTACGCAGCTTGTGTTTATGTAAAAACCATTTCAGGCTCAGGCGAGCAACAAGTACACTTACTGTGTGCGAGAGACAGAGTAGCTCCTATACGGCGAACCACAATTCCACGATTAGAGTTGGCAGGATGCTTATTAGCAGCCCAGACGTATGCCGCAGTGGTAAGGGCCTGGAGACGCCCTGTCTCTCGCACTATATTTTGGACAGACTCTAGCTGCTGTCTAGCATGGCTAAAAACAGATATTTCTAAGCTCAAGACGTTCGTGGCAAACAGAGTTGCTGCCATAGCTAAACTTGCTCCGGGAGCTGTCTGGAGACATGTGCCTACAAAACAAAATCCAAGCGACCTCGCTACACGTGGCGTCGATCCACAACATGTCTCTGGTGTAGCTCTGTGGTGGCATGGCCCTGAGTTTTTACTGAAACCTGAATCTGAATGGCCAGAATTGAACTCTGAGGCACCGGACGTCTTGCCTGAAATTAAGGTAACGTCTATGCTTACAAGCGTAGACCCTGAACCGCCTGTTATAGATTTTAGTAGATTTTCAAAATATAACAGGTTACTACGTGCTATGGCTTATGTTCGTCGCTTCATAAACAACTGTAAAACTAGGCTGCCTAAATTAACTGGTTCATTATCTGAACAGGAACTTAAAGACTCTTTGCACACATTAGTTAAGATTGCACAACAGCAATCATTTACGTCTGAGCTTGAAGCGATGAGCAAAGGCCACAAGTTGAGCCCTAAGTCGCATATTGCTACACTTACTCCTTTCATAGACTCTCAAGGTACTTTGAGAGTCGGGGGGAGACTGGATGCTTCTGATTGTAGTTATGAAAAGAAGCATCCCATGTTATTACGTGCTAAACACCCACTAACCAAACTCATTTTTACACATGAACACAGACGTCTCTTACATGCAGGACCACTGTTGCTGTTATGTTCGGTACGAGATACGATATGGCCGGTCGGGGGCAGGAACCTTGCGAGAAGCACGGCCCACAATTGTGTCACTTGTAGGCGCACCGCCGGTCACACTTTAAAAAATATTATGGGCAACCTGCCCGAACAACGCATAAAGGCTGATTTTCCATTCACGTCAACAGCTGTAGACCTAGCCGGTCCTTATTTAATAACAGATCGCCGAGGACGTGGATGCAAGATCACCAAATGCTATATGTGTCTATTTATATGTCTAAGATATAAATGTGTTCATTTAGAAGCTGTGAGCGACTTGTCTAAAGATGCATTTGTACTTGCACTTCGCAGATTTATCGCCCGGCGCGGTAAGCCTGCGGAGTTGTTCTGTGATAATGGTAGAAATCTAGTAGCTGCAGCTAAAGAGATAAATGACTTTTTTAAATTATATGAGAATGATATATCTGATTTTGCAGCTGGTCAAGGTATAAAATTTAAATTTGCGCCAGCTTATGCTCCTAACTTCAACGGCTATGCAGAGGCCGGTATTAAAAGCGCAAAATTTCATCTCAAACGAATCTTAGGCACTACCCATCTCACCTTTGAGGAACTGGCATCTCTGTTTTGTTCTGTGGAATCTATTTTGAACAGTAGACCTCTCTGTCAGCTCTCCTCCTCCCCTAATGACTTTTACCCCCTTACTCCCGGGCACTTTCTCATTTTTAGGCCGCTGACGTCGCTACCGGCTCCGCCACTTCAAGATCGGAACCCGAACCGCCTGGATCGCTACCTGAGACTCGAACAGCTGCGACAACACTTCTGGAAGCGCTGGTCGTCGGAGTTCGTGTCCCTACTACAGCAACGATTCAAGTGGCGCGAGAGACAACGTGACCTACAGCTGGGAGAACTCGTACTCATTAAGGAGGAAGGCCTGCCGCCGATGCTTTGGCGCATGGGCAGAGTTGTCAAACTGTACTACGGGAAAGATGGCGTGCCACGAGTTGCAGACATAAATACCGCTAGAGGGCTAGTCAAGCGAGCACTCAACCGAATATGCCCGCTGCCTACGCAGGAAAAGGAAGCCTGAAAGATATTCTTTCAGCGGCCCGGAGTATGTTTGCGCTCGCAACACTGAAGTGCCCTGTGCCAACCGCAGGGATACTAGACGACCAATGAGGGCTCGCGACGCCAGCGCCGAAGTTTAACGCATACACCACGTCGCCCAGGAAGCGCCGCGGGCACCCTCTCTTGCCTCTAATCCGCCAACGAAACCGCGCGTGTCCTAGACTACATATATATATATTTGTACTTGCATATTTAAGTAAAGAATGGTAAATGTTTGAGTTATAGTTTTCATTCTAACAAACATCCCAAACAATAATAATAAAACATAAAACCGCGGGGGCAGCTTGTGGCGAGCTGACGGTGAGTGGCGACACCGCGGACCCCTATTCCAGAGGGCCCTTTCCATTTGGCCCTCGCCTCTGTGCTTGCCTTAACTGGCCGGCCAGAGTGGAGTCGCAAGAGCGGGACCTATGCTCCAGGTTGGAAGTGTAAAATGTCATAACGCCGGCGGCCTGCTGAACGGATTACCGGGATCTGGCTACCGCAGACTCACCTCTCGACAACCTCACAGCCCCCGCACCGGTGTTGCCCTTGAGCCATCTTTGATGTCGCTTTTTACGGGGGCCCATCTTGCGGCGGGCGAGTTACCGTCTGCCGGAAATAATTTTGGATACCTTTTTATTAGGCAGGCGTCCGGTTCTTCATCCAATAGCCCAGTAGTTAGTCCATACTTTTCACTCAATAGCCTAGTAAATTTTAGACTCCATTAACTCTCAATAGTCTTTACACCATGGCGGGTGCTGTCTCTGCGTGCGTCCCATGACACGGGTAGGGGCAGCATCCGCTTAGTGTACCCCTCACTTTTCATTAAATTGTCGAAAGGGCCTCTGCGCGTTGGCTTCGGCTCCGCATATGCCTCCCAAAGGTCCGGAACACAATTGTTCCGTGGTCGGGAAAGACATACAAATATAATAATAATAATAATAATAATAATAAATACTCTTTATTGCACACCTCATACAGTTACAAGCACAAATTTTACAATTAGATAAATTTAGGTAGAGGTAACAACAGGCGGTCTTATCGCTAATGAGCGATTTCTTCCAGACAACCTTTGGGTAGTGGAGACTAGAGAAAAACAATAAGCAGTGGTGCATAGACACAAAAGAGACGAAATAGATAACACAGCACATTCATATGAATATACATACTTAAATAAATACAAAATAAACATACATATACGTACATATATACATATATAATACACACAGTAAGAAACAACAGTGTCAACTTAAAACCCTAAGGAAGAGATAAATAGTATTCCATAAGTTGCGATTTAAAGCTACCAATAGATTGCGCGCGTTTTATTTTGAGAGGGAGAGAATTCCACAAACGAACGGCCTGGAACGTAAATGAGCAATTATAAAATTTGGAAGATGAAGATGGCACTTTTAGGAGCAATTTTTGAGAGGATCTAATAGAATTAAGATAAGAGAAACGCTCTTTGAGGTAGCGGGGAGTTGCAGGGTTAAAAAGTATAGAAAAGAGTAAAGGAAGTATGTGAGAGTTACGGCGGTGACGGATAGGGAGCCATTTGAGTTGAGAACGAAAACTAGAAACATGGTCGAATTTGCGTAATCCGAAAATGAACCGAATGCAGGCATTTCGAATACGCTCAAGCTTATTAAGTTGCTCCTCGGTTAGGTCTAAATAGGAGATATCTGCATAATCAAGAACGGAGAGAAGTAACGACTGAGCAAGCGCAATTTTAGTAGCAATTGGGAGGAAATTCCGGAGCCGTCTGAGAGACCCTATGGCATCAAACATCTTCCTGCTCACTTCACTCACCTGAGGCACCCATGATAGAGAACGATCCATGATTACGCCAAGATTTTTCACTTGGTTGGAAAAAGGAATTTGGATACCATCGAAGACTATCGGAGGGAGCCTGAGAAAGTCAATTTTGGAGATTTGTTTAGCGCTACCCATCACAATTACCTGTGACTTTAGGGGGTTTACTTTTAAACCGTAATTTTGACTCCAATTTGATATGCGGAGCAGATCAAGATTCGTGGCTTTTATAACTGAATTGAAATCGCTATGCATACCCTGCGAATATATTTGAAGGTCGTCGGCATAGAGGTGATACGAAAAGGAGAGATCAAGAGTTATGGAATTAATGAAGATAGAAAATAAAAGAGGAGACAGCACACCACCCTGTGGAACACCAGCTGATGTGCTGCACCAGGAAGAACACGAAGAATCTAGTTTTATTCTTTGCCGACGACCAACCAAATAGCTGCGGAACCAGTCAATCGCTGCAGCCGATATGTTAAGAGACTGTAAGAACGCGAGCAAAATGTCAAAATCGACCGTGTTAAAGGCATTACTGAAATCTAGAAGTGCAAGAACTGTAAGCTTCTGGTCATTCATACCCAAACGGATGTCATCGGTAACCTTGACAAGAGCCGAGGTAGTACTGTGGCCCGGACGAAAACCAGATTGAAATGGGTTTAGGAGGTAATTTCTATTCAAGAAGGAAGTTAGTTGCTGATGCACTAGCCGTTCGAGGACTTTGGATAGGAAAGGTAGAATGGAGATGGGGCGATAGTCAGAGAAGGAACTGGGGTTGAATTTTTTGGGTAAAGGAATAATATTGGCATCCTTCCACAGACTGGGAAAAGTACTTGATGAAATGGAAAAATTCAGAATACCGGTGATAATAGGAACAAACAAATCAAGGAGAGGGAGTATCATATTTCGGCTAACACAGTCAACACCAACGGCGTTAGAAGTGATATTCAATATACCCTTCCTAACATCACTCTCACAGAAATGGCTAAAATAGAAAGAAGAGAAATCTAAGGCAGGAAGTGATGAAAGATGATGAAGTGAGTTAGATTTCTTAGGACCACTGAAACAGGTGGACGATGAAAAATGCTGGTTAAGCTGGTCAACGCTAATATTGTTTAAATTGGTTGCCTGTTGAGATTTGCCAACTCCGAGACCTTTCAAAAATTTCCACACTTTGGCTGGATTTCCATCTTCAACAGAACTGTGAATATGACGCCTCTGAGCATCTCGACATATAGTGCTACAGCGATTGCGCAGGGTATGATATTTAAGTTTATTTTTCTCAGAGTTGTTAGCCTTATACTTAGATTTAGATTGATTCTTCCTCTCTATAAGGGCTTTAATATCCTCAGTGAGCCAAGGAGCAGGGAGATGCTTGACTTTTATTGCACGAACAGGAGCGTGAGCGTCATAAAGTTGTATGAGGAGCGAATTAAAGAGAGAAACTTGATCGTCTACCGAACCCGCTCGAGCGATACTGCTCCAATCGATTGTTAAAGCGTCATCTCGAAGCTTTTCCACATTTAATCCACTAAAATTGCGCTGCAAAAGAATTTTTGATTTAGATTTGGGAGGACGAATTTTGTAAGAGATATAGAGCAGATCATGATATGAGAAGGCATCCGCGGAGTATTGTCCAAACTTAGACACATGAGAAGTCGAAGAAACTAAAGTTAAATCAAGAAGAGAAGGCGAGCAATTTGGAAAATAGTGTGTGGCGTCTGAAGGGAGAATAGTTAGATTGCATGCATCTACCAGGGATTTAAGGCGCCGGGATCGACTGTCACCCTTCAGAAGACACGTATTTAGATCTGCCATAAGAATGTGATAATTATAAGAAGGCATAAGGTCTTCGAGAAGTTTCTCAAGAGAATCAAAGTAATTAACGTGAAGGGAGGGGGAATAAAAAACGCCAAGTAAAAGTTTGGAATGAGAGAGGGAAACGTCGAGAAACATATACTCTGCGGCATCAGAAGTAGAGGAACTGGCAGATACATTAACAATTGAATAGGGGATGTAAGAACGAAGGTAAATCGCAACTCCACCGCCACCTCTTCCAAGGCGGTCGTGCCGAATTAAATTGAAACCAGGTAAAGAGTAAGACGTTGAAGGCAAAGCTGGTCTGAGCCACGATTCGGAAATTAAAATAGCATGAATGTTCTTAAGGTCAAAAGAGAGTAACATATCGCTGTAATGTGCAGGAATACTTTGCGCATTTAAATGCACAACGTTAAAATTTTTAGGTACATCATTAAACTGAGATTCCAGAAAGTCGTGAAGCGAAGGAGGCAAACTATGGAAACTGTCTTCACTTACACTATCTAAGGAGGAAAAAGATAAATACTGATCACTGTTATCACTGAAAGGCATCTGAAAAATATATATAAAGTTAAAAATATAATAAGTATATAATAAGTGTATACTAATATTCAATAAATATAAAAATATATACAGTAAAAACTAAACAAAAACTCCACAATCTACCCGCCAGCAGCAAATAAAGAAAGAAATACACTTATAAAGAAACGGAAGTTCAATTTAAAAATACATGTTGGCTTCAGATTCGACAGGCATTAAGTTAAATCACAAAACTAAGGAAATAATTAACTAAGAAAAACGGAACGTAATTTAATAAGGAAATATTTAACTTGGTAAAGCGGACCGCAATTTAACAGTTGGCAACACTATACCTGCCATCCGTCAGCACCATAGATATAAAATGGCGCTTGTCGCTAAAAGATAAACGAAGTGCGCAAAAGAGAAACCAACACGTATATGAACATTCCACGAGTGCAAAAGAGACACACGAACATTTTGAAGGAGTGACAGCTTTTGAATTTGGGTAGTTAGCTTACGTACCCACGTCGTGACAGCTCATATTTTAGCGTGGAAAATATAAAACAATCGTGAATAAAATAACTTGGGATGAAAAAGGAGAAACATGGTGTCGTGTTATGTTCCAGATTGGACTATTACTCATAGGAAAACCCAAGCAATTACTCATTTCACAGGTTTACATGATATTCCGATCGATGTGTTTGAAACAATATTTTGTCAAATTAGCAAAATAAATCGTGAAAGTATTAACTAGATACAATTAATTATTAGTGTTTCGTATACTGTGTGCTAATATTTTATCATAATAGTTAATATTCATGATTGGTTTGTGTAAAAACCGAAACATTTATTCTACGCTAGGGATTGACAAAACGTTTTAGGGACTTATATCGATAACTGTTCGATATGAAAATTATAATTATTGCTTCAAAAAAATCCAATGAATAAATTAATCTTATATTCACATTACGTCATTAAGGTTCTTATTATATCCGGTTTTAAACGGGTTTTTTTATTATTAAAGATTTTTTTACCTTGCAGTACTTGTATTATTTCATTCAAATATGGCGCTCAACACATTTAGCGGAATTCGCTACTATAGTCAAAAAGCAGCCGAAAACGGAAATCGGGCTGATTATTGTATATGGTCTCCATACAAAAATTCAGCTCCCGTAAAGAAATTTTCCACTTTTATGCTGCGGCTGATTTTTATTTATGATAGCTGGATTCCGCTCAAGTGTGTGCCTCGCCTAAAAGCGACTAGTCAAACGATTAGAACGGGATAGAAATATAGTAGGAATGAGAGGTAAGCTGTCAAAATGGTCGTGCGATCAATCGAATGCGCATTCGACCGGCGACTTGAAATTCCGTTTTCCGTTATATGAAATATTTGAAATTATTTTAGGGTATAGTCTTGTTTATTTCATATTTTTAATTTAATAATAAATAATTTTGTTTATTTACATTTTTTTTTAATACTAAAGAGTATAATTTGCTTAGAAAAAACATACTAGTTATTAACTAATTAGGTAATGTAATAATATTAGTCGAAAATGTGCGTGAAATTAAACGTCAAGTTGGTAGTGGGAATGTCAACTGACGTCACAGTTGACTACTTTGACTAGTCGCTTACGTCTGTAGAGGCCTTTAGAACGTATCGATAAGAAAGTCAAATACCGATAGATAATTAACCTCAATACCGCTCCCAGGGTTGCTTGAGCCCGCTTTCTCCAAATTTCACTGCATCTCAGCCATCCTTGCATTGAAGGTTTCAGTGAGCTCCGCAATTGATCCTTGAATTGAGTTGATGTCCGACATAGTGTGTTGATGTTGACAGTTGAAGTAGGTGAAAGTGCAAAAATCAATGTAACTTCCTGGAGAAATGCTTGAATACTACTGGTAGGTAAACTATATTATCTAACCATCAATTTTATTGTTTCAAATTATCCAAATTACTTTTAATTCTATTTTTCCTAATAAAATATGTGAACAGTGATGTGGTTCGTTTTATTCACCTACCATAATAAAATAATAAAAAGTCATATATTGATCCTGCCGCAGATTTCTTGTATTTGGGTAAACAATGATAATGGCTGTCAAACCATCATTGCTACTATTAACTAAACAATCGTAGACCTTATTACAAAGAGATAAGGTTTATCACTGTTAGTGCGCTCCTACTAGCATCCATGAAGTTATAATTTTAAACCGGAGCACACTCTTGGGCCAAAAAGCAAGGCCGAAAGAGAGAGTAATTCAGGGAGCCGCGTTCCGCTTCGACTTAGGGAGTTATGACGTCATTAGACAATAATGCCAGCATGACAACAAGTCAAAATGTCAATGTATGTCAGTTTTGTAACGAATTCGACTGAAACACCGCCCTCCATATGATGCCCTCTATCGGACCGTTTTTTCTAGTGACCTATGAACGACTGTTTTACACGGTAATACGGTACGGTTTTAGATGAACATCAGATGAACCTTGTATTAGATGTTAAGGATTTACGAACGTTTACTTAGCTGACTTTTTCTTAAATATTTGACAGGTGATAGATTGCTTTCGCCGCCGGTTGAAATGTCACTGTCACTTCGGCGTACGACAAAAGAAGAACTGATTTAGATATGTTTTTGTAATAGGAATTTGATGATTTATTTATCTGTGTATCAGAATAAACTACTCTAAACATAATACTTAGGTGTTTCAATGCGAAGAGCTTTTATCAGAAGTGAGATAAGTGATGAAAATGAAAACTAGACATTCAGCCATGGACGACATGCCTACACGCTCACTAAAACCTTCCGGTCCGGAGTCACAGTCAGTTCATCAAAACGTTAGACGCGAACTTTGTCACTGTAACCACCGAAGATGCCGTTGCCACAGAGTTACAAGCGTGGATGTCGATGGCGCCGCCAATCCCACCACTGAAGCCACCCTTGTCACTGGAGCTATCAAGACAGACCACGCTTGCTGATGTTAGTGTTGAACAAGATAAAGTGTAAGAAGACCGGCGATAAACAGAAGAAACGACTACAATGATAATATAGTTATTTAAATGACATGACAATAGTTCCGAAGTGTTAATATGACAAGACTTTTCTAGCAGTTTACATACTCATAGGGGATTAAATGTGATTAATCCCATACCTACATATAAAGACAAAATTAAGTTAACTGTGAAATGAATGTGAAACATTAAACGGATATTTAACTAAAATGAATGTAAATGGGTACTAGGTTTATGGGTATAAAGCCATTATTTGATCTTTAAATGGGTTGATATCAGAGCAGTAAAGATGTATCGTTTATTTACTCTTGAATCATTGTATGCTATGTCAAAGTACAGTTGCTGCATAAAGTAAGAGTTGGTGCACAAGCAGTTATCTGTTGTACCACTCCGGGCAAGTGTCTGTATTGTATTACCTACTTGGTTATTATCCTAGTATCTTTGAAGAATGCTTATCTTACTAAAACTGGGAGGTAATTGACATTTTGTAAGAATGCAACACTTTTATTTTAGCGGTCCTCTGTTCAATGTAACTATATGTGTGAGGCGACCAACATTTTGTGTATTCAATGTGTAACAGTAACATCGGGCTATATGAGTCTTTTTTTTTCTTAAACTGTTTTGATATAGTTTTGTATGTATTTGTAGAAATTGAGGTAAGTATACTACTTACTGGTGGAAGAAAAATTTGTCCCGCAGAGATTTTATTTTTACCGGCACACAATATTTTAGACTGGTACAGGTACAGGGTTAAAACTGGTGGTAGTTTTTTGACATTCATATCTAAATTGTAATGTATGTACTACTTTGAGACCACATTTGAAGCTTTTGTACACGGATTTGTAGTGATGATTTGATGACATATTGAGGCTTTGTCATAAGTAGCATTTTTGTTGAATGAATCATGAACAGGGCCCGTAATTTTCATGCCGATGACGTCAATTTGACGTCACGCTCCATATAGGATGATCCCAAATAGTTTTATTGTAAATTATTAATCATTAGTCGTCAATCATTTTAATCATGTACAAACTTCGAAAGTACTCTATTTACACATGGAATAAATAATACCTACATGATACGTGAAACGTAACGTAAATAAAACTATTTGATTTGTTTTTATACATACATTTTATTAAGTGGTATTGTTAACAACACATGACAATTCATTTGAAAACAGAATTCCTCTCTAACGTAAAGCACGCCATCCTTCTTGCATTAATTCCCATGCAAAGAAAATCTAAGTCATCTTCGCTTTCATACGTAATGTAATATTCATAAAAATATTTTTTTTTGTAGTCGTTTTTTGTTTGTTGTGTCACACATTTGGTTAATTATTCCAAATTCTCTGCTAAAAGGAAAATGTATAATTGATGGACACATTTTTTATGATTTTAACAACTAATACAATTAGGAAATCAGTATTTTTATTTCTCAGTGGCACTTGTAACATTTTTGACAGAACGTTTTTTTAATGAGAACGAATAAAAAAGGTTACATTTAAAAAGGTTTTATTACATATTGATTTATAAACAGTCAAGGAAATTGATTTGTGTAACATTACATACTTTGTCATAGTGACAATCAACATCTAGACGCTAGAGATTTCATATTATTGTCACTGTGACAAGGTTCTAAATGGTATGCAAATCAAAGTCCTGGGCCGTACCTACACGAATAACTAGATACTTAATGATATTATTTACAAACGAGGTTTTGTACAGTAATATATACAGCCTTGGCCAGAAGTGTTGAGCACCCTTGCGATTTTCATACAAAACTCGAAAATTTAGACCAGCGTTTCTATCTTTTTTGAAGTTATTTTATCAATTAATTTAAACTGAACAGGCATGTTTTTTTGAAATGAGTAGTAACTGCATTGAATATTTGCAATTTTTCGTACCGACCTAAATTCCCATTTTTGTGAGCTCCACTTTTCATATTTGATAGGTACCTTGAAAGTGTTATTAAGTGAAGTTTTCTAGATATATCAATAAAATATAACATTTTACGTCATCGTACATTGTTATGATAGGGAATTAATACTTAACATCAAAATTGTAAGCAAAAAAGAGCTATGCTCAACACTCCTGGCCAAGGCTGTACAAGTTAGTTTTGTACATAATTATTTACAAATTAATTTGAAACATATTTACATTTCTCCTTTTTTGTCCCTTATATTTAGATTCGAAATTTTTAATTAGAATTTGCTCAAGGTTTTTAAGGGTCATAACTGCATCGCTGGTTTGTAAAAATCCATTTTAATATTGAAAAGGACCTTTCAACTTCTACAGATGTAATACTTAAAATAAGGACATAAATCTATTTTTCCATTGCTTCCATCAAGACGAACTTCCTTATTGTCGTTTAAGTCAGCCATTATTAAACAAAAACAAGAAATTACCAACCATGCAATTAATTTTCATTTTAGCAAAGAAGTTGGAATAATTAACCAAATGTGTGACACAACAAACAAAAATACGATTACAAAAAAAAATATTTTTATGAATATTGCATTACGTATGAAAGCGAAGATGACTTAGATTTTCTTTGCATGGGAATTAATGCAATAAGGATGGCGTGCTTTACGTTAGAGAGGAATTCTGTTTTAAAATGAATTGTAATGTGTTGTTAACAATACCACTTAATAAAATGTATGTATAAAAACAAATCAAATAGTTTTATTTACGTTACGTTTCACGTATCATGTAGGTATTATTGCTAATTTTCTAAATGTTTTTTATCAGTTAAAATATTACATACATTGTTTTTTTTTAGTTTTCTGTTATTAGTTTGCTGGAACAATTTATTTGTTTTTATTAGGTACCTATTGTAATTTCATTTGTTATTGTTTTAGTTTTTACCTTTTGATTATGTGATTTCAATAGAAACCAAAGTTTTAGTCATCTTACTGGTATAGGTCATATTTATTGTGATCATAAAATACACCATAACTTAAGTAATTGTAAGACTTTAAAATCATAAGCTGTTTTTATTCATGGTTATGTTGTGTCAAGCACATTTATATGGAATGGGTGTTGTTATGTGGTAATTGTAGGATGGTAAACCCCAACTACTAACAATAAGTATTCATTTAAGAATTGTTTTTTGTTTGTCAAATTATGATAGCTAAGACTGTTCCAGTCCACTTATCTAAATGAAAAAGTTTTGCTAAAACAGACCTAAAACCAATGATTTATTATGTACTCTACTAGATGTGCTACAGATATATATGATAGAACAAATTTTGTGCGCCATGTTTGTGAGTTGATAGTTGTTAGCTGCCATTGAATCAAAGAGTGGTGTTAATTGATTTTCACTAACTTTTGGCGCAAACGATTTCTTATGGATGTCATCTTCTGTTACTTCATGCCTTTCAAAAGAAATAAATACTTAGTGGAAAGATAAAAGTAAATATATCCACAGTTGGAGATATACATAGCTATTTTGTCAGGTACCTCCTGCTGGTGTTCTATAACATTTACCATACCACTTTATTCAGGATTCTGAGAGTTACATTTACTGTTGATGTGCGAACATAAACCACTGATATTTGTTGCACAGAATTTTACAAATTTATTCACAGGACAATTATTGAGAAATAATTGAATATTGTAAGAGTAAGTCCTGGACAGGCTGTTTTTCTTTTAAAACCATGATTTAATTTTGTATTCTATGTCTCAGTTGGTCAGAGCGGTCGGACCGGTGTTCCGAAAGGTCGCAAGTTCGAATCTGGCTCGACGCGGTGAATTTTTCCATTTTTCTTTCAATTATAAAAATTGTATTCTATGTGTCAGAAAAACAATGAATAGTGAATTTCATTTGATTAAGATGTGTAAAATAAAACGAACTCATTGTAGCAATAAAAATACCATAGACATTGAATTAAAACATGAACATGACGAGATACAAATCATCAATCATCAAACAGTTGGTACGGTGGAGAAAACACTAATATTGTTTATACTTTTGACAGTTTGCACTTGAGTTACTGCTTGATACTAAAAGGTCCTAAGTACGTTGGAAATATTATATTTCTTCACCAAAGCTTGGCATTAATGATAAGACTAAATTGCATAAATTGATCATGGTCTGTCTGCAGAAGGCTCGTTGCTACTCTAATAAGTAGTTGTCATTGCTATGAGAAATGTATGAATTACTTGCTCGGGAAAGGACTATCAAAAAGGTTTGGGAATGTAGCTTTGTTATGTTAGTATGAAGAAGTTGAAAACCCCTTTTTTTCTTAAAAAGCAGCCTTTTGCGAAAGAAGGATGTAGACATGTAATGTTAATACTAACATTCACTTGGTGTAATCAGATATGATATATAATTAAATTGTATTCCATAGGTGTTAAAAGTTGTTTGGGGTTTTTCATAAGGTCTTATTTAACTTGGCAATGTTTAAATCTACCTGACTATCAAAGTTAGGTTGCCAGTATTCGTTTGTGCTGAAATTTGGCATGCTTATGAAATATTATTGAAAATACAATATTTTACTGATACTGAATTATTTAAGCTAATCAATCATAGAGACAACTAGGCATATAATCTGTATGGTCAAACAACAACACAACCTTATTGAGCTCTAGCTGATTAGATTGATGAACTGTCGAAGACTGTTAAAAGATAAATTTAGTTGGCATAAAAAAAATGTACTTAATAGATTAAAAAGCCCTGCTTAGAAACGGAATTATTTACCATATAGTTTATTTAAGTTTGGTAATAATTTATTAATTTAATGTTCATCAATTTTCTTGATAACCGATGGGTGGGATGGGAGACAGTAATGTTAACTTACGCTTTTCTGTCCTTATTTGCGTTTGTAGTAGCCCTCAACTTAAAGCTACCCTATATGTATCATTTTTATTGACTGAATACCTACTTCTTGTGGTAGCGCAAAATATGTGAATAGATTGTTTACTTTTTTTTTACACAAGAAGTACTACTGGATTTATGTATGATTAAGTGAGTATATAGCAATATACCCATTTGTTGCACTTACATACTTGATAATATCTACAAAAAATGTAAATAGTAGGTACAGTTTTTAAGTAAAAATTGTTATGAACAGATAAAATGAATAATAATTGTTCCAAACTAAATTGTCGAGAAATGATAAGATAAGATCATCTGTTACAATGTATTTTGTGCTCAAGTTTTCTGTATATTTTTAAAGAATATTCATAAACCACCAATACAACACAGTTTTTGTACCGCAGAGTAGATATTTCTAAAATGCGAAATTGTTCCCTTGAACTTTATGTTGACCGGAGTTAATGCCGGACATTCCATTGTGACCTTATTAATGTCGGATATATGTTTTTTTTTAACAAATTGACTTGCCATATTGTGACCGAATAGTAGAGGCTATGTGTGTGCTAATTTTAGGCAGAATTTGTTGTATGTCTATTACATGTCTCTATGCGATTGCCAAACAAGTGTGATAACTTTTGTGTGTTAGCTGGAGGTGCTTTGGAATGTTGATGATCCCGTTTAACGGCGGGGCGGTGGCAGAATTTGGGAATATAGACTTGCAATAATTCTTAAATTACAAGTTTGAATAGGATGTATTTATCTTGTATTATGCCCTCCTGGTCATTGAAACTTCAGGCTCATAGCTTCTTATTCATGTAGAGGGATACATTTCTTAAAAACTGTCATGTCATGTGGCGCATATTGAGAATAATTGGGACTTACTTACTGGAGAAATGGCGTTAATTTGAAATTTTCCTGTGTCTGCAACTTGTAGTCGTGAAAGATCACTTTCACGACTACAAGTTGTGTTAGTTTACAGTTTTGGTTAAAAGTTAATTATGAAACGTTTTATGAAATGAAGATTTGTAGAAGGTTTACGCGGCCGCATTAGCGACTGGTGTGGTGCGAGTGAAGTATTTTTGCAATATAGAGATTTGAGTGTGGGAGTGGGAAGATTAATTCTGTTGAATTGGATTCTAGTGTGGTTAAGCGTAAAAAGTTGCTTCTGGAGAGGTTAAATGTGAGATGTAGAGATCCGAGTGAGACTAATGGGGAGAGAAGGTTCGCACGGCTGCACTGGAGACTAGTGTGGTAAGGGATGGATCTGATTCACACGGCTACATTAGCGACTAGTGTAGTGAGAGGGTGAATCAATCCGCAAGACCGCATTAGCGACTTGTGTAGTGAGGGGCGAATCAGGTTTGCACGGCCGCACTAGAGACTAGTGTGGTGAGGGGTAAATCAAGTTTACAAGGCTGCATTAGAGACTAATGTAGTGAGAAGGTTCACACGGCTACATTAGAGACTAATGTAGTGAGGGGTGAATCAGGTTCACACGACCGCATTAGAGACTAGTGTGGTGAGGGGTGAATCAAGTTTGCAAGACTGCATTAGAGACTAATGTGGTGAGAAGGTTCGCACGGCTGCATTAGAGACTAGTGCAGTGAGGGGCGAATCAGGTTTGCACGGCCGTACTAGAGACTGGTGTGGTGAGGGGTAAATCAAGTTTGCAAGGCTGCATTAGAGACTAATGTGGTGAGAAGGTTCGCACGGCTGCATTAGAGACTAGTGCAGTGAGGGGCGAATCAGGTTTGCACGGCCGCACTAGAGACTAGTGTGGTGAGGGGTAAATCAAGTTTATAAGGCTGCATTAGAGACTAACGTGATGAGAAGGTTCACACGGCTGCATTAGAGACTAGTGCAGTGAGGGTTGAATCAGGTTAGCACGACCGCATTAGAGACTAGTGCGGTTAGGGGTGAATTAAGTTTACAAGGCTGCATTAGAGACTAATGTGGTGTGAGAAGGTTTAAACGGATGTATTAGGCAGTAGTGTGGGGTGAGGTGTAAAATGACGTTTGCAAGAGGTACTACATTATAGGCTCGTGAGGTGAGGGGATTGCACTAGAGACTAGTGACAAAAGATGAGAGATCAAGAATGAGGTGTCCAAACGGTTAATTTAGCGACTATGGCAGGGGAAATATTACATCAGAATAATTCATTTATGTAATAACAAATGTATGGTAAAGTGATTGTGACTTCAATAGTATGGTACTTAGAGGTTAAATATTTCTAAATAAGGAAATGTAATAAAGATTAGATAATGTCACGATTAAAACATATTAGAGACTGACATAGAAGAGAAAAAAAATCAACTAAGAAAATTAAGATATGTGATATAGATTGAGTAACACATTAGAGACTAATGTGGTGAATTGTGATATTCCTAGATCTAGTTTGAGGACAAACTACTGGTATGCCAGGTTGGCCGAATATTAGATGTTAAGGATTTACGAACGTTTACTTAGCTGACTTTTTCTTAAACATTTGACAGGTGACAGATTGCTTTTGCCGCCGGTTGAAATGTCACTGTCACTTCGGCGTACGACAAAAGAAGAACTGATTTAGATATGTTTTTGTAATAGGAATTTGATGATTTCTTTATTTGTGTATCAGAATAAACTACTCTAAACATAATACTTAGGTGTTTAAATGCGAAGAGCTTTTACTTGTAAACTGTGGTTAGGGAAAAAGTGCAAGAATTACATCCACTTTTTAGAAATCCATGGTAGTATCAGACATTACTGAATAGAAAAATAGTCAAAACGAGACGCATCCCCCCCATACCACCAACTCCTTCGGCCCCACCTTGTGGCCGAAGAGCACACTCCAGTTTCAAATTATAACTTCATGCGGCAGACATAGATGACGGTGACGTCATACATTAATAGTGTCAAACTATAATCATAAACAAGATTAGCAAAATAAACGTAACTCCTTACTGAAAATGTCCGTTTCGTCTCGGCTCAGGAGAAGTTAACCTTATGTCAATGCTGTAAAGACGTTAACAATTTATTTAGCACAATTTGGATGGCGGAAGGATCAACGAAATTACTTTTTATTTTTCATTTCTAATTCCCGTTTTATTTTCATGCAATATTTTGTCTAGTTTCGTAATAAAATGGGTATTTGCTTAAAATTGAAGAACAGACTTTATACGAGACCATATCGCAAGTGGGCCTGGAATTGACGATCTCCTTTACAGGTTGATTTAAAATCCTTACCATTTAACTACGTCCCGATTATGTGTAGGTGAGGGTCTGGCATTGTTGGTAATCTAACGGCATACGTTCATCACTTCGCTAGTGATTCTTTAGCGCCTGTAAAATATATAACCACATTTAGTATTTTACATTACATTGAAAAGGACTTACGAACCGGAACTGATTTTCAAAAGCCTACTCACCGCACGATACCCATTTAATAGTGAGTTATGACGTCATTATATCCGGATAGTGCAGCAGACAGCGGGCAGCGTCAGCAGAAATCTGAAACAATTTTGTAATTCGATTGGTAAATTACAATTGCAGTAATATTGATTGGGAATAAAGTAGGAAAATATGGGATTGGTAAACAGGCATCAAAGAGCAGATTTTTGGGAAAGTCTGTAGCATTTTTTGCATGACTATACAGGACGTTTTTTAATAACTATCCATATTGTGAGAGGTGATTAGGGAAGTCATACAATTTTTAATACTTAGATATTATTCGTCAATTTTCGTTATTACGTAAACGTGTACGTGTTATTAAATACCTACTAGGACAATCAATAAGAAATGAAATCTGTTTTCGGGTAATTACATACTAATCGTTTCGAACAAATTGATGTCGAAACAGAATGAGAGATTTTAGAATCCTCAGACACCTAGCTACATATTAAGATGGTTACACTGAGAAGACTAATTGACAACCCTTGCTTTACACCCCTTGATGGGCGAATGGTACACCCGCTATAAATTAGTTGTATAATAATTACACAACTGCCATGCGAGGCCATAAGGCCCGGGAAACGGAGGAGGAGCATTTTTGCCTTATGTAAAAGGGATAACGGATAAGATTGGAACAGTACTTGAGAAGTACTCTATAAGGACCGTGTACACACCGTTGTCGAAAATCGGGGAAAATCTAAGGTCACCGAAGGACGTTATCCCTTTTCAGTCACCTGGCGTTTATAAGATCGATTGCAGTTGTGGTAGTTCCTACATCGGACAAACGAAGAGAACAATAGCGGAAAGAGTCAAGGAACATATAGCAGCTGTCAAAAATCGTCAGGTGAACAAGTCTGCCGTTGCTGAGCATTTACTGGAGTCAGGACCGGACCATTGGATTGAGCTTCATAATCCTAAAATCCTTTCTACGGATCGTCGGTTTTACAGTAGAAAAGTTCGTGAAGCCATTGAAATCAAAAAACACTGCAATTTCAATCGGGACGATGGTTTTAGGATCTCATCTACATGGAATCCTGTCATTAGTAAATGTAAGCGTCAACGAATACCGCCGGTTCGAAAGCCGGACATTGTGAGTGTTGTATGTCGACCGAGTGACATCCCTAGTGTGCAAAACGTTCAAGTTGATAATCAAGACCAAGTGCGGGTAGTTCGAAAAACTCGCGCGGCTAGAAGATGTTGATGTCAACTGGAGCCAGTCTTTCTTCGGGACCACGGGGACAATGTCGTCCTCGAAACGTCGAAGGTAATTTTTAGAAATATATACGCGGTTAAGTCCCGTTATTACAAATAGATATGTGTAAAAACCGTGAAAGTTTAAATCAGTGTTTTGCGGGTTAAATATTTTTAAAACGTGTAACTTCGTTTTGGAAATATTTGATTTATATAAATTAATACATGGAGGTACTTCATT
The DNA here is from genome assembly GCA_947086415.1 of Pammene aurita. Taxonomy (NCBI): domain Eukaryota; kingdom Metazoa; phylum Arthropoda; class Insecta; order Lepidoptera; family Tortricidae; genus Pammene; species Pammene aurita. The sequence goes on from OX352291.1 coordinate 40,190,396, forward strand.
CTCAACGTAAAAACAATCTATTTATCAATACATTAAACCTACTTACAATATTAAATAAAAACAAATAAAACAGGTAGTTAACATTTATCCATTTCGATTTACCCGACAGCAAAAATTGTACCATTTGTGACAGCAACATGTTTTATCTCGCTTTAACAGCTGATTGCAATAAAAAGGGTAGTCATGAATCTAGCAATTACTAGCTGCTACCAGTCACGCTGCTGCTGAAGAAATTCTCGCTGCGACGCTCCGGGCCTGGAGGCCAATTCTCGGGCCGTTCGAGATTATCACTCTTCGAGATGATCTCGAAGGACGTAATGTCTATTGAAAATCTCACCAAAATCTCGAAGGATGCAAAATTTCGTATTCTGGGGCACAATAGACATTAATGTCGAATGGCGATCTCAATGTCTATTACAAAACGCGTTCCGTTTTTCTCGATTGTGTTTGTTTTCAATCGAGTTTAAAACATTATATTAAATTATATATTTCTTATACCAAAACCAAAAGTGTTATTAATTTACAACAATATAATGCATTGTTATGGTGTGTTAACACATCAAAACCATCAATCAACATACAGTCGAGGACAAAGAGATGTATACACTTTTGGACCTTATTGCGTTGTAATAAGGTCCAAAAGTGTATACATCTCTTTGTCCTCGCCTGTACAAGTGCATCAATGACATCAAAAATATTTAAGTGTTTCGCTAATACACCTACGAGAAATGGAACGCAAAATCGCGCCTATTTTGATCTGACAGCTTGGCTTGCCAAACGAAAACGTAGTTAGTGTCCGAGTTATTACTTATTAGTATGTGAAAATAATATGAAAGTGGCAAAAAAAAGGACATATCCCTCGGCAGCTCAAAAAGTGCGTCTATTCGTCTACACTTGGGCGACGTTTATAACTTTTTCAACTAACTCCATTGCGTAGAGCGATATATTTTAATAAAATATTTATTTTGCGTAGCTTAATTTGAAAAAAAGAAAGAAAGAAAGAAAAACATTTAATGCAGAAACCATCCACATACAGCACCACATAAGTTATAAAAAGTAGAAAATTAAAATCTTATTCACTATACACTTAAAACTAAGTACCTATTGCTTAAAGTAAATAAAAATGCTTTAAATAATTTGTAATTTTGTTATTTGTTTGTTTGTTGTGTTATTTTGTGTGTAATTTCACTTTCGGCCAACTAATAACCTCTCAAAATTTTCCGCTATCGCACATCAAATGTCAAAAAAATCAGTGATAACACCATCTCGATCGCTACGACCACTCGTTGCATCTCGAACGCTGGGAGTAGAGATATCTCGAGTGTGAGATTTTGAGAATACGCAAATTAGTTTTCGTTCGACATCCGCCATTTTTTTTCGAGATATGTTTAATAGAGATCATCTCGAACGGCCCGAGAATTGGCCTCCTGGGCCTACGCGGTACTCGGCTTATGGCTTTCGCAGACATTGCCGCTCACCATCGGGCCTTCGGCCCTCAGATTTGCTAAGACTCTTCGCCATTGAGTTTTGTCCAGATTCTGTCATACTGCCTGCTGCTGCTGAATAAATTCTCGCTACGACGCTCCGGGCTTGGGCCTATTCAGTACTCGGCCTATGGCTTTCGCAGACATTGCCGCTCACCCTAGGGCCTTATGACACTTCACCATTGAGACCCCGGTCCCTGTCATGCTGCTGCTGCTGCTGCTGAAGCAATTCTCGCTGCGACGCTCCGGGCCTGGGCCTAAGCAGTACTCGGCCTATGGCTTTCGCAGACATTGCCGCTCACCTTCGGGTCTCCGGCCCTCAGATTAGCTAATTTGTCCGGATTATATGTGTTGCTTCTGCTGGAGAAATTTTTACTGCGACGCTCCAGGCTTGGGCCTACGCGGCATAAAGCTCTATAAATGGAGTACGCTTCGCCTCATCTTTCCAAACAAAAAAGTCTGCCAAAATCTGAGGGGGGCGAGGTAGCACGCATGTGAAGTTTTCAAGTCAAAGGTACATCATTGTCGGTTGTTAATACAGTTTATTTCTAAATGAATTTTTATGGCAGCAACGCTTTATTGACAACCGACAAAGATGTACCTTTGACTTGAAAACACCAAACATATTTGACATATTATTTTTATACTTCATAACACTAAATGGAGCAATAGATAGTCGACTGTACACATGTTAACATATGGTTCATTATTGGATGCAGTCTTTGGAAATGTCAAACAAAAAAGCCAAGGATCATTTTTGATTGTATTTTCAAACAAAATATAGAAGACAGCAATCCTTAAGCGCATTAAATATGGAGAAGTGTCAAACGTCAAATAGTTACTGCCCGTCAGAAAGAAAACGATTGTCTTTGAATCGATTCTGTAAACGAAGCTTGATTTTCGATTTAGGTTAAATCTTTTATTACGAAAGTAATGGTAAATAAAGTAAAACTGTACTTACATCTGAAAAGGTATTTCATCTTTTTGTAAACTAGACGAATATAACATTTTGTTACATCAAAAAACAGCGTATAAGGGCATTTTCACGGAGCTTGTTATCCATCGACAGCGATGACGAAAATGGCGTGGCATCGATTATTGAAATAGTTTTTATAGATGTACTAGATTTTCCGCCAATACTTTTGACAGAGGGGAAATGATACTCAGGGCCTCTCCTGGTTTAGAACTCTCTGCTACGCGGTACTCGGCCTATGGCTTTCGCAGATATTGCCACTTATCCTCGGGCCTTAAGACACTCCACCATTGAAATATGTCCGGTCCCTGTCATGGTACTGCTGCTGACCTGGGTCCTATACGATACTCGCCCTTTGGGCAAGCCACGGCCCTCGGGTTCGCTAAGACACTTCGCCTCTAAGTTATGTACGGTCCCTGACATGGTGATGTTGAAGAAGTTCTCGCTGCGATGTTCCAAGCTTGGACCTTACGCGATACTCGGCCTTTGACTTTCACTCGAGCACAACAGCCCTCGAGTTCGCTAAGACACTTCGCCATTGAGCTATGTCTGGTCCCTGACATGCGCTTCTGCTGGAGCAATTTTCGCTGCGATCCTCCGGGCCTGGGTCCTGCGCGGTACTCGCCCTATGGCTTTCGCGATATTGACGCTCGCCGCGTCACGGCTCCGGCGTTCGGGTTCACCAAAAAACTTGACCACAGAGTTTTGTGGGGACCCTTTCATGCTCCTGCTGAAACAATTCTTGCTGCCTTTGGCCTTATTAGGGTTTGACCCTCTATTCGAAGCATGTTCTCCTGCAGGAACTCGGCCATTAGCATTCACAGGTCTCGACGCACGCCTTTTAGTCAGTTATCTTTATCACGGATGAACTAATAAATTTAGATAGATTTATCATGTAGAACGCGTAAATTCTACACTAATGGCCTGGATAGTAAATGAAAATGACAAAACCTCCCACACACGCGGGCGAAGCCGCGGGTACAGCTAGTTTTAATTAAGCATACACTTGCTTGTCTAGGTAATAATTGTTATAAGCTTTCGAAAATCATAACAACGCCAACTATCTATCCAAAAACTTCACTAGATATCTAGACTATCTAGTGAATCATCTCTAACATTTACCGAAAACCGCAACCAAATCGGAAAGCAGTTCTGAAGATATGCATGGGAACAATACACTAACAAACAAACAAACAATCAGACAGCCTCTTACTCAAATATTTACGATTATACACCAAGTCACCGTTAAATCTTAGCTAAAAAGCAGGTGAGTAGGTAGTTATACGTATCACATTCGATCGAACAAAGATGGATGACAGCAATATTCTTGTAAGTGAACTTTGTTTTAAACCTTTGCAACGTTCCATCAAAAATAAGTAGAACGAAACAAAATGGGCATCTCCTAACCACTCTCAATCGCACAGTTTTTGCGGCGCGCCTAGAATCAGGCGGACGCTTTATCATCGGATTCACTGAAATAATTCCCTTATTTGTGCCGCGTTGTAAGCGCTAATTGATGTGTTGACATAAATGTATTAATCTGCTTTGCCTAGATAGCCTGTGAATTTATTTTTACTTTTTTCGCTTTATTCGGCCGTCTGCTGTCGGCCGAAGCTATTGTACGAAATAAAATGGGTAATTTTTTATGTACCTTTTCAGGATTATTTTCGCCTGATAGCCGAGTTTTACGTCTAGTTGAGATTTTAGATATCGAAAAAAGTACATCCAATCCATTACAGATAATATCAACGTCCCTAGAATCATTGTCCTTTATATCCCGTCAAAGAAATCGTTCTTTACATTTTATGCATGAGTATCGGGAATATTTTATGATGTAACAGTCAACGTATATCCCATCTCTCGAACCTTTATTCAAAGGCACAACTTTTATTCATAACGGCCTTTTCTACTCCAAATAAACCATACTATGTTACAACGGATTGTCCGTCCTACTTATTTTGTACCATGTTAAAAGGGACCACAGTGTTTTTCTGTTACATAAGTAACTAAAGTAGTTCTGAATAGTAAAGAAACGTGTATTCGCAAAGTTATTTGCACCGGCTCGCTTTAAATAAATTGAATATGCCTGTTGCTATCTTGCTTACATTTATAGTTAAGTTAAGAGAGAGGGATATTTTGTAAGGACACGAGAACAAGGGTAGCAAAATAGGGTAGCAAAGGATCTCCATTCAAGCCGTGGCCTGGTGCGGAACCCTTTTCCGAAAGATTACGCATATCGTAGGTAAATAGCTCGGCCATGCTAACCCTCCTTACATTTATCGAAATACTCATGTGAATAACATTGGGTCCGGGGATTCCTTGTCCTTTCATACTCCTGACAAGAGGGCCGAGGACTGGCGTTCTTCGAACCTATAACTATGGGTTTTAGCTAGATAAGGAGTAAGTAGTTATTTTGTCAATTGTTAGAATTCTATGGTCGTACTCTTCAAGAAAAAGTTTATGTTTTTTTCTAAACCTTAAAATTTGTTGTAATCCATGCCTTTATGTAGTACTATTAGTTATTCTGTGCCTTTATAACCCTTACAGCACGAGATTTTTTTTTTTGTAGTTTTGGTTTGAAGTTGCATGTTTCGGTGCATTTAAGGCCCATAAAAAGACAAAAAAATACAAAAAAAATTCTCCCCCCAAAAATTTTGTGAAAACCCACCCGCACGATCATTTCATTTCGTTGCGACCCCTAGTAAAGTTGTTATTATTTTTTTTTAAATATAAGGGTAAGTTATAGAGTTCAAAGGAGTTAATAAACATTTATTAATAAAATTTTAGATTTCTTACATGTTTTACATGAAATGATTTAAAAAAAACGCTTTTGATTGACCATATTTTCAATTTATCATAGTCAACACAATTTAAATTTGTCGACTTGCGTCCTGACCCGCACGATCGTGCGTTATAACTTTAGGCACAAAAAAATGACTAAAATTTCTGGTTAAACTTTGAATTATCTACATTATACGACAGAAGAACGTTTAATTTAACAAAAAACGAATTTAACACATTTAAAAATCACAAATTAAAAAATTTCGTGAATACCTACTTCTGACCTGGTCGTCCGTCTCGTCCACGTGCCTGCTTGACGCTCACCGTGCCGACGACTGGCCCCCTAACTAAACGCACGCGGGTTTAAAACGAATAATAATCGAACGCACGATCGATCGATGTCGTACTGAAGCGGCAAACTTGATTATTTTTCAAACTAGATTTTTTTAAAGTTGACCGCACGATCGTATCAGCCGGTGCTGTAAGGGTTAAGCAAAAGCAGGGGTACCTATCTATAGGTATTGAAATAAAATACTAATTATTTCTAATCTAATCTCAGCTAATTACGAAAATGATTTAGCAACAAATGAATTTATTAAAGCGCAAAATGTTTCCGTAAAACGAGCGAAGCCAAAGTGCCTAGTCACGGGCTTCAAAGTGCCGACGCTGTGCCCTGTCACCGCGGCGATATTGGTCCAACTCCGAACACCCTTTATTGGGCCAACTCGGAGCACCCTTTTATCTGGACCCATCCGACCCTTCCACGAGAATCAAAGCTTCAATCCCACCCTTTGATATTGCTACATATTTCCAAAGATATTGTTATACGCGATAAACCAATATCGGTGACTTATAGGCGTGGCTCATAACCAATAGAGCACGTAATGTCCTATAAAATACTCGTAAAAAAACTCGTTTATTTCTTAATCGGACGTAGGATTAAGACTACAAGTAAGCTTTTTATTCTTTAAACCACTTAAATTTTTCAAGAAGATGTGTACATGTATGTACAGGATGGATTTTTTTTATTAGCGAGAGCGACTACCAGTGCCGCTACGCGAGAATGGCCTTATACAGGATGCTGGAATATTTTAGAGTCCTGAGTTTTAATGGTGGTTAACATTGTATAAGTTAAAAATAATTGCAAGAATTTAAATGAAGACTTCTATGATAAAATAAATTAAATAACAAACAAAGTAAGCAGGTGTACAAGTATTAAATAATACAAGGATTCATAATACCTAATTCAATCTCACACCATTTTATCCTTGTGTAGGATTGGAAACTTTCAAAAGCTTGTAGAATTTCCCCGTTTAATATTTAACAATTCATTTCCAACTTTATTAACTTTATTAAAATAACATTGGCTGCCATTTTGACATACCAAAGAAACGATAAAACGTAGCATCATTTCAATTTTCGTCTCAAACCGGGAACGTATTACTCAATCACAATTTATTCGTCTGTCGGGCTGTGCTCCACGTGGCAATTTCTCACAAACTCCGAAGCTGTAATAAATCTGCAATATTTCTGTGAGCCAACGAGAATGTGCCCGCTACTTCAATCAAAACTGAGTGAGAAGTTTTATCGTCGCACCTATTCACTTCAGCGGTATTCTCGCTATTTTCCCGATTCCCGAAAAACTTTCTTTAATCAATCGTGCTAAGGCTTATAAAGTTGAATTTGACTAAAGTTTACATTAAGTAATACTACGCACCACAAACAACAAAGAATATATAAGTTGTATGAGTAAATAATAGCTGTATTTTTACATTATATGCACATAGTATGTACAAATACGTTGTAAAAATAATCGGAATTTTAAGAGTGTACACTGAACAACTTTGCGAAAGTAAAAAAATGCGAAAAATATAATGTGTCGGCAATTTTTTCGCGATTCCGTGGTTGGAAGAGTTGTAGATATTTAACTCAATGCCCTAATTCGGTCTAGCATAGTAGGTGCTCTGTGACATTAGTTCGGTAACTAAAAAACCCAAAAAAATGTCTATACAATCATTTAGGTGAGTAAACACATAATACCCTTATTGCAAATTTTCAAAAAAACCTACGGCAGAGTCGCGCATCCCGTTTCCTTGATCACGTCACCGCATCCCTGTAGCAAATAGCGTATTTTGATAGCGGCTGCGATTCGACCAAATGGGAAATTGTTGCCACTCCCAAGACGCCAACCATGTCGCAAGATATGTACGCGAATTATTCAGTTTTTTACCTCCTCCCGGGATGATCCCAGCTTAAGACTCAGACGCTCTAACCGGCGTACATGCCATTAAATTATGCACTCTAACCCTTTCGGCTAAAGCTGGATTTGCCTTTCTTTAGAATGGTGACATGTGTTTATAAAACCTGGCGACGCAGATTTCTTGTTTTTACTCCTGTGGTGGGATTTGAAGAGCTTTTGTTAAGTGTTCAGCCTGTTCACAATGATGGAACGGGGAAATTTTGCGTAGCTCTGTTTACACTTTTCGATGTTATGTTAAAGTATTCAAATATAAATTAAATAATTCTGGCTGTCACACTTTTCGTTACATTATCACGCTGACTTAGTTAAGTACAACTGTCTTTCCGCAATTTCGTTAAAATTGTATGCAGGACAATTTCAAAAACATATAGTTACGGTTTGTTAAGCAAAAGCTTTACCTACAGATATGAAAACAAGTATGCGTGTGTGTTACACAGGTATGCGTGTTTTTCGGGTTCCGTACCTCGAAAGGAAAAACCGAATCCTTATAGGATCACTTTGTTGTCCGTCCGTCCGTCTGTCAAGACGCTTTTTCTTAGGAACGCGTGGAGGTATCAAGCTGAAATTTATATCAAATACTACAGGTCTACTGTCCCTTACAGCTGTGAAAAAATCAAACTTCTAAGCCAACGCAATCAAAAGATACAGCCGATTATGCCGCAAATTTTCGATACTCGCAAGGGAATTAAAACCTACAGGATACTTTCCGTGAACTCAGAATCTTGAAATTTGGTACGAAGCAACGTCTTATAGCACAGATAAGAAAAAATTGCGGAAACCGTAAATTTTTAGTTACATCATATAATAAAAAAATATTTTTAATACTTTTAAAGTTACTACCCATACCTACAGGTTTGTACGGAACCCTCGGTGCGCGAGTCCGACTCGCACTTGGCCGGTTTTTTAACCGACTTCAAGAATTGAAAAGAGGAGGTTATCAATTCGGCGTGTATGTTTTTTTTTTTTTTTTTTTTTTTTTTTTTTTTTTTTATGTTTGTTACTCCATAACTCCGTCATGTCTGAACCGATTTTGAAAATTCTTTTTTTGATTGTAAGTATATATATACAGATTGGTCCCGTTTTTGTCAAAACGCAGTTCTGATGATGGGATCCATGAGGAATCGAGGGAACTCCTCAAATCTTAAAGGTATACATATAGTGATTTTTATATTTTTATCAACAAAACCATCATTTTCATTCAAAACAGTGACATTTGATGAAGTAGAACCGCTGATGATGATCAGAACGGAACTCTTCAACGACGCATAGTTCACGTTTGGCGATTCGTCCTCTTCGCTGTGTTTGTTTAGCATGTTTAATTGTCAGAACAAATGTTCGTCAAGCTCAAGTTCTGATGATGGGATCCATGAAGAATCGAGGGAACTCCTCAAATCTTAAGGGCTTACACATAGTGATTTTTGTATTTTTATCAACAAATCAAGCATTTTCATTCAAAAGAGTGACATTTGATGAAGTGGAACTGCTGATGATGAACAGAACGGAACTCTTCAACGACGCATAGTTCATGTTTGGCGATTCTTCCTCTTCGCTATGTTTGTTAAGCAAGTGAGATTGTCAGGACCAATTTTCGTCAAGCTCAAGTTCTGATGATGAGTTCCACGAGGAATCGAGGGAATTCCTCAAATCTTAAAGGCATACATAAAGTGACTTTTGTATTTTTATCAACAAATCAAGCATTTTCATTCAAAAGAGTGACATTTGATGAAGTGGAACTGCTGCTGATAATCAGAACGGAACTCTTCAACGACGCATAGTTCACGTTTGGCGATTTGTTCTCTCCGCTGCGTTTTTTAAGCAAGTTATTTCATTGTATGGAATCTAAGTGCACCATCTACAATAATCCTTCACCGGCTACCCCCATTGAAGTCGGTTTTTTTTTCTTAAAAATTATTTAAAACTAAATTAGTATCATTTTAAAACCTACATTTATATATGGATATCCCTATCAACGCGTCGATAAATAGATAATATAAAATCGTATTGTTCGTACCTATTTTAGGGGTAGTGAATAAGGTAGAGTGAATGGGTGACCTCCAGACACAGTGATAAATAAATGAATAGTTCTCTAGCGGTGGCACTTAGTGCACGTACTATGTTCATCACCTAATTCACCTACTACTACAAACCTTGAGTTTCTTTAATCATTGTGTTGCGTGTTAACATTTCACCGTTTTAAAGTAGGTACTTATAACAAAGTATAGGTATGTATGGTGACCATATTGTGTCAATTAAATATGTTGAGAGAATCAGTCCTTCAGTCAGAGAAATAAGTATAATATGACCTACCTATCTTGTACAGCATGTTATTTCTCAACTGCAGAGCAATTATGAGTCCAATCGTCATGCTTGATAACAGCAATTTTGATGACTGGCTAGCTGAAAAATAAAAAGATTAAATAAAAATGTATTAACCACTACGACGTTCAGATTTTCAAATACAGAGTAACTACGGGGCTGCGTAGCAAGAGATCAAGGCATGATACAGAATCGAAAGATGAACCTAATAATGTTACTACAGATGCAGAATCGAAAGATGAACCTAATAATGTTACTACTGATGCAGAATCGAAAGATGAACCTAATAATGTTATTTGAAACATAATAAAAATGTATTATGTTTCGATCAAATACCCACATGATCCTAATATTGATCAGTTACAGAGTAGGAAAAAATGATTCTGGATCACGACCCAGAAATCAACCTGTATTTTCCTATACGATATTCATGACAGAGAGTTTAAGGCGATGTAAGCACTGGCTATAGGTAGCCAATTTTAACTTTATTTTTATTAGTCTCTGAACAACAATTAATATGTTCATATATTTCAGCAGCTCCAATAAATTCCCTGCACTGAACTTCTAAGTAAAACACTTGGCAAGTTATCTGTAAGTATATACGATTCTCGTCAATGGAACTGCCCCTTTTTCATGTTCCAACAAGACTAAATCCGACATCGGTACCGATGAGAGGCGCAATAAATCGGCCCTGCCGCACCAGGGCCGTCATCCCATCCCTAACCGAACACGGGATAGTGTAAAGCCTATGCAACCAGTATAAAAGCGCTCTCCGATTACGTTTAACTGTCTTATATCTATAGGTCAAGATACACTCGTATTGCATTAACGGCCTCCACCACGCTCGACCATCTAATGGGAACTCTCGGCTCCTCGATCACCAGCGACCCGCGAGCGACCGTAATGTAAAGCTTTAATGAAGATATAAAACTGGCTTCGATTCCCGACCTAAACCCGAGTAACAATAAATTTAACTTTATATGTTCGCGATATGATATGATTGGAGCGTGTAGTTAAATTAATGTTTTTTTTCCTTGCCTTGTTTTGATTTAGCTTTAGCTATATTATAATGTTAGAATTTTGTCATTATATTATCTAAACGAAATTAATCGAAATAATCTTTGGCGTCATAAAATTTATAACAAGAATAATTAATAGGCCTCTTAACTTGGTCGCTGTGGAACGCTAGGTCTCTCGCCTTCCACCTAGACTTTGCGCAACCAAAAATTTCATGAAATACTGTTTCCGGATGACGTTTCCAAAGTACTATACGACTCGTAATTGAAGAATCTACGAGGGCCTTTGTTTGATCTTAAGTTTTCTAAGTTTGGGGAATGAGAGAGCAGCGGTCACAGTTATAATCACGACAACTCTATCCATCCAGAGTACCCGACTACGAAGAAGACAAGACATTTCGACGCTCCTAAAACCATTAGAATTTGCTAGATCGTTTACATTTTACAATCTAGTTCGCGCAAACTTTTTATGTTGCGAAGGAAATGACAGTACTGCAGGTATGTGAACTAGATGACTGGATGTTGTAAGTACCTACTATAGAAGTTCATCAAGCAAATTGTTACTTGTTAATGTTAATAAATTTAAATACTAAATATTGATAGATTAAATGGTTTTATTTAAATGTCTCTGTATAAGTACCCCAACAGAACTTGTGTGTGGTGAACATTAAAACAGTTAACTAAACCAAACCCACAATTGTAATTATGATTAAGCAAATTATCATAGGTGCAAAATGAGTGTCCATACCAACAATACCAATATATACGATAAGTAAGTTACAGTAAATGTGACCTGATATATTTATACTTAAGTTTCTCAGATAACGCGAGAGATTGCAAATAAATGTACAAAAAAAGCATCATCTCAGCACACTTGGCTGGTCACGTCAAACACGATCCATCATACTGAGCACCCACTCATTCAAGGTTTTTATTGCAATTGCTAGAGAGTTCCTAGCCCAAAGAACCAATTTAAAAACGCTCTCCGATTGAAGGTGAATGTCACAAGCGTTTCCACTGCAAGTTCGTTTGTGTTACGACTTTATAACATAAAACTTGCTCGTATTTCGTAAAATACGTATATGATAGATGACACACCATTTTAGAAAAAAAAATTTAGCAACTTTTATGTCATACATTCGTAACACAATTGAACTTCACAATGGGCCAATCTCAACGAATCAAAACAAGGCGCCATTCATTTGTTAAGTAAGACGATTTAGGGTGAGGGGAACACCTCCCCCCCGGCCCCCAAGTAACAAGAATAAAATCCAAATATGACAAACTTGGATTTTATTCTTGTTTTTTTCTTACGTAGGGGGGGAGGGGATCAAATAGTGGCAAACAACGTATTTTATAATTAATGAATGACGCCCAAGCAAGCCTCTGGCCAAGGTGGCCCTATTTCCAAAACAGCAAAGGAACAGCATCGCAATAACTCTTACTTCCCTTATAACTATTTAAGTAGGTATGTCCTGTATTGCCAAGGTTGCGTCAATATGTGAACAGAATTTACGAACCTCCAGGTCAACTAATACTGGTTTATGAAGACTGAGTCGACCAGCAATCGCGAAACAGTCAAGCGCGATGCTAAGCGTTAGTCAATCGACGACTTCGCAAACTTTGTTGCCTTGTATGTATTTAAGACTGAGGAGTCTGAGGAGAATCAAATTATTCTTCATTGATGTAAGTAATAATCTAAAGTAGAAAATATTGTCTGAAGCCCGTTGAGCAAGATAAACAGTATGAAAATTCCATACGACAAAATTCCTCTTACCCTTCCGGAACTTACATATGTGCGTAAGTACCTAACTACTTGCCGTCTTAAATACATGGATCAACTAGATCACCTAAAACATAAATAAAATTATACAAAATATAATAAAATTGTTTTATTAAGTAATACTTAATTCACCCAGGGGATTCCCCTGGGTAGTTTAAATGTTGTTCCCTGATAATTAAACCGAAAAATAACGACGTACGACTTTTTTATTCAAACATTTCCAGAGACCCAAGGGAACGTAAGCGACATTGCTCAGAAAATAGCTTCATAATTAGTTTGTGTTCACAATTTCACTAGAATTTAACATTACGACCTGTCGGACCTCACTGAAGTCTGGTGTTAAGTAACTTGAAATTAAATAGAAATAAGGGGGAAATCTAAATAACGTCTAGTCGGTCTGTCCTTCAGTTACCCTCAGCATGAAATTAAAAATAAAGTAACCAACGACTCATTCTTAAACCGAATGTGTAATCTATAATTTAATTAACTTCGATGTCATTCGCCTTAAATATTAACCCTTCGGCCATAAATTTGCACGCAGACGCATTTGAAGATTGCCTATTTGAACTAGAAATCTCATCAGCGGAAAGTGATTAAGAGTTCATGGTTTTTCAGTCGGAAAATTAGGAGGAATGATAATGGCCCCAAATGCAGAGACGGAATCATAAAAAGGCTTAAAAAGCTGTTACATTTTATTTATACCTTTATTAGGCTACGTTACCTACGTTACCCAATAGATTTATAATTTTTCTTTTAGTTAGGTATGCAAAAATTAAATGATTATATTTTTGTAAAAAAAAATATTCTATTATAAGGCTCTGACAGTGATATAATTAACTGGATCAATAAGATGTCATATTTGCACAACGTTAAATAATTTTAAACGCCGAAATTTTCATAATCAAGCATTATCTCTAGACCCGAGGAAATGACATCCACCGCAAATCGCTAATCGCTTTGCAAACAGAAAACCCACGCGAGAACTCTAAGGTTATGAGAATGTACTGGCCCAGTGAAAATTTGCAACTGAAATCTGTGTCGTCATGCGACATATCGAAACTGTGACGCGTCGTCGCGCCAGAGCGAGGCGGGCACACAAAACGCTGTTGCGCAAGCAGGATAGCCTCACCTTTTGGTAGGTCATATTGATCTTTCACCCGCCATTTTGGACCGTGCCATTTTCGCTTCGGCGTCACATGTATCAAAAACGGCTGAAAAAAAATCTTTCATTCCCCTGTCATTGCGTGTTTTAATGAAATATTCCACAAAAACGGGATGAACGTGAATTTTTATTTAAATTTGGTATCTTTTATGCGGTGCGAAGGACTCCGTGACGCGCATTGTTTATTTTCTCCTTAATAAGTTAGCAGATGGAACTTTGGGGTGGCTTCTTACGTTACGCTCTTTCATATCTAGCAATATCATTTAAATCAGGAATTTTTAAACGTTCTTTTGACTTTTCATCAGCACTCATCAATGATTGTTGATGCATTCTACAAATCCTTGCTCAATATTGAGTAACTTACTATAGATATCTTAATAACTAGCTAAGTATATCATGAAAGGCTCTGGTGATGGGGGCTCCATCCGCCTTATTGAAAGGGTTATTGATTAAACTACTGACTAGACTACTCTATTGTCCGGAATCCGGAACAGAAGAGGTTTTGTACGTTCATTTTATATTCTATTTCCATTTAAGTTGTAGGATATTTTGATGTCTCGCTAGTTTTAGAATGATAGGTACTTAGCATAATGTGTAGACTGGAATACATAGGTAAGAAGCATATTTTTTTAAATTATATAGGTATTTAAATAAAAGCATCTACAGCTACTCACTAGACATAAATAAGGGATTTGATTAAAAACAAATTAATTACTAATCTTGTCATAAACCGTAGGGTTACAAACTTTTTACACTATTAACTGAGCCACTACGAGGGCTGCTATTTATATATCCGGAAACCGGGATTACAATCTTCTTAAATAGCATATTTGACCTCCATGGTAAAATTTGAACTTTTTTAAGTACTGGCCGGTATATTTTTTCTTTCTTATTAACGCTCGTGTTTTGTTTTTGACGGGTTTTAAATGTCATCTCGCAGCAAGAATGGAACTCACTCGTGAAAATATTCGTGCTATGATTTATTATGATTTTCGGCGTGGTTTAACGCAACAACAGTGCATAGATCAACTAACTTCAACTTTTGGCGATGAAGCCCCATCTAAAACTACTGTGTATCACTGGTTTAGTGAGTTCAATCGTGGACGTAGTATGCTTACGGACGAAGTTAAGGCAGGTCGCCCGAAATCGGTCGTTGTACAACAAAATATCGAGGCTGTGCGAAAACTTATAATGGACGACCGACATGTTACGTACCGCGAGATAGAGGCGACTCTGGGTATTTCTATGACCAGCATTAATAGCATATTACATAATTATTTGGCTGTAAAAAAAATTTGTTCGCGTTGGATACCCCACAACTTAACAAAAGAGCAAAAAGATGCTCGCGTCGAATGGTGCAATAAAATGTTAAAAAAATATAACCGTGGTGACTCAAAAGCCGTTTATAACATCTATACAGGTGACGAATCCTGGATCTATGCATACGATCCCGAAACGAAGCAACAATCAACGGTATGGGTGTTTCAAAATGAGCCGAACCCTACGAAAGTTACTCGTGCAAAAAGTACATTGAAACAAATGGTGGCCTGCTTCTTCGGTATTAATGGCCATGTAGCTACAGTGCCACTAGAAAACCGTAGAACGGTTAATTCAGAGTGGTACACGACCATTTGCTTACCGGAAGTATTTGAACAAATTCGTAAAACTAACCAGCGACGAAGAATCATTCTTCATCATGACAATGCCAGCTGTCATACGTCACGCGAAACAACTCTATTTTTGGAGGGTCAAAATGTGGAATTAACGGGTCATCCGCCGTACAGCCCTGACTTGGCACCCAACGATTTTTATTTATTTCCAAATATAAAGAATAAATTACGCGGTCAACGATTTTCGACCGCTGAAGATGCTGTCGACGCATTCAAACAACACGTTATGGAGGTACCTCAGGCGGAGTGGCAGAAGTGCTTTAAAAATTGGTTCACGCGAATGCAAAAGTGCATAGATCATCAAGGGGAATACTTTGAAAAACAATAAAACCTTTTCAGCCGTGTACGTTTGTTTGTTTTTTTGTTTCCGGATATATAAGTAGCAACCTATGTACTTCCGTATGTAATTCCTCTTAGTTGGTTAAATTTGACACTGTTTTGGAAAAGTTGCCGTTTGGGGGGAAGGCGCTTAAGATGTACGTTCCACAGATTCGATATTTTATTCGAGCGATAAAAGTGTAAGTGCCGTCCGCTAAATGGTACCTTTTGATCTAGACTGTCACAAATACAGACAGACAGACAGGCTTAAAAACTAAGAAGTCACTCTCCAGGTACGGGACTCCGCGAAAATTCTTCTATTGGATTAGATTATCATACCAATATTTTATTAATCGAGATTCTAAATCAACTTCCAAACCTAAAGTACAAATGTTGAGCGAACTGACGCGTACAGAACAATTTGACCATAATATAATGCGCCATTAATCCAGATTACAACCGAGATAATTTATTTACGAGCAGTTCAACACATCAGTTATGCTCGAATGCCTTTCCCTAATACCATTGCACGGCTATCTCATTACGGGTAGTTGCCGTTTGGTGATAAATCAACATGAACACATCGGTAACTAGTGCCTAACTACATTAGGTACAGTACAAAATTGCTATACTGACTCAATAATGCCATCAAAGTATTGTATCGTCGGTCAAAGTTACAGGCCCAACTTATGTTCAAATTACTACAACCAACCAAATAAAACTGCACAAAACCATTCATTTGCGAGGCACAGAAATCTATGAAGAAACTGAAGCGAATAAGGACAGGAGCCTATACTCGTAACTATGGTCTACAAACTAAAGATGAAGATACTTCTCATTGTTTAGAAATTCAAATTCAACAACATCTGACAAAACATGAAGTGCTACTAAAAATAGGCCACTTTTACGGCACTGAAACATTTTCATGAATTACTAAGGTTCAGGATGCGACTAACGTACTTTTACGGTGTTAAGGTGACGGAATACGCAAACAGGTAAAATTGAGGTGCTTTTGTGCAAGTTTTGTGATGAAATCAAAGCACTTTGGAGCGTGGATGTGGCATGATCTGAAGGGACAGTCAGGTTCGATGTGAAGATAATTGTTTTCTCGTGTATATAAACAGGAGTAATATAAAATGAGGAAAAAATTTTAACCAGTTTTTTAGGGCAGCTACTAGATCCTGTGCCGCTACGCGAAAATGGTCTTAGAAGATTTTTCCTTATTTTTAAATTTATTATTAAAAAATTGACAAAACGTTGTTAGACGAACCGAGGGCATACCTGTCTAACTAGGTGGGTGGATCGAATCAAGGTCGCAATTAATTACTCCCTACGGGTTATCTGAAAAAGTGAAAATGGCGGACAATGTATAACGGTTTTGGCAGGAGTTTGACGATGAAGAAAGGTACCTGAGTTCCATCGGAAGATATTTCTGTTGTGTTGCTCGTAAACAGCGCCTTAATCTTTTCAAGGTTAATTTACTTTTAAACTGACATAAGCTCATGACATGACTTAACCTCAAAGATCTTATTAGCGCTCTGAATCGAATAGCCTGTCTATTCGGTATAATTAGCACCTTAATGTAAATACAGAGCGCTCGAATTTAAGTAAATGCCAATTAAACTCGCCTAAGGGAACGTTGCAAATTAGCTCTTAACACACTCGCATACTAAATGATTGTGTTCTTATTTACCTCTTGATATATTTATCTAAAAAATGCAAACGGCGTAGGGTAACCATAATCGAACGGCCTTTCACAATACTATCAAAAGTAATCTAGTCAAAGGTTTTGCTGATAGGTACAACGAGCTGCAAAATATACATAACTTTAATATATTTAGTAGATATTATCTAATAGGTAGCAGTAGTGCATGCGCTGTCATGTCCTTCTGAATTGTTATGACGAGATGGCTAACCGCGATCTTCGCAAATCGAGATTTCGTTATGTGCATCTCTTTCATTTGTATTAGCAAGTGCGATAGAGAGAGAGATAACGAAATTTAATTTTTCGACGTTCACGGTAGGCTACCAGATAGGTAGCCAGGTCAACTTTGAGCATCGGCAGAAAAAAAATAGTACTCATCTACCTGAATTTTATTTTCTAAAAGTGACACCAAAAAAATATTGATTGGCATAGTAAACATTAGACATAACGGAGCAATCAGACGTAAAGTTTCAAATATTTCATAACACCCGCTTATGGTTGAAGTTAATGCGTAGGTACGTGTAACAAAGTGGCGTTGCTGTTAATATTTTCTACTCTGTACTCGGCTCAATAAATACTGTTTCAGCAATAGGGCTGGGAAAAAACAGATTTATCGATTATCATTTCGGATTTTTATGTTCGTTTAGTTCTTATCTATTATGTTATAAATAAAAAAAATAAAAAAAATCGTTTATTTCAGAATTTTTCAAATATTCCATAGAGCAGTTAGTAAAACTTAACTTAACTTAAAACTATGTTAAATTCTATAACCTAAAGAAAAAACAACAACTAACACACTACAGAATCAGCCGCCCCACCCCCCTCCCCCGCCTCATCTATCCCATAATATGCAGATCTATGAAGCGGCCGAGGACGGCAGAGTCCAGCCTGTCCGCTATCATCCGCAGGATACTGTTACTGCTCCCTCGCACACGTCGTATAATGGACGCCGACTTTTTGCGTATTAGCGCGTAAAAATCATCGACGGCCGCGTCAGCGAACATTCCCGACGCACTGCAATAGCGAGGGAGCCTCAACAGGGCCCTGAAGGCATTATTATATTGCACTCTTAGTGCATTGTACGCTCGCTGAGTAAAACTAACCCATAACCCACTCGTGTAGAAGCTTTGGCAGTAGGCTTTAAAAAGCGATAGCTTCACAGGCACAGTACAGCGAGTGAATCTATGAGCCAGCATATTGCCGCGAACGGACAATGACCTTCGCTCACGTTCAATGTCCTTATCGTCTTTAAGGTTTTCGGTTAGCACGTGACCCAGATATTTAACTTCCGAAACACGCTTTATCGGTAAATTGTTTAAAAGAAGTGGTGGAATGTAATCTGGCAACTTGTTTTTGCCTTTAAATATCATGAACTCACTTTTTTTAACATTATACCTTAGGCCATGTGTATCCGCATACCTTTCACATACTTTAGTTAACTTCTGCAGCCCGTAGAAAGACGGACTGAGCAGCACCATATCGTCCGCATAACTTATGTTATTTACGCTAACATTATCCAAGCGGCAACCAATATACATGCTACTCAGCTCACCAATCAGCTGATTTACATACAAGTTAAACAATCGTGGCGATGTTAACCCTCCCTGTCTTACCCCACAACTGAGCGAGTACTCGTCAGAGTAGACATTTGCCCATCTCACTATATTTTTTTGATTACTATACCAATACGCAAAAACACTGACTACCTCAGGTGCTACGCCTGTCTCCCTTAACTTGTTCCAAAGCAGATCATAAGAGACTAGATCAAATACTTTAGACAAGTCAAGGAAGCACGCGTATATGGGCGTTTTTCTCTTGATATAGTAATCAACAGTGTGCTTAAGTGTTAGAATAGCACTTTCAGTACCTAGACCTTGCTGAAAGCCAAACTGTGCATCACACAGTGTTATATGTTGACTAAGATGCACATCCAGTATTTTATCCAAAACTTTTGCAACAACTGTAGCAAGTGAAATGGGACGGTAGTTTGTTATATCAGAAATGTCACCTGTCGAGTTCTTTATCAGTGGCGTTACAACTGTTCTCATTAAATCACATGGTAAATATGAATGGCGTAAACAAAAGGTGTACAACATAGATAAAACTCTATTTAGATGCGGACCTGCGTGCTGGAGATGTTCTATACTCAGCCCATCGTGTCCAGGAGACTTACCCCTTTTCATGTGTGTAATAGCCTGTGCCACCATTTTACTTGTTATCTCAAAACTAGGGCTCGCCTGAGTGTCCAATTTATTCGGCAACGCACATGAATTTAAGGGTGAGTCTACCTTGAAAAAACTACCAAACATATTAGCAATACCTACAGGTTCAGATATACCATTGACACTAACTGGCAGAGAAGTTCTTCCATTCAACTTTTTTGTGCTTTTCCAAAACTTGTCAAACTTCTTAGAAGCATGTTGCGAGGCAAGAATATCCATCTGGATTTGCTCCTGATTGGCTTGACAAAACCTAAGTTTAGATTTAAATATCTTTCTACTCAGACACATAGCTTCATAGACTGGTCCGCAGCGTGGCCTATTGTGCTGGACATATACAGAAAAATCTAGCCTAGCCTGTTTATGGGCATCTGCCACATGCCTATTCCAACCTCGCAAACATCTGTTTTTATTTACTGTACCAACAGGTTTCACAGCACGTGAGCCGACAGCGGCCTGCCTCAAAGCATTTATTATGGTGTTGTAGAACCTGTCTATTACTTTTTTATGTGATTCATCTTTACAACAGTTATCAGCGCATAATTGAAACTCTGGAGGAAAGACTATTAATTTCAATTTATCATTACATAAGCTACAATAATTTTGTATTTCTTCCCTATTTCTAAGACCCCAAAAAACATTCTTATTACAGTTTTCAGTATTTACTTGTAACTTACGTCTAACATTACCTAGGTCACACTCAACCCGTAACGGAAAATGGTCCGACCAATAGACATCATACAAGACTTCTATATTCTTTATGGTGTTCCAAGCTGATTTACTAACAATACAATGGTCGAGCCATCTTTGACAACCATGCGCTTCGCTCACATAGGTATATGTATCGGAAGTGATTCCTAATTTTACAAAATCCGCACAAACCCACTCATTCTCATTGCAAAAACTTAGAAGCTCCCTTCCGAAAGAAGCTGTAGGATGTGCATTTAGGTCACCTAGTATATAGACAGACTCAATACCACTATCCTGCACTAACGCTTGCAATTCCCCTAAACATTGTGTAAACAAAGCTAGATTGTCCCACTGGTCCGTAGGCATATACACACACATTATCAAGATTTCACTGCAACCAGGTATTACCGCTCTTATCGCACAGATTCGATCACTACAGCACTTCACCACCGACACGTTACGGAGTACATTGCTTCGCCAGAGTAACGCAACGCCACCGTGAGGCCGGCCACGAAGAATACCCGATGTTACGTCTATTGCTGATTTACCAGTATAGTTGAAATCCTTATCAATATCTCCAAGAAACGCCAGATCCTGAGGCATTAGCCAAGTTTCTTGCAACGCCACGACATCAGCTGTCTTACACAAAGACTGTACACAGCCTAGACTTCGCTTGATGTTTTTACAATTGTAACTTATAAAAATATTCGACGACGCCGCCGATGAAACCATCGTGAATCCTTATTTATTTGTGTACGTATCTATTTATTTATATGTATTTATCTATATTTATATTAGGTACTTATACCAATCACTAAGTCACACTCTCACTTATGATTGATCGTTTTTACTTTTACTTACATGACTTCCTACAGCAATTTAATGAAATTTTGAGAATATATGTTTGTTATTTGTTATAATTTCATCATCAGCAAAACAAACGATCGCGTAACCAGAAAAAGAATACCTACATATTCCATTTTATTATTAAAAATTATCAATTAGGTGCCTACATCACGGTTATTGAGTTCCTTCAGTCAGGTTATCATTACTTTAACTTGAATTAAATAAACTTACTGTTTCAGATAAAGGCCTCAAAGATAAAGCATCCCACGTCTAAATTACTACTAAAATCTAATTTGTCAGTAGCAGTTGAAGAAAAGCTATACTCGTACTTACCTATACAATTCGGTTCGATGTATTTAAGTATTTATCGATATCTAATTATTTAGCTATTATATGTATATATTCTCGCCTAATACCCACAGCACAAGCCTGATTGAGCTTTCTGGATTAAGTTGATTTATGTAAGATTGTTTCATAACTCTATTTAACTATCACTGTTACTGTCATAAAAAATATAGGAATAAACTCTATTAACAACCGACCTTTAACTTGAAAACGTCACATTGATTATTTATTTATTTATCCTTTTTTGGGGGTAATAGAACTATACAGTAAGAAAAATCTACTAAGATTCTCTGTATTATGCTCAAAGTGAGAGACGCCCTGACCGAACTATACCTTATCGATATCACAGCAAGGGCTGATGCCCTGCCCTAGCGACGCCATTATTAAACTGTAATGGTGTCCCACGGGAGGCTTACGTTATGAAGCGATATGAGCAGTAACTTCTCTCTGTCTATGCCCTAAGTGATAAACTCCCCGGTTAATGTATACTCTATCGATAGCACAGCAAGCGCCGATGCCCTGCCCCAGCAGTGAAAGTATTAAACTGATAACGTCCCGCAGGAGGCGTACGTTTTGAAGCGATATGAGCAGTAACTTCTCTCTGTCTATGCCCTGAGTGCAACCTTAACCTATGCTCCTCAGTCAAACTATACTTTATCGACAGCACAACAAGCGCCGATGTCCTGCCCTAGCGGTGCCAATATTAAAATGTAACGGCGTCCCGCGGGAGGTTTACGTTTTGACGGGATATGAGCAGTAACCGCTCTGTACGCGGTCCAATTTAAAACACCAGTGGTGCTGGAATTAGAACTTTGAAAAATCGGTCGTTATGGAACCCTCAAAGCCAATGTTTTATATGAACCTAGGTACTAAATTAAAAAAATACTTTTTTACACCTGTAGGACACCTGTGTATGCCTGTTTCCTCGACTTATCAAAGGCCTTTGATCGTGTCAATTATAATATACTATGGCGGAAGCTGAGTGAAGCGGGTATGCCAGGTGAATGTGTGAAAATCCTTGAGTACTGGTATTCAAACCAATCGAACCAGGTGAGGTGGGCAGATACTCTATCGTCTGAATATAAACTCGAGTGTGGTGTAAGACAGGGTGGTATTACGTCTGCCAGACTTTTTAACCTCTACGTGGATGAGTGGATTGCCAGGCTCAGCAGCACGCATGCTGGATGTTACATAGACGGTGTCAGTGTCAATAACATCAGCTATGCTGATGATATGGTGTTGCTGGCGCCGGCAGTCTGCGCTCTTACGCAACTGCTGGGCATCTGTGAGGCGTATGCTGACTCTCATGGCCTTGAGTATAATGTTAAAAAAAGTGAGGTGATGGTTTTTGAGGCGGGAAAAATTAAGCCCTACCATATACCCCCTATTATACTCAACGGCGCACCACTAAAAACGGTGAACTCTTTTAAATATCTTGGTCACATTATAACTGACGATCTCAATGATGACCGGGATATTGATAGAGAACGAAGGGCACTGGCCGTGCGTGGGAATATGCTGGCCCGCAGGTTTGCTCGATGCACAGTGGAGGTAAAAATAACCCTCTTTAAGGCGTACTGCCAGAGCTTTTACTCGAGCAGCTTGTGGGTCAGGTATACGAAGGGCGCCTATAATGCTATTAGGGTGCAATACAATAATATATTTAGAATTCTGTTGGGCCTGCCCAGTAGATGCAGTGCTTCAGGCATGTTCAGTGAAGCTCGTACTGACGGATTCCCAGCCCTTATGCGAAAGAAAACTGTATCTCTGCTTGGCCGACTCAGAAATAGCTCCAACGGAATTCTAAATACTATTAACGAAAAATATGACTGCCCAATATTTAAGTACTGGACAGGGCAGATCATAGGTGTTGCACGGTCAGTGCACTGATAGGTGTCATCATACTGTATATTTATTTTCATTTTTATTTTGTAGTAATTAAGTATTAACATTAGTGTAAGGCTCTAACTAACAATTGTATGGAATGTAATTTTCTGAAATAAAGGATCTATTATTATTATTATTATTATTTAGGGTTCCGTACCTCGAAAGGAAAAAACGGAACCCTTATAGGATCACTTTGTTGTCCGTCTGTCTGTCTGTCTGTCTGTCATTTTTCTCAGGAACGCGTAGAGGTATCAAGCTGAAATTTATATTAAATACTCAGGTCTATTGTCCCTTAGAGCTGTGAAAAAATCAAACTTAAAAGCCAACGCAATCAAAAGATACAGTCGTTTATGCTGCAAATTTTAGAGTTTTTCGGGACTCGCAAAACCTACGGGGTACTTCCCGTAAACTTGAAATTTGGCACGAAGCAACGTCATATAGCTAGGACAATGGAAAAATTACAAAAAGTAGAAATTTTTCGTAAAATCATACAATTTTTTTTTTTTAATTTTTAAACTTACTACCTTTTCCTCGTAAACGCGTGGAGGTATTAAATTAAAATTCATGTCAAATACTCAGGGCTGTATTGTATTGTAGTACGGGCAGGTTTCCGCAACTCGACGTCTGGCGCCTATTTTGCGTGAAGGAAGGACGGCTAGTCCAGCCAGCCCAGCTCCTCGAGGAATCCTATCAAACCTTACTCAGGGCTATAGGACCTTTCAGATGTAGCAAAACCAAACTTTTATGTCAACGCAATCAAAAGAAATAGCAATTTAAGTCGCATATTTTGAAACAGAGTACTCGCAAGAAACTCAAAACCTAAAGGGTACTTCCCGTAAACTCAGAAACTTGAAACTTGGCACGAAGAAACTTCATATAGCACAGACAAAGGAAAAATTACGAAAAGTAGACATTTTTAGTAAAATCATACAATTTTTTATTTTTTATTTTAAACTTACTACCTTTTTCCTCGTAAACGCGTAGAGGTATTAAATTGAAATTAGTAATAAACATACTACAACTTGTGCCTGTTATAGGTTTGTCGGAACCCTCGGTGCGCGAGTCCGACTCGCACTTGGCCGGTTTTTTACTTTACCGTTGATTTATACTTCGAAATATAGCGGGTCATGTGCATTGCAGCAATAGTTGCATGTTCTGTCGGCATTGGTCAGCTTAGTGACCTTGCATCGTTTAGTATATTCAGAGCTACGAAAAAGGCTCACTTCAGCCCATTTAACATTTTCATGGTCTTTGAGTGTACATTCAACTTGTAGGTTGAGAACCCTGTCTTGCTAGTATTGCTTCAATGTTTTATTATGTCCTTATCGATAGATGTATAGGTAGGTAAAAGGCACTCGTACTACATAGGTAACTACGTACAGTCAGCAGCAGAAGTATCTAAGCGAGCGAAGTGTTCAAAATGATATTGATTACCATTCAATATTATTGAAACACCCATCTTGTCTTAACAACAAGGTCGGGCCAGGATTGCTTTGAACACCGTACCTTCCCACTAATCTACTTCTGCCACATCCTGTATCTTCCTGTATCATTGTTAAATGGTACACAGGTACACACTGCATAGGTACCACAAGGTGTATAATTGAAGCTATAAACTATCAGTACTTATGTTCAGTTTGGCGTACACATCGTAAATCGATGTACGTGTCAGTGTATAAGGCCATTTGTTGGGTAGTGTTCACAAATATATGGCATCGTACTCGTGTACCAACTAGCAGCATATTAACCCGCTGGATGTTTCATTCATGCATCACAAAAACTATTTAAAGCGGGGTGTTTACAGTGTATATTTGTTTCTATACGTTTCCCGTTTTTATGCATCGATTAAAAAATGTCAGAAATATGCCTTTATCTGAATTTTTTCGATTAAATTATGTGACAGTGTGCCTAAATTAAATTCTGGTTGCAATTTTTTAAATGGTCGATATCCCTTAAATTCAGTAACAATTTAAAGACTTCTAAGCTTAAACCGTATTATAACTTTAAAACACGTTTAGACACGACCAAACTTCAATAAAACGCCAATGCATTAACTACGTAGTACAGTTAACGCATAAACGTTTGAATCAGAAATACAAGAATTTGCTTGAAAAATATTCCAATGCAACTTCAATACAACTTCAATAATGGTTGATTATGGGTTGTGTGTTGGAGCTAAATAAGCATAATGACGTAAATTTTCTCCTCATTTAACCGAGTTTAAGATTTCAAAAGAGGAGGTTCTCAATTCGGTTGTTTCTTTTTAGGGTTCCGTAGCCAAAATGGCAAAAACGGAAAGTCTGTCCATCCGTTCGTCAGTCCGTCCGTCCGTATGTCACAGCCATTTTACTCGGAAACTATGAAACTTATCTTTATCAAATTTTAACATAAGGTGTATTTTGTGTGCCGCTACTTAGTTCTGTACTGAAATTGCTAAAAACAATTTTTTTTTGACAATTAGTTACATGTATGGAGTATCCCCCATACTCCATACATGTAACTAATTGTCAAAAAAAATTTTTTACCAAATAACATTGAGGTTCCTTTGAAATTTTTTTGATTAAGTAGATATTTTCAGAAATAATCACTCCGAAAGTCAAAAAAGTTGTGTGTCCCCCTGTAACTTTTGAACCGTAAGTCCAAAAATTATGAAAAAATTCAAGAAGGTAAGTACATCTTTGAATATTCTTTCCACGAAAATTATTTTGAACATTATCGGTTTAGACGTTTTTGAGATATCTCCATAAAACTAAGTACATAGGCAGATACGACTTTGCGATATTAATTTTTTCGATAGCCGGTACGGGACCCTCCATTATGCGTGGTCCGACACGCACTTGGCCAGTTTTTTTTTTCTTTTTTTTATGTTTGTTACTCCATAACTCCGTCATGTCAGAACCGATTTTGAAAATTCTTTCTTGGATTGTAAGTATATACAGACAGATTGGTCTCGTTTTTGTCAAAACGCAGTTCTAATCATGGGATCGATAAGGAATCTAGGGAACTCCTTATAAATCTCATAAGCATACATATAGTGATTTTAGGGTTTTTATCAACAAATCAAGAATGTACATTTAAAGAAGTGATATTTGACGAAGTGGACCTGATGATGATGATCAGAATGGAACTCTTCATCGACGGATAGTTCACGTTTGGCGATTTGTCCTCTTCGCTGTGTTTGTTAAGCGAGTTAGATTTTCAAGACAATTTTTTGTCAAGCTCGAGTTCTGATGATGGGATCCATGAGGAATCGAGGGAACTCCTCAAATGTTAAGGGCATACATATTGTGATTTAAGCATTTTTTTTACAAATCAAGCATTTACATTTAAAGATGTGATATTTGATGAAGTTGAACTGCTGATGATGACCAGAACGGAACTCTTCAACGACGCATAGTTCACGTCTGGCGATTTGTCCTTTTCGCTGTGTTTGTTTCATTTGATGGAATCTAAGACTGCACCATCTACAATAATCTTTCACCGGTCTCCCCCATTGTAGTCGGTTTTTTTTCTTATAAATGATATACATACGCTAGCCTTTTCCCGCGGCTTCGCCCGCGTACTATGTTGATTTTCAGACTTTGTGACCACATTTTCCCCTTTTACGGGTTGAATTTTCAAAAAACCTGAAACACGTGTTTACGCATTTATCGTTAGGAATGCTCCTGTGAAGTTTCGAATAAAATAGTCTAACAAATCTTGATTCGCCATACAAACTTTGGACCCCCATTTTACCCCCTTAGGGGGTGAATTTTGAAAAATCCTTTCTTAGTGCATCCCTAGACCTTATAAGGAACCTACGTGCCAAATTTGGAATCTCTAGACCCAGCGGTTTGGGCTGTGCGTTGATATGTCAGTCAGTCAGTCAGTCAATCAGTCAATCAGTCAGTCAGTCAGTCAGTCAGTCAGTTTCTTCTTTTATATATTTAGATATACCTACTGCATGAACATACCACAAATTGGAAACACGTTGCGCGCTGGTATGATTCGGAGCACGTTGGACCGGTAATCCAGAGAAGCCAGGATCGAATCCTGGGTTTTTTCTAGGATCCTTCACAGTTATTTTTTTCATGTGTAATTTCATCTGTGTCCAATTTGTAATAATAATATATGTTAGTCTATACAATACGTCCCAGTGCTGGGCACAAGCCTTCTCTCATGCTCGAGAAAGATCGGGCTAAAGTCCCACGCTGGCCCAAAGCGGGTAGAGGACTTCACATACACCTTTGAATTTCTTCGCGGATGTATGCAGGGTTCCTCACGATGTTTTCCTTCACCCAATAGCCATTGGTATGATTTTTCGATAATCGATATTCGATTTTTTTTTATGTGATAGGTTTACCTGTACATACTTACAAGTATGTACAGTCGCCATCAGATTTATCGGAGCGGCCAAAGTGGTCATAAATAATAATAAATAATAAATATAGGACAATCTTACACAAATCGACCTAGGCCCACAGTAAGCTCAATAAGGCTTGTTTTATGAATACTAGACGACGATACATATAATAGATAAATATCCATAAATACTTAAATACATAGAAAACATCCATAACTCAGGAACAAATATCTGTGATAAACACACAAATAAATGCCCTGACCAGGATTCGAACCCAGGACCTGCTTCATAGGTAGGGTCACTAGTGTCACTACCGACTGGGCTAGGAGGCCGTTATATCTAAACAACGTCTCTATTGTCAAGGCGATAAAGTGCATGTTCAGATATTTTTGAGTAGGTACCTTGGCCGCTCCGATATATTTGATGGCGGCTGTACAAATTAATCTACACACAGTAATGCTTTAAAAAGTTTCACTTCTATGAAGAGAAGGATGAATAAAGAATCAATTATTTCCGAGGTCTTTTAGAGCTCCTGTAATCAGTGATAATTTAGTTTTATTCTGGCTTTGTTCCAGTTCCAGGGTCCAATAATTCATCTAAAGCATTATTCTAGATTCTTACGCGTCCGGACCACCCGGATATTTAAAAATATTTATAACTTTCAAAGACATTCATTATGCTTTAAGAGAAAATACTACATTAAAATAGGGAAAGCGCGAAAAAGGCAACACGAATTCTCGTAAAAGCTCCATAGGTAACTATTTATTATTCGGCTTAATATTTGGATAAGTAAAAATCTACATAAATAAAGTATTATGTAACTAAAAGGGGCTATATTAAAAAGATAATTATTATAATGGCGTAAAACATATATTTGCATACAGATATCTGAATCCCAAGGCCTTGGTTCACAGCAGCAATTTATACAAATAGGTAAAAGCCCTATTACACTTGTCCTAGTCAGCTTCCTAAATGAGTTAGTCTCTAAGTTTTAGCAAGTAGTTTCCCGAAAAGTAACTTAGTTAGGAAGCTAGGATGGTCACTGACGAGCTTATTGAGGTAGCATCCTAATTAGGACGGAAGAAAGTAAAGTGTATCACCGTTTAGTCGCCAGTCGACCTAAATGTCATAGATTTTTATCTGTTCTTTTCCTAAAACTTTAATCGCAGACTGATTCTGTTTATTGTGAATTTAGGATCCTAGTTAGGATACTAGTTAAATAGTTAGGACAAGTGTGACTGGGAGATATATTTAGGAAACTAATTAGGATGCTAGTAGGACTCTAAAAAAAGTAAAGTGTAACAGGCCTTTAAAGCTTGTTTGTAAATCTGCAAATCTACGTTCAGAAATTGTGCTCATTAGCACTAGCAGCGGAGCGCACCAGCTTTCATCCCATTTTAAAGTGTAAAAAGTGAAATGTTTTCCAATTTTACATTACGTAGAATAAAATGGGTTTTATAGCGTTATTTAACGTTCATAAATTCGACAGGCGCATTCTGTAGTCCGTTCGAGCATCAACATTATTACCGCCAAACTGCTGTGCAATTACAACGCTCTTTTATGGGATTGTTTCGTTTGGTTTTGTTTGGGCTTCATTTAAAATGCCATAAAAAATCGATTTGGTTAGTTTAACATAACTCAGGAAACGATAACAATTCGTCACTTTTTTTAAATTCACTTTTCTGAACCTAGATAATATATCTTACTGCTGGGTTTCCTCTCACACAACCTTCAATGGTTGAGCCAAGGAAAGCTTCTAACATGAACCGAAAAAAAAAACTGAACAAATCACACATGAAAAAAGTTCATATAAAATTAGGTGACCTGCGTTATATTCTAACAAAATTGAATAAGTAACATCTAATCTATTTCCTACACATTTTTATGGTTGTGAATTTTTTTACATTTTAAAAGTCTAGCATACATAGTCTAGTCTAGTCTTCATCTAGCATTTGGAGTCTGGACACTAAGCGATTAACACGTCTCTCACACGACTACAACATCAAGACCCCCTGTCATTTCACGCGGTCATATAGTGTCTGTATGATGTGTATCGACTGAGGGCTTAATTTACATTGGTGATATATTGGCTGAGGATTCTGGAGAGGCTAGCTTAGGGACGAGCCCCTCTAATTGTCACCCGGGGGCATTGAACTGGTCTGTTCCAATTGTTTCATAGAGTCGAACGTTTACCTAAGTAGAATAAGCTAGCGCTGTCTAATTTTATGGTCAATTCATAATAGGGTATGGACATTTTTTTGTATAAAACTTCAATAGATGTTAGCTATCTAATGCGGCAGTTAACAAAATATTTTGATACGATAAAATAATGAACACATTCAAATAAAAAAAAATGTAAATTAAAGTAAATATATGTACTAGGTGTGGCAGTTGGCAGCCTACTTATATGCAATAACATGACTAATACTTACTGAAAAAATATTCAGACAATCAATATATCTGGTGAGAATCTGTGACGTCACCATTTATCATAATTAAGGATGAAGGAATTTTGTATTAATATTATTTTATTCCATTTAATTTTTTTTCAACCGACTTCAAGATTTCGAAGGAGGAGGTTCTCAATTCGTCGGGATCTTTGTTTTTATTGATTCATTTTTCGTTATTTGTATCTCATCTATTATATACAATTGGTTTTATAGGTATGACCATTTGATCCACATAAAAAATAATTTAGTACCGTTAATATATAATTAGTACAGTTATTAAGTAATATAGACTGACATCATATCAAAATATATTCACCATTGAAATTGTCAAGGGATCTTGATGATTCGTTTGATTATTTTGCTAGTCCATGGCTATGGGAATAAGCGGCCCGGCCTGATTGCATAAGCAGGGGACGTACTAAATGTTGTAATGGATGCCTTACATTGACTAAACAGTTTGGGTACTATTTGCAGGTGGTGTGGATTTAATGGATTATTGTTTACATCGGGCTGTGTCCAGTTACTATAAGTTCTTCGTTATTTTATTTAGGTACACTTCCACTGAAGAGTATAAGTGTACTTATCTTGTATTATCTTATCTTAGATTAGAAAGTGCTTATTGCTAGAGTTACTCAATAAAGGTATATTTGACTTGACTTATTGAGGTATGCAGGTACGCGTGAAATGGCATTTTTTTTTCATAATTTTATATAAAATATTATTCTAGTTACTGGGACTTATTTTTAAGTAATTGCATCTCGTCCTGTTTTTCCTGTTTGAGTACAACTAGAGAACAAATTAAATTATTTTATGAAATATTTAACATATTTAAGCATGTATTTGGAATCAGGGGCCCTAATAGGTAAAAAAATAATTTCGGTGTTTGCAAATATTTTGTGCATATAGATAATAGGGTCACAATAAACGCTGAAAAAGTTTGCAATAAATGTAAAAGCTCGTAATCGCCTGGTTTATTTATCGCAGCTTACTGTCGCTGACGTAAAAAGTAAATTATGTCTATAATTGGATGGTAAATTTTACTGCGGCCGTTAAATTATCATGCACAACTGCGAAACGCTTCATGATTTGCCCTAGAATCGTATTTAGATTGTATACGTAAGAATATGACACCAATATTATTGAGATTGGTATTTAGGGATGCACTTTAATTGGTATCCTATTTAGTATTTAGGCAAAATGTTTGATTATACACCACTTTTTTTGTGATTTCTCTGAAGTCATAATCGCGAGCCTTTCAGTCCTGAAAGGAGAAAAAAGTGATACAAATTTTCCATAAGAAAATTTTTCGTTTATTTCATTTCGTTACTGCCATAAAAAATATATAAATACTCATATATAGTATATGAAAATATGTAATTAAGTAAATGAAAAAAAATTGGGACACCTTTTTCCTATCAGAAGCGATTGTGACTAAGCAGAAATCACATAATTTTTATCAATAAAAAAGGTGTTTACAACATTAACAAAATTAACCCATTTTACAAAATTAAACACACCGCCTAGTTCCCTGGATTTTTAGGTTTGTATTTTCATAATAATATATACAAAGAAAAGTGCTCGAGTGGAGACCACGGACTAGCAAGCGCAGCGTAGGACGTCCACCTACAAGATGGACCGACGATATTATTAAGGTCGCCGGAAGACGCTGGATGCGGGTCGCTTCCAACCGGTACGTATGGAGGTCCAAGGGGGAGGCCTATGTTCAGCAGTGGACGTCTTATTTACCATCTTTGCTACACCTGAGACCGATCGCAGATTACAGTCCCTTTTAAATGACTCGGGAATGGAACCTTACTGGATGGATTTCTTTCTTCGTGAACCTCCATTTGTGAACATTCATCGTAAATTTGGAGCCGTTTTTCAGGACTGATTTACAAATTAAATAGTGTAGGTAAAATAGGTATAAATACCGTAAACCACGCAATCATGATATACCAACCATCATCATTACCAAATGCTTCTACATGCAATATATTTGTGTTACTAGTACCTAGCCATTTATTTAGCTTCCTCTTTTTGAAGTAAACCAATGTTGTTCGTTTATGTTTGGCCCAATTTCAGCTGCATTTTGCAGCTATCGGCAGCAATATCACGTCACAGTAATAAAAGTCAATATGGCAGTATGGTTCATATCAAAAGTTGGCCCGGGTTCAGAGGTGTTATTGCATTTGGCTACCGAGCTGACTGTCCATCAAACCAGTTGGTTCGTGTCCACCAAAACCCAGTTGTTCGCCGATTTCTGGTCAAAACTGCAATCCAGCCTACAATATACGAGTATATCCGATGTACATTGTGGGCCAATTAAGTCAACGTTGGCCGATCTGAGGGACGCAGCTATATGGCGGAACGAAATCGCAATGTCCCTTCATCAATTGTTCCTTCTAATCTAACGCATAAATGCGTTCTTAATGTATATGAGCCGACGTTGGCTTAATATGTCGTGCAGGCAATATGTAGAAGTATGAGTAGGTATATTTCAACTCGTTATAGCAGAATCGCTGAAGCACTTGTGAGAAGTGCCAACAAGTTTGGAATCCCCCTGTTGATCGGCCATAATCCGATAATGACAGCTAAGTACAGTGAAGATGCGCAGTTGCGTACTCACCTTTTATTTATTGAATTTAGTTTAGCCTACATACGAACTTACATCGCCCTAAAAACGATTTAATGAACGAGTACCTACTGTAAAAGCCACTTACTGCTAGGCCACCAGCGCCCTAGTGGTTACAATTTTATCGAGGTTAAGAATACCCCGGTATTTTAAACTAGAGTCACCCGCGCTTGCCAACCAATGGGAATGCTCAACTAGAACGGCGTTAACAGACATTCGGCGCATCTGTCTGCCACCCAGCGCGATACGTTTTTAATATAAAACCGTGTCTATTACGTGGTGCAAATTTTGAGGTTTATGGTGCAGTGTGACGTAAGAGAAGCACAGAACGACGCCACCAGCGTTTGACTCTGAGGATAATTAACAATCTCATTGACTAGTTTTGGTTTTATTTTGTAAGAGTATAAATAACAATATATTACACGATATATCGATATGTTTATACCCTCCTCCCCATCTCATCGTGATCATGCGTGATATTTTTCAGACCCCTTCTCCCTATTTTAATATGACGTGATTAATGGATAATCCCTTAACAGGTAAACGGATGGACACCAAGGTAAAGTCACATCACAAATGTTCCATGTTGTCATGTATTTTTTCTCCGAGCATCTAAAATAAATCGAAGGCATTGAAATATACCAATGCCTAGAAAA
The DNA here is from genome assembly GCA_947086415.1 of Pammene aurita. NCBI lineage: Eukaryota > Metazoa > Arthropoda > Insecta > Lepidoptera > Tortricidae > Pammene > Pammene aurita. Next base: position 40,223,931 of record OX352291.1, read on the forward strand.
CTAATAAGAGACGAGACGTATATAAAAGCGGATTGTAAACAAATACCTGGTCAAGGGTTTTATACTAGCAAATCACGAACAGATGCTCCTGAAGATTGTTTATTAAAAAAACGAGGGAAATTTCCAAAAAAATTCCTTCTTTGGCAGGCAATATGCAGCTGTGGTAAAATAAGTCGCACGTTTATCACCACCGGGACAATAAACGGCGATATTTATCGGAAATATTGTTTACAGAAGTGTTCGCTGCCTTTTATAAGACAGCATGCCTCTCCACCGCTGTTTTGGCCAGATCTAGCCGGTTGCTAATACGCAAAATCAGTTATGGAATGGTACAACGCTAACAGGATCATGGTGGTACCCAAAATATGCAATCCGCCAAATAGTCCAGAACTGCGACCTGTTGGAGAGTACTGGAGTATTATGAAAGGAATTCTAAAAAAGAAAGGCGGAGAAGTAAAATCGGTCCCTCAGCTACAAAAAATACGGACCTGGGCGACAAAAATCTTTCCTAAAGAGAGGGTGCAAAGTCTTATGAGCCGTGTGCGTAGAAAATTCGATCTACGGCTTACTGTGTAAACATTAATTAGAATTAAAAATGTGATTTTAGAGATCATTAAATTTGTCATTTAATGTGGTATTCATAATGTAGTTATTTATTTTCAAACTGGTTTAAAAATAAATTTTGTGTGCCTAAGTTTTGGCGTGTTCAACCTTTAGATATAAAAATTCTGGGTATCTAGTTTTGATTTATTGATTTATTTTATTTTTTTATTCCTAAAGGGTAGGCAACGCGCATGTGAATCCTCTGGGGTTGCAGGCGTCCATAGGCTACGGTAACTGCTTACCATCAGGCGGGCCGTATGCTTGTTTGCCACCCCCTTTTTTATACAATTAGTTTCTTTTGACAGAGTTTAAACACGGGGACTACGAGTATATTGGTTTATGTTCCTTTAGGTAATTATTTTTGCTTGCCCATAGTTATTAAGACTCCTGGTTAGGTATTAGATAATGTATTTGACTTTTAAAGTTTTCTATAATCCACACTAGAATTTTCCGTTACACATTTTGCAGCAGTCGCCCCAGCCACGAAACGCACGATTACATTGAACGAAAACTTGACGCTCGTTCATTGCATGGGGATCGGCGTCTGCCAACCACCATACATTTAGACGAGCGTCAAGCGTTTATGCTCGAAGCCTGAGTTCCGTGGCCCTCGAGGATCGGAGTCATTAATTGTCAAGAGCGAGCGAGCTGGAAGCTTACGTGCTATTTATGACTGCAGCCTTAATGTTCCATTTTCTTGCAGGCTAATATAGGAAATAGGTAGCATGAGCACTATTTTTGTGGCTTGCTGTAAAAAGCAAGTTTAAAGATTTCTAGTTTCAAATAACACTGTGATAGTTTCAAACTCATACCTTCACGCCTTGCAGCTATATTATGGACGCCTCTTACTCGTGTTACAGTTAGGTATTACGATGCAATGTAGTAGTGGCTTGAATCGATCTTTGATAGGGATCAACCACACTGGTTTGGTGTGTAAGTTGCTACTATTTTTAATTAACAAAAATGTTTCTAGCTAGTAGGTATTCATCATTCGTTTTAATTACAGGTTAGTTAAGTAAAATATTCAACCATCTCAGAATTTCTACGATGTGGTGAGATAAGCGCTGGACCGGAATCGATGGCGAGAGTGTGTTCGTGCCCGAACAAAACCCACCAACCACGATCATCAGTTATGATGGTTGCGACCAAGAAGACGAAGTAAAATATTATATCCCCCTACATGACACCCAGAATAATATATATTTTATTACCCAAAAATTTGGCCTCCAAAACAATTTTTTTTTATACCACGACGGTGGCAAACAAGCATACGGCCCGCCTGGTGGTAAGCAGTTACCGTAGCCTATGGACGCCTGCAACCCCAGAGGATTTACATGCGCGTTGCCTACCCTTTCTAATAGCTACAAGCTACACGTTTAAAACAGATTGCAAGCATAAGCCTTCACGGACATTAAATATAAGAGCGCGTTAGAGCAATTCTCGATTTCACGACATAAAACAGAACACAAATATAAATACAGAGAAGCTTTCACGGCAACACTAAGCGTAATGTTGCGAGTTAAGGCATGAGATCCGAGCGGATCGTTCGCAAATCGTTCGTCACTCATTTGTTCGTTTTAAAAATAGTTTTCGAACACGGCCTAAAACAAATCACGAATATGATCGGCCAAAATGCATAAAACATTTCGCGCTTTCGGAGTTGGTCCCGTAGTAAAAGTTGTTCAGTATGGCCTACCTAATCTCCTCGCTCAATATGACCGGTGATTAAAATTTCACCTTTTATATGGCATAAAAATGTACATATTTTTTTACCCTTTGTATTTCATATCATAGATAATATTGGCGCTCAAAGAACAACATTATTGAGAATGAAGATGCACTGCAACTATGCACTGAGAATGAAGTGTCAATAGAAAAATACACTTAGATTTTTAATACCCCGATTTTTGGGTTTATGTATCTAAATTAGGGTTTACTCCCGGTACTTGTTTTCTATACAAATCCAGTTACGGAACCGGGACTGCCCGGTTCTCGCCATACAAAATCAGAATCGGGAGCATTCCCTAATCTAAATATAAAACCATATTCTTACTTTGGTATCTTAATCAAAACAGTAACCGAAATCGGTTTTTTAATTACAAGTCCTAAAAAACATATTTATTCTGATTTTACTCTACTCTCAAGTAGTACTCTAAAGTATGTACATTATTGACTGTTTACATTTGTTGCTTCCCGTGTGAATCAGATTACTCAGCAAAATGGGGTTAATAAAGTAACCCAGTCATTGACGGTTTGATCGATCACTTAAACAGCTGTTTAAGGGGTCCCTGGTGCCAATGACCTTCGATCAGAATCATTTTCTAAAGTTTTTCATAGCTTTAAGTATTATCAGCAACGGTTTTAAACAATATAAATTAATATTGATATACTTTAATTAACTAAATTTATAGTTGTAAGTAGCAGTTAATTGTAATGAAATGATTTTATTAAATGTGAAAATTCCTGGTCGTTTTTTTAAATACGCTACGTTATTTAGAAGACATAAATTCAGGGTTTCGATCAGTACAGCAAAATTATAGGTTTTTTGTTACCATATTTAGCGGGTTCGATTCCCGGTTCAGACAGGCGATTATTTAAAATTATCCCAATGCAGTTCTAATTGTTTTAAAAATTTAATGTAGTTTTCTTTCAGTCAAATTTCATATCGACAGTATTTAAAGTACTTCCCCTCCATGTGGCAAAGTCGTAGGACGCCCTTGTCGTGGGACATTTTTGTAGTAGTATCATGATCTGGACATGATGGTCTTATTATCAGGTTCGGTATATAAAAAAGTTAAATTAGCAGCGTAAGATCTAGTACAAATTAAAAATAATATAATTGTTTTTTTTTTAACTCCCTATCGGCATATCGGGCTTGTAATATATAACATTTTAATTTACTTTTAATGTAATTATTTTTAAGTTTATGTTAGATTTAGGAGATAATGCTGAATTGTCATCGTTCAATAAACTTTTAAAAATTATTTACTTTTTCTTATTCAATAAATTTTAAAAAATACCTGTTTAAAAGTTTGAGTTTGAAATCCTATTGCGAACATGCACTGACGTTTATGCGAGTTGTTATTATTCCTACTCTTTTTTCGCAACATTTTTATCATAAAGTAAATTAAAGTTTCTGGTACGTAAATCAGATACCTAGTTTTAAACAGAAAGGTTTACATATCTTAATGAATTGGCAAAATAATTTTGTCCAACTTCACCTCTACAAAATATGCATCTAAATCGCCATTATTTTGTGACTTGATCAACGGCAAACTCAAGATGTCAGTACGGGAATACTTTCCGCGAATCGTGAAGTTCCGCATGTTGCGCTGCAGGCCGAGTATTCCTATTGGCTGAGCAATCGCCGGCAAGTTTTGAACCAGGGTAATGTGATCTCGAACAACTACTTATTTAAACACTCAAGGACACAAAATGGGTCACATTGTGCGGAATTTTCTAAACTGGCTAAATGTAGGTATGTCAAATAATAAGATGCTTACATTCAACTGCCTGATATCGGCTGATAAACCAGCAATCCGAACTTGTCTGGATTTTCGCCGCCTGATTTAGGTTCATTGCAATTCTCCATGAAGGTAGTACAGACAAGTATGCACAGCAAGCCCACGACGTCCTATTCCGGCTGATGTAGATGCAGACGAATGATCGAAACACTATCCGTCTCTCTATCGCAGTAAGGAAGAGTGAGCGACAGCGTGTAGCGTTGCATTTCGTTTTCTGCGAACGATTGTCATCTTGGCTACAGGGCCAGTCCGACTTAGAATCGGCAGGTAGCTCGGTTTTGAAACTAGAGCTGTGCCGTCCTCGTGAACGTTCTCCATTTTGTATAGGAAATGTTCTCGCACGTTCTCAGAAAGCCACAAAGTTGGTAAGCGAATGGAAGCGAATGACTGCCAAGATTCTGGCGCGGCACGACGCGACTTATGCTGACCGTAAATTTGCAAGCGAATTCATTCAGCGGACAGACGTTTAGAGTTTTATTTAAAGTTAAGTCTTAAATAAGTAGGTAAATTCAGCTTATGTGCGACATTAGGAACACCTTTTACGTACCTAGGTACAAACTAATGCAGGTCACAAACGTCTCTGCAGTAGAAAATTTACAAAAATCTAGTTAGAAAAAAGTAAACGCAGTCAACGTATCTTTCACGATTTGCTCAAACTATTACCTACGTGAAATATAGTTTTGGTAGACTACAAATTTTCAAAAAAAACTTTTGATTAAAGTAATCAGAAACTAGCGTTAAATTAAGTATATGAACGTTGGATTGCTTAATTTTTTACATTATGATACACATAAACATATTGTTTTACTTTAACTACCAATTTAACTAAGTGGCGGTCACAATATCTAAATACAATATTACATAAACTATACAACCAACATTTTAAATATTTTGATACAAGATCTGGCTGTACCCGGCAAAGCTAACAACCACAAGTCAGTTACATACAATAGTCACTAATTTAGGTTCCGAATTAGAGATATTGCTGTATTAATTACACGGTTAAAGTGTGCTTGATTGAGTAACAAATTAATAATATTGAATATTTTAATTATAATTCTCGATAATTTTAATTCACGAAAAACATTTAGAGGTTTCATAAAATCAAATATTAAAAATAAAAGTTGTATTAAGTATCTACGTAAATAAAATGTAGGTGATGAGTAGAAGAAGTGTAAATTCTTGCTGACAGATGGCAGCCCAGTTACCTACTTCTAAATTAATCATAATTTGTTTAAAACGACCCTAATACTCATTTTATTGGCAAATTTATTTTAGCAAGAAACTCAATCAGGTAAAAGCACGAAGCTTACGAATAATCGCTACACTAGCTCCATCTCTGATTTCGTGTTGAATCCAGGAAGCGTAAAAGCCTCTCGCGTGACGGTTGCACTGCTCGCTACTAAATATACTCGTAGTACAAGTACTGGATATGTACCCTTTCTCGTTAGACTACGAATTTTCATATAGATGGCACCTATGCTTTTAAATTAATTTAGTTAGGTAAGTTGATTTTTACTTCCCGCTAGAATTCTACTTCATGTTTAATGCTTATTTTACATGCTATATATTTTATTGCCATAATTCAAAAATCACTATTCTAAAATTATTAAGAAATATCTATATTAGTTACATATTTAGGTACTTTAATAATAAATAAGTAAATAAATTTTAACTATAAAACTTTCGTGAGACTATAACATATTAAAAATATTTATAATCGAGTCGAGTTCGAATTGATCGAAACATGTTGAGCAAAAATCGACTTAAATTACGTGAGTAACCCGTTATAAATAATTTTAATAATTAAACAAATGACAGTAAATTCCACAAACTTACCCTTACATATTTAATTTGCTCTTCCAGCATGGCACTTAAAGTGTAACTACCGTATTAATCATTTAACAACATTTCCAAACTTAAAACAAATTATTTCTAAAATTATCCGAAAGTTCCACAGTCACAACGAAAGCCCACAACCACCAGACAGTGAATAACCAAAGTCAGCACTCTGATTCACTTCGGCGGGAAAAAGATACTGTTTTGTATTCCGTCCCTATTTCTCTCATAGGCATCTGTATATCTCCATCTCAAAGGTGTCGATTAAACTAAAACCATTACGGCGAGAACAAAAAAGGTCCCCTCAGCGCAAATCGCAATATATCATCGCTTGACGTCCCGCTTAGGGCGGTCATCCCCAACGGGTATCACAGCCAGCCAGCGATCGACCGAGATCAACTGGTATTACTTGGTCTCTAACTACGAATATTTCTTTAGGGTCTCTAGATGTCAGTTGTAGTGGATGGTGATATCATATGTCGCCTGCGTTGGGAACACGGCTAGGACTCTTGTCTGCTTTTGTCAAAGGCAGTAAATTTACTGCAGTAACGGTTGCAATTTCGATATAATATGTGCAGCTGTTTAGTCTAGCAATAAAAAATGCTTACTGATCAAACCTGGAAATACAGTTTTCAAGTTAATCGCCATTACCATTTCGTAAAACGTAGTGTTGGGACATTTTGAACCATAGCTTTTAGGATTAATTCTTGACATAAGTACCTACTTATACAGGGTGTTTGGTAACCGGATGCAAAGCCGAAAGTAGGAGATAGTCTAGGTCATGTAGAACATTTTTAGCCATACTTGTCTTAGACAAATGTTATTAGTTTTTTTTTAATTTAAATTTTAAGATTTGTCGGAGAAAACTGCAAAACTTCAGACTAAATCGATAATTAGTATTTTTTTTACTGCAGGTAGATTTTTTTTTGTTTTATTTCTTATTGTGCAATGTCTATCAAACACTAGAAAAGTGATTTCAAACATCTGTGTCTAAAGAAAACAAGTTGACAGCGATTTAAAATTTTAGTTACATGAAAATGTAAACGATTTAAGTGATTTCAAAGTACGATAAAAAAAAAACTAAAATAGCCACGAATTTTCAAACCATTTTAAAAACATGCTTGGCTTTTACCCTTTTATTTAAGCTATCAAACACGACTGTAGCTACTGTATCCTTGAAAATAAGCCACCTAAACCAACTGGGTAGCTAAAATGTTTCACTCTACTTGTGATACTTGTGGTAGTTGTGGTGACGAATCTCATTATGATTTTACAATAAAACATTGGTTCTGAATACTAAGTTGGCGTTGACTTGACATTTGACTTGTTTTAAAAGGGTTAAGTGTACTGGACAAAACTACCACATGCAATTTTAACAAACAAAGGCTTGCGGCGGTGAGAGACAAAAGAGACTGATAGCGGCAGGCGGTGAGCGGCGTTAAACAAAGATGATCGGTTTTGTGCTTTATTGACAAAGATAAACTGATTAGCTACATGAGTATTTGTGCAAAAACTAGTAATTTAGTCTAGTTACAACTTCAGTTGCGATTAGACGTTCATTGTGGTTTAATTTCCCGCTCTCATCTCAATTTACCGTGTCAAGTTGTAGCTGCCGTAGGCGCTCCTTCACGTGTAATTACGACTTCTTCATTGTAAACATGGAGTTTACGAACGAAGAATACGCCGACATTATCTACATGTACTGCAAAGCTGACAGTAATGGAGCGATGGCCCGACGGATGTACCAAGAGCGTTTTCCAAACCGGAGATTGCCTAATGTGAGAGTGTTTTACAATTCATTCCGAAGGCTACGTGAGAATGGTATTGCTGTGCAACATGGAGGGAATCCAGGACGTAATCGCCCTGAAGTGGAGGAAGACGTTCTACAGGCATTTGCAGAGGATCCGAATACGAGCATCAGAGTGGTAGCTCGTAATCTGAACTTGTCCACATGGAAAGTATGGGCCACAATGAATCGTGAGGGAAAATATCCTTTTCGCGGCATCGGAGTTCAAGGTTTGGACGAAGGAGATCCTGCACGCCGAGTGGACTTCTGCCGATTTTTACTCAATGCGGATATCGAAGACCGACGTTTTTTGCGAAGCATTCTTTGGACCGATGAATCGAAATTTTCCCGGGAGGGGATCACAAATTTCCATAACCTACACCAATGGGCTGACAAAAACAACAATCCACATTGGAAAAAGCAAGTGTCCTTCCAAAGAAGGTTTTCCGTCAATGTGTGGGCTGGAATCATCGGCAGAGTCCTTATTGGGCCACATTTTTTGCCAAATAATTTAAATGGGGCAAATTATTTGGAATTTTTACAAAACGATTTGCCCAGGCTTATTGACGAAGACCAGCTGCCCGGTGCAGTGACATTTCAACACGACGGTTGTCCCGCCCATTACTCTCTGGCTGTAAGGGAGCATCTGGATAACTGTTTCCCGGACGGTTGGATCGGCAGAGGCGGACGAATCCCTTGGCCCGCTCGGTCACCTGATTTGACACCATTGGATTTTTTCGTTTGGGGCCGAGCTAAGGAGCTAGTCTACACACAAGAGGTCATTAATACCGTAGAAGAGCTGAGGGAGAGGATAGAAGCGGCGTTCGAAAGGATGAGGGAAGAAATGATATTCGGAACAACCACCACAGAAGTAAGAAGACGGGCTCGTGCTTGTATTCGAAACGGCGGGTCACATTTTGAAAACGAGCGATGATGTGTAATTTTAATGTGTTGATCGTAAAAATAAATAACTTATCTTTTATGCTTTTGTTTTAATTTACCCTAAACATTCCCTCTTATTAGTACAGGTAGCCTATTTTCAAAGATAAAATGGCTTGAGACATGATTGTCTTATCGCCCGCCGCCTGCCGCTATCAGTCCCTTTTGTCTCTCACCGCCGCAAGCCTTTGTTTGTTAAAATTGCATGTGGTAGTTTTGTCCAGTACACTTAACCCTTTTAAAACAAGTCAAATGTCAAGTCAACGCCAACTTAGTATTCAGAACCAATGTTTTATTGTAAAATCATAATGAGATTCGTCACCACAACTACCACAAGTATCACAAGTAGAGTGAAACATTTTAGCTACCCAGTTGGTTTAGGTGGCTTATTTTCAAGGATACAGTAGCTACAGTCGTGTTTGATAGCTTAAATAAAAGGGTAAAAGCCAAGCATGTTTTTAAAATGGTTTGAAAATTCGTGGCTATTTTAGTTTTTTTTTTTCGTACTTTGAAATCACTTAAATCGTTTACATTTTCATGTAACTAAAATTTTAAATCGCTGTCAACTTGTTTTCTTTAGACACAGATGTTTGAAATCACTTTTCTAGTGTTTGATAGACATTGCACAATACGAAATAAAACAAAAAAAAATCTACCTGCAGTAAAAAAAGTACTAATTATCGATTTAGTCTGAAGTTTTGCAGTTTTCTCCGACAAATTTTTAAACTTAAATTTAAAAAAAACTAATAACATTTGTCTAAGACAAGTATGGCTAAAAATGTTCTACATGACCTAGGCTATCTCCTACTTTCGGCTTTGCATCCGGTTACCAAACACCCTGTATGATGTATGTAAGTACTATTTTCGAAAATCGGATAGAACATTAAAGAGACTGCCGGTGGCGATAAAATGGTTTATACCTAATATAATAACTGCAGTGATCGGATTTTACGGTGCAACACGGCGAAATACATACACTAATTATGCGAATATAGTGGCTAAAACGTTAAAATGTTATTTAAATCCTATTTTATGTAACTAAGGTAAACAACGTGGGTCCTAAAATCCCATCATAATTTTCGAGGTAAAAAAAACCGTGTTGCACCCTAAAATCCGATCACTGCTAATAAGTAATATAATTAAATATTGTAACTTAAAACAGGTCCCGTTCGTTTCTTAAATAAAGTAAAGCTATCATATAGATCAACAACACTAGCTATAGCATTACATTACAAATGGACGCTCGCCCTAACCGTGACGATCACATGCTATTGCCACAGTGAAAGTACCTATTTTACTCATGGATTATAAAATGATGCTAGATTCAATTAAAAGCTACTAGGAACCTATAATTGGCTGTCTGTTAGGTACTACTACTTATCTTTATAGCTAGAATAATTATATTAGCTGTGGATTCTCCGAATAAATAAATAAATAAATATGAGTTACTAGCTTTCCGCCCGCGACTTCGTCCGCGTATAATACGGTTCCTCATACAGAGTTTCATGTCCAATTGTATCTTCTTAACTAACTTTTGTTAATCCCCGAACCATCTTCTTAATCTATATATACTTATAGCTATTTGGGCGAAAAAATTGTTACAAATAAGTGGGCTATTTGGGCGATAAACTATTTGGGCGAAAAAATTGTTACATATATATCACATTTGTGCTATATGCGACTTGAGTTTAGTTTTAAAACATTGGAATGAAGTCACATCTCTGATCTCCTTCGGTAAAGATAGGTTATTTGAACTTCTTGTGATACGTTGCCTTAATTCACTATTAGTGCGGAATGTTAACTGGGAATGGACCTTTTTCTCAATTATTTTACGAATCAAAAGACAGGTATTATAGGTGAAATTTTGTTTTAAGGTGAATATTTTTGTATCGTTATAAATTTTCAATGTTGGCGTTAGAAAGTTATAATTAAAAAGTGCCTTAATCAGCTTATTTTGAGCCCTTTTCAATTCATTTATATGGGTTTAGCTGCATTGCCCCAAACTTCTATCAAGTAGTCTAAATGAGGTTTAACGAGACAATTATACAAAACAAAACGTATAGCGCGCGGAATGCAACTGACATTCGTCGTATGGGTCCTGTAAGGGAAATTATTTTTGATTTTAATTTTTGAATATGAGGTCGCCACGTTAAACGACTATCTAATATCAAGCCTAAGTATTTTTCTTCATTTGATACTTGTATTATATTTCCGTTTATGGTTAGGGGGTCATAGCTTCCTATTTTCTTATTCTTAGCCGAAAAAAATATATAACTCGTTTTAGCGACATTTATAGTTAAGAAGTTGTTTTGAAACCTCGTCGTTAAGATATTAAGGTCAGACTGAACTTGCTGAATTAGACCGCTCATTTAGCTACCGTAGTAAAATAAGCAAGTATCATCTGCATAAAGAGTGATATCTCCTGTTAGACCGGCATTTGTTATTTCGTTTATGTATATTGTGAAAAGCAATGGGCCCAGTATAGATCCCTGTGGTACCCCGTAATCTATAGTTTTTGGTTCGCTTACAGTTTTATTAATTTTTACAACCTGTTGTCGATTTTTTAAATATGACTCAATAATACCGAGAGCTGAGTTCTTTACACCAATCATACTAAGTTTTTTTAGCAATAAAGGATGACTAACTGTGTCGAAAGCTTTCTTTAAGTCTATAAATACACCGAGAACTATTTGTTTGTTATCAATATTTATTTTTATTTTGGTTATGAGGTCAATAAGTAGCTGTTAGTGTATTTGATTTTTCTCGAAAGCCATACTGTTTATCTGTTATGTAATCTATTGAGGTAAGGTAATTATTTAAGCGTGTATAAAGTAGTTTTTCAATATTTTTTGATAATATTGGCAAGACTGAAATAGGTCGATAATTTCCTGGGTCAGATTTACTACCTGACTTGTATACCGGAGTTACCTTAGCAATTTTTAAACTCTGAGGAAACGATCCATTCCCAAAACAACCATTGAAGCAGTCACTTAAGATGTCTATAATTAGTGGTTTAATACATTTAATACACTTTGTGCTTATACCATCTATACCTGTACTTACATTTGCATCTAAACTATCTATAATGTTTTTGATTTCATCGGAACTACACGGTGGCATTTTAGTAAGCTGTTTATTTCCTAAGTTATTAATAAGATTAGTTGTCACAGTAGGATCTGGAATATCACTTTGGAGTTGCTTTTAAAAACCTCACATATTTATTTTCCATCTGTAATAACTTTAGAGTCTTTAGTCAGTTTTGATATCCCTGCAGTGTTTTTCACTTTATTGCTCACTAGTGTATTTATTAGAGTCCACATATGCTTAGGCTTTCCTTTACATTTATTAAGGGCTCCATAATAATATTTGTTTTTGGCCGACTTGATAGATGAAGATACCTTGTTCCTTTCTTTCTTAAATAAGCATTTTAATGTCTCATTCTCCGGTTCCCTTTTTAGATAATTCCACAGTTTATTTCTTTTTGATAAACCAGCAATAATTTCTTTATTAATCCATTCGTCCTGTGGCAGATTTTGTACTTTAGTTTTAATTGTTTTGTTCCTATTTATATGTAAAATGATATTCTTTTCTAGTTCCGGGTAATCACTTATAGTTGGATCAGACATTGAGAAGCTTTTATATAGATCTTCGTAATTTATTACTTCATATTGTTCTCGTTTTTTTATGGTAGGTGGTAATTTTTTAATTTCAAGATATTATTGTTTATGGTCGGATAACGAAGACTCTATTACGGCAAAGTGGTATTTACGATCGCGTAGATTTGAGCTGATGTGGTCGAGTATAGTTTCTTTTGTAGGTGTTTTGCGAGTGCAGTGATCTGGATCAATTTTGTTTAATATATCGAACCCAGTTTCTTCGAGCATTTCATTATAAAGAGTTGTACCACTTGAGTTTAGTTTTAGTATGTCAATGCTATAATCGCCGAATACAACTGCTCTGCGCCTTAATTCTAGCTGAGATGAGTAAACTTCAAGAAACTCTTTTAAGTTCGTATCGCCAGGTTTATATATTACTCCTATATCTAGCGCCATTGAGTCCAAGCTTACCCATAAATAGTTATTTCCTCCATGATATAGGTTTTGTGTAGTGTGATGTTGTATGTTACTTATTGTATATACAAGGAAACTCCTTCACCTCTTTGATCATTTCTATAGCAATATAAGTGTTTATAATTAGGTAATTCAACTAGCTGTGCGTCTTCTTCCGACTTGATCCATGTTTCTGTAAGTAGGATTACGTGCACTGTCTTTGGGATAGATCGTAATATACATTTAAATTCTTCAAGTTTCCCAGGCCTCATAATACTACGTATGTTTGCATAAAATATATTTAGAGATGGTGAGTGTTTTGGTAAGCTGCAGTAATCGCAAGTTATTTGGTAGGTTATGGCATCAACTTCGTGATCATTTCGAGCACTAGTTATCGGGTCCCGTTTGGCTGTTGATTTCCGTTTTTTGGCAGATCCTTAGCTTTGGAGTTTTCTTTATTTTGTACAATTTTAGGAGTGCCGTTTATGTATCTTATGCTGAAATTCGCTTCGCCATTTTGCTGACGATTTATTAATTCTTCCTTAAGGGATTTGAAGTATTTTAATTGCGAAGGTGTTTTGTCTGCAAAAAATTTCATTGTTTGGGAGGCAACAGTGACACCTTTCATTTTGTTACGCAGGATATTTAGAACTGTTGATTGTGAATCGAAGGATATTTTTAACAGACGAGTTTTATCTGGAGCGTATTTTCCTAGACGCATAGTATTGGTAGGGTCAGGGCATTGGGCATCTATGGATTTAAGGATCTTGATAATCTCACATTTATCGTAAGCCTGTCGTCCGTCAAAATTATCGATATCTGACTCAGGCACACCACTGACAATTAAATGTTTGTCACGCATACAACGTTCCTGGTATTCACTAATAAATTCCTCGTGACTGACATATGTCGGTTTATGAGTAGATAAAGACGAACTTGGTGTATTTTTAAGGGTATTGACGTCGGTCTCTAATATTAAGATTTTTTCACTATTCACGACAGTACTATTTTTTATTAGCAATAGCTCTGTCTTCATACTATTTTGCTCTTGAAGGAGATTGTCTGTTGTTAATTTTATGCTTTTAATCACATCTTTGATCTGGTCTACACTATCCCGTATGTGCGACAAAGTTTGACTATTGCTTTTATTTGTTTCTGACATTGATTGAAGTAGCTCCTTTCGGAAATCTAGGAGGTCATATTTGTACTGAGCTTCGGGGTCAGGCTCCTTGCGCTTTCTCATGAGAGTATTTTGTGGCTGCATTTCACACAGTTTTTTTAAGTCAGGATGCGACCCACTGCCACTTGTCGTCATTGTAGAAAATTATTGTAACGCAGCGAGAAATCAAATAGAATGCAATTTTTGCTTATCTTGTTTTCAAGGTGTGAAGGCAGCGCGTTCGCCACTGCCTGCCCTCGATGCGTCAGCTGCTTATCGCTAGGTCTAGCTCGGAGTAGATTAGGCGTAAGAAACTACCAAGGTCACAAGCAAACTTGAACTTAACCACTTTAATATTTAATATGTAATAATACTTTAATATTTATTAGTGGATACTAACGTTATAAAAACTACCTATTGTGAAAAATTCAGCTCTCTAGGTCCAACAGTTCGTGCTGCGCGTTGATTTAAGTGAGTCAGTCAGTCAGTCAGGACTTTTACGTTTATATATATAGACTAGCTTTCCGCCCCGCGACTTCGTCCGCGTATAATAGCACTTTCACATCCCTATTTAACCCCATCAGGGGTAGAATTTTCCATAACGCTGAAAGGACTTTTATTGTATTTTAATAAGTTATCTTCCCACAAATTTAAGTCTCTAGCTCAAAAAACTAATTTCCTTCATGCAAACGTAGCACCCCTATTTAACCCCCTCAGGGGTGGAATTTTCCTAAACACTGAAAGTAGTTTTATTGTGTATTAATAAGTAATTTTCCCACAGAGTTTAAAGTCTCTAGTTAAAAATAAGAAATTTCCGCCATACAAAGTTAGCACCCCTATTTAACCCTCTCAGGAGTAGAATTTGCCAAAATGCTGAAAGTACTTTTATTGTATTTGAATAAGTAATCTTCCTACAAAGTTAAAAGTTTATAGCTCAAAAAAATTAATTTCCCCTACACAAACTTTCCACACCTTTTTAACCCCTTCAGGGGTGAAATTATCTTAAACGCTGAAAGTCCTTTTTTGCACACTAATAAGTAATATTCCTACAAAGTTTGAAGTCCCTATCTCAAAGAAAGAAGTTTCCCGCATACAAACTTTGCACCCCTATTTAACCCCCTCAGGGGTGGAACTAGCCAAAAAGCTGAAATTACTTTTATTATTTTTTAAATATCAGCGAACGTACGAATTTTCAAGTCTCTAACTTAAAATTTAAAATCCTATACCTACAAACTTTTAACCCTCTTTTTACCCCCTTAGGGGATGATATTTTCAATATCGCTTCTTATTATTTGTATAAATTATAAATGTAACCCGACCTGCAAATTACAACTTTCTAGCTTCAGTTGTTACGTACGGCCTCACTTTAATACAAACTTTTCAACCCCGTTTCAACTCCTCTGGGGTGGAATTTTGAAAAATGCTGAAATCAGTTTTTTTGATTTTAAGTTAGAAGCCGTAAACGAAATTTCAAGTCTGTGGCAAAAAAAATTGTAATCTCCATACAAACTTTTAACCCCTTTTTTACCCCGTTAGAGGTTGAATTTCAAAAAAACGCTGAAATTATTTTTATTATTTTTTAATTATCAGTAAGCGTACGAAGTTTCAAATCTCTAACCTTAAAATTTAAGCCCTATCCATACAAACTTTCAACCCCCTTTTTACCCCCTTAGGGGATGAATTTTTCAAAATCGCTTCTTATTACTTGTACACATTACAAATGTAACCAGACCTGAAATTTTCAACTTTCTAGCTTCAGTAGTTTTGGCTCTGCGTGGATCAGTCAGTCAGTCAGTCAGTCAGGACAAAGGCATTTATATATATAGATAAAATATAGATGTGATATACAAAGGAAAAAGTGACCTAGGCCTCCGGTGCCTAGGGCTGGGATGGGAAATAAATATGAGAATCGTTTAGAATATATTCTAAATAAAATGAGTATTGTTAGTTCTGTTAAGGGAAAAATAAAAAGACAACACGTTTGTAATAGGTTCAGTACCTAAATCACTTGGTTTTGGTGCACTTTTCTAAATCAAAGTGACACAGAAACATTGAAATTTGTCAAGCCTTTTGACCTGCAAGCCGCGAAATAAAAAAACCAACTTACGAGTACAACCTACAATACACGCTTACTTGAGTAACATTACCTTCTCTCTCTCAGTTGAGTGAAATGTGAAGATACTGTATGCTTTTACTAACTATAACATCGAGCAACACCTATAAAATAAATCAAGCTAAGCCGTGCGTAGTAACCGATCTCACGGGCGCTGCCCATCTATCAAGCGACACAATGCCTTCCAAAGCTAAACACTTTTATAGTGAGACTTGTATGGATATACGACCTTATGGTTAAACACGATCGAGTGCCATCTGGTTTGCTGTACAACAGACATCGATTCTGCATGTATTTCTCCTTCAATTAAATGAAGCTGATATTTCCAGGTGTTACTTGTATTAAATTCTCAGAACTGTTTATGCGTTTTTCTATTAGGGTTCCGTACCTCGAAAGGAAAAAACGGAACCCTTATAGGATCACTTTGTTGTCCGTCCGTCCGTCCGTCCGTTCGTCTGTCATGACACTTTTTCTCAGGAACGCGTGGAGGTATCAAGCTGAAATTTATATCAAATACTCAGGTCTCCCCTCCCCTGACCCTTAGAGCTGTGAAAAAGTCAAACTTCTAAGCCAACGAAATCAAAAGATACAGCCGTTTATGCCGCCAATTTTCGAAACTCGCAAGGGAATCAAACCTACAGGGTACTTCCCGTGAACTCAGAATCTTGAAATTTGGTACGTAGCAACGTCTTATAGGACAGATAAAGGGAAAATTGCGAAAACCGTAATTTTTTTGTTACATCATATAAAAAATATGTTTAATAATTTTAAAGTTACTACCGCTGTATACCTACAAGTTTGTACGGAATCCTCGGTACGCGAGTCCGACTCGCACTTGGCCGATTTTTTTTGCTTGTTTTAGTATTCTACTACTAGATGAAGACCTCTCTTTCTCCGCTCGATTATATGTTCGTTTGTTTTGTTCGCCATTTTGTGTGAAGTGCGTCCAAGTTGTCTCGCCGTCTACTATCTACTTGGCCTGCATCCTCCGTGGTGTGTTGTGCAAGACATACATAACTTAATAATACTAATTGCCGGACATAACTGTATTTGCATAAAATACTTAAGAGTTAACAATGCTTTGCTTGCAGTCATGCAAAAGGAGAATGCGTGTTTTTGCTAAAATGGTGACGTTACTTATGCTTGTTTCGAGAGACCGCCACACTCGTCAGTCATTATCATCCTCCTAGCGTTTATCCCGACATTTTTTGCCACGGGTTAAGCTTGGGGTCCACTCGGCAACTTAAACCCATGAATTGGCGTAGTATTGGGGTTGGAGCAGGGCGCTCGTCAGCGGTCACTCTAAATTGACAGATGTTCGAACTCCAAAAATATTATATTTAATAACCTAACAACCTACCTACGTAATTAGTCGCTTTTCTCTATTTTTTGGCACCTTGTATCTGGTTATCTTAATGAGTTGGTAAGCGTCCCGACTGCGTAAGCGCTTGTGGTTTCGGTCCGAGTGTTGAACCTATAACAAAGACAAATAAAAACAAAACTGTCAATTTCCTTTCTGAAGACTCTCTGATTCTCAATCTGTAGGCAATGGAAACGACGATATCTTACAATGCTAGTTGGTACATGTACAGCCTTAGTGTCTAGTGTGCAGCTTGGCGTTCATTTCAGGGGGCGGCGAGCAACAATCGACGAAGGTACCAGCTAGGCTACGTTCAGTGCGGCCTGTTGCATACGAGTGCCTTTGTTTGCTAAATAGCCGCAAACCTTGCTTGTTCACTTAGTCTGCACCCTTCCACGCCGATGCACGTGATGTCGCCATTTTATGCGGCACTTTGGCAAGGCATCCACATCGTGACATATGCATTAGACGAATAGCATCAAAAAGACGGGGGGCTAAAGTAACCAGAATCAGTAGGTACTGTAGGCAGAAAACTACTTCAGTACGCCGTTTAGGCGCCATTTGGCCTCGATGGAAGAATGTAAGGGCCTCTAAAACAATGACGAGGAACATCATTGTATTATAAGTACCTATGGATCCTACCAGTGCTTATTATTTGCTCGTCTCTGTCTGCAGCAAATTAATTGTTATCACTAGCATGAAGTGGGCTAATTGGTAGATAAGTTCACCTTTGGGTTCCTTCAACTAGAACAACCTACGACGCTATATATACCAGCGAAGCAGTCTAGATAGGTACCTGTTGGTAACAAGCACCTAAACAATGTGATTTAGGTGTGTTCAAACTCAGATTGTATAGGGGCAAAACTATACCACCACCACAGGCATAAAGGTAGAATCAGTGAGCTACGTCTTTAGCTGCCAGCTCCAGTTGATCCCTCATGACTGAAGATCGTGATCATCATCGAATGATATGTGTGTACTGTGTATGAACCGTCTCCATGACATCAGCTGTCCATGATATTCTGTACAACAGCGAAATGTGAGATCCGTCTGCTAGGAGATTTTCTCTATGGCCTCCCCCAGTGTTCCTAACTTCTTAACTTTTAAATAATAACAATTTAAAAAATAACACTCTTACTAGTAGGTAATATTTATAAAAAAAGTTTTAGGGAACCACTGTTTTCCGTTTTGTTAAGATATTTTATTTTTCAGATCTAAATTTAAGTTTTGCTTGTGTACTTTTCTGCGTTTTTCAGGGACGATAAAGATATATGGCCACAAAGTTATAATAATTTTTTTATTTGTTTTAAGAATCTTGTTTTTTCGGAAAAGATATGAAATAAATTTCTCTATTTTTATAGTTTATTTTATTGTAGTTCTTAATTCTGTGGTTTTTATCGTCACTTTTTAAGGAAATAAAGTAAACACCCCTTCAATTGTTCAATAACTTAGGCATTCAATTTATTTTATACACCGCCACCAAACTATTTGGCATTTACGGAAATTAATGTGGATGTTACAAAAAATGTAGTTAAGTACTTACTTACTTATTTCAAAACGTGAAAAAGCTACGAGAAATGTACAAAATCGTTTCAACCTTGACCTATCCTTGTTTTAATTGGTTTTTAATCACTTACATTCACGCGACCCTAATACTCCTACAAGATTCAATACAGATTTAAGTGTGTTTTTAATCCAAAATTTGTGGATTTATTTTCTTTCCAAATGCTGTGACAACTTCCCATAAGTATCTACGAATCTTATAAAATATGAAAATATTTAAGTCACTACACTAGTCATGGCTGAGACAAATCTATAAATTTAAAGTAGAAAATACATAGCTCTTAGCAGGTTAAGTCAATAAAATAGGTACAATTATATTTGTGTAAACTAACTCATAAGCGAATACCAATGCGATTTGCCTTCATACCAACTGGGGCCGTATTCTAACTTCAAAACACGTATAGACACGTTTCAACTTCAACACAAGTCCAATGCATCAACGCATTACAGCTACGGCATAAATGAATCAGAAATATCAGAGTTTGCTTGAGAAATATTCCAACGCAACTCCAATACAACTTCAATATTGGTTGAATGTTTGTGTGTGTTGGAGTTATGTTTGAGATAGGTTGTATTTTTATTGAATTGTTAATGTATTTTTAAATTAGAATCCGGCACCGGGTTTCGTGCTGGTGCAGGTGTACCAGTTAGTACAGCACACCACCTATCTCGATCCTGCCCGTTTCGTGGCCAGTAGGTACCCATTAATTGGGATGGCCAATCTAGCGATCCTCGGCCTGCCAGTCAATTCTCAAGATTACAATTATTAGGTGTAAGTATTTTTAAATAAAATAAAATGTAAAAGTTCTAAAAGGTGACTAAATGCACCAAATAGTTACAATTCTTATCGGTTGAAGACGAAGTAGCAAGTTAAAGTTGACAGATGTGACAAGCGTTTTAGCTACCGGAATACCGGGATTTTAAACTATTATCTTGTGTCCATTTACTATCAGAGACCCGGTATGTCCGTCTTATCGCACACGAGGAACCTGACGTGCACAGACACAGCACACTAACGCACAAAGTCATTACCAAATTAACGACATTCAGGTGAACAAAAAAGCATTTTGTAAACAAGCCTCAGTCAATACGGTCGTTTAAGTACTTTCCTACTTTATTATGTTTGATATCATTTTTTGTTCGTAAGAGTGCTAAGTGTCCTTGATTCAGTGTTAAGCATGTCAACGTCAACCCCGTCGCCGCCGAGCCTACAGTCGGATGACGAACTAGAAGACTCTAGAGATTCGACACTATCTCAGTTTTCTACTACGGCGGCGTCGAGTCATATATTGGAGTCGTCGCAGAAACGTGAAATCAAAAACAATGTCGTAACGTCTCATGGTGTTGAAGATATTTTATCAGAATGTGGGCCCTACCCTGGCAACGATAACGCATTTCCAGATTGCAAGCCGGAGGTGCTCTCCTCAATACCTCATGCTTTCGTGCAAGACTATAACTCGAGAGACTCTACAAGTTTCAGTATTCATGACATACTTGGACTTCCACAGGCCTACAACCCAGCGAGTACTCAAGAAGACGTTGAACCTAGATACGACTACCAAATACCTAACTATGAAAACATCAGTAACAGTCCCAATAACAGCTACGCACCAGGAGCGGACGAGGCGGTAGCAGAGGATTGTATTGAAAAATCAGCGCATATATTCAATCCAAATACCCATGACGATAGTCCAATGATATACAATAGAAGTTTTGCAACTAATGAATCTGTTCGGTGTCACCAAAGAAGCAGTTTAGGCAGCGAGTTAGCAAACGATCCAGGAAGGGAAATCAATGACTTGCGTGATTCCAGTTTCACCACTCAGGTAAAGTTACCGTTTTTCAAATCAACACCTTATCGCCATAGCAATAAGACATAAATTTGTTCTTCCTAATTACCAGAAGTACTGGTATGATTTACCACAAGGCAACCGGATTCGTAATGACAATTTAATTTTGTTGAATCTTGTGTCAATTAAAGAAATAGGTTGTGCTGTATTCATTGCCTATCTGTACAGAAGCGAAGTGAGTCGTTTTAATTGAAAGTTTTTTTTTCAGAATACGTCGTGGAACAAGTCTTCTGCACCCAACATATCTTTAGCCACAGCATCCTCGCTTTCAGAAAACGGTGAGTTTAACAGATGCATCCTTTTAATTAGTAACTTCACTAGTTTTCGTTAATGTGGTTATAATATTTAACTAATTGTATTTATAGAAATGTCAACGGAATCATCATCATACCAAAAAGGGTTTACCAAGCGCGCTCGGACAGCCTACACCAGCTCACAACTAGTGGAATTGGAAAACGAATTTCACCAGAATCGATACCTGTGCCGACCTAGACGCATTGAACTGGCCAACTATCTACAGCTCTCCGAACGCCAAATAAAAATATGGTTCCAGAACAGGAGGATGAAATATAAAAAGGATAACAAACACAACAAGCCTTCCTCATCTGTCGACGATAGCAGTCCCTCTACGAGTTCCAAAGGATTGTCGCCGAATCAAGACCATAAGATGAGCCATGGGCGAAGCTGCGGCGGGCATGATCGACACCGACGTCTCCTTACGGACAGCCATGTAACTCACCATAAAATATGCTTGACTTCAAATGATACTATGTCAAGACCACCGGAATATCCGTCCGTAAACACGTTGAAGTCCGTAATAAAGGGCCCGCAGAGCTCGAGCGAGCTACCCTCTTATACACCTTTATCTTATACCTCATACTACGCTGCAAACGCCAGCAAGGCTTACTCACCGCTGCCTGACGTTTATCGGTATTCGAACGATGAATCACTTCAGAATTCGAATGCCTTGTCCACGCTACCCGCAGATACCTACGTCCCGAACGGCGTGAGCTTAAAACTGACCGATGATATCTCGAGATACACAGCAACTTCATCGTATTACAATCCCTTACCATCCGGGGTCGTCATGCACCCACCGACCTCTGAGGCTTATGGGTATAGTACTTCGATCCCGGCGTCGATTCCAGCCCCAACGTATGAAGACAGTAACCTCCACAGTCGGCCCTCCCTGCCCCTGCCGCAAGACCCTTACTACTCTTACTTGATTTCGTCAGATTCGGCCAACCCGCATCCATCTACTTCTAACAGCAAATATTCCTCTTACATATCCTTATAAAAAACTTTTTATGTAAATAAAGTCTTATGATTTGTAAATTGATTGATAAAAACTTTCCCTTATAATCAATTTCTAAGTTATAAAGTGTAAATCATCGATTAATACCATATTTTTTGTTGTTGATATTGTTATATTATATTATGCTACTTATTTTGTTTGTTTAAATGTCTTTAAAAGTTTCATTATAAACAATTGGTTTTGTTGTGTATTTTGTAAATAAAATCCTATTTTTTTGTATGCAAAGTATTGAGAAGACAATAAAACTGTGAATAACACACTACAATTTCACTTGATTGACTTTTATATTTCTAAACATGTATTTCAAATCACACGGAATGTAAACAAACTTGACACAAGTTTTGTATTGAAATTCCCTCTGTCCAATTTTCATGGAAGGATTTCAAAGGAAACTAATGACAATTTTGTTTACATTCTTTTCGTCTGATTTGAAATACGAGTATAGTAATTTCCTAAAAAATAGCACCTTAAGTAAACCGGTACCGGTAGTTAGTTCTTTGTAACTTTGCGATCAATATTTATCCACTAGATTAAGTACTCTTTCTTCCATAGTATGGACTTTTAAAGTGATAACACCTACGAGTACAAGTTGTAACAAAAATGCTAGTGATCCGTTTAAGGACATAATTTGTTTCGTAATCTAATTATGAAAAACTAAGAAAAAAATTTTGGCACATTCACCTAGAATCGATGGCCGTAGGGGCGGAAAGGTTCTTGAGTGGCGACCACGAACCGGAAGGCGCAGCGTCGGTAGACCCCCCACAAGGTGGACTAATGACCTGGTAAAGTTTGCGGGAGTCCGCTGGATGCGGGTGGCGCAGGACCGGTCATTGTGGCACTCTTTGGGGGAGGCCTATTCAGCAGTTCAGCAGTGGACGTCTTTCGGCTGATATGATGATGATGATGATGAAGAAAATAAATGTTTTTGTATGGAAGGAGGACGACGTGTCACATACAAAAAAAATTACCTCAACATTTTTTTTTCTATTTTTTCTTAGTCGAAATACGATACCAATTAAATTTATCACCAATATTTTTGTTACACACACACTGTATAGGTACACTTCAGCCTTTCCAGAAACTGTTGAAAAAGCTAACTATTTCAAAATGTGTGTTAGCGACACTGTGGGTTAGTATTTCTACATTAACATTAATTAGCAGTTTCATTAAAATCTTTCTCTATCATGTTTATAAAAAGGTAATGAAACTCAAAAATATAAAACGGTTTAAAAATAATTAAAATAAATTACTACTAAACTGTAGGTAGTAACAGAAATTGTAAGTTTAGGTTATTTTATTTATCGTATGGCATATACATATGTTCTCTACTTAACAAGTTTTGAGATATTAGAATCTAGGTATGCAATTGCATCCGCCGTAAGTAATTTGAGATACGCCGGTTTCTCACTAAACTTGGCGATGGGACGATGGGTGATGGGAACCTAATCTTAGGTTAACGTATCTCATAGAAAACCTTATTATTTTTACGCATTATTGTATAAAACTATAACCTACGCAATTCACAAATGACCCAAATTTCCACTTACAAGTAAATATAAGTTACTAAATGACGAGAAAGTCCGGTTGTATGACGTACTTCCGTACATTCTTGACTAATGCTAATAATCGCTAATATAATTGAACATCTGCGCACTAACTTTAGTTAGGTATTTAGCTTGTTGCCAAAATTAAATTTATTTGCACCCACATCTGATAAGTTCTATAGAGGAAAGTATTTTAGTAGCCATCTATTAAGTAGACCGTAGGTAGGGACCTAAGGGCCCATTTACACATTGATTAGTATTAAGTGCGAGTCCATACATTTTCTACTTGTATTTAGTAACAAATGTATGAACTCGCACTTAACTGACAATAAAGGCAGATATATTCTTAGTAAATAACATCAGCATCATATATGTAGTCCATAAAGTTTCATAGCTCGAAAACGATTACTATCAATGTAGTTGGAATGTAGTAAAGTAACTACTGGTACCGGATTCTAATTTTAAAATACATTTGCAATACAATAACAACACAACCTACCTCAAACATAACTCCAACACACAACAAACAATCAATCAATATTGAAGTTGTATTGAAGTTGCGTTGGAATATTTCTCAAGCAAATTCTGATATTTCTGATTCAGATGTTTATGCCGTAGCTGTATTGCGTTGGTAATGCATTGGAGTTGTATTGAAGTTGGATCGTGTTTATACGTGTTTGAAAGTTAGAATACGGCCCCTGGATAAATCAAGTTCAAGTCCCGCGTGATATCATGCCTTGCGACACTTTTTAACACGAAGTGGTGTTATTAGTCCCCACTGTGAATCACTAAGAGTTGCCTTGCATCCAAAAAGGCTTGATAGATTTTTTCATTATGATAATTTTCGATACACGAGTTTCCCACCTCATGTGTGACCCTTTTTCTCACTATAAAAGTACGTTATGGCAAAAGTCACTAGACGCTATTAAGTACTTAAAGTACACGATATATGTAATGTAACATTATGAGCTTGGGCTCTATTTTAAACTTAGTACTTAATTGGTTAAGTACTTAGTTTAAAATAGACTTCGTAGTTCTCGTGATACAACTATTATTATTACTACTATACGAGATACAATATTGTACGTATTTTTTTGATATCCATATTGGATGGGTTGCATACGAGATAAGATTACACCCAGTTTCAATTTAGTTACCAGCACTGCGTTAAAGTAGGAGCGTTGTTGAACATAGTTCCTTCTGGGACCCCTAAACCGCCAGCAAATAGTCTTGAAAGAGACAATTTACCAAGAAATTACGTCATTATTACTTCCCTCACCTTTCGAACAGTGCAAATTAGACTCTAATTGTCTCTTGATGTATACATGCGTCCAACCAATATTATTACGGAATAACTTTTAGTTCTCGGTATCCTCGTGTACCTAATATATTTTATTATTTATTTAAATAATTTATTCATGTAAAACAATTACAGGATCGCTAGTTACAATATTGGGCCAAACTGGAGTGACCAGTTTGTTGGCGCGTCGCGGTCGCTCTCAATCACATATGTAACAATAAAGTAACAGTAACAATAAAGTAGTAGTTTACAATAAATATGTGACTTATATCTATTGTTAGAAGGCATTTAAATAAATAAAAAATAAAACATGCATATGTGTTAGGTAAAAATGAATAACATAGTTCAGTAAGTAGTTACACTAAAAAGTTAGTCGGTAAACACTAGTTTTAAGTACCTCCTTACGAGGTTTTTCAAATAAGTTCTAATATTATGAGTGTTCAGGCAAGACTAAGATGAGTAAGATGTCATATCGAAATATTTAAATGTAATTATATGTGAAATTAGATTTATTAGATTCAAACACTTGCATCTATATTTATACACATCATTAACATTCCTTATAAAACAGTTATGCAAAGTCAATTACACTATTAAAATATTTAACTGAACGCATTTTCACTGCGTCGGGCGGGTTTAAGCATCAGGAACTTTAGTCAAATAGTTGACACACGATGTTATTCTTTGAACAGCTTCCAACTTAACCACGATGGGCGACTACTTGTACTCGCTGAAGTAGCTACAGCATCAACCAGGACCTCTGCCCTGAGTTCTCTGGGGCACGGCTGGTACCTCACCGACATGGCTTGATGGCCTTCCTGGTCCACCCGCAGACGCCTTGCCCTCTCTTTGTACATGAGCACCATGGCAAGGATTATCAACGCTAGTAACAACATTATTATCGTTAATATTAAACATCGTATGTAGTCCGGTAAGGTCTTAATGCTGGGAGCCTCCGTGGTGGAAAATATCTCCGATGACAATGCACACTGGTATGTAGCGTTCCAACATAATTGCATGTTGCACACGAGACCGTTTGTTGACTCGCAGAATTCCATACTACTATTTTTTTTTAATAATGGACTTGGTTTTAAGCGCTTCAGACTAATAGAATACTATGCCCGTAGGTACTTGCGAAATATCATATAAAATTAAAACAAATTTAACTGAGTGATCTAACAACAAGGAATAAGAAAAAATAAATACCTTTACAATGCTGAACTATTTATATCGAGCCAGGCCTCATCTACCATAGCTTTTAATTAATGAAAGTAACATCTTTATCGTTAATCATTATAGGTACTGAGCAATTATATATTAAAATCCTTTGAACTAATTGACCTATTAAGCTTCAATCATTAGACTGCAGTATCAATTAAAGAGAGTGAATCATAAATTCAACTCGCAAGAACTTTTACCATTAACGTAACTTCATTTGCAAATGAGATTAATTTGGATGAGTTTATTTCTATTGGATTTTGGATTTGATATCAGTTAATCCGCGGAATTTCCTGAACACACAATGTCAGTTATTAAACAGTATATACATAGTAGTGAATTAAAGTTATCGTGATGATGAGTTTTTGAATGCGCAATTGCAGTTACAAAATTTAAATTTGTTTTAACATAAAAAAACAGGCAACTTTTTACAAATAAGTACAAGAACAATACAGCAATGTAAGTATTTTAAACACGGAAATCTCGACGCCAGAAATACGAAATGCCAATTTATATCCAAGAAATACAAGGTAAAAGAAAATACAACTTATCATTCATTATTACAATTCACCTGACCATCAGCGAATTACATTTTAGTAAGTAATACATAGTACCTATCATACGGATTCGGCGTTGGCTGACTTATGTGTGTTCACTATGTGCGAAGTGCATGGTGGGTAACGATCGTAGTGCACAAAGTGACAACAAATTAAACTGCAAGGGGCTTGTCAATATCAAATTTCAAAATATTTGACATCACTAGCGTACGGACAGGTGGTATTGAGCACAGTAGGCATTGGAGTCGCCTAGGTTACATATTTTTATGATTGAATGAGTAATGATTAAATTATTTATTGTCTGAAACATACATTTCTTATTCAAGTAGTGTAAATATTTTTGGATCGGATTATACTAAAACTATGTCCTACTGTATTATATGAGTAACTGAAACTATATCTACGTTACCCGTTTTTGCGCCAAAATAGCTATAACTATAAATAGATTAAGAAGATGGTTCGGGGATTAACAAAAGTTAGTTAAGAAGATAAAATTGGATATGAAACTCTGTATGAGGAACCGTATTATACGCGGACGAAGTCGCGGGCGGAAAGCTAGTTTTTCATATTATTACTCAGGCAGGCTAAAATAGTTGGAAACTGCAGCCAAAGGTCTAGCGGAGAAAACGAGAGGGTTAAATAATTCGATCCAAAAATATAGGCACTCCTTGAATAGGAAATTTATCTTTTAGAAAAAAAATATTTAATCATTAGTCATTCAATCATAAAATGTAACCTAGGCGGCTCCAGTGCCCTCTCTACTCAATAATGCCACCACCTGTCCATACGCTAGACATTACCTATGTCACCTGAACTCGGTCAACTGTCAAAATAGTGAATCAGCCAGAGATATTTCATATCAGCAAGGAGTATGAGATATTTATAAAAAATTAACCCCTACCCAAGAGATGGCGCCACAATCATGCACACAGCGAATAATGTAAGCATGACGTCGTGGTGGGCGCTAGTTACCTTTGACGTGAGATATAAAACAGGAACAAAACTTTAATTTCAGTACAATTCTAAGTATATCAGGAATAAAACTTCAAAACGTATTACTTTTCCGACAGTTTGGAATTGGAACAGGACAGTTTGATCAAAATAAAGTGATTAGTGGTTAAAATTGAGAAAAATAGGAACGACTACAACAATAAACAAAATTAATCCCGTAAGATTTAGCTCCTCCTTGTTGTAACTAAGAACAATACGTTTTATTACTTGTTTTGGTCGAACTACAAAACAAAACCATAAAAGTGGCACCTTTTTTTTCTTTGTTCGTTAACTTGCTAATCACTTTATTTAGATTTTTGGATGTTTCAAAAAGCAGGTAAATGAGATGGCGCCTAATTACGGATTATTTGAACCAATAATACGAGGGGTTTGGGAGAGGGTAAAGCAACACTAATCACCTGGGTATAAAGGGTAGAAGGACCCTATGGTTGCTAATCAGTTGTCCCAGTACTTTGAGAGACAATGTCTTCCAGTGACGAGTTTATTAGTCTAGCAGAGTTCGGTTTGGCCGATGACGGTGAAACCTGGGCTGATGATGGAAACATTCCTGAAAGGAATATGTTTCCAGAGTCATTACACACTAACGAGGTACATTATAGTCAATTGTCATTAAACTCTAAATTTAAGGGCTAGTCTATCCCACACTCTTAATTATTTATCTTCGTTACAATCAAAGAAATATGTAACATCCCTTATGTATTGACTTCAAATTTATTAACAAAAAGTGTTGTTTGCCCTTAGGTACAATGGCCACAGCATGGTCAACAACCCTGCATGTGGCAGCAGCAGGCCACATCTCCAGTGTACCAGCCAACCTTCATCCAAGCGCCGAGTGCAGCCTCCGTCCACATGATACACACAAACCCTCAAAATCATCAACTTATTCCAAGTTCCCAGTATTTGGCTGTGAATACTCCTGCCCAGGTGAGATAAATAAAGATACTGTTTTTATAAATCAATAGAACTTCTTCATATGTATATCTCTGTATGTAAGAACCTTAACCTATTATCGACTAATGATTTGTTTTCTTATTTTCAGTACCAACAAATTCCAGTTCCTCACACAATATCAAATATAAATCAATCATCGTTCAAGAATATACCATCTAAATACCACAGAGCGCAAATTACGCGTAAGTTGAAAATTACTTTGAAATACATATTTAATAAAATAAATAATCTTTATCAATTCATCCATCCATCTAGTAGGTAGTTATTTACAAGACTATAATAGTTATTTCATTTTTTTCAGTGGTTCACAATACCAATGGACCTACCAAGGCGATCATCAAGCGCAAGCGTAAAAGAACAGCTTTCACCACCGAGCAAATCCTAGCCCTAGAAAAGGTCTTCTGCAAGAAACCGTACGTCAACCGTGACGAGCGACTAGCTCTCGTGGAGCAATTGCAAGTCACCGACAGAGCCGTCAAAGTGTGGTTCCAAAACCGAAGAATAAAGAGCAAAAGGGAAGAACTTGAAGCCCTAGAGGCTTCTTCTGACTATTCACCAATGGGCGCGACAGACTCGTCGGACTCCTTCGGATTGGCTTACGTAGAAGCTCAGATATCACAAAAGACAGACGAATTCGGTTACGTCACGCTCGACGACCGCGCTATAGGAGAACTGGTCAGCGTCATTGATGGGCTTGTCGGTGAAAATCTGAGCTGTAAAAGTTTGGGCGAAGATGAAGTGGTAGAAAACGTACTGCAGATGGAATATGAGCCCGTGTCCCCTGCCGCTAACTCGGATTGTTCTGATAAAGACGCCGCCAAGTGGAAGCGACCGGATCCTGAACAGTCCCTCAGGCAACTTTTAGATATACAACACTTTTGTTAATGTTGTTTCATATACTTAGCTCGCAGAACAAGTGCATACCTACGTGATACCTACATACCTACTTTAGTTGTACCGACTCGTAATTATATAGCTAAGCTTTTAATATATTTTAATTTATTCCAGTGTTTCTTTAGTGTATTTATAGTTTTAATTTAAATTATACTAGTTATAAATTAAACATTAATAAAAATAATATTTCGATTATACAGTATTTTTTATTATTAGAATCAATGTTGCCAGTAAAGGATAAGACATAATTTTTATAACACGAGGGTAACAAGAGGGTAGTCCCATAAAATGTTCATTACCCCGTATATAACTTAAAAAAGGTATACTGAGTAATCAACGTTAAAGTAATGTTAATAGGACTCTTTTTAAATAAACAAACTACTGCATACACAGTTAAAATTACTGGACATCTCAAGTCTAGAGTTATTCACGAGAAGTCCGCCGAAACAAAAACGCATCTAGAACCATATTGAAAACAAAATCCGTTTAAAAATGTTCCAAAATATAGTGATGGCGGGATTGACTCCACTATGTAACACGAATGAGGTACACACACATTTATTTATTACCAAAATTACACATGGTTAACAAAAGTAAAAAAAACCTATTTTGAATGAATGAACTAAATTTCAAGTTGATTATTTTCGTTGTTAGATAGGTAACGTTCTATTTGGATCTCAACAGCTAAGTTGTATTTGTTTCATTGTAAATATTGAATATTAAGTTAATCATTACCTAATTAAACTCGCTTATGTCGAACTTATACATACAAAAGTCATAGGTTTAAATACTTAGTTAGGTATGTTATGTAGGTATATCTGCCTAAAATAAGTTATTTGTTGGATTTACAGATTCAAAATTGGGATAACATGCCGTTCCACGGGAAATGGCCCGAAAATAAACGTAGCTCTGTCCGAGGTGGGTAGAAGCAATTTATTTATATTTCATTATATTTATGTATATCAAAATTTTACTTTATAGGCAACTACTGCAACGAGTTAAAGTAGCAGTCCTGGGTGTTATTGCACAACTACTACGTATTATAATTGAATCAATTTTACGAGGATATTATAGAACTTTGTCCTTGATATAATAATAAAAAATGTGTTTTATTAAGTAAGGCAATGCCACTTAAATTGACTTCTTCGAAGAATTAATTTCCAGCAAGCTGAAAATCGTTTTAATACCTTCATTTGGTCCAAAATAAGGCTTGCAATTATCCGGATACCATCCGGATATTTCGAATAGTTTCCATACAAATTACTAGAAATATATTCGTGTAATCCGATTTTACCCAATCCCAGAAGGTGTGCATTATTTTTTGAGAAATTTTTGCTCCTGTGTTGTTGAATGATGGTATAAACACGATTTCCAGCGTGCTGGAGATTAATCCCTTAAAACGCTTTTTATGGATCTTATTCAATTGGCCTATAAGTACTTTTGTACCTACATTTTGCCATGATATTTTTTATTTAGTAGCCATAAAGTTATTTTTTTTTTTCAAATAGTAACATAAGTATAACACATGTGTTTGATCAGGTTCTGAAGTCAAAAAACCAATCAGAAAGAAGCCGAAGCGAATTCGCACCGCCTACTCCACCGATCAGGTCCGAGCGTTGGAAAAGATATACTCCGTCACCAAATACATCGACGCCAAACGCCGTAAGCAACTCGCCGAGACCCTCAAGATCGGAGACAAGGCCCTCAAAATATGGTTCCAGAACCGCCGTATGAAAGAAAAGAAGGAATCTTCGGAATCCAGTTGCAATACCTCTTCTGAAATTGTATGCTGCCAGTCCCCTACCTTAACAAATAATTGCGTGGAGCAGAAAGTAGATGCAAACATTTCATATCCAAATTACGCAGAATCTTTTGCACCTGAACAGTATCAGTTTCCTAATTTCTATTACCATGATGCCACAACTGGACAATGTTATCAAAATGGATATTCTTATGAACCAAATGCTGCCAATTTCGGCGTTGATACTTGTGTTTATCCGACTCAGTATTATCCTATAGACGACCAGTATAACAATGTAGATTATAACGCTTACAACCAAGCTCAATATGCATATGGAGCGGGCAGTTGGTATCCTAAATCGTATGACATAAATTACTATAATACGCAACAGGCGTAACTTGTATTAGCAACAAACGTAGAATTAGTAGGTAAGTGCTGCCAGTGATTTCATACAAGTTTACAAATTTTACAATTGGAGTATTCTTATTTAATACATTTTCGTTTTTTTAAATAGCATATCAAACAAGAATACAACCGTCTTCTTCCGTTCTTATACTATGTATTTTCCGTTGTCGTCATCACTGAGTGTAATGTAAATAATAATATATTCAATTATAAACATGTACCAACATTTTATTTGGACTTATTTTCAAGTTTGGTCTTTATTTTATTTGGGTTATTTATTAATTAAAATAGCATTGTCGTGTAGCTATATACTATAGTAGCTGTAAACACAATAAACATTCGAATATTTGACTGTAAGACGATGTATGTTATTTAATATGTACCAACACCTAAAACGATGATGATTCAGTATAAAATTAAGACACTGCATGCGTGCCATAAATGTTTATATTATCCTATTTATTAACTTATTTTAGATAGATTTTCAATGAAATGTACACTTAGTATGTAGTTGCAATAATGTACTTACAAAAACGTTCATAAGAACATAATTTATTATTATTAATTTATTTTCACGCATGCTATTTATTTTCTCCCGGTTATTTATTAGTAAACGTAGCATTTAAGTTAAATATACATAAAAAGTAAAAACGTGAAATAGTACAAGGTTTTTTTATTACATTATGCACATATGTAGTTATTTAATTTGAGGTACCATAATGGATAGAATTTATTTATTTTCAGACGTTTACACTTAGTTTAAGATACAGGTCAAACAAATTATACTTGATTTTTTTATAAATTGTTTAATTAATTAAATATCGGGTTTTTCTGTACAATGTGTATTTCTGTTCTCTGCTTAATGTATGCTTATGCTAACTTTTCCTGACATTCTACTTTTAGTATCTTTGATATGCTACCCTCTTATGCTTATAACATTTGTAAGTTAAGTTTTTGTATATGTCAAATTTTAAATGTAAGGAATATTTTTCATAATATTTTAATAAATGAAAGTGGAATTTGAATATGAGTCTTTATTTTTTAATGCAGTCAAATTACGCTTGTAACTCTTAAAATAACATATATATCTTTGGAGAAAACTGTACATACCTAAATTCTTAGAGTACTTCCCAATTGTTCCATGGAACTGTGAAATCGATTTCATATTTGGACAAAAGGTATCAGTCCAATGGAACTCTTGAAAAGTAACAATACCATTCAACCATAATAGATGGCTAGTAATATGTATGTTAATCTAGATAGACTACCTTAAATGAACTTAAATTTAATTTTGGTTCCTGTACAAGCTGTAACAAAAATTCTGGTGATCCATTTAAAGGCATAATGGTATCGTATTCTAATTATGAAATAAGTAGTAGTTTATGCAACAGTTGTATAAGAGGGGTCAAAAAAGGTGAGTGGCGTGGGTAACAATTTGAGCCGTAGGCGCAGCCGGAGGCGAAAATTGTTAAGAAAAACGCCACGAACATTTTTTTACCTACTTATACGACGTTGCATACAATACTTTTTCTACGACTATACTTACTTTTACATAAAATGCGAAATTGAAAACTTCATGGATATCGCAGTTATTTTGTCAACATAATCAACAATCATTTAAGTTTTACGTTTTAAAACACTATTTTTCAAGAATACTAACATCACTAACACAAATACACACCGTCGTTATTTGATCAATTATTAAAGAGCTACAGAGATTAGTAAAAATACCTGAATTACTTTCAAAGTTTGCAATTTGCCCCTACAAACGAACGGTAAACGTAAAAAACTACGAAGTAGGTCTGTGGTTCTTTTATTTTTTCCTTTCTTAAAGGTTTTTTTTTCTAAAAACGCTGCGTTTATTTAGGTTTCTTAGGTTGGCAGTAATTTATTTTATATTAATAGTCGTCTTTGCACGCGATTACGCGATACTATTTTGGCGCTTTTATAGGACAAGTATTATTTTGGGAAATAGACTAGATAGACTTTTCATCGAGTATATTATCTATGTTCTTATAAAGGTGTTGACGAATGTATAAATGACAGATAAAAGTACAGGAGTAGAAAAAAGTATTAAAAAAATACTTTCATGCGAAAAAAAAATTGGTTTTGTATGAAGGATCGGCCGGCTAAGATGTTATGTCCCATACAAACAAAAAAATATTTTTCGCGTCCCATAAAATTGTTCTTAATCGCAATATGATGCCAATTATGCCCTTGAACGGATAACCACTATTTTTGTTACAACCTGTATAACATCATTTGTCATTAATACTCGTATTTATAATACGGGTTGGGAATAGGTAAAGCCGTGAGTACATATTGAGCCAAAGGGTTTGGTGCACCTTGCTGCAGCAGCACCGGCGCGGGCGATGGGGGATGACATCTACACTCACAGTGACACTCCTTCTTAGGTACTTGCACAGGCGCAGGGGCCGATGCACCCG
Organism: Pammene aurita; assembly: GCA_947086415.1. Taxonomy (NCBI): domain Eukaryota; kingdom Metazoa; phylum Arthropoda; class Insecta; order Lepidoptera; family Tortricidae; genus Pammene; species Pammene aurita. The sequence continues at coordinate 40,258,099 of OX352291.1, forward strand.
TCGGAACTATTGGTAACATTTGAATAGGTTTCCATAACATATTACTGCCAACAGGGAGCGATGGTTCGGTGTAATACTTCTTTAAATTCAAAGGAAAATATCCTCCTGGTGAATTCTGTACAACACTCATAGGTCTGTACTGAGGCTTTCTTTTGCGTGACAGATCATGCGGCAGCTTCTCGTAAAGACTAGTGGAGCTAACTTCATTTTTAGGGCTTTGCATCATAGGTGGTTTTGATGCTACAACGTTTGCATGTACAGAATTGTGCTGGCTGACTTCTTGGTTTCCAAAATAGATGTTATATTTTTTATACAGCTCAGGTGAAAACTGTTCTGGTGATTGACGGTTTTCATTTCCTTTTTGATTTTGCTTAGTGTCGTTTGTAGGAAAGGACTCGTTTTCCTTCTTTATTCCAGTGTCGACGTGTCTTGGCGTCTCATTCTTGGGTGACATTAGTGGTAATGAGGCGTAATGTCTGTTATTAGTTGATGTAACAGTACACTCGTTATTTAATTGATTGTTAGCAGCGTCTATTTTTCTGGAATGTTTATGTTCATCGCACTCCGCGTTGGTAGTTACGTCTTTCTTCTCTTTCATCCTTCTGTTCTGGAACCAGATCTTGACGGCCCGTTCTGGTATGTTGAGCGCGCTGGAGACCTCCTTCCGTCGAGCGCTACCGATGTAGGGGTACTTCCTAAACTCGGTGTCCAAGTATTTTATCTGTTCGGTGGTAAAGGCGCTACGGAAACGTTTTGCCTTCTTCATCGGTACGCCTTCCTCTGACACGTCGTTGTTTTCCATCTGAAATACAAATATATATTTATTAAAGTACAGTAAAACTCGCTTAAGACGATTTTGAAGGGACCTAGCCCGAAACGCATCGTAAGGATGGTTCACGCTGTAACGTTCCACGTCCTACACGACACTTCCGACAATTCATTTCGTATAGAGAACATCACGTGACCTCCGAGGTTCACGTGACGCTTTCTATACATAATGAAGTATCGGAAGTGTCGTGAAGGACGCGGAACATTACAGCGTGAACCATCCTTTAAGCGGCAAAGCGTATTGAACTATTTTGTAGGACCTCAATTGGCAGGGAGTGATATAAAATGGCGTATTATCCGAGAAATCGTGTTAAACGTGATGGTATTTAGAGGTTTCTACTGTAATATTAGTTAGATATATTAGTAGAAAAGTTTGTCATATTTCCTATCCAATTAATAAAGTGGGTACAAAGAAACTGTTATTTTATATTATTCTCCAATTAAGCAGTAAACAAAAAAAAACAGTACACTGATAAGCTGACCAGACACTGTCAGTAATAATGTCATTATTTCTGTAGCCGTCCTTTTTTATGTATATGGAGAATGAGAAGGACGTACTCATCCTTCTCATTCTCCATATACATAAAAAAGGACGGCTCAAGGAATCAATGATCGGACACAGGTAGTAATTTTATATGACAATTTACATTTTGTTTATAATTTATGTGGTGAATATGCATGCATTTTTTATCAACGCATTTACTTGAATGCTAAGTATTTAATGAGGTATCACTTTACAATTTCCCACCAGTCATGTCTTAGTGAAGAGAGGTTGTTCACTTTATATAAGTTGATTGTCAATGATAATTTATCACTGATAAATCAAATTGACTCAAGATATCAAATATTGAAAAACTGCTCATATCCTATAATAATAAAATTCTGTAAGTTTTTTTATGAAATATATATTGTTTTATTTTAAATAATATAGGCTTAACCATGTTTGTTATTACGATCAACATCAAAATGAGATAAATTGCTACCAGTCTCCGATCACTAGTAATAATGACATTATTTATAGCTATAAAGTTCAGCTTTTTTTTTATACATGTTCGATATACCTACACAGTCTATATATAAGTCCCTATCATCATATAACAGCAGCGAATAATACCTAAATGAGAACACGGCCTGTATAAGTATTTTTAATTTCGAATTTGATTGATTGCTCATATTTAATATTCAAGTAGAAATCGAATGAAATAACGCAACATTAACTAATGGGGAAATATTTATCGCTGTCTTGCCTAATTTATTGCACTACGCAAAATCACTTTAATTAATAACCTATCTAATTGCTTAACAGTATGAACAGCCAAAATATTCTATGACGTATCTATTGTCACATAATCACTTTTATACGTATGTACTTACGGGAGTGATTAGGGCATGGGACACCCATCGAAATGAATGCAAGTGTACTTACAGTATGTTCAATCTTCCTTTTTGAAGTATTTTCAGCCATAGTTTCGGCCTGGTGTGAAGTCCTCGGCCCAACTTGATTCAAACACAGGTATCTCATGATTACTACAACAAAACACGCTAAAACAAGGTTATATCCCCAGCACACTCTAAGCGACTAAATTACAGAAATTGATAAAGTCATTTTTATACCGTTTGGTTCAAATACATTAATTAATTATGTAAAACATTAATTAACTAATCAGTCGATACTTAATACACATTAAGTAGCGCAGTATCCATTACTCAATATCGCTTAATTTGATTTGACCTTACAATACGGAAACACATTGACTGTTATTATGAATTATGATTATGGGTTTTAGTATCGTTAATTCTTATTTAATCAAAATGTGAAATGGAAGCCGGGAAAAATCCGATCTAATCACATTATTGGAAATTAGTCGTAATGTTGTTTTGGGTTTCGATAGGAATATAATCATACGATATTTTTTTAATTGTAGGCAGTTAAATATTTACGTTCTACAAACCTGATTTAATTAAGTTTAGCTACGGTAAAACCTGGAACGATTCACCTTAACCTTAGTGTATATTTTAAAAGCTAAAATCACAGACTTGCAACTAAACCCCTAAAATGTTGGGTATCAATAAATTAAGAAAGTACCCACCAGATGTTAAAGAATGTTATAGAAACGGTAAGTATTTCAGTAATAATTAAAACTTAAATATGTACCTATATTTACATATAAATTTGGGGTAAAAATATTTTTCTAATGTATTTAATTTATAATGTATTTGAGTGTAGATACATGGTATACAATACGTACCTACTATACACATAAGTTGGTACTTTGTTTTACGCCATCTCGCGTCGGCTTGTAACAACGCTTACACCGCGATTCCACTTGCCCCAGCCTACCTACCGTAGTCAACGAAATAGACACGTAGGGAAACTGAACAGATGAAGTTCGCCAAAGTTGTGTATTGATTTAAAAATACGTATTTCATCTGTTTTATGTTTTTTTTAGTTAATTGGTACCTATGACAAGTTTTGTAAAGTAAAGATGTAAGTAGATGTAGTTAATTCATAAAACCAAGCTATTTTCAAGCTGTATTTGGCTGGAGCTTTCCATTCTACGGTAGCGCTCCAATGTACGTGGCGTCGACCGCATTTTCCAATAGATGGCGTGACATGTACTTATTTACCCATTGCTACGTTATCTCTAATGTTTATTTTATTAAAATATATACTTTCACCTAAAATTATTTTCAATTATACTGAAATGGCAGGTAATTTTGTCAAAAAAATTATAAATAAAGTCGGGTTTTGGAATAGACATAGTCAATACCTACAACAATCGGTATTACCGAATATTGTTAATAAATACCGGTTTTTGAACTTAAATAAATCTTGTATTTAATTAGAATCTAGTAGATACTGAAACTGAACATATCTTTGTTAACCATTGAACGATAATGCAATAAAAACTATGAAATGTATTATTTCAACATTTTAACCAAAGCAATTTCGGGGATAAGAGTTATTATATAATTATTTCACTTAAAATTGACAAAATTAATTTATTTATAGCAGTTTTTCCTTATAATGAAAATAAGTTATAACTGAATGTATCCATTTGGATACATTACTAATTTTAGTAGGAACCTAAATCATAAGTTTTGTTTAGCTCACATATGTCATAAATAATTAAATAATTTGTCAAGTAGGGTTGCAATCAATATAGTTTTACTAAACATGCCTTTGTTAACCACAGCTGTTCACTAATTTATGCTAGACCAACTATTACTTATTCTGTGGCTAGACGTCTGTATTATCGAAATTATAAATATTTCCTATATATATATATATATACATAAAATGAAATATTTGCTATCGGTACCTAAATATAAAGTATTAGGTATGTATTTGGATAAAACGTTTTATTTATGCATTTTGAAGAATTTTATCGAATTATAGAAGTAATCATGTAGGTTGCCTACCTACCTACGTACCTATTAGTTATCCTTATATATCTAAACTAAATTCAAACACGATCATAATTAAAATGCAAACATTTTTAATGCAATTTTTTTTTTATTTTAATAAATAAGGTATTTACAATTAAGCCAGCGAATTTAACTCTTAATAATAATAGGTAACTTAGCATTCCTCGTCGGGGTAAATATTCCTAATCCAGGATATATCAGTATTCTGAACGTCTACCACTGGCATAGTTTTCACAACCCCCTGATCCTCACTCTGAGGAGACTCTTCCTTGAACTGCGGAGACATCTCTTGCATCTCCTGCATATCGTTTCCGTAGGCCGATGCATCATTTTGTAACTGCAACTGACGATATTCGAAAGCCAAATGCTGCTCTTGGGGGTACTCATATGTATAACCATTCAACATTTGGCTATCGATCGCATGGGACACGGCCATCGGCGGCATCGGAAGTGGCGTCGATGTCTCAGGATACGGCTCCAAATAACCACCTTCCTGTTTAAAAAGGGCATCTGCTACAGGCGTTGGATAGTCGTGGGGAACTACCATTTGCATTGGTATATTCCCATGCTCAGGAGATGATTCCGTAGTCTCTTCAGAGTCTTCCATGCTTTCAGCTCTGTCTTTTTTCTCCTTCATGCGACGGTTTTGGAACCAGATCTTGATGGTACGCTCGTTGAGATTCAAGATCTTGGCAAGCTCAATGCGACGGCTGCGATCTAGGTAGCGGGTGCGCGCGTACTCCTGTTCGAGCTCCATCATCTGCTGGCTTGTGAATGCTGTGCGAATGCGTTTCGGCTTCTTCACGCCGCCTGTCCTGGTCACGTTCCAGGCGGGAGCACGGTTGATGAACTGGCTTGTGCTGGAGACTGGGGTCATCCATGTCCTACCGTTCAACATGGAACTTTGTGAATTGGGAGTTATTAGGACACTCGAGCCGTTGATGCCATGAGTCATTCTTGGGTTATTCAGCATGCTGTATCCGTTCTGGGAGCCGTTGATCTGCGGGAAGCTGTGAGGGTCGTCCAGGTCGATGGGAGTGTTGATGCCGGGTGTGGAGAATTTTGGGCCGTCGTAGGGCGCACTGGTGCCGTTGCAGCTCACTGGAACCATGTGTTGCGGCATGGTGGTCCATTGTAGGGGCTGTAATAAAAACTTAAATTAGTTCACGAATACAAACTTTATGAATAAACCAATAAAGTTAACCTTTTATTTTAATATTAATGCAAGATACGCCCAGAGAGAATTATGGTATTACCGATGGATTTCTTAATATAGCATTTAGAATAGTCACTAGTTAATATTATAATATTGTTATATGTATACATAATATTGTTACATGCGCACAAACTGACTTGGGCAAATCACGCCATAAATTTAAGAAAAAAAAGTTACTTAGAATATTATCATCGATTTTATAAAAAATAAGAAATAGTATCAAAATTTAAATTACCGTAGGATCACTATGGACGTTGGTAGTATCAGGACTCCACTGGTCTTCACTGGTACCGTTACCATACCGGTACATCTGAAGTGTACTGGCCGGCTGGCTCGGAATGGACTTTGAAGCAGACATACTCGAATATAAAGAACAAGCAACAGGGAAAAACACTCAATAGTCGATAACAGAGAAATTAGGAATAATTGACAAGTATGGAACGTTCAGTACGAAAGTCCAAGAGTAAGTAATGGTGTGTACTAATTAGGGTCAGGTTTTATAGTGTCCTATTTCTCCTGTGGGTAAGTAGGGGGTGATTAGCGAACCAGTCGAAAGCGTCAATGAGATCATGAATAGATAAGCGCATATTTGACACAATTTTGACTATTGTTTTCCTTATTATAAGTGTGAACCTAATTTACATTTACCTTTTGTGTATCAATTTTGACCTTTAAACTTAAACATGTATGTATTACTTGGGGTTTTAATAGGTATTCATAAAAAAGGTAAAGTTATTTTACTAATGTCAGGTTCCCTGCCCTTTGGTAACCTAACCTAACCAAAGAGAGGTTAACTATGTATTTTTTTCATTTTTTATTACATATAAAAACATTGAAATAGGAACTTAACAGTAGTTTAACCGATTGAAATATCAATGCAGCGCCATGCTATAAAAACACACATGCATTTTTTATTTTATTTTATACGTTACAATTAAATATATTATATTTAATTCTAACGTATAAATAATATTTTAGATGTACATAATTCGACCTTGATGCTGCCTGGTCAAACCATCAACTACAGAAATCAATACGCGTCTCTAACTTTTATAGAGCATTAATTGCTACTCTAATTTTAATATAATAACCGTACTTAACTGTCGTAAGTTTATTTGAATGTTTTCCTAATGTTTACACCTAATAGTACATAATGACAATTGTAAATGTTCCTTTCTTGTTTCTTATTTTTAAAGTTCAATTATGTAAGCTAAGAGTCAATCATCAAAATTCTTTCATGTTCAAATTTGGTCTGTCTAAACGCTAGTTGACAATTACTGACAACCTTTGAATAATAATTTACAAATGTTGTTTCACTTAAGTATTGCACTATCTCCTAAAATATAGGTGCTGCACTGTCTATGTCTATCTCGTAGATTGGTAGGTAGGTAAATTGTTAATATGAAAATAAATTTAACAGGTATATTCTATGCTTAAAGTGAATGGTACTTGGTAATATTACCTATGTCACACTTTAGAAGTAACTAAACAATAGGTGTACCTGTACAGTGGGTCCAACTAGATTTTTCTGTCAATTATAAAATTACCTCATGCAGTGTAACTGCTCGTACAGTCACCGGCAATAGTATCTTCCTACACGAAGGCCGCAAAAATATGTGACACGCTCGTATTTGTAGGGCCATAAGAGCGTGTCACATATTTTTGCGGCCTTCGTGTAGGAAGATACTCTTGCCGGTGACTGTACCTACTGAATGAGGGAGTAAATTAGCATTACATTCGAGAAATATGAACACACTAGCTATTGCCCGCGGCTTCGCTCGAGGTAAATTCGGGGTAATACGGTTCCCCTTTCCTGATTTCAAACACAGATGAGAACTCGGAACAGAATAGACCGCACACAAATAGTCCGCATACCAATTTTTAGCTTTCTACCTTGAAAATTGCGGAATGCTCCATACGAGTACAAACTTTCACCCCCCATTTAGCCTATGTCACTCTCCATCCCTTCAACTATCTCCACTTAAAAAATCACGTCAATTCGTCGCCCCGTTTTGCCGTGAAAGACGGACAAACAAACAAACAAACAAACAAACACACACATACACTTTCCCATTTAAAATATTAGTATGGATATGGATATACGCTTTTGTGTGGTAAAATGTATTATGGCAAATCGTTACTAAATGATTGGTACTTTAGGTAGGTACTTACATTTCAAATTTTATTCTGTAAATTAAATAAAAATCGAGACATACTTAATACCATAGTTAAGAATATAAATTTAAAATAAATTTAAATTTATGTCTATTTTACTCATATTTTTTGTACCCAAACTCTTATATAATATAATGGCATGATTAAAACTTCTCAAGACAATTCTACCTACACCGAACAAATATTAACAATTTTACCTATATCCTATATCGAATTCCGTCGATCTCTTTTAAACTTTGGACTTTGGACGTAAAGGTACAATAAGAACATTGTGAATGTTAACTATAAATAATATTTTTGTAAGTATAGCTGATAAGACATGATTGTAAAACAATAGGGTGTCCGTTCGGGTGTAAACAGCCTTATCTGGATCAGGTCTTATTTCTTGAAAATATTTTTTGTTAGAACAATGCATTCAGATAGTAGCCATTAGAGAAGTGTCAATACGAATATAAGATAATAATATTTTAAATCAATGCATGCTATAGATATAACAAATGAAGAATTTACTAAATAATATAACGGTTACACTCACGTCTTTTTGGTAACTTATTATATTATATTATATGAAAGTGTTAGTATGTCTCACGAAAGTTTAAATTGAATTAAGAATTTTGTAAGTAATATTGGAGATCTTGCTAGAAGTGTTTTACTAAACCGTAGATTATAGACAAAATCAGAAAAACTTTAATATTTTGTATAATAGTCTATATTTAAACGGCCTCCTAGCCCAGTCGGTAGTGACACTGCTTACGAAGCACGAGGTCCCGGGTTCGAATCCTGGTCAGGGCATTTATTTGTGTGGTTATCAACTTATCACAGATATTTGTACCTGAGTTATGGATGTTTCCTATGTATTTAAGTATTTATCTATATCTATCTATTACATATATCGTCGTCTAGTACCCACAGTACAAGCCTTATTGAGCTTACTGTGGGACCAGGTCGGTTTGTGTAAGATTGTCCTATAATATTTATTTATATTGAACATCTACTTAGTAGTAGCAAACTACGTAGGTAGAATTGTTAATAATTATGTAGATATCAAATTAGGTAATGTTAGGTAATTATTAAATGAAATTATTAATTAATACTTAACCGTATAGTAATTCGTTGTCAATAATAATTCCTAGCATGTATTAAGTGTATTCTAAAGTGACGTCATCCGTAGGTCCCTTATCGTGTCTGAACACGGGAGGGAATGTCGTCAGTGATTTGTAAATGATTCTAAATATGACGTCACGAATCATACACAAGTGAGCGCACGGGGGGGGGGGGGGGACACTATCAATATCTCCTTAATGATCATTCCCGATGTGTTAGTAGATATGTCGCAAACTGTTCAGAATAACAACCTAAAATAAAAACGTTTAGTGGATAATGCTTTTAAATATTAAAATATCTTCAAAAATAAACAAATGTGATAAAATAGGTCGCAAACGTACCTGTTTATAATATACCATGTATTTTATTAGGTTTATCAAAAGGCAGTCTTATGTCTAAAGAGTGATGTCTTTCATACAACCAATTTAATACACCGTGTTCAAAAAGTTTGAATACACTTTGGAGGTCTTATAACTTTTTTGTACGAATAGTTATTGTAGTGAAATCTGTATTTTATTAAAGCTATACTAATATACAAAATATGCTGCAAATATTTTGGACTAACTCCACGTCTTACCTATTTTACTAGCTGACTACATTTTTCAACTCAATCTCACGCGGCACGCACCGCTTTCAAGGTTATTTCGTCCCAAATATGCTCGATATCTTTTTTTTCACTGTCCATATTTGCTATTTTCAACCGACTTCAAGATTTCGAAGGAGGAGGTTATCAATTCGTCGGGATCTTTGTTTTTGCTATTTTTTTTTTCGCTTAAATTAGCTTTTCTCAAAGCTTGAACAACGTTTGGACTGTTTTGAGCACAATTTTGTGAGAAAATAATTTAATTTTTATTCCTAAACACAGTTTTCAAATTTTCAGGAGCGTTTTTCGACGAAAACCTCTGATTTATAATTTTCATTATTAATGTGCGACTTCATCGGTAAATATAACGAAATTTGGCCCCACATATTTAACTGAACCCCACACTACCACCAATAGTTCCCTCTGGAGTCTGGGAACATTAACCTCATGGTTTAGGCTGTTTTTTATACTTGCTGCTCACAAACGACCGTTTTGAGCATTGTAAGGCTATTTTAATTCAATGAGTTTCTCGTCAGAAAATCAACTCCTTCCTGCGTGCCAGGAATGTATTGAGTTGGATTATGTACTCTAATTTTCTCGATTGATACGGAAAAACGATGAACTTCACGTTTATTGTAGCTATGATATCCAGGATCCACCTCCAAAATACCACGTAAGGATCTCCTCAAAATTTTCAGATCGGCAGTTGATTTTTGGATAAAGCGGCTTTTGTCCTCTAAACTCGCACTCTCACGATATTTAGTATTTTAATGGTTCTAGCTGCGTAGCTGACCAGATTTTTTCCTGTCTTCTAAAGAGGAGCTATTTTAAGACCTTCTCATTGTTGTGTAAACGAGATTGCGTTTGATTCCAAAAAGTTTTACCGCCTTGAAAAAACACCTTTGCAGTCGCCATTACGAAATTTTGTACTAAATTGTTAATCGAAAGTACTTCATTGAAGAGTGAAGACAAATTTCAAGTCCTTGGCGTTTTTTACTATTACATTATGTTCAAGTTAACTTATTATTTAGATTAATATAATAAATGGATGGCCTGCAGCCTGTATGCCTTCAGGGTCAACGCAAAAATATGTGTATTCGAACTTATTGGACAGGGTGCATGTAAAAGTTTACATACTATAAAAAATTTACCGTTTATGTACCAATAATGATTCCCTTGTTTTAATTGTTTTCTTCTGCGCTTCGTCCACTGCGTCGTTATTTTGTTTGTCAATTATTTGCGTAACATCGCTATTTTCGTTATATTATACATTTTAAAATATCTAGAAATCATCCCAGCGGTTACGATTGACGAATGAGGAATATTTCGCCAAAGTACGTACTTACTTTTACTGTGGCATATGCCTGAGTTTGCTTATATTGAATAAACGTGAGTTGAATAGTGAGCTAGGGTTGGCTCGCGCGCTGCCGTGCCTATTAAAATAAATTTATCGTATTTATTGGATTTATCGTATTCTTGTATTTTTACACGTTGAGTTGAGTGACTAAATTAATGAACAAAACCAATATAATGTATAGATTTATTTTGCGTGTAAAAGCGTTTGTAAATAAAAATAGAACAGTACCTCTTAAGATATTAATTATTAAAGATTTCCCTTATCTAAAAACTAAGAACATTAAACACTACGTTTTATACTAATTAAATACTAAAGTTATGACTATGTATTTTTTTGTAAAACTAAACTCAGGCAATATAAACAAAAAACCCCATTTTTTCTGGCCCGATTATTTTGTTTTAATAATTTCGAATATGCGCTTTATATGTTACACAAATGTATAATCAGCCTTAACTATGACGTAGATATTCGAGACCATTCATTCGGTAACAACAATAATTAAAAGTAAGTAATGTTAAACTTAAATTTTTCGCCTACCTATACATTTAACAATGAAGAAATTAAGGTCTAAATAACTTATTTGAATTTAACTATTATTGTTATTGTAAATGTAACACAATAACCCGTTCAATAATATTAATAATCATTTTGTTATCAGTGCTAAGTTATCGCCGCGCTAAGTTATTTATTCCTTACATTCTTCTCTTTCCCACCTATTCAAGTGCAAGGGAGAAAACGTGCTTTCACCGAATATCAAAAATCACAATAGGAGGCGGAGTCCGAAGTCCGAACATGAACGCGGAGTAATTGTGATGAAATGTCAATCAAACTACGTAGGAAGGGATAATCCCTGTTGTTGAAGATCCCTTTAGTTGTGTACTCGTATTATGCGCGGTTTCAATCCTAAAGGTACTTTTGATATGGAAGGATCTTGCTAACGACTTTGTTTACCAACTTTTATATTTTTACATTCCGTAAATATTTTGCTGTAGTCGATTTTTGTAATAATAACGTTTTTTTTTTTTACTTTCATTAAATTTGTTCTTTTTTAAATAGTGATATTTAATCCATTTAAACACCTAAATTTATAAGGAAATGAGAAAATGAACCATATTATTGGTCGTCAGAGTAGAAAATAACCTACGCAATATTTTTATATAATAAACGAATTTTAGAATTATTTTTAATAAAATAGCTTTATTGCCTCCGATGTGTTCTTAAAATAAAATAATAAATGTCGCGTCCGGCGCGGCAGCCCTAGCGGCATCGGCAGAGATCATCAATCATCGCGGCAAGACAATCACAACCGGTGGCACATCTGCCACGCTCGGCGCTTCCGAGCGGGGTTCTAAGCGACACTGTTACCAGGTTGATATGCTTAAGAGATAGAGGATAGAAATAAATGTTACTCACATGATTATTTACTTTGAAAGGCGTTTTCATAAAGAAAATCAATATTACAGAAAAAATAAAAAATCTCAGTAAATATGATACCAATGCATGTCATGTCTTAGTGTCTAAATAATTCTCTAGTTCTAAGTACAGTATAGCGGCTTTCGATATGATATCGCAAGTAGACAAGACAATCACAACCGGTGGCACATCTGCCACGCTCAGCGCTTGCGAGCGGGGTTCTAAGCGACACTGCTACCAGGGTTATATGCTTAAGAGATAGAGGAAAGAAATACATATAATTGACGCATTTGATAATTGTGTAAAAATATATATAAAGTACCTGCTAGTTCGTTTTATTAAAATGAACATGAAAAAACAAGCAATCCGGTAACCATCGTCCTATATTTTTGAAAACAGATCTATTAGACAACTAACAGCCTCATTACCTGAGTCAGTATAATAACATCCTAAGCTCGCTTCTTTCTGGTCCGATTGTGATCCGATAGAAAATAATTTCGAATTTATTTATATTGTTATAATAATTTATATATAGCCTACAACTACAATACATACGAGTATAAGTCCTACCGCCGGGCACAGGCCTACAAAGCAGAAGTCTTATGCATCGGGCTATAGTTACTCCATGTTGGCCAAAAGTGGATTGGATATATACAATGTCTCTTTAAATTAAACGCGGATATTGCAAGTTTCTGTACGATATTTTTCTTTACAAAAAAAAATACTTCGTCCATAAATTCGACATAGCTCACTGAAGTCGGAATTTGAACTCAAGATCTCCAAATCTAAATTCGAACATCTTACTACTAGCCTGTAAGCCTTTTAAAATATGTACCCATTGTATTCGAAATCCCAAGTTATATTACAGTTATGTACGAATATGTGTTTACCACACACAAACATCGCGCAAGTGATATCTTCACCGATCGTGTTCCCTTGTCCCCCGCGTTGTCTCGAGTGTTCATATACTAGGGTCGGCTCGATCCCGTCATATCTTTTATATTTTTTCATCAATGTCACACGTGACGCCTGAATGTCATTTTCATGCGACGTCGAAAAAAATGTTTATTAAGACGAGGAGCCCCGCGATATTACAATTTTTCTGTAGTGAAATATGGGAAGCGATTTTTTACGAGAAAATAACAAGGTGAATAACGGTGAGATTAAAAGCGTGAGAGGGTTAGGCGTCTTATTAAATTTGTTTTGCAGTTAGCCGTCTCTTTTAGTCCCGGGTTTGCTACTGAGAACCTTCCGATTATACTCGTAATAAATAGGGCCTATATTTTTTTTAATAATTTAATCTGGCTCCAATTTAATTTAAATGGATTCATGTGCGTTTTTGATGATGGTCCGGAAAATAAACCTCATGACCTCTGGTTACCATACGTTTTAATCCTTTGAATTTAAGTAACATGAGGTAAATTAGATTGTAATTAGATTAAGACAAATGGAATGCAAATGGAGTAACTGGCCCTCCTTGTAATCGTCACTTGGTCATTAGAAAATAGATCTAAAACCCGTAATTATTTAAAACGAATTAAATACCGTTTACTAAATTAGATAGTATGGATAAGTATTTTTCATACTCGATTGAATTTGCGTATAACGTTTAGTTCAAGAATAAAGACTGCGATAATTTGACAAATGAGCATTATTTTATGACACGAAGAGTAATCACCCGCGATGTGTTGTCCTTTGTTTAATTTTTTTTCATTACTCTGACTTTATGTCTGGATCAGTCATCCATGCATAGCCGAAACTACTGAAGCTATAAAGTTGAAAATTGCAGTCCGGATCACATTTATAATGTTGTACAATTAATAAGAAGCGATTTTGATACATTCAACCCATAAGAGGGTAAAGGAGGTTAAAAGTTTGTATGGGTAGGATTTAAATATTTATGTTAGAGACTTGAAACTTCATATGTTTGTTGCTAATAAAAAATAATAAAAGCAATTTCAGCGTTCCTTTTTTTTTAATTCAACCCCTACGCCCCCGTAAAACGGGTTAAAAGTTTGTAAAGAGATTACCATTTTTTGTGACAGACTTGAAAGTGTAAATTTTCAAAATTCCACCCTACAGGAGTTGAAACAGGCATGAAAAGTTTTGTAATGAAGCGAGGCCGAAACTAATGAAGCTAGAAAGTTGTAATTTGTAGGTCAGATTACATTTTTAACTAGCCTTTTCCCGCGGCTTCGCCCGCGTACTATAAGTACTCAAAAAGGATACGATACCCATGTTGATTTTCAGACTTTGTGACCACATTTGCCCCTTTTAGGGGTTGAATTTTCAAAAAACCTGAAACACGTGTTTACTCATTTATCGTTAGGAATACTCCTGTGAAGTTTCGAATAAAATAGTCTAACAAATCTTGATTCGCCATACAAATTTTGGACCCCCATTTTACCCCCTTAGGGGGTGAATTTTGAAAAATCCTCTCTTAGTGCACCCCTAGACCTTATAAGGAACCTACGTGCCAAATTTCAAATCTCTAGAACCAGCGGTTTGGGCTGTGCGTTGATATGTCAGTCAGTCAGTCAGTCAGTTTCTTCTTTTATATATTTAGATGTGTACAAGTAATAGAAGCGATTTTTTTAAAGTCAACCCCTAAGAGAAACAGGGGGTTCAAAATTTGTATTTTAAGGTCGAGACTTGAAACTTCGTACGTTTACTGCCAAACTAATAAAACTTACAAAATAATAAAAGTAATATCAGTTAAAATTCAGCCCCTGGCGGGTTAAGATGGGTTTTAAAGTTTGTATAGAGATTTACTTTTTAAGAAGATGAAATAGGGAATGAAACTATGTACGAGGAGCCGTATTATATGCGGACGAAGTTGCGGGCGGAAAGCTAGTTTGAATTATTCGTTCAGGATTAACGAACTATCTACTTTAGCAGTAAAGACGATAAATTAGCATCATTACTTTACACGACGGACAATCAGCTGCGACTTATCTTTATTCTATTGGATCGATTCTTTGTATAACACCAGCTAGTTCAGCAAGAATTAAGATCTTGCTGAACTAGGTTAAGATCTATTTTACATACCTAGGTATATTAGCAATTAGCATCATTATAGGACAAATTGTACTTTATTTTATTAAGTAAACGTATTTTCAAATTTATAGTCATTTATTTATATTCGATCGCATTCGCGTGTAACGCCTTGTTTAGCAATAAAAAATGCGATCATGTTTGTCAAATGAGCTTCATTATATGACACGATGGGCAATTAGCAGCGACATGTTGTCGTTTTTTTTTATTAAACATATTTTCAATTGTAATATTTGTTCTACGCGATCGCATTCGCGTGTAACGCTTAGTTCAGCAATAAAGATCGCGATCCAGTTTGACAAATGAGCATAATTATATGACAGGACGGGCGATCAGCTGTGACATGTAGTCCTTTGTTTTATTAAACATATTTTTAATTGTATTATTCTGTTCTACGCGATCTCATTCGCGTATAACGCTTAGTTCAGCAATAAAGATCGCGATCCGGTTTAACAAATGAGCATAATTATATGACACGACGGGCGATCAGCCGCGACATGTAGTCCTTTGTTTTATTAAACATATTTTTAATTGTATTATTCTGTTCTACGCGATCTGATTCGCGTGTAACGTCTAGTTCAGCAATAAAGATCGCGATCGGGTTTGACAAATGAGCATAATTATATGACAGGACGGGCGATCAGCTGTGACATGTAGTCCTTTGTTTTATTAAACATATTTTTAATTGTATTATTCTGTTCTACGCGATCTCATTCGCGTATAACGCTTAGTTCAGCAATAAAGATCGCGATCCAGTTTGACAAATGAGCATAATTATATGACACGACGGGCGATCAGCCGCGACATGTAGTCCTTTGTTTTATTAAACATATTTTTAATTGTATTATTCTGTTCTACGCGATCTGATTCGCGTGTAACGCCTAGTTCAGCAATAAAGATCGCGATCCGGTTTAACAAATGAGCATAATTATATGACAGGACGGTCGATCAGCCGCGACATGTAGTCCTTGGTTTTATTAAACATATTTTTAATTGTAGTATTCTGTTCTACGCGATCTGATTCGCGTGTAACGCCTAGTTCAGCAATAGAGATCGCGATCGGGTTTGACAAATGAGCATCATTATATGACACGACGGGCGATCAGCCGCGACATGTTGTCCTTTGTTTTATTAAACCCGCCCCCAGCCCAACTATTAACCGTTCGAGCTGCGATTTATTAGAAGTTAGAAGATTTTGAATTACTTTTAGTGACATGGTATATGCGAGTAGAGTAGATGTAGTACAAGAGGTCGTAAATCTTATTAATTTCTGCCATTATTATTACCATTCATTTAAATTTAAGAGGAATTCATAAAAGCTAGCGCGACATTTGTATATAACTAGAAGTGTCAACATTTTTATAGACTTTCGGTACCAGCTCTTGTGAATTTACCTGTACCAGTGAGCACGAAAAGCATTAAATTCTGTTAACTATATAATAATATTGAACAGCAAGCTGTTTTTAATTTCGCAAAATTTTTGTACGTGTTGGTCGAATTAATAGATACATAATTGATAATAACTAGCGAATGTTTAGTTACTCAAGTAACTTCGCAAACCGTAGTGTAGGTAACTACAAAAAACCTAAAAACCGCAATAGCTCGACACGAATTCATTACAAAATCGAATCATCGGTTGTCTATTACCGAGGGTTGCCACAAAGCCGACACGACAAAAGGAAACTGGGCCCACGGCGAAATCTCGCGGCACATAAATCATAGAACGCCGCGGAAGCAACCCTGGCCGGGTATTCTTGTGGGCTGCCTGAGCGAGGAGTCGAACGTTTAAGTTATCCAGTTTCAGAGTTCTTTAGAAACTGTACCTACTAGAAGCTTCTTTATAATATAACATTTATTTGACTGTTCCATTCTTAACATAATTTTCAACACACTTGCTCGTAACGAGGTTCTTATTCCACCGCTTTTATGCTCATAATCCTAGATATTAAACACGCGTGCATTTCACAATAATTATCCAACTAGTGGAATAATTTAATAATCCGATCAAGTGACGTTTGTACTCTAGTACCAAGTTGTACGTACGCAGACGAATCGTTGTAATTTAGTCAGGTATTACCTTTACTTTTTTTTTAACTCTTTATGAGTTTACATTCAAAAAAAGTAAAAAAAAAGTAAATATATTAAAAATATACACATTTACGATAGAATACAAATTATACAATCCTGATTGTGAATAAGAATCATTTCAACATATTATATTACTCGTAATACACAATAAATTACGTTTTAAACACGAATTGTCTGTTTTAATATTGGCTGTTTGGCATTATACGTCCGCGCCTTTGCCTCAAGCTGCACGCACATCCAAAAAAGAAAATTGCGCGCCATTTATAAGTTAACCTCAAATCATTGTTTATTTGTTAGATTTTTCTCGTCGTGTTTTATTAATTCAAACAAATTATATTTTCAATGAATAAGAAGACAACTTTAGCGTTAATTTAACCTCTGGATATATTTTAAAATTGTGATACATACTAGTAAAATGTCATCATAAAAATCTAGTGAGCAATACGTAAGAAAAAAATACTATAATTTATTGCACAATAAATGTCAAGTCTTTAATTTTATGAAATGATTTGAATAAGAGTTCCAGATACTCAATAACATCACAAAAAAGGTTAGTTAAATTTAATTATCTTAGGTTCGTAAGTACGAGTACCTCTATCCTGTAAACATTCTGACAATTAATGTATTTATCAAAAAGTTATTAATTATACTATTCTGTTATTTCCTCGCAAGTGTGTTGAAAAACGTCGTATGAAACGCGTGTGCTTGATCATTACATAAGCTCAGCTTCCTTATGCGCACTCACATACGTTCGTGCGCACAATATCACTTCGTATGTAATGATAATGATCAACTTAGCACACTTGTATCGTAATGTACTATTCTGATGCTCAATTTTTATTTTATTGGGTCCATGTCGAGCACTCTGGCGGTTACCTTTACTATATATTTGGGGCCCTCAAGCGTAATAATAGCATGTAAAATTTCCATTATTATGATTTGATACAAATTATTCGCTGTAATTTGTAATTTTTAAGGTACCATCAGGTTCAAAATTGCATGGTCAATTTATCAATGAATTCATTCATAAATTGGCCATGCAATTCTGAACCCGATAGTACCTTTACTTTTTAAGGTAAGGTTATACCTTGGTCGACCTTGAGCAATCATTAGTAGCAACAAAACTCACGATTTTTCGTCTGACGTCACACCGACAACCGTTGTTGTTCAAATCTCTAGTTAACAGAATCTATGACTATGAATTACAGTTAAAAGTGCAGGAGTAGAAAAAAGTTTTTTTTTAAACTCTTATTTAGGTTTCCTATGGGGGCAATGGTTTATTTTATCCTAAAGTCATGTTTGCACCGGATACCATTTTGGGGATTTTACAGAACAAGTGCTAAATATTTTGGGGAATAACTAAACTAGATAGACTTTTCTTCAAGCATATTATGTATGGTCCTATATAGGTGTTGACAACTGTATAAATGACAGGTAAAAACTACAGGAGTAGAAAAATCAATATTTTGTTTAGTTATCAAACTAGTCTTTTTATAAACGACACGACACCTACACGATTTGATGTTCTAAGCGATCGACTCACGTAAGGGATTGCAATGACACCCGTGACGCGTTCGTGCTCAAGGGGTTCATTTTAATGTTAGCTTTTGTAATAATCCATTATTTGGTTTTGTAATGTGATCTTTGAACGTTGGGTGGGTTAAGCCGGCTTTGAGTGTAACGGTGTAGGTCAAATACCCGCTTTGGGAATACCAAGCCATTCAGACATCGTGTAAGTAAATATCTAAGAACATACTAAAAATTTGTAATCAAATTACGAAACTTATTGTTGCTTTAGTACTAATGCGATTTTTTATAACACCAGTTACTTAATATTGGGGACTATGCATTAAATTATATTTTATTATTTATTAGAACCCAAGTCTTTTATTAATCACGAAACAAACAACGAAATTTTTTTATTAGTGTCTGATCAAATAAATAAATGATAAAATATCTTTAATATTAATGAATATGTAGTATCAGATCTGAAAAATGCGGTTGAAACTTAATTTATACTTAATAAAATTAGATAATCTTACTTTTGTCTCCGAGCAATTCCTAGGAATATAATGTTGTTAATGAGTGACTTTAAAGGTTTATATTACGCCTCTTACTTTTTTTTATACCATTTATATTAAAAACCAGTAAATTTATTTATATATTTCTCTGACATGACTAAAATAAATAAAGAAACGTGGGCAAATTCAAACGTTATTTTTCTTTTCCCAAAAAACAAACTCACTAATAAAATATTTATTTTAAATAAAGTAGGTTAAAGTTTAATGATAATACTAATATTGCATTTCGTGAAATCTTTAGATAACATTTCACGCAACATTAATATAAGCATGGTCGGGCTCTTAATAAGTGTAATTAATTATAATTACGCGCTTGTCATTACTTAATAAGAATAATTAAATTAGACATTCGTCTATGCGAGCGGCTACATTCCCATAGCTGCTTGAACTCAAGGATCAACACAGACCAGTGTACATTCACGGGTTACTTATGGAAAATTTAATACAGAAAGACCCGTTTTCATCGGTATTGGGTGTAGTTAAAGCTAATGTTGATAGTACTGAGACTCAAGATTATAACACTAGACTTAGCTTCGTAGAATCTAGTCATTATGTCGAAACTTGATTACTTTTACAGTTTACTGCAGAACCTCGAGTCCTGTATGTTAAAGGCTCAAGTATTCTAAAAAAAATTACTTATTTATGTCTAAACAATCCATGAAAGCTCAAAAATGTATTTTAATAGCGCCATTTTTCATTAGCTACATGTTTTCCAGATCTTCATTATTGATAACGAAGTTTCATTTCTATTGACTCTGTTGAGTACCCCACAAATATTTACTCCCCTTACTTTAATACACCTTTACTTGTAGATTAGTAGAAATCTTCAGTCACTTCTAGTTCCTGAGCATTCACCCGCCTGCTTGTGGTAAATGGTACCCTACCCATACAAGTAAAGAAGAAGTAGTGATAGTAAGTCTCACCATATTTTTGTTGGTCATGTACTTGTTATGTGCAATAAAGTGTTTTACTACTACTACTACTAGTACTACATCTAATTACTAGGCCCTATTTTTTTTTTAGTCCATAAGACACGATCGGAAACAATGCTTCCCATTTCTACTTAGTTAGTCTATTGTTACCTAATTACTTAAATCCTGTTTCATTTTTTTAATATTGTATGTGTGTTTACTTTTGGTGCACAATAAAGCATTTTATTATTATTATTATTTCCGAACATGTAGTAGGTTTGCCACCAAATTACTTGAACCACTGACCAGAATCACAGTTCCGTTCGTTCACTACGATTCTTATTATGAATATAGGGGTCACTGTTGTACTGGTTTACCCTTTCACCTAGTTTGCGTCAGTTCACTAGAATAACAGCCCTTGGCGTGGAATGCGAAATGGGAAATCACTGTCATTTCATTAATTACCTATAGCAGTATGAGTAGGACATATTTATAAACTCTAAACTGATTAATTAGATACTTAGGTAGGCTTCTGTTTACCTACCTCAGTAAAATTCGTTTTATAATGAGCAGTACTTAGCTTGCTATCTTTTTGACCAACTAATTAGCAATGCGATCGAGTTAAGACGATTGTCGCCAGAGTGTCCTTGAGCGTTTGGGCGCTGTGTACCCGCGCTATCCGCTTACCCCTCTCATTGCGATCGTACGTAAATCCGCCACACTGCACCGGAACGATGTTCAAAGAATATGACTTTACACAGAGGCGCGCGGGCAGCTTTTTAATAATTATAATCCTTTTGCGGATATTTTTTGATTTGAATACTGTGATTAAGTACTGCAATAGTGATATTTTTAGGAATGCTACTTACCTATTAAATAAGATAAATAATAAGTAATAACGATCTCAATTAGTAGATTTTTATGTAATAAAGTAAAACCTAGATTTTGAATTTGAAGTACAGTCAGCGGCAAAATATTGATAAAAATATTCTGCATGTCAGAAAAAATAACTGAATGCACATCAAAGCGACGTTTTCATGTGAATTTAGTTTTTTTGCTGCGCAAGTGAGTTTAATAGATGGTTATTTTTTTGTAGCGATTTTGAATATCAACCGTAAAAATCACTTATATAATTACGAAAAATTTACAAAACTAAAAAAGTTTCTCGAAACATGTCCGTCTGTCCGTCCGTCCATCCGTATGCCACAACCATTTTATTATAAGATATATATTGATGAAATTTTATCCATAGGTGTGTCTTGTGCCGCTACTTACTTTTTAGCTAAATTGCTGAAAAAAAAACTTTAAGGGGAGGCACTCTATACATACATATGCCGAACTAAATGTCAGAACAATTTTTTTTGCAAATATGAACATTGTGTACATCTATCGATACGGGTTTAAAAATATCTTAAGTATATATAGAGGATTTTTAAAACCTTTTTTATTGAGTAAATATTTTTAGAAATAATCGCTTCGAAAGTCTAAATAATAGTCCCCC
The DNA here is from genome assembly GCA_947086415.1 of Pammene aurita. NCBI lineage: Eukaryota > Metazoa > Arthropoda > Insecta > Lepidoptera > Tortricidae > Pammene > Pammene aurita. Next base: position 40,279,839 of record OX352291.1, read on the forward strand.
CCCCCCCATCTAACTTTTAATCCGTAAGTCCAAAAAATATGAAAAAAATAAAGAAGATACGGCTTAGTACTTATTTATATGAAAACTATTTCACATATTATCGGTTGAGCCATTTTTGAGTTATCTCCGAGAAACTACTTTCTATGGAACCCTACATTATGCGTGGTCCGATACACTCTTGGCCGGTCTTTTAAAGATATGTGATATGTAGTATTAACCGTTAGTAGTAATTTATTTATTTACTTGTGTTGATAATTAATATAAATTTGTATTTCAGCGACATAGTAAAGCTTTTTAGGGTTCCGTAGTCAACTAGGAACCCTTATAGTTTCGCCATATCTGCCCGTCCGTCCGTCCGTCCGTCCGCGGATAATCTCAATGACCGTTAGCACTTGAAAGCTGAAATTTGGTACTAATATGTATATCAATCACGCCGACAAAGTGGTAAAATAAAAAGTGGGAAAATATGTTTTATTAGGGTACCTCCCCTATACGTAAAGTGGGGAGTGATTTTTTTTTTTCATTTTAACCCTAACGTGTGATATATTGTTGGATAGGTATTTAAAAATGAATAGGGGTTTACTTAAATCATTTTTTGATAATGTAAATATTTTCGGAAATAATCGCACCTGAAATAAAAAAAAATGTGTCCCCCCCCCCTCTAACTTTTGAACCATAAGTTTTAAAAATAAGAAAAAATCTCAAAAGTATAACTTTATAAAAACTTACTAGGAAAATTATTTTGAACTTGATAGGTTAAATAGTTTTTGAAAAAAAATTACAAAATAATTTCTGAACTATGTTTGTAATTTAACCGTATAAGCAGGTGTTTATTTTACCTGTAATTTCTACAAAATCACAATGAAATGACATGCTTTCAAATAAAGTAAAAACGGTGAAAATCGGTTCACGCAATAAAGAATTATCCCATAAAAATCATCTTCCATACTTTAAGCTCGCGCGCAATAGTTTACTTAATTTGCCGATAGATGTCGCTGTACTTGGAACGCTCATATCATATTCACATGGCGGTATTATTTTAACTCATAAGTGGGGACACCTACTGTGACGGACGGAAAACTACGGAACCCTACTCTGAGCGTAGCCCGACACGCTCTTGGCCGGTTTTTTTCCTTTATTCTTACTTACATTAAACTCTTAAATATCAGCAATTTTTAATTAGAATCTCGATCAGGCTTCGCTCAGTGATAGTTAGTACACTGAAATTTGTATGTGTTTTAATACTTTTAATCACGCCGACAATATGGTAAATCAAAATCAGAAAAATAAAATGAAGTGGAGGTGATTTTTTTTTCGCTCCAACCCACGCGATTGATACGATACACGATAGTGTGTGGTATTATTGGACAGGTCTTCCAAAAAGAATAAGTCTTAAACAACTTTTGGATAAAACGCATATTTTCGTAAATAATAACTCCGAAAATTACTTATTAGTCCATTGTATTGTAGCAATAGCAGGTTTCCGCAACTCGACAACTAACGCCTGTTTTGCGTGACTCATCAGAATAAGTACTAATACATAATAATTGTAGTGTACTTACAAGACTACATTTGTTTTCAGGGCATTATAAGATGCATGAGTTATGTTTTTCTCCATTTTTATTTCATTTCTTTATTTAATTTGTAATATAGGTTATCTAAATAAAATGCACTTTTTATAAGAACGTAAATACATGAACACACATACGGGTATATTATCTTAAAAGATAAAACGTATATGCGCTATTGATTCCGACAAGACACGTTATGCCCGCACCGCATGAACCCTCTGCAGTTATTTAGTCTTTAGGCACAGTAAGTCCGATATTATTGCTCACGGGCCAAGCACAAGTATTTGTAGTACAAGGGAAGCACGGAGCGACGAGCGACACAGCCTCCTCGTCTCAAAGCTAGCTCACGACTGCCAGCAACGCCGTTTTCGAGCTACCAACGCACGAAATGTGGAATTATGATCAAGTTGTTTAAGAAAATTTAATCAATTTAAATATCCTACGTTGAGTTTGTAGTGTTCTGTAGTACACATTTTTTAGTTCAACAATATTTTAAATCGAATGAGCCGTTCAGTAGATATAACCAAAATTAACCGTAAAACGACATTTCGTTACATTTAAATAACGGAGAAACTATACGTTACACGAGTTATTCAAACGTTGACAATGTTGTATATGAAATGGTAATTAACATATATTTTTTTCAAAATTTTTTAATGACCCGTTATTGAGATATATCCCTTAGAAAGTAACAGTTTTTGGCCACAATTAGCGCCTAGCGCCTTAAGAATAGTTTTACCGCACGCTACGCATACGGTAAAACTCGCATTATGGCCAGGTGGAGATGTAAAATTGTGTACTCACCACGGGCAGTAAAAAAGAAAGCCCTCTATCGCATATTTACAACCCTTGCCTGCGGCTCGGGTCACAAATACCTGCGATTTCGGGCTTTCTTTCTTTTACAGTCCTTGGTAAGTAATGTGTTCTCAAAAATCTTCAAAATTTGAGGATCACTAACTATTTTACCTACAGATTGTAGTTAGTTGGTCTATTTTTTGCCAATTGCAGATTTTAATGTAGATATTTCTATGCAGAATGTGATTTATATCTCGCACAGAATCATGCTACTCATATAACAACGCGATAAAATTCACTCGAGGATGTCATGATAAGAGATGGTAATACCCCTTTTATTTAACTTCATCGGAGTATCATCGCAATTTAAACCTTGTGATGTAGGCAAAACTGCCGGAATCTGAACAGCTTAGGACATTAACATTATATTTCTGAAAAATGTCATTTCACATATCTGAACCATATTGATACAAGATGGTACAGTACGCGAACAGTTTTGAGCTTCGATAACTCACAAGTGCGATTTTCTTTTTTAGCTAGAGAATATTATATGATTACTTATAGTAAAAAATATTTTCTAACAGTTTTTGACGTCGCGCTAGGTATTAGATAGAAATTTGTTTATAACAACAAAAAAAGATTATACAAGATATATTTTACTTTACCATACTATTGCATTCAACTATTTCCACATCAACTGTCATTTTATAACAGTTTGGTCAATAGATTATGTGAGCATAATCGAAAACATTTTGTCAAAATATAAGTGACCTTGAATTCTAAACGAATTACAAATGGCTACGTCGACATATGCTCTTGAAAAAACCGTTATAAAATGTGAAGTTATGTTGCAATAGTAAAAAGCGATAGCCTGGTGGAGAAAAATAAAACTTACATTATCTTTTCTATGTGTAGCAAACAAATACATGTATTATACCTAGCACAATGCTAACAATTGTTAGAATTTATTAGTACTTAACGTATTCTAACACGTCACAAAATAAAATCGGACTTGTGATTTATGTCATTTCTATAGGTTAAAAAGGCGTTCCCGTACTCCATATGGGGCCGTATTCTAACTTTAAAACACGTATAAACACGATCCAACTTCAATACAACTCCAATACATTAACAACGCAATACAGCTACGGCATAAACATCTGAATCAGAAATATCAGATTTTGCTTGAGAAATATTCCAACACAACTCTAATACAACTTCAATATTGGTTGATTGTTTGTTGTGTGTTGGAGTTATGTTTGAGATAGGTTGTGTTGTTATTGTATTATTAATGTATTTTACAATTAGAATCCGGCACTAGGAAATATAAAATTAATGTAGGTAATATTCGTAAATAATATTTAATGCACACATTTCTTAACATAATTTATTAATTACAACGTGCCAGCTACTTTGAGTCCATTGTTAGTAAAAATAAAATACAATCTTGCAAGTAAATCATAAAACAGATACAACAATTTTGTACAAGTTAATACAAATCGATAGAAAAACACAATATCTTGAAGAAAAATAAGCATTATCTCTAAAAGCTTTCTCCTTTAATCTTTTGGAAATAGTATTTGTTTAAAAATCAACACGATAAAGTTAAAATAAATTAATCAACCACATTACTAAAGCTTTAACAAAGGAATCAGTCCTATAATCTAATAAGAGGGAGTTAAAAGAGTTTGTCCGGGACAGAGCACTATAAGTGTTTCTTAGTAAGAAATCCACAGTCACAGTTGCACCCACTCTGTGGCGATCCGTCGTCGATGATTAGTATCCTTGTAAACCGTCGGGCGCGGAGAGCTCTTGATAAATAGTCGAACGCTGGCGATAGGCCAACCTCGCGGAATAATCAAATTTTGTACCGAACGTTGCCTCTTGCCCCGCATCCAGCCACTACCGTGTCTTTTATGGATTTTATCCCCCTAACAAGATGTTAATATAAGTTCGCGGCTGCTTGAATTAAATGCTCGTTGATAACGTCATTTACAACAGCCTCTTATTTCCTGTTAAAGGTTTATGAATGGCGCATAAAAAAGTGTTTTCCTTGTGGTCTCCGCAAACTTGTAAACTTTATTTTTAGCGGCAGCGTGAATCACAATACACTTCCGGTAACTTTACACTGAGATCAAAACTTCGCCCGCAAAAATCCTAATTTCAATAGATGACGTGTTTATTTTCGTAGCGCAAGTTCACTGAGCCCGTGTTAGGCCAACAGTCTTTATAAATAAAGCGAGCCCATTGCCTATTCATGACCGGGCAGAATTCCCCCCTCCCCTGTCAGCCCCCGTATCAAACAAGCCCCTTCATGTCAAATACTCCGCGCCCGCGTCTGTCAAACTCTTGCCAGCGTTTGACAGGGATCCTCCCTCGCTCGCGGGGAGGTGGGGTGCCACCTTGCATTCGTTGGTTTCACCGGAAAATGCACTTTGTTGCTGATCTGGGTAAGAGTTAGTTTCGTGTGGGTAGTTTTATCCACCCGCGGCCGCCGCTTGGCTGTCACTCGTCTAGGTGCAGGCGCCACGGGAATGATGGATGACGTCAGGGCAGGCCGGCAGCATCACGCGTCATTCATGTGTACACAGGCGTAAGGGATACGTTTTTCGCGTGACGATATAATATTGGTGATATGCAAATTTGCTGTCGGGTTGCTGATGCCGATCGGAAACAATAGGCGATCGAATTTATTTTTTGTTTTGTTTCCAATAACAATCGGCGGCCATTTTACTAAAGCTATACGTACTCGTAAATACATTTGGGTGTTGGACGGTGGATAATGTATTCGCCATTCAGTCGTCAGTTTTATAGTCATAGTCATTTATTTATAATATTAAAATTTTACATGTCAAATTACATTACATTGGTACCTACTTATTTATTAATACATTATTTATGCTTAATTATTAAATTTAGAATTTAAATTAAGTGATTTCCTAATTAGTGATTTTATTATTATACTACAGAACTAAAATGCACTTCAGTACGAGTAATATAAATATTCTAAAAGTTGAGGTATTTTAAGTTTTGTATATTTTAGGAATTTTATAATACGCCTTGTTTTTTTAATCATGAGTATCATGACTTAAAATTAAATCTTCTGTTCCCGAATTTAAACTGTTTTACTGAAATATAGTAAATAAAATAAGTTCTTAAACTTCCCATAATCCATCGCGCGCAAACAACACTCTCTTACTTTTAAAAAGACTTATAAGTAATACTCGTCTATAAACATGTATATTTTTTGGGAGCTTATATCAGTGGAATAAGATACAAATTTGTATACATGGTTTAAGAATCACCAATATTTAGAACTTCCATGGAGTTGAGTTGTTTTAGCTTAACACGACAGAATTCGAGTCGCTCTTCAGCCCCCGTATAATGTAAACTTTATGAAAATTAAATATTTCACTCGGCACTTGCAGGATTACAACAAATTTGCATCGCTTAATAGATACGGCGCGTGAGGCTTTGTCAGCCACTCCGTCGAAGCGTCTTTACAAATATGGGGACATACTATAAAAGCTGTTGCAGCAAGATTTGGTCATACCACGCCAGATGAATAACAATATCAGGTTATCAGGTATTACTCAGGTCAAAACCCAAATAAAATAGGCCTTAAATTATTAAATATCCGAAGATCAGATTGAAAAACCAAAAACGACTCTTTAATTACAAATTTTTTTAAGTGCCTCTGAACTGACTATGGTTGTATGTTAATTTTACTGTATTTTTAATATAAGTAACCATATTTATGTGTTGCGTTGGTAAGTTTTTGGGTGTCGCTGACAACTTTAAGTTGTAATAACTTTATTAAAGCACAAAGAAAGTATTTGGCATTTCACATTTTTCCCTGCTTTATTTTTTCATGAATAAAACAACAGATTTCTACTTCCGCCGGGAACTCCCCCCACCTTCGATTTATTCGTAGGATAAAGAAAACTTCCTTTAAAAATGTAGGTAAAGTTCCTTGTAATATTTTCCTTCTGTTTGCTATCGTGGCTTGCCTTTCAAATTATGTGCATTTAAAATTTTAAGCTCAGTTTGTTTTTGTGATCTTGATTATTAATTTTATTTTTAATTTTTCGTGTTTAAACAACATGTCTGCTAAATATCCTCTTTAATGAACCAAAATATGATAGGGCATTTGATTTCGGATGTAAACAAAACTTGTACCTATAGTCACCGGCAATAGTATCTTCCTACACGAAGGCCTCACATATTTTTGCGGCCTTCGTGTAGGAAGATACTATTGCCGGTGACTGTACCTAGGTATACTTACTTAAAGGAATACGAAAAGAACATTTATAAGATATAAAATCCCTATTTTTATGAATCCTTTGTAGTTATACGCCTTACCTTACGTAGCAGATAATTCATGTAATTTTTCTTTTAAGTTGGGTACTAAACAAAACTTTAATATTAAAATGTCTGTTTTATGCATAATATAAGTAAGAGTACTATCCTGTTACTGAATTTAAATTAGCTATCTATTGATATCGCGCGCTCGGAGGGAGATATCGGCGATCTGTCAAGCTCGCGACGTGGTGACAGTCTTTAGATAATGTAATTTGAATTTAAATCCTAGGTTACCCTTCCAATTTAAATTGAGTAAGCCTTAGTAACTAACTTAGGTGTTAAGTCTATTCTAATGCGAAATATGTTTTCGCATTTTTTGTGCAAATTTTGTAATGTATGGACAAAAGCCTCTTTCTAGGGTTCCGTATTCAACTAGGAACCCTTATAGTCTCGCCAAATCCGTCTATCTATCCGCGGCTTTGCTCAGTGATGGTTAGTACTAGAAAACTGAAATTTGTTATGAGTATGTGTTTTAATCACGCCGACAAACTGGTAAAACAAAATCTGAAAAAATGTTATTTTTAGGGTACCTCCCGTACACGTGAAGTAGAGGGTGATTTTTTTTCGCTCTAACCCTATCATGTGTCAGATGTCGTTAGATAGGTCATACAAATTTTAAGTTCAACCGTGGGTCCAATAAAAATGGAAATATTTATCGAAGTGAGGCCTGATACGTACTTTCAATGAATACTATATTGAATAAAATCGGTTCAGCAGTTTTTAAGTTAAAAGTCCAAAACGCATAGTAAAAGGACGTAAGTACCGCATAGTTAAATGACGACGAATAAACGATCTTTTGAACGGATGTATTGTAACAGGCCGGAAACTACGGAATCCTACACTGAGCATGGCCCGACATGCTCTTGGTCGATTTTTTAAACGTAGGTACGGTTTTACATTCCAGGATTGGAAGCCCTAGCTCTGTTCGCGTATAGTACTTACCAAAGGTTATAAATAAAATATAAAGGTTGTAAATCAGCAGACACATGGAATTTCAAATCATATAATTTCATATATGACGGTTCCGCAAAAAGATTAACTACAAATCGAATAGGTACGTATTGTTTTAATATTTGCATTTTTTTATAAATATTCATGTTCCATATTAGCATGCGGGGTTCCCGCGTGGCAAAGCGCCCGGTGCGGCATGGCCCGGTGGCGCGCGTGTGTCATTATTTTGCCATTTGCCATATCCACAGCTAAACTACATTAAGCGATACAACAGACTCATTAAAATTTCACCTTTAACACATATTACCTAAGATTTAAAATGGTATCTCATGGGTCAAGAGTATAGTTTTTTATTTTATTAAATAATTGGGACTCAAGAACAGCAAGACCTCGCGTAGTCGTCAAGTCGGGATCAGTAGACTTGTATGTTTTAATCATTGATTTATACAAAAAGGAAGATCTGGTACCAGGCGCTCGATTGTGTGCTATCAAATATAGGTTCCGGAACCTATATTGAATTAGTCGTGTGGCAGAGTCTCTCAGTCACACTTTGTGCAATGGAGGCCTTCCTTGCATACCCGTGTTAACTATATAGTTTTATCTCTTTTGCCCATGATGCACATACATTATAGCGGTGTGTAGCATTTTACAAGTGTGTAGGTGCTGGATCACATTTCAGTTTTGTTTACTATGGACGTCACTCATCTTCCTTTTTGTTTATGTCTATGGTTTTAATAGGGGATTTTATACGAGGAGTGGTTGAAAATATATCTGCCTACATGATGCCTATCTGACTGCTCTTATGTCCCTACAAATAAGAGCGTGTCACATATTTTTGTGGCCTTCGTGTAGATGATACTATTGCCAGTGACTGTACATGCACCTGCTTGCATATAGATATCCAAAGTATTGATGTACTTTATAAGAATTATAAGATGTCCGATCCTTAGGAATATTTCTTAAGTGACATTCAGAGAAATAAGTTCAACTATACAGGATGTAACAAAAATGCTGGTGATCCGATTAAGGGCATAATTGGTATCGTATTGCGACTAATAAAAAGTAAGAGAAAAAAATTTTGGACGCAAAAAAAATTTTTTTTGGGCGTGAAAATTTTTTTTCTTAGTTTTTTATAATAATAATACAATACTAATTACGCCCTTAACGGATCACCAGCATTTTTGTTACACCTTGTATATAGGTACCAACTTGCTTAGTTTGGGGCTAGGTTAATCTGTGTAAATTGTCCCCAAATACATTTGTTTAGTTTATTTAAATGTACTCATACCTTTCCCTTCCATTTCCTTGCAAGATACAATTTCAAGTGTCTAGCGCTCCGCACACAAATCTCGGCCCGTTATCTAGGTAAGGGTGCTGTTTAGTGACGTCATCATCATCACGGCTCTATATTGACATTGTTCGTGTGTTTGCACTGAGGTATAGTGTGCGCCTCATGGATTGGTATGTTGCTGTATTTATTTATATATATTTTTACCGAATATTTACTTGTTTTCAATGTGAATTGTGAATATAGTCGTGTAGTAGTAATTGTATTCAATCAAAAGTTAAAAACAATGCTTAATTTATTGTAAATGTGTTAGTGAGCTAAGTAATAAATCGGGTCACTCCGTATAAAAACTACCATAAAACTTGACCCATTTCATTGTTCTTGAGTATATTTAATTAACAGTATAATGAGTTTATTAATTTTTAAGCGCAGTGCAGTGGTGATACTATCTGTTTAATACCTATGTTTGGGTAGTTTGTAATATTACACTGGAAGTATCTATATATTTTTTTACCACAACTTCTCGGAAAGACGCTTTTAATGTCTGTTTACACTATAGGTACAGTTCAACCAAATCCAAATACCGACACAATGCAAATAAGTATTATTTATATGAAAACAACAATCCTCAACAAATCTTGTTCCTTTAGCCGTCTACACAGTGACTTCTCCCTGTAAAGGGTCGGCAACGCGCATGTGATACCTCTGGAGTTGCAGGCGTCCATAGGCTACGGTAGCTGCTTACCATCAGGCCGTACGCTTGTTTGCCACCATCGTGGTATAAAATAAAAAACATAACACAATAGTAATATTATTTATTGCACATCTCAATGAAACACGCATGCGAGGAGTCAGTCCTGAACATGCGTACTACCCCCGCATCCCTCGCGCGCAGCACACGGTCATTTATCACCGGCGCAGGGCGTGCATTCCAATTCAGGCTATTGTGCACCCGGGGAGTGCACTCTTTATGCACCGAGCTTCGACCAACCTGCTTTTAAATTTGCAGAAAAATTTAAATGTTAAAAGAGTTGCTGTCTTGCAGGTAAAAAAAGCAAAAGTATAAAACGTACAAATGTGTTCACAGCATAGTTACCTATGTTTTCGCGGTGGTTTTCACAATCTTTGCTTATTATTTGACTGTCCATGTTTTTAAAATGGATTTAATGATTATTGTACTCATAATTATTTTTACATGTTTTTTTAAAGTGGGTATTCCACTCATACATTAGTATGTTATTCAATCAAATACAAACATTGAAAACATTGAAAAAATAATCAACCCAGTTGGACTTGAACCAACATCGATACGCCTTACCGGGGCTCGATATCGCTTTACCAATTAAGCTATGGGTTCAGTTACCGAGCTGACGAAATTCTCAATGCCTTCAATCATCTTTTTGCATTTCTTTTTACATCGACTTTATAGCAGCCGTAAGCGACATCTAGGTGCCAACCACTAGAGTTAGATACCCTTCCCGCCGACCCTTTTACAAGTGTCACAACGGAAATAACAGATGGCGCCTGCTATCAACTCATAATTATTTTTACATGTTTTTTTAAAGTGGGTATTCCACTCATACATTAGTATGTTATTCAATCAAATACAAACATTGAAAACATTGAAAAAATAATCAACCCAGTTGGACTTGAACCAACATCGATACGCCTTACCGGGGCTCGATATCGATTTACCAATTAAGCTATGGGTTCAGTTACCGAGCTGACGAAATTCTCAATGCCTTCAATCATCTTTTTGCATTTATTTTTACATCGACTTTATAGCAGCCGTAAGCGACATCTAGGTGCCAACCACTAGAGTTAGAGCTAGAGTAAGCGACATCTACGCTTACGGCTGCTATAAAGTCGATGTAAAAATAAATGCAAAAAGATGATTGAAGGCATTGAGAATTTCGTCAGCTCGGTAACTGAACCCATAGCTTAATTGGTAAAGCGATATCGAGCCCCGGTAAGGCGTATCGATGTTGGTTCAAGTCCAACTGGGTTGATTATTTTTTCAATGTTTTCAATGTTTGTATTTGATTGAATAACATACTAATGTATGAGTGGAATACCCACTTTAAAAAAACATGTAAAAATAATTATGAGTTGATAGCAGGCGCCATCTGTTATTTCCGTTGTGACACTTGTAAAAGGGTCGGCGGGAAGGGTATCTAACTCTAGTGGTTGGCACCTAGATGTCGCTTACGGCTGCTATAAAGTCGATGTAAAAATAAATGCAAAAAGATGATTGAAGGCATTGAGAATTTCGTCAGCTCGGTAACTGAACCCATAGCTTAATTGGTAAAGCGATATCGAGCCCCGGTAAGGCGTATCGATGTTAGTTCAAGTCCAACTGGGTTGATTATTTTTTCAATGTTTTCAATGTTTGTATTTGATTGAATAACATACTAATGTGTGAGTGGAATACCCACTTTAAAAAAACATGTAAAAATAATTATGAGTTGATAGCAGGCGCCATCTGTTATTTCCGTTGTGACACTTGTAAAAGGGTCGGCGGGAAGGGTATCTAACTCTAGTGGTTGGCACCTAGATGTCGCTTACGGCTGCTATAAAGTCGATGTAAAAATAAATGCAAAAAGATGATTGAAGGCATTGAGAATTTCGTCAGCTCGGTAACTGAACCCATAGCTTAATTGGTAAAGCGATATCGAGCCCCGGTAAGGCGTATCGATGTTGGTTCAAGTCCAACTGGGTTGATTATTTTTTCAATGTTTTCAATGTTTGTATTTGATTGGATTATTGTACTTTTAATTTTAAGTGGGTATATACATGTTAGGTATATTTTACCTTACTGACCAACCCCGATTTCGGAGCCGAATAGTTTGACCTAACGCAATCAGTTTTCACCGGTGATCTCTGGAATTTACCTATCTACCAGTAAAGCCCCGTACCGCTCTAGTTTTAAGCTACTTGGGAATAATAGTGTTTAGTCTAGGACTAACCGATTTTTACTTATAAAAAATAAGGGTATCTATGTAAATAATATATTAATGATTTAAGTACCTACTCAAATGGAAATTTTTGTTCTTTCTGAGACTTTGAGAAAGCGTAGTAAAAATAATGATATTGGTATCTCACACACACATGCCAGTATTCTTCAAGTAAAATACACCCGATATTTTCACCAAGAAATTATTCATCGTCAGGTTCCTCACCTTTCAGGGAGGTAGCCCTGTATTGATTAGCCGTTAATAAGGGTGTCGGATACCGCATGTCCCGCGGAAGGAAGCGCGCTCTCGCCGATGTCTCGTAAACCCACTGATAACAGAAAACAGACTCTGCCGCGCCATCCTTGAATACCGTTTCGTAGATAACGGCTCTGTACTCGTACCCTTATATCTGAAGATCGTGATCATCTGGCGTCTTTAAAAATCTTACACAAATCAACCTGGCATCAAACCTCAAACTAAGCAAAGCTTTTACTGTGGGTACTAGACGACAGTAGGAGTAACTCCCGAAAATATTTTTTTTGGTACACACTTTTATTGCTGACTGTACATCTACTAAGTTAGTTAGTTTTACTGGGCATTTTTCCGCAAGTCGACATCCAGCGTGCCTATTTTGCGTGAATACATCTACTAAGATAACATTGTCATATAAATTACGGAAGTATACCAAATCTCAGCTCAATCAAACATGGGAAAGTGGTAGGAAAACTTCATCATCATCAGCCTTTTATCGCCCACTGCTGAGCATAGGCCGCTCTTCGTGTACGACACTTGTCCTGACACTGAAAGCGGTAGGAAAACTTACAAGATTGGAAGCACATAAATATGCGGGTCAAGCGAAATAAAAATAAATAAAATCGGCCAGCATCATAGCGGAATATCTATTCCATAAACAAACTTTATTTACATTTTGTCCTTAAACAAAAATAAAATCAAGCAACTTAATTCAGCAAACCGTTCCCACAAAAACGCTTTTAAACAACTAACTGAATTAATAAAAGAAAGCCTAAGAAAGGGTAAAGGAAATTATAATCCTTTCTTTTAAAATGCAATGAGGTGGTTGTAAAAACGTTTGCGGGGAATTTAAAATGCGCCTTCCCTGGCAATTAGTGATCCGAGTGAAATTAAAACAATGAGGAGGCCGGGCGCCTGGCAGCACGCAACTCACTGAAGGGGAGAAACCACACTCCTTTTCTCTGGAATCGTCCTATGGACTCTTTTATCGCCGCTTTATAAATCTGTAACAGCTGGTTGTTTCGAATACTTTTGTGGGGATATTTTCCTTGGCCGCGATTCGAAAAATAAACACACACACTGGACAGACACAGCTCCAACCCAACTCAACTCAACTCAACGCTATAACGACATTGACATTTGCTATTCGAACAGATATTCATTCAACATTGGTCTCACATTGTTCGCACATTGGTCACACATTGTACCAATGTTGTACCAATGTGAGACCAATCGCCGCCATTGAGATTTGCATGAAAATATTTTTCTATGGATGGCTCATTGTGATCACAATTAGAAAAAGAATGAGAGAACTAATTTGTTAGTATAAGACATTGAAGGTATTATATTTAACTAAGCGACATAACTGTGGCTACCATTGAGATTATCGCGTGCCGATGAGTGTAGTATTTCGACGGTTTCGGGGGGACTCTACCGAATGCTACACTGTTAGATAGTTTTCGTTTTAAGTTTCATCTATGGGCTCCTAGTTGCCTAAAAAAAAGTTATTTCATAGAAAACATCTACTATAACGGAACAAATGGGGTCACCAACCACGCTACAAAGACTTTAAAACTACACTAACGCCGTCGACACAAACTTTTACAATAGGCGTTTAAAACACTGATTTAAACTGTTTCTTAAAGCTATTTCATTACCTTTTTTGAATAGCTGCTGAAGACACTAACATTTTATGATGAATGTATCTAATAAAATAAGCATAAGGCCCGCCTGATGGAAAGCATTTACCCTATGGTAGCCTATGGACGCCTGCAACCTCCAGAGAAGTCACATGCGCGGTTCCTACTCTTTAAGAACCTATACACTCCTTTTTAGGGTTCCGTAGCCAAATGGCAAAAAATGGAACCGTTATGGATTCGTCATGTCTGTCTGTCTGTCTGTCTGTCCGTCCGTATGTCACAGCCATTTGTCACTCGGTAACTGAACGACGTATCTGAATAAAATTTACACATAAGGTGTATTTTGTATGCCGCTACTTAGTTATGTAGTTAGGTTTGAAAAAAATAAATATTTAAGGGGGCTCCATACATGTACTTAACTAAATTAAAAAAAAAAATTAACCAAATATCAACATGTGACACATGCATAGATAGGTCTTTAAAAATAACATTGAGGTTTCTTTGACCATTTTGTGATTAAGTGAATATTTTCTGAAATAAGCGCTTCGAAAGTCAGAAAATTTGTGCCCCCCTGTAACTTTTGAACCGTAAGTCTAAAAAATATGAAAAAAATTGAGGAGATGATACTATTCTACGAAAATTGTTTTGAACATTACGGGTTCAGCTATTTTTGAGTTATCTCCAAAAAACTTCTTCCATAGGTATCAGATACGACCTTTTGGTATTAGTTTGGTTCTTATTCCATTGAAGGTACGGAACCCTCCTATGCGTGGTCCGGCACGCACTTGGCCGGTTTTTTTGAAGAACCTCATACTGTCGCCCGCTGGGAAAACCTCGGCCGGGAGTTCATACCACAGCCGCAGCGTTCGTGGGAGGAAATTCCTCTTAATCCGTACAGTGCGCGACGGTTTAGGCTCTAGGGTGTGAAGATGAACACCCTGCCGACGACAAGCAGTTCGGTGATAAAAAGTGGCCGTGGGCATCATATCAAACAGTTCTTCAAAGCACAACCCATTGTACAAGGAAGGAGGCATAGTCTCTCCTTAGACTCAAAGGTTCAATATCGCTCGTGAGTTTGGGATCGTCTATAATCCGCACAGTGCGCCTTTGCACTAAGTCATAGGGCCCAAGCTGGTATCCAGGCTCCCGCCCAAAGGTGACAGCAGTACTCCATATGGGGTCTGACTTGGGACTTGTATAGAAACAGCCTCTGCCCGTAGTATGCCCTCGCTCTATTGAGCACACCGAGCTTTTTGGATGCCAGCTTTGCCTTCCCATCAAGGTGACTACGGAATTAGACGTCACTGGAAATGTCGACACCGAGGATCCCATCCCAATACTCTTTGAGATTGTAAGAATTGTGCCTTGAAACCACAGTAAATGGGGTTTTCTTAGCGGTAAACGCGCAAACTTGTGTCTTGTGGGGTTGAATCGGACTAAGTTGTCCTGATCCCACACCGAGAGTCCAGAAAGAGTATTCTCGATATCGGACACAAGTTTTTCACCACTCTCTACCATCGAAGGATATTGGCACGGCCCGTGTAACAGTGTATCTTATTGAAGAAGAGTTTTTTCACCCATGCTTGGTGCTTTGTCGCTTTCTCTACCGTGACTTACCAACCATACGCATTACTTGTACCTGTAAGGCTATGATATGATGACACATGCTACGGCACCGCAAGGCTAAGGACGTTTTGGCTGTTAGTGGTGCTGCCATATGCCTTGCTTCAATGTTTGAATATACTTATCAGCTATGTAGTCTGCTGGTAGGTATACGATTTCAAGCTCACATGGTCAGTCACATTATTAATATTCAAATTTACTGCTAATAGGAATAATTTAATTAGGTTAATTACCTAGTCGGTTACTAAGTTCTGTTACTATAGTTTTCATTAAATAAATAGGAATAGGTAGCAACATTTTAATTATACACGTACATAATTTAAAAGCTTATTTAATAGTCAATAGATTACAATATATTGAATTGAAAATTATTGTCGCAGATTTTCAGAATTCTTTATAACACTCGGGAAAAGGCGTGAAAAATATACGTCAAAATTACGCGCCTTGTTCATGTTAATTTTAAATCCTTTTTATTTTTATTCACGTTTAAGACGCATCAGTCTTACATAATTCGGTAGCTATATTCTTTAGCTTCAATTTGGTATATGTATAGTTCACGTGGGTTTATCCGATAAAATACTAGACTATACGTTGCAAGTCTGCTTGTTCCATAGCAGTCTAAATCTGTCTTTAGTGAAAAACTTCAAAATAGGCAATGTTTCTAATGGGAATATCCGTGGGATAAAATCGCAAGAAAATGAAATGGTGGTCACGCAATTACCTCTAATAAACAGGTTTCTTACAAACAAGCAATGGAACCTTCTAAACAAAGGTGCAATATTTATTTGATGCACTTTTGTAAAGTGTAATTTTCTTAAATTTACCGCGTGTTTGCGTCTTCAGGCAATCTTGTGCTTTACAAGGATTTTTAATAAATTTCCCATCTGATTTGTATATTATTATACCATATTATGTTCATTAGAAATTAGGGTATTAAATAATTACTTTAATTTTTTATTTAAAACTTTATTTTATATTTTATCAGTCAGAAATCTGGTAACAGAACTTAGTAACCAACTAGGTAAATAATGATTTCACTACTACTACAGTGAAAATATCGTTTAGTTATCAAATGACGCACCCTTATTCACTTTACATTCATTATTTTAATTGAGGTAATTTGCAGCGATGCAATAATGGTATGGCTTTACGTATAATATGTCGATATACTTTTTGCATTTAACGTCTAATTATTAGGTCATTAGGTAATGCAAGCACTAAACGTTGCACATACTTATTGCAGGCGATCAATCTCTTAATAGGCGAATAATCTAAAAGTTATTCGTATATTTCTCAGATGACGCATAGTAGCGAAAATAAGAAATGACTAATTAAATAAATTAAAGTCTATATCGGATCAACTTATATTATATTATAAGATTCAAAGTTTCCAATATGCGCTGATAGTAGATTGACGACCATTAGATGAAAACCGGCCAAGAGCATGTCGGGCCATGCTCAATGTAGGGTTTCACCCAGTCAAAAGGTTGTTTTACATATGTAGGATATTTTGCGGCACTTACGTAATTTTACTATGCGGCACTTACGTCCTTTTACTATGCGTTTTTGAGTTATAACTCAAAAATGCCTCAGCTACTTATCAGGCCTCACGTCTATGAATTTTTCCATGTTTATGGACCCCTTTGAAACTCTCTGAGCTATTATTTACGAAACTATTGATTTTATCCAAAAAATGTTAAAGAAGACCTATATTCATTTTTAAAAGAGCTATCTAACAACCCCCCATACAATATGGTTGATGTGTGTACGGGAAGTACCCCAAAAAAACTTTTAGGTATCCGTATCATCCGTAGTCAACTAGAAACCATTATAGTTTCGCCATGTCCGTTTGCCCGTTTCGTTTATTGCTTCGTTATTTAGAGTAGCATAAACATAATTGCATAATTGTGTAGCACTAACTCCCGTTACAATCGGAGACTTTACAACACTCGAAGTTGTGGACGATTATATATACTTAGGACAGACTGTCCAGTTAGGTAGATCCAACTTCGAGAAAGAGGTCAATCGACGAATCCGACTCGGTTGGGCAATATTCCGCAGTGTCTCAAGACGAAAGTCTTTGACCAGTGTGTGTTGCCAGTGATGACATATGGAACTGAAACGTGGTCGCTTACAATGGGCCTCATAAGAAGGCTCAAAGTCACCCAAAGGGCAATGGAGAGGGCTATGGTTGGAGTCTCTCTGCGTGATCGCATCAGAAATGATGCCATCCGCAGCAGAACCAAAGTAACCGATATAGCCCTCCGAATCGCTAAACTAAAGTGGCAGTGGGCGGGGCACATTGCTCGTAGAACCGATGGCCGTTGGGGCGGAAAGTTTCTCGAGTGGCGACCACGAACCGGAAGGCGCAGCGTGGGTAGACCCCCCGCAAGGTGGACTGATGACCTGGTGAAGGTCGCGGGAGTCCGCTGGATGCGGGTGGCGCAGGACCGGTCATTGTGGCACTCTTTGGGGGAGGCCTATGTTCAGCAGTGGACGTCTTTCGGCTGATATGATGATGATGATGATGAAACATAATTGATATAGTTATTTCAGAATCCGGTAATTTTCGATGTTGTACCGATGACCTTCCCGGATCAGAGCAATTTCATGCATTTACAAACATTATAATAAAGACATCATACACGTGATTGTTTTAATAGTCGCTCATTATTTGAATTGTCATGATATCTTCCTTTATGCCGCGCGTTGCTGCGCGCTAGTTGGCCGATTATTATTCGAGATTTTTATCACAAAACCACTGTATCATTGTTAGATAATAATGGCGGATGACATCGAATTATTCGCGGTTATTCATTCCCATGAAGGTTCGATTCAGGCAATCTCAGCGGGACTTCGGATTTTCTCGAAAGGGATTCGAGCACAATTGGATTTTTGGTTAGGAGACTGGAATAATACAATCGGGTATCCTGAAATCTCTGATTTGAATCGGAGGCTTTGCCGCGAATCGAGGTCGGGCGCTGAGTCATCGGGAGTGAGATGTCCGGCCCTCACGTGGGGAGACGAATAAACGAACAATTATACGCTGAAAGGATTTCATATGCGTCTACTTATGTGATATTTTCTTCGCCGATTTACGGGGAAAGATTTGATGAACATCATTTTCTTTAATGTACACTTCGTAAGGATCTATACTTAAAAGCAAAAAGACAAACAAATCATTAAAAAATATATTATACTCGTAACGTACCTAACTTTTACGTGTTTTAACTTTGATAATTAAACCAACCGGATGCGAGACGCGCACTAATTTCTATCAGAAAAAGTCTGCCAATTTCGACGCGGGGGACGAGGAAACGCACACAAATACTATTAACACTAATGCATTTTCCATTGACGTCGCTACACACGCACACGATAAAATTATCAAACACTAGCATAAAATATACTCACACAAGTACAGACACAAACACAGACAACCTGTCCGTGAACGAGATAATGTCATCTTTAAGTAAACCTACACAGTGCGAGGAACGCGTCGATAATAATATACTTAAGTATCGATATTTGTGACGTTTTCAAGTCAAAGGTACATCATTGTCGGTTGTTAATAGAGTTAATTTCTAAATTATTTTTTTATGGTAACGCCTTATTGACAACCGATAATGATGTACCTTTGACTTAAAAAGGTCACATTTTATCGTAGATTTATTTATCGCATGCCAACGTGTCACTGGATATAGATAGGCATTTCTTCCCTAGGGTAGTGGGAAAGCAGATGATGAAGAAAATCCAGTGAGTGCTGCGAGGTTCAGGTAGGACAGTAGAGCTGCCAAGTTTTTTAGCTCTTTTAGCACCATCCAGGGATCACGTGTAGGGTTGTCTAAGGTGTTTCCTACGGACGCAGGGAAACATTGATAGTAGTTTAGTTATATACTTTTGTTTCTTTACTAAGTATAAGGTATTCATAAAATTATAATGTTAAGTTGTGATTAAATATCAAGTTTTTCTACCAGAATATTACTTACAATGTTAGTATTCTACGTAAGTTAGTTTGTCTATTTGTTCAGGACAAATCTTGCAAGCTGATTTAGAATAACTTTTATATTATCGATTTATATAATATTTTGATGTGTATTTGCTTTTATATTTAGTGGAAAATACTACAAATTGGAAACAAATAACTATTACAATGAAACAATTAACTGCAAAGAACTCTGGCACATCACAGGATTCGAACCCACACTAGACGTTCCTCTATCCGCCTCAGTGAATTTTTCACTGTAATGAACAATGATGAATCAGTCACTAGCGACATCGTGATGTTCCAGAGTCCTTCGCAGTTGATATTTTGATTGTAATGGGCATCTGTTTCCAATTTGTGTTTCTATTTCAATTATCTCTTCTTCATTTTCTATTATAAATAAAAAGTATAACATACTGCTAATGTTAATATCGACATTTATTTTTGTGCTGTCCTATCACTAAAACTTACCTGTTAGGTACAGTGATACCAGAGTCAGAAATTAAAAGTGCCTATTTAAGGGGATAAGTATGTATAACGTACCTTATAATAAATAAAGTATAATCCATACAAAATTAAAATGCTACATAAAATGTATGTTGAAAATAAAGGAACGAATTAATTTCTAAACAGGAATATCGTTATTTCAATCATCTACAAGTATACTTAACTTAATTCAATGCGAAATTCATTACACTAGCTGAAATTTGTCTATTAAAACGGAAATTTGTTTATGGTAGCTGTATTTTTGAGACCATAGACAAATTTCAGCTATTGTGCCGTACAGCACACATACGCTGAGTTTCTTACGCTGGTTCTTCTCATTTGGGGCTCCTTTCCGAACCAGTAGTAGTTTATTGCCCTTCCCATAATACGGTTTTAAAAAGATTTGAATTCAATACAGTTGTTAAGCCAGTGTTTATGTTTTATTTCATTACCGTGCGTCCGTGCGTAATGTGCTATAGGCTAGGTTATCCTTATAGTGTCAGTTTTTTGAGTTCCAAACCACCTTACTGCCCTGCCCTCGGCGGTCCTCGACGACATATAATTTAAAAAGCTATGCGTGTGAATTAGTTTTACCTTTGAAGTACTGACGTTACTCTTTTCATTTTTTCAATATGTAATTTGAATAATTTAAAAGTCGATTAAAATATGTTTAGAAACAATTTAATAACAACACACACACAGAGACACACTGCTTTTTAGGGTTCCGTACCTCGAAAGGAAAAAACGGAACCCTTATAGGATCACTTTGTTGTCCGTCTGTCTGTCTGTCTGTCTGTCTGTCTGTCTGTCTGTCTGTCTGTCTGTCTGTCTGCCTGTCTGTCTGTCAAGACCATTTTTCTCAGGAACGCGTGGAGGTATCAAGCTGAAATTTATATCAAATACTCAGGTCTATTGCCCCTTGAAGCTGTGAAAAAATCAAACTTAAAAGCCAACGCAATCAAAAGATACAGTCGTTTATGCTGCAAATTTTAGAGTTTTTCGGCACTTGCAAAACCTACGGGGTACTTCCCGTGAACTCAGAAACTTGAAATTTGGCACGAAGCAACGTCATATAGCATAGACAATGGAAAAATTACAAAAAGTAGAAATTTTTAGTAAAATCATACAAAAAAATATTTTTTTTTATTTTAAACTTACTACCTTTTTCCTCGTAAACGCGTGGAGGTATTAAATTGAAATTCATGTCAAATACTCAGCGCTATAAGACCTTTCAAATGTAGCAAAACCAAACTTTTATGTCAACGCAATCAAAAGAAATTGCAATTTAAGTCGCTTATTTTTAAACTGAGTACTCGCAAGTAACTCAAAACCTAAAGGATACTTCCCGTAAACTCAGAAACTTGAAACTTGGCACGAAAAAACTTCATATATCACAGACAAAGGAAAAATTACGAAAAGTAGATATTTTTAGTAAAATCATACAAAAAATATTTTTTGAAATTTTAAACTTACTACCTTTTTCCTCGTAAACGCGTGCAGGTATTAAATTGAAATTCATGTTAAATGCTCAGGGCTATAGGACCTTTCCGATGTAGCAAAACCAAACTTTTATGTGAACGCAATCAAAAGAAATAGCAATTTAAGTCGCATATTTTGAAACTGAGTACTCGCAAGAAACTCAAAACCTAAAGGGTACTTCCCGTAAACTCAGAAACTTGAAACTTGGCACGAAGAAACTTCATATAGCACAGACAAAGGAAAAATTACGAAAAGTAGACATTTTAGTAAAATCATACAAAAAATATTTTTTGAAATTTTAAACTTACTACCTTTTTCCTCGTAAACGCGTAGAGGTATTAAATTGAAATAAGTAATAAACATACTACAACTTTTGCTTGTTATAGGTTTGTACGGAACCCTCGGTGCGCGAGTCCGACTCGCACTTGGCCGGTTTTTTAACAGAGCAATGCTTTACAATTATGGCTATATGTCAAATGGGTCTCTGCCTAACCCACGGAGTATCTTTTAAGTGTATTGCCTAACCTGTCATAACAATGACAATGAATGACATAATGGCGGACGTATTTCTGCCGCACTGGAGTCGATTACTCTTGTTTGCAATATTTCACGTACCTCCCTCGATGTAATCGTGTTCATAATTGCATACCCAATTTATGAATGAATTCATTGATAAATTGGGTATGCAATTATGAACCCGATGGTACAATGTACTATTACTATGAAGAGTCAAGTTTAAAAATTACCCTAAAGCAGATGTAGTAACTACCATTAAGTGGCAACACTTTTTGATTGACAATATTTTTTAGTTTTTTGCTAATTTCGTGCACTATTTGATGATATTTAGACGTAATTATACATACATATGAAAAGAAACGTTATCCTTCTGTAAACTAAATAATTCAGATCTTTTCTTACATGAAAACACGCAGCAATTCGGCATTTTTATCTCAGATCGTTCTGCGCTGACTGACATTCATTGAATGGCGTTTGACGCGCGACAACTAGTTTTATATAACCGCTACGACCAGTGGTCTTGTACTTTTGGCAGAGGGGGACGCCTGATAATTACCACTCCATTGGTTTATTTCTCTGAGTGTTTTACAGACAAACTGTCTAGCGATTAACCCAGTCGTACAGTGACACGGCCAAAAATAAAGCTTTTAGGTTCAGTAAATAACTTGTATTTTATGCAGCAAAATGCATTACCGAATCGCTGTCCACTCGAAAATACAAACTTCACTTTTTCACACCGCGCGATTAAAATAGATACAGACCTTCTCATTATCATGTCAAACATGTGCTACCATCATAATATCCGTTAACATTCATAGTAATATTATAAATGCGAATGTGTGTTACCTATCTGTCTGTTACCTTGCTTAAGCCACTGAACCGATTTTGATGAAATTTGGTATGCAGATAGTTTGAGTCCTGGGGAAGGACATTGAATAGTTTTTATCCCGGAAATCGTCCCTTAAGGGGGTAAAAATTAGGGGTGGAGGTTTACATGGGGAATCAATAACCGCTAAAGCAATTTAAATGAAATTTGCTATGGAGACAGTTTGAGTTCTGGGGAAGGATATAGAATAGTTTTTATCCCCGAAATCATCCCTTAAGGAGGTCAAAAAGGGAACGGATTACTGATTCTACGCAGATGAAGTCGCGGGCAAAAACTGAGACATTCAAACCACGACACATTAGGTACATGAAGACGTAATATCTCTCTCGTCAAGTACTCGTACTTACGCCAACATATTTTCACGTGAAGAGTTTATTCCGACATACTTACAATAAAGAAGGTAGCATTGTGTATCACAAAGGCGAGGATAAGGCCTTTGTTGCAGATTCCGAGCACATAAGCTACCAAGCTTGCCTTATCTATTAAACGTGGATAAACAAACTTACTGAAGTACCTATAGAAGACGTGGAAAGTGCTCTGTCATTATGTTGGCAACGCCACTTTCTCATGCCGAAGAAGTGACCGTTTAAATTGAGTTTGCACTAATATAAATAATATTCCTGTTATGGTGGTATTTAAGGATGATGCACGCTGTTTCGTTCCGCGTCCTGCACGGCACTTCCGTTCCTACACTTCAATTTGTATAGAAAACATCACGTGACCTCCGAGGATCACGTGACGGTTTCTATACAAAATGGAGGGTCGGTGTCGTGTAGGACGCGGAATTGTATGCTAATAACATAGACATAAACAAAAACCGGCCAAGAGCGTGTCGGGCCACGCTCAGTGTAGGGTTCCGTAGTTTTCCGTCCGTCACAGTAAGTGTCCCCACTTAAGAGTTAAAAAAATGGGCCCATGGTTGGGTTATTTGAAAGCAAGCCTTTTCATTGTGATTTTGTAGAAATTACAGGTACAATAAACACCTGCTTATACGGTTAAATTACAAACTTATTTCAGAGTTTTTTTTGTAATTTTTTTTAAAAACTATTCAACCTATCAAGTTGAAAATAATTTTCCTAGAAAGTTATTATAAATTTCTACTTTTGAGATCTTTTTCATATTTTCAAAACTTATGGTTCAAAAGTTAGAGGGGGGGGACACATTTTTTTTTAATTCTGGAGCGATTATTTCCGAAAATATTTACATTATCAAAAAATTATTTTACTAAACCCCTATTCATTTTTAAATTACGTATCCAACAATATATCATACGTTAGGGTTGAAATGAAAAAAAAAATCACTCCCCACTTTACGTATAGGGGAGGTACCCTAATAAAACATTTTTTTCCACTTTTTATTTTACCACTTTGTCGGCGTGATTGATATACATATTAGTGCCAAATATCATTTTTCTAGTGCTAACGGTTACTGAGATTATCCGCGGACGGACGGACGGACGGACAGACATGGCGAAACAATAAGGGTTCCTAGTTGACTACGGAACCCTAAAAAGGAAGATGAGTGACGTTCATAGTAAGCAAAACTGAAATTTGGCCCTGCACCTACACACTTGTAAAATGCTACACACCGCTATAATGTATGTGCATCATGGGCAAAAGAGATAACCCTATTTAGTTACCACGGGTATGCACGGTAGACCTCCATATTTTGCGCATTGTACAAAGTGTGACTGAGAGACTCTGCCACACGACTAATTCAATACAGGTGGCGAACGTATATTTGATGGCACACAATCGAGCGCCTGGTACCATATCTCCCTTTTTGTATAAATCAATGGCTAATAATAATATTTGCTGTGTTTCTAGAAGTAGCTGCGGTCTATTCCCTGTTCCCGATGTATAAGGATTAATTTGGTTAATGACCCTCCTAAATAAAATCATAGCGTAATGTTAAATATTAACTGGGTACATTTTACAAGTACACACTTAACTTGTTTTCGTCCAAAATTACACAGGGTTGTGATATTTTTGTATATACTATATACGTTCCAATTGTATAGGGTGATTTAAGAGACGTGAGTAGGAACAACCCTACACACTTAATTAACGATAATGAATAAATCGGCCGCCAGTGAAATATAGAAATTTGATTATCTGTAATCATTGACACCCTACATAAACAAATCAATAAAGATAAAACCTTTTTTAACAATTATGACAGCACTTTGATTATGAAAAAAAATATTGTCAAATTAAGTGATATACGATCACCGATCAAATAATAGGTGCGTTGCTCGAACTGCTTGAAGGATACGATGTTTCCGGACAAAGTAGGTAAGTAACCAGATATATGCCAGATATCAATTTGACACATATCACAGAAAAACAAGATAGTATTAGTACTCGCCGGAGCATTCTAATTTTAGAGTGAACAATAATAAAGATTATGATGATGAGTAATTTAATTTTGTTTATTTTTTACTTTTTTTTAGCGCTAATCACACGAATACTGGTATCATACAATAGCTTGTTAGTAACTGAATCCCTAGTGTTAATCCTGTTAACGTCTACTGAATCATCCTGTATCTCTTGTACCTAACCATTTTGTTAGAAGACGCCGCCAGTTCTTATGTTCGTGACTGCTGTGAGCGGGAAGCGCCTGCGCTGCGGTACCATAGTCTACATACTAGTTGCAGTATGTCAACTATGTGGTATGCGTAACGCATCCCCCCCCCCCCCCCCTAAACAAAAAAAAATATTTTAACTATCAGGTTATGATTTTAAAAATCGCGAACTCGTAAAAGTGAGGTGATTAAAAAGTACTGAAAATAATAAATGTTATCAGGAAACTGCTAAAAAAACCGGTGTGCGTTTCTCTGACTATTATAATTTTAGGTATTTCTATGTAACGTGATACTTATTCAAAATGTACCTTAAAAACTGCTGGAAATCAAGTGTGCATTCCTATAACTATTTATGATTTGAGGTATTTTTATGGAACTTGGTACTTATTCAGATCTCACTTCTTTTATAGGCGAAGCATTCCCATAGTATCGAACTTCGCAGCCTTTCACATTTATGTTTTTGATGGAATTTCATTTATTTTTGTTATGTGTAGGTTCTTTATTATTTTTTTATCACTTTTGCTTTAGGAAATGTCTCATTCCACTTAGGTATGTACTTTATACTATAACCCTTTATACTAAGCGTCTAATTCTATTTTACTATTTATTTATAGGTGATTTTTACAAATAAACTGGCTCCCTACACCTATAAAATGTACCTACTTACATATAATTACATACATCAATAACGTACTTTATTCTGTTTGTAAGTACGCTACCTACATAGATAATTAATAACTTGGTAATACCTACCTACCAGTAGGTATTATAATTGGTGGCCTATTATGTAGCCCTAGAAGTGCACCATCCCATCTCATCCCGAGGCGTATCGGAGGGTGAGATGGGCAGTAGTATATATAATATAATTCCATCTTAGAGTATATATGATTTCCATGTTCTTGAATCTGCGATTTTATTAGTTGTAAAATTAGAAATTATTTAGACTATGCGAGAAAAAATAGTCTTTTCATTTTTGTTTGACTGATTTCGCGCACCTAGTGTACCTAGTGACCTGCTTTGCACTTCGTAAATCGTGGGTTCGGTTCCCGCAACAGACACACACAGAGTGGTGAACAATTTTATTGTTCTTGTCTTTAAGACAAACATGTATTGTCTTAAATTGGTATGTATCTAAATTTAAATAAGTCTTATCTCATTTCCACTCCATACCTACTTATAGTAGAACAAAATTACACATTCGTTGTTTTCGAAACTGACTCACACTTGTCCGTTTTCAGATTTTTACTTTATTTCGACCTAAAGACAAACCTTCGAGCCAAATTTCAGGTCGGTACGACCATTGGAAGATAGACCCATTTAGTTCATTATGACTTCATAGTAGAACAAAGTTACACCTTCGCTATTTTTAAAACTGACTCACACTTGGCCGTTTTCAGATTTTTCCCTTTACTTTGACCTTAAGACCTATCTCCATGCCAAATTTCAAGTCAGTACGACCATTGGAAGTGGTCTAGATTTTTGATGAGTCAGTGAGTGAGTGTATAGTAAAAATAGCGATTTTCTGACGTCAATATCTCAAGAACTGCTATAGGTATAATAAT
Source organism: Pammene aurita (assembly GCA_947086415.1). NCBI lineage: Eukaryota > Metazoa > Arthropoda > Insecta > Lepidoptera > Tortricidae > Pammene > Pammene aurita. The sequence continues at coordinate 40,306,773 of OX352291.1, forward strand.
GACATTTTGTATTCTAGACAATTAAGGGGATGTCAACAGACACTCGAAATTTCATATGCGTAGATAAAATATGTTTTGAGTTATAGGGTGGTTGAAATTGGCCCGAAATGGTTCGTGTAATATAACCCACGGCCGGTGTGTCGCTTTTTTTTGCTCGAACTTGGCGGACACACTGCCGTGTGTCTAGATAGGGATACTGTTTTGTACTTGTTGAGTGTGGTAATCGCGGGCGGCGGGGCGTTCCCACGGCTCGCCTTTGAGGTCACGTCGCGGTTTGACCACCGCTGTACCAACATAGTACCTACTTCAAAGTAAGCTTCGACTTAACAGATGTTTTTATTCACTTGATAATCTACCTTAACACAAACAAAATAGAGACAATATTCAAAACCGGGCAGCAAATGGTGTGATGCTTGTAATGTTGACTTTATGATTATGACAACAAGGTAGAAATTCGAATGTATAAAAATCATCTGTCAGTCGCAAACTGACTTTGGAATAAGGTGTCAACAGTAATGGACTTACTAACGGTATTGTATAGACTGAATGTATGGAATGCTTTTATTGTGCCTAAATTTTTAAATACATTTGAAGTCATGAAAACCTTAACTGTAAAGTAAATAAGGCTGCATAATAGTACATTACATGAGAGGCCGGGAAAACACGGATTTCCGGCCAAGTAGGATAGAGATACGAGGCCGTGAATCCGTTTTCACGCCGAGGCATGTATAGTGCTTTTCTCAAACATGCAATGAAATAAAATAAAATAAAAAACCAAAAGGACAATGTTTTATTCAATCTAAAAAGCGACCATGAAGTAAAAATTAAAAAGTTAAAATCAGCTGTTCGTAAAATCTGCCGCCATCTATTGACGCTGTCTGAATGAGGTTGGACGTTGAAACAAAAAAAAGTTACTTTGCAGGCCTAGGCCTGAAAAGTTGTATGAAATCCCATTTCAGGCCGCCTCGAGATGCTGCGCCCGAAAAAAGATACTTCCGAGTCTATTATAAGGAACGTAAAGAGAATATTTCATTGCATGTTTGAGAAAAGATGTTTTGTTTCGTTGAACTAAGGTAAAACTGAAGACGTAACTTTGGATTTTATTTCTCTGTGGGAAATATTAAGCATTCGTGTTTCGGGTTTGTCATACATCACATCATATAATCAAGTAACATATATCCGAAAATCATATCTATCCGTGGCCGATGCTTGCCACTATCACGTTTTAAAGATCGCGTTATTTTCCAATTGACAGCCTTAATAGGAAGAATAGTTTAAATCATATAAGAAGTAAAATAGTTTTGTAATTTATGACTCCATATGCATATTTGTTTACGCTGCTTCATAATAACAACATGCACAGAAACCGAATCTACGAAATATTAAAAAAATATAGGAAAATATTATGGAAATAAATAAATAATAAAATAAATTTTATCAGACAATCTTACACAAATCAACCTAGTCCCACAGTAAGCTCAATAAGGCTTGTGTTGTTAATACTTAAATACATAGAAAACGTCCATAACGCAGGAACAAATACCCGTGATAAACACACAAATAAATGCCCTGACCAGGATTCGAACCCGGGACCTCCTGCTTCATAGGCAGGGTCACTACCGACTAGGCTAGGAGGCCGTTAAACACATTAACATTAATTATACTTACTTATTAATCAGAATATATGAAGTTAGCATTTCTCCATCATTTCTCACATAATTCCCTAAAAATGAGAATTGCGTATGTAATCGTAAGCTTAAATAATTGTTGACTTACATCATATAATGATGACATGCATTCCTCCATTCCCTCCTAACAAACGGAAATCGCATAATTCTATTACTCATACTGCAAGTACTGCAACACTCATTTGTCAGTCAAAGACTTGAAGTATTATTTATTAACCCTTACCTTAGAATATTTAATTCTATTAGGCGCAGTTCGACCTCATTAGGAAGAGTTAATGCGGCGGCGAACACCGATGGATTGCATCCATACGTCATTACATATGTTCTCGACTTGAGGTCACCTGCACGGTTAGCCCATGAGTGACGCGACAGTATCTCGCACGCGAGATATTCTACTATATCCGTCCTTTTCTGAATGTATCAATTAAAAAGAGACGCGTAGTCTATCTCGCGGGCGAGATACCGTCAGTCTGTCGCATCACTCATGTGCTAACGGTGCAGGAATATATTGAACGACGATTATTTTAAAAATAATTAACGCTTACTTATTTGCAGACGCCACAGAACATACATTAAGCTAGAATCAACAAATGTGAGTCTATTTCGGAAAAGGTGCCACTTTGTCGATATGGAGTTATTAGTACTTCCTAAAAATACATAAAATACGATATCTATTATTTAAAAAATAAAGTCCCTATGTATAATGGTTATTTTTCTATAAACCTTTAATCTGCCCTAATGAAAAAGCGACAACTGAGAAAAAAGTGGTTAAAATTTGTGACAGCAAAAAACACACTTGTACTTTGAAGTTATGGAGTGAATAGTACCAAACTAATGTACATACTTCTAAGTTACTAAATTGACTAAAATTATACCAGAAATCCTAACAGGTCACACGTCATGGAAGCCTGAACATGAAAAAGGAAGGATAAAATTTCAATGTGAATTTCGTTTTTTTTTCTGTGCATATGACACGAAACTCTGATATATTTCGGAACAGCTATGAAAATTTAGTTAAATCCTTTTAATTAGTCATAATTTTCCAAATTTCAAAAAAGTCGTCGTGACAAAATGTAGTAGTAGTAAACACTTTATTGCACAAAAACATGACCAACAAAAAATATAGTGAGTGATCTCTTCCAGCTAACCTTTAAGCAACTGAGAATAATCGGTCAGACATGGTAGACAAAGATTTGTACATGACGGCAAAACTACGGAGAAGTTGCTAAACCTAGTTACCTATACTACAGTGTTAATAATTATATAAAATACATATTTATAAATAAAAAATAATAATACATGCTTGTAAAAACATAGAGCCTACATAATACAGGGTGGTCCAAACCTTGACGTCAAAAATTTTTTTTTAGATACCTCTCGTCGTGGGCTATCAGAATATACCCCATGTATGTTAGCCGATTTTTCGTAGTTCTCGAGTTATGAATTTTTTAATTTTTAATTTTTGTTAAGAAGTTCCGTGTGAAGCAATTAATTTATTTAAAAAAAACTATTGAACTTTTTTGATTTTTTCTTTTTGTAGCACAATCCTTAATAAGCGGCGCAGTTGCAAAAAAAATCATCATTCTCACTTGGCTGCGAGTTGGAAAAAAAAAGACAAAAGTGAAAGTTTTATGTTCAAGCATGTCAAGCTTAGATTTTGCGCTTAAATAAAAAAAAATTACAAACGATTTCAAGGACTTTTGGTTATTTTAGAAACTGCTAGACCCTAAGTTTTTTTAAAGGTAAAAAAGTGACACTTAATAGTCATAATTGGACAGAGTCTCTCAGCCAAGTGAGGACGCTGATTTTTTTTTTTTGCAACTGCGCCGCTTATTAAGGAATGTGCTACAAAAAGAAAAAATCAAAAAATTTCAATAGTTTTTTTTTAATAAATTAATTGCTTCACCCGGAACTTCTTAACAAAAGTTAAAAATTAAAAAATTCATAACTCGAAAACTACGAAAAATCGGCTAACATACATGGGGTATATTCTGATAGCCCACAACGAGAGTTCTCTAAAAAAAATTTTTGACGTCAAGGTTTGGACCACCCTGTATAATATACACGGTGCTCGTGAGGATTGCGAGATATTTGAACAGTGTATTCCTGATCATAATTGGAGACTAAAATGTCGTATAAACTTTTCTGGAATTCGCCTAGTTTCAGAGTTACTTACCAATTAAATAAAAAAACGTTTTTTATTGTGACTCAGTGCAAAACGCTATTTTGATGGCTATTTCACCCTTTATGGGGTCTAGTCTAGACATTCTTATTGACAGATATCAAAGTGCCAAGGAATACTTTACGTAAACTATTTTTTACGAAAAAAAAATGTACTAATTTATTTTAATCGACAGTTTTACCAATAACATTTATGTTTTCATGTTCAAAAGCATTAAAAGATCGAAAAAAAAAAAAAAATTTTTTTTTTTGGCGAAATTGACCTAAATTCATATAACATTTATTACTCCTTATGACCTCAGGAATTCGTGGTTAAAATCTCTCGCAGTGCTCACGAGCACCGTGTATTTACAAGGTGCTCGCGAGGAAAACGCATAATTTTAACAGCGTACTCCTGAGGCCAAAAGAAGTAAAAAATATCATATGACTTTTGGACAATTCCGCCAAAAAAATTTTTTTTGTTTTTTTTTCTTGTTTTCTGAACGTATTCTTAAATTAAAAATAAATGTTAATGACAAAACTATGCCTAAAAACAAATAAAACTACTTTTTTTTCTTAAAATCAAAGTTAAAGCAAAGTGTTTCCTATCACTTTGATGTCTGTCAACAGGGATGCCTATAATGAGTTCCATAGTGGTAAAATTGCCGTTAAGAAAGCGTTCAGTCCTGAGTTATAATCAAAATATTTTATTTTTTTAACGAGAAGAAAAACTGCCTTTTTATCACGACAGATGTCGCATGATCGACTGTACCGAACCTCAACTTCTTATCTGTCAAATCCTATACTATTTTTTGTAAACAAGGGACCTAAATATCTTTTTCGATATTTCTATTGTAGAAATGACGCAGTGTAGTGCTTTAAATTGCAAAAATAAAGGTGTACATGTTTTCCCAAAAGATCGCAAACGCAGAAAAGCTTGGGAGAATGCCTTAAGAATTAAAAACTTTAAAGCCAATGACATCTCGTCTATGTTCATTGCACTTTAAATCTGATGACTATTACGGACAAAGCAAATACACGAGTAAGTTATTTCAAACATATTTTAAACTAGCTGTACCCGCGGCTTCGCCCGCGTGTGTGGGAGGTTTTGTCATTTTCATTCATCCAGGCCATTAGTGTAGAATTTACGCGTTCTACATATACATATCTATGTAAATGAATTAGTTCATTCGTGATAAAGATAACTGACTAACAGGCGTGCGTCGAGACCTGCGAATGCTAATGGCCGAGTTCCTGCAGGAGAACATGCTTCGAACAGACGGTCAAACGCTGAAGCTACTGGCGCGAGGTAGCGTGTGAGCGCAACGTCCCAGCGAAAACTGCTTTTCCAGCAGCAGGACAAAATCTAATAAGGCCAAAGGCAGCAAGAATTGTTTCAGCAGGAGCATGATGGGTTCCCACAAAACTCAATGGTCAAGTTTTTTGGTGAACCCGAACGCCGAAGCCGTGACACGGTGAGCGGCAATATCGCGAAAGCCATAGGGCGAGTACCGCGCAGGACCCAGACCCGGAGGATCGCAGCGAGAATTGCTTCAATGGCGAAGTGTTTTAGCGAACTCTAGGGCTGCGGACACGTGGTGAGCGGAAATGTATGTGAAAGTCAAAGGCTGAGTACCGCTTAAGGTTCAGGCTCGGAACATCGCAGCGAGAACTTCTTCAATATCATCATGACAGGGACCGGACATAACTTAAAGGCGTAGTGTCTTAGCGAACCCGAGGGCCATCGCTCGAGGGTGAGCGGCAACGTCTGAGAAAGCCAAATGCCGAGTACCGTGTAGGGCCCAGGTCAGCAGCAGTACTATGACAGGGACCGGACATATCTCAATGGTGAAGTCTCTTAAGGCTCGAGGATGAGTGGCAATATAAGCCATAGGCCGAGTACCGCGTAGGCCCAAGCCCGGAGCGTCGCAGCGAAAATGTCTCCAGCAGCAGCAACATGATATAATCCGGACAAAACTCAATGGCGAAGAATGTTAGCTAATCTGAGGGCCAGAGGCCCGAAGGTGAGCGACAATGTCTGCGAAAGCCATAGGCCGAGTATCGCTTAGGCCCAGGCCCGGAGAGTCGCATCGAGAATTGCTTCAGCAGCAGCAGAAGCAGCATGACAGGGACCGGACATATCTCAATGGTGAAGTGTCATGAGGCCCGAGGGTTAGCGGCAATGTCTGCGTAGCCAGAATGGCAAAAACGGAACCCTTATAGTTTTGGTCATGTCCGTCTGTCCATCCGTCCGTATGTCACAGCTATTTTACTCAGAAACTATAAAACGTATGTTAATAAAATTTTGACATAAGGTGTAGTTTTTATGCCGCTATTTAGTTATGTAGGAAATTGCAGAAAAAAATATATACATTTAACTAAATAAAAATAAAAAAATACCAAATATCAACATGTTGCACATCAATCGATAGGTCTTTGAAGATAACATTGAGGTTTCTTTGAACATTTTGTGATTAAGTGAATAGTTTCAGAAATAATCGCTTCAAAAGTCGGAAAAATAGCGTCCCCCCTGTAACTTTTGAACAGTAAGTCAAAAAAAAATCTATCTTATTCCCTCGCGTTTTCATATACTTTCTACGAAAATTATTTTGAACATTATCGGTTTAGCCATTTTTGAGTTATCTCCAAAAAGACTTCTTCCATAGGCATCAGATACGACCTTTAGGCATTAATCTGGTTCTTATTCCATTGAAGCTACGGAACCCTCCATTATGCGTGGTCCGACACGCACTTGGCCGTTTTTTTATTGCAATCAGCTGTTAAAGCGAGATAAAAGTAAAACATATTGATCTCACAAACGGTACAATTTTTGCTGTCGGGTAAATCAAAATGGATAAATCTTAACTACCTGTTTTATTTGTTTTGACGTATATTGTAAGTAGGTTTCAGTAACTTCTGTAGCTTCAGTAACTTTGAAGTACCTTCAGATATTAATGGATCCACAATATATGTCCGGATACTTACAATTTCCAAAACGAAGTAACACATTTTAAAAATATTTAACCAGCAATCCTTAAATTGGGAAAGCATTTAAAAATCCATGGTTTAAACCTCGGTGGAACGCGACAGACCGAATCGCTTAATTTAATCTAAAGACGTCCTTAAATAATGTTTGTATACAGTATACAGGTTACCTATACAGCGCCATCTGTGTGACCACTTTTGAGAACTATTTTTTTATGAAAATTATGTTTTTAATAAACAGAATAAAAACTACCCTATATGTTGCTCCGGGGTATAAACTGTTACTATACAAAATTTCGTAAAATTCTGTGCAGTAGTTTTTACGTAGTGCGCGGACAAATTCACAGACAGACAGACAAGAATTCCAAAAATCACTGAAATAAATGTATTCAGTCAACGTTTCTCAGACCCCCCGAATAAGTTTTTCTAGAATATCTTCAATGTACATTTTTTTTCTCCTTACGCGTTTATTATATGTATAGATTACTTGTCGTTTTTTGAAGTGGCATTCAATTGTACAGGATTAAATTGAAAATTATTTGTGGTTACAGGTCACGAGGCGAAAGCGAAGTTTTTAAAGAAAACTGCAGTACCATCGATATTTTCGTACAATAATTCCAAGCCAACACCAAGTGCAATCGAGCGTCAGCAGCGGCTTGAGAGAAGGTGTCAGAGAAAGTTACCATTTGACGAAAACGTAACTCCATCAACAAGCCGGGATACTCTATCTCCAACCCTCAAAGCAAAAGAAGTAAAAGTAATCCCCGATTCTGTGGAAATAGCTAGTGAAATAGAAATTAACTAGTTGTGAAGTAAAAGAGTTGATAGTGCCCGGTGTAAAAGATTTTCAAGTGTCATCTAAAAGTACACAAATTGATGTGAAACATGTATTTGGAACCATACACCGATTCAAAAATGATGACAAAGCCATTAAATTTTACACAGGCTTTAAATGTTACAAAAAGTTCTTTTTGTCAACCCTAAACCCTAAGTCCCATGGCAAATAAAATTCAATATTTTGGTAGTTGTGTTATACAACTTAGTACTGAAGATCAATTCTTTTTAACCATGATGAAACTAAGACAAAACAAATTTCTTTTTGAGTTGAGTAGATTTCTTAATATTAGTACCTCAACAGTGTCTAAGATATTCATAACATGGGTAAATTTTATGTACCAACTTTGGGTGAAAATAAGCATTTGGCCTAGTAAAGATTTGGTTCAGTACTATATGCCTGACCATTTTAAAAGTTATAATTGTAACATTAGGGTAATTTTAGATGGTACCGAAATCCATGTACAAAAACCAAAAAATCCTACTGCCCAACAGGCAACTTGGAGCAGCTACAAACATGCAAACACACTCAAAGTGCTTGTTGGAGCTACTCCAGGAGGATTAATATCGTACTGCTCTCCTGCATATGCTGGTTCTGTAAGTGACAGACAGACAGTCGAAAGAAGTTATTTAACAAGTAAATGTGAAAGTGGTGACTGTATCTTGGCTGATCGTGGATTCAATGTTCAGGATATGTTTGCAGACAAAAACGTTGCTGTTAATATTCCAACATTTCTGAAAGGAAAAAGTCAGTTGCCAGGGTTAACAGTATTAAAAGATAGAAATTTAGCTAGTAAAAGAGTGCATATCGAACGTTTAATTGGCCTTACTAAGACTTATAAAATATTAAAAAGCGATTTGGATCACAGTTATGTTCCAATGTGCCTGAATTCCACTGCCGGCAGGACACTCGCAGTTCGACTCTTTAATGTTCCCTTCTTTTGAAAGCTTTACATGCACTACATATGTTACTTTCTTCATTTGGGCTTTACACTGCCCTTGAAAGTAAGTATGAATGCCATCTGAGGCATACCGTGCCGTTAATAGGCATCGAGACTCGTACATACCCAGTCCCTTGGGCTGAGCTTTGAAGTTTTCAAAGTAAGCCTGTATCTCATGTCTATATAAAGGAGGAATGGGCGAATCTGCATGCAGGTCTTTAAACATGAGGACATGAGGACACTTATACCTAGGATCTTCACTAGGCCCAGCATCTGCGCCAAAATTAAAATTTCGGTCATAGGCCTCCAATCTAGAACAAAACACATCCAATTAGTAACGTAAGAACATATGTAATACAAAATGTATTGTACATAACCTCAAATATCTTACGGCTCACCTTTCCACTAAATCAGCTTTTTTACCAGCTAAAGATGCATTCCTCTGTCGCAATTCACCTTTTAATTGCGCCACTGTCATAAAGGAATACATTTCTTAAGATATTTTCGACATTACTTTTGACAGCCGCAACTGACGATCGCAAGTGAGCGCAGTCGAAGCTGTCGCCATCTACTTTGAGTTTTGAGTTTTCCTCCTCATTGGTTATAACTCCGAAACAAGATGAATTTCAGATAAGTTTATTTGACATTTTAGTCTCTAAATAAGGTCAGGATAACGCTGTTAAAATAATGCGGTTTCCTCGCGAGCACCGTGTATATATATTTATATATAAATAATATAATATAATATACTAAGAATATGTAAAATTAATAATATTGATATTAATAATCGCACACGCCCACCCACCTTCCAATTGTCATGGGTTTGAAAGCCATAACTTTTTAAATTTTAAATGTATGACAAAAACTTACAAATATCATGTGTGTTCTAATAAATATCATAAGATAATGGAACAAACACTATTATCATGTATTAGAAACACAAAAACTTAATCTTAATCAAATTTTTAGACTGATAAAGTTTAGTGATTTTCTTTAATAAATTATAGGTAGGGTACCACTTTGTCGATGTACTAAAGTTTAGTGACTCGTTAGTGAAATATTGTTTTATAGTGCATTAATGTCATTTCAGGCATGTTACAAAACTTTGTTATGAATAATTTATCGCGGATTATTACTTTTATAGTTCGTTTGTGCTTTTTTTTACGTTGTTGAGAGTGATTATATTTTGACTTAAAATATGGGTACCACTTTGTCGCTTACATGATCCAGAGTCTCGAAAAAAATTAAATTGTAAAAAATCAAATTTTAAATGTTACTCTAATGCTGGACATAATTTGTTATTATGTTTTACATGTATATTGAATCAAAATAAAACAATGCTTGTAATAAGCCCAGGGTTTGGATTGATTTGTATGATGGACCGTATAGTACCTGGACTGACAATGTCTATGCAAAGTATTGCTCCTGTAGCACCATCCATCGCGTCACTACGCGCTGTGTTAGCACAGCAAATATAAGTTCCATACATTCAGTTAGATAATAAATGACTGTTGGAAGTGTTGGAGCATAATAGATGATCAGTCGACAACTTAACGTTATCAAACGCTAATCAATAGATCGATCAATCGATTGGTCGATGACGGTTGACTCATCGATCGCTCTACGTGGCTCTGTATTAATAATATCTTGAAGTATGATATCGTCGTTTTTTCTGGGTATCGACAAAGTGGTACCCTAGGCACTAAACTTTGAGGCTCTAAAAAGGTGCTTAAAATGATGACCATCATTTCAGCGGTGGGCTCAAAATCAAAGATTCATTAGAGCATGGTTTATCCGTTTCTGTTAAAAACCGATGTTCGATATTTTTTGTCAGTTTTCACTTAACTGCCCATAACTCGGAAAGTAGAATTGACAAAGTGGTCCCTTGCAGTAAACTCATACACAAATGCTCGTACTCCGCGTGTGATTTAGTTGACCAACGGTCAACTATCCAAATAATGAACTCGTGATGTTCCATCTGTCACACATTGATCTCTATAATAGAAATGGTCTAATACGCCGAAGTAAATGCTAGAATTCGTTTAAAAATGATAGCCGAGTAAATAATAATGTTTCCTTGTTTGTTTTTTCCATTAAAATACGTGTCAAGTAAGTATGTAGCAACTGGCACGCGCGGTTTCATACTATAATATTGAGAGTGCTTGCTACATCTAGCCTAATATTGGTTCTGTGGCAAAGGCATAAGAAAGTGGTTTACATTTTGCGCGCTTCATTGTCTAAAGATATATATTATTTGAGGCTAGTGCACTGGTTAATAAAGTGCCATATTTTAGTACAAACAGCAACACTTAACTGACCATCGATAGACCTTATGCCGTTGCAATAGGGCTTACAAATGGTCAGTTAATAGTGTTGGCGATGGTACTAGTAGGGGAAATAAATTTTAAAGTCACTTGTGCTACGAATCGGTGCTTAGTGTGAATAGAATTAAAGTAGGTACTTACTTTTTTTTTTTTTTTTTTTTATACCATGACGGTGGCAAACAATCATACGGCCCGCCTGGTGGTAAGCAGTTACCGTAGCCTATGGACGCCTGCAACCCCAGAGGATTTACATGCGCGTTGCCTACCCTTTAGGAACCTATACACTCCTTTTTTGAAGAACCTCATACTGTAGCCCACTGGGAAAACCTCGGCAGGGAGTTCATTCCACAGCCGCAGCGTTCGTGGGAGGAAATTCCTCTTAAATCGTACTGTGCGCGACCCATTGGGCTCCAGGGTGTGGGGATGAACACCCTGCCGGCGGCGAGCGGTGCGGTGATAAAAAGCTGCCGTGGGCATCATATCAAACAGTTCTTCAGAGCACAACCCATTGTACAAGCGATAGAACACGCATAAGGAGGCAAAGTCCCTCCTAAGACTCAAAGGTTCAATATCGCTCGTGAGTTTGGGATCGTCGACGATCCGCACAGCGCGCCTTTGCACCGAGTCAAAGGGCCCAAGCTGGTATCCAGGTGCTCCCGCCCAAAGGTGACAACAGTACTCCATGTGGGGTCTGACTTGCGACTTGTATAGGAGCAGTCTCTGCCCCGGAGTGAAGTATCGCCTCGCTCTATTGAGCACACCGAGCTTTTTGGATGCCAGCTTGGCCTTCGCTTCAAGGTGACTACGGAATTGGACGTCACTGGAAATGTCCACACCGAGGATCCCAATACTCCCTGACATTGTAAGGGTTGTGCCTTGGAACTGAGGGGCCACAGTAAATGGGGTTTTCTTAGCGGTGAACGCGCAAACTTGTGTCTTTGTGGGGTTGAATCTGACTAAGTTGTCCTGACCCCACACCGAGACTCCAGAAAGAGTATTCTCGATATCGGACACAAGTTTTTCACGACTCTCTACCACAACGGATCGAGGGATATTGGCACGGCCCGTGTAACAAGCTTACTTATATGTAACTTTTCCTATAAGGTACTAGTTGCTGATATATAAATTATTTTTAAACATTATTCATCTTGTAAGAATCTCATTAGAAAATTGTGATACCTTTTATCTACCGCACGTAGCTAGCTAGCTTTCATTAAATTACGCTTCTTATAGGTAGGCTCAACACAGAACAGAAATATTTGCTAGAACGATTTGAGGGTCCCAAAAACACGGATTAAATGTCTAAATGATGTTATATACGCTTGTATAAACAACTGCAAATATAATGCCACTAAACCAATTATAAAACTATAGGTACTTATTACTTATTGCATGACTAACTTTTAGTCTTATAATCATTGATTTATACAAAAAGGGAGATATGGTACCAGGCGCTCATTGTGTGCCATCAAATATAGGTTCCGGGACCTATATTGAATTAGTCGTGTGGCAGACTCTCTGTCACACTTTGTGCAATGCGCAAAATATGGAGGTCTCCCTTTCATACCCGTGTTAACTATATAGGTTTATATATTTTGCCCATGATGCACATACATTATAGCAGTGTGTAGCATTTTACAAGTGTGTAGGTGCTGGAACACATTTCAGTTTTATTTACTATGAACGTCACTCATCTTCCTTTTTGTTTATGTCTATGCTTATAATAGTTATAAAATACTTATAATACTTATATATTACATACACAAATTATGCACGATTTTACAAAGTGCATAATTGTATGATTTTATTTTTGTACTATACCTAGACACCTAACGGCCGGGAAGCCGATATTATGGTCTCATTGACAAACGCTTCAAAAATATGTAAAACAGACTTCTAGTCTTATACACATTAGGTTACTCGTTAGCTGATGTTATATTCAAAATTAATACAATATTATGGCCTCCTACCCTAGTCGGTAGTGACTCTGCCTGTGAAGCAGGAGGTCCCGGGTTCGAATCCTAGTCAGGGCATTTATTTGTGTGTATATCACAGATATCTGTTCCTGAGTTATGGATGTTTTCTATGTATTTAAGCATTTACAATGGGTAGTTGGTACTAGACGACGATATATATAATAGTTACTGTATAGATATAATATTGTTGCGGGTACTACACAGACTACACTAGCCTTAATTGAGCTTAATGTGGGACTAGGTTGATTTGTGTGAGATTTTCCCATAATATTTATTTATCAACCGACTTCAAGATTTCGAAGGAGGAGGTTATCAATTCGTCGGGATCTTTGTTTTTTTGCTATTTTTTTTTATTTTTTTTTGATGTATGTTCACCGGTTATTCGAAGACGGCTGGACCGATTTGGAAAATTATTTTTTGTTTGAATGAGTATACTTCACAGTTGGTCCCATTATAACCAGGTCAGGATCTGATGATGGGATCCTGGAGAAATCGAGGGAACTCTTCAACTATTATAGGCACACCTATAGTGATTTGAGTATTTTTTACAGCAGCTCGAGCATTTGCTGTTGGAAAGCTGGATGCTAAGTGAAGTCGGTTCTTTTTTGTTTAAAATATTTTTTTTACACCACGACGGTAGCAAACAAGCATACGGCCCGCCTTATGGTAAGCAGTTACCGTAGCCTATCGATATTTATATACACTAAACTACCTACAGTTTGAATTAAAACTTTAAGTTGCGTGAAGTGTTGTATTAGAATCCATTCTTATCAGATACTTATAAGAGCACTAGTAATTACAAAGATTTGTCGAATCCGATTGAGCCGAAAATTGGATCTTCTTTAGACGGACCCTTATTACTGAGGATCTTATACATCTAGTAACTCAATTTTTACTAAAAATAATATTAATTCCTACATTCCCGTGAAAGGCGGTTTTAACACTGCTGCGGTTTCCGCATGCGGCGACGGTGTGCGAACGAGATAGCGCTATGCATGTCTATAGTGCTGTCACACTTGCCCACCTAAGATGTTTCTTTAAATGTGAAAGGCGGAAAAAGATACGAGAGAAGAACCCAAGGCCAAGAACTTACATATGTATACAACTTATAATATTAAAAGAAAGGGTAACCTTACTTAGTCGATTTGTAACCTTCCTACGTAGCCTAGTCATTCTTGAACCATGGACGATTCAAAAAACAACCTCCGACAATGACGAAACGCTGATCCAATGACCCCTAAATATTTTACCACAGCGTATTAATCGAGTTAGTCTCGCTTTAGACAAATGCGTTGCTTGACAGTTAATGTTTTTATTTTATTGTGTTTCATTTAATTCATGTTTTTGTGCGTCCGCGGCACGGAGGTGTCAATATTTTGTCACGAATCACATTAACCGCGCGACGTGTACTAATGTCGTCATTAATTCGCTTCTAACAAAATTAACCGGTGGTTTTGATGTCCTTTAACAGGCCGCTGTTTAAAAAACAAAAGGACATCCAGTCGACGGCGAACGAATACATTTTGAAGCGCATGCGCTTATCGTGTTTAGGTCGAAATTGGAATAATCTACGGAAGCAAATTAAGTCGTTTTAGTTTTGAACGCGCAAGGTGTTGTAGGTAACATGCGTAGTGAAACAATTATGACGACGTTAACACGTAAACCGTCTGGAATTTTACAGGAGAAAACACTTAGTTAAATGACTCTCCGACAGTTGACCGAAATCGATTGTGACATTCGTGACAAAAAATAATAAAGTTTCTAAGAACATACGTAAAAAAAATACATACACCCAAACATATAGGAAGGTACGTAATTTTATTGAAGTTGGTTAAAAAAACAAGCTAAGTACGCTAAGCTAAGTAAGTAAGTGTTATGGAAATTGATAAGTGTATTGGATGTAGAAGACTCAGGTAGGTTCTATCTGTTTTGTACTGTGGACAAAATATGTTTTCACGATTAACATTGTAAAAAATAAAATAGGATTTTACAACATATAATTTTAATGAAGAGCAATTTGTTAAACCAAATTAGCGACACAACAATGAAAAATGAAGAACACTCGACTAGTAAAGTTAACATATAGGAATATCTTGATAGTTGTCTTAAATACTAACCAAAACAAATAATAAATTCATTTTATATTCTGAAGTTTGATGGATTTCAATCAACAAAAAAAGTACTTTTATTAAGTAGCATACAGATCAAAACTCATTGATAAGGAAGAATTTTTGATCGAATTTCGAAGTCCATTCGCACGGACCGTGCTCGCTGCTCGCGCCGATCACTTTACAACCCCACCAAGTTATGTTTCCTCTTGCCACAGTTCCTATTGCTTTATTATAAGGTTTGCTATGGCACGATTCATGTAGTACAAAAGTTGGCGGGCCAGTATTTTAATCGTACGCCACGCCCTCTAGTCACGCAAGATTGCGTTTCTGTACGCCGAAACGCACTACTATACTATAAGCCGTAGGTTACAAAGAAATAACAAGTACCTACTCATTTAAAAATAATCGTTATATCTAGGAGTTACGAATAATTTTGCCCTAAGACATTGGGTAAATAAAAAAAATAATATAAATAAATAATACATTTATTCACGAAACAACCCTTGGTTTACAAACTTATCTTCTGCCAAACTGCAGGACAGTTTGTTGGCAGAGGGGGCTCCTTTAAAGTGATGGGTAGGTTTATATACTATTACGTCGTTAACAAAAACAAAAAATACTATAGTTAGGTACATACGAGTATACACACTTATGCTGCCGTGCTAGTCTAAAAAAACGTATCTTCTATAGAGTTTCATAGTAAGATACGGCTTTTTAGACTAGCACGGCAGTATGGCCTTCCTATTCATAAACGCTTATCAAACCTTAGTAGTTAGTAGTACTTATCTGTAACGTACTTATTATAGTTTTGACAGATTTCATAAGTTTCACGAATAGGGGGTCACATTTCTGGTACTGACTGACTTGCAATGTCTTAAACCGTACTTATAGTGTGTGACGAAACATATAACCGACATACTGCGGCCAACACCCCATTGGGTCACCACCGACCAATCACATCGACCAATACCCAATATCGATCGATACCTTAGATAATCAAACTACAATTACACCTGCTATAAATTTTATCCGTCTCGGTAAAAAAACACTCAATTTTCTTCCAGCCAATAGGAAAAAGACTATCAAAGGTGGGTAAAAAAAGTAATAAATAAAAGACGCGAGCGCACGCAGCCGCTGGGGGCGGATCGAATGGACGGCTCGGTTTCTACTCAAACCTGTTTTGTTTTAAAATAACTACATGCCCAGCTACAGCTGCCCGTGAAAATCAAATTGGTATTATGAATTCAAAAATTTACGTAGCATCAGTATTTAATTAAGTATGAAAACGAATGACAATCAGAAAACGTAGGTAAAGATCAAAATGAAACCGTCTGCAATGGTTTTTACGACTAGGTATCAAACCCTTTTTTGAAACAGGGGAATTACAGCTAGCAAAATATGTCTTCGGAAACCTTTTGTATTTCAGGTTTACGCCCCACATTCTGGATAAAAATCAGTGGAAATCTTTTTTCCTGTAAAATTCTACAATTTACATATGAAACTATCAGTATTTTTAAAGTCCAAATACGATTTAGAATAAGAGACTGTTCTTCACGTATTCACTGGTCAACGTATTTTTTTAATGCGTTTGAAGTCTTATATTTTTTCGTAGCATCTCGACGACACCCCACATAATTTACCATTTAAATCGATAACCGGTAACCATCACTAGGGCCCAGGAATCTAGCCCGCTCCAGGTAAAGACTGATGGTTGAAAATTACAGATAATTGACCGATTACCGCACCGCCTTCGGGGTGACTACGTAATGTACTGATTATAAACGGGACGGGATATAATAGCATCGATTTCGATCCAGGATTCAGCGAGGCTTATTATATTAAGTGGAGAACGAATATGAGATTGGTGACGGCGTAATCATGTGTAATCATAGCGCGGAACGGGCATGTAAAGTGGCGGTCCCGGGTTCCCAGCCCGGCTATTTACTGACCCGTAAATGGTCATGTCGTTCCTTCTATTATGTAGAATTTATTACGTGGGACTGTTGAAATGAAAGGTTTATTGTTCGGCTTTTCTATTTCAACCACTCTATTGTATTTTACACTTGACACGAATCGAGTTAAAACGAACTTGTCACACGTTTGTGGCTATGTAAAAGATACCTGGTAAGAAAATATTTCAATATATTTCTTTGGTATTTTTAAGCTATGAAAGACTGACTAAAACTTAAAAAATACTTTAGTAATGTTTAGTACCTTAACAAACTGAAATAAACACATAAAAATCTCTACGGGCATAATAAAATATCGCAACAAAGTTCTTATAAGATCCTTTAACATAGTTAAGTAGACAACCTCTCCGGGCCCGAAGGGTCATCCCTTTATTTCACAACAATCGCTCGGAAATTGATATTGATGCGAATTTCCATAAAAATAGGGTTTATTTGAATAAAGGATGACCGGCCCGTGAGGGACGGGGCCGTACTTTATAAAATTGTCTGCCCTCGGCCTCGGCCCGTGATGCATGACCCGGAGGTGTCGGATGACAGGAATGTTACTTTTACCGCATCTGATGACTTCTCATATTTTTGGAACTTTGTCATAGGTTTCAGTATCATACGTATATTTTGATGTGACGCGTAAAACATTTGCAAGTTCTAACTAATTTCTAGAGCAACATTTAAAGTCCGATATTTGGTATAAATTAAACGAATGTATGAAATCTAATATCCAAGACGGGATGTTTTTACAGGAATTTGTAAAGCAAATTTTAGTTAGGAACAGTTTTAATAAGTTCAACGTCAGCGATACGAACAGATCGCATTGACAAATGGATCTAATGAACTCCCAAATGTACAAAAATTCACGGAAAGTAAAATATTGACGCGAACGGAAGATATATCGTCAGATAATAGCCGTGACATTGCTGGACATTTGTTCCCGTTGATTCCGCGAGCAGGGAAAACAAAGTTTAGGGATATCTAGTATATGGTGACCGCGAGGTTAGTATGAACTACATGAGAGCTTAGCGCAAACTTATACTGGTTATAACAGCCCTTCAACTTACCCGTTATCGGAAGGTGGTTAGTAAAGACACCCCTGCACGGCATCCCCCGGGAATGAAGCCGGGACCGCCACATGGCAGGACTGACCGAGGCCAAATTACATCTACCCCATTTCACGGAACTTTGTTATGCCCTTAGTGTGTTGTGTGATGTTCTACTGGAGTGTTAAAGTTCAAGAATGATTTTGAATTTAGTATGATACCAGTGCAGTTAAGCTAACAAATAATTATATCAATACACTAGGAGGAAAAAACATCCAAACATACATCTGAGTCTTGAATGAGTTTAAAAAGAGCCACTATGGCCAATATACTTGAGCTCGAATGGAAAATGTCCTATTAATTTGCTTGGAAAAACAAAACCAAGACACCGGGGCAAACAAAGGCGCCGCTACGAAACGGAGCGAAACTTTCTTACTAATTAATTTAATCCCTTTGAGCCCTATCCCATTTGCCTAATTGAAGTGCGGTGTACATGTCAATTCTTTGCTCTTACTCTCAAACCATTCACGAACCATTTTAAACCTTAATTTTTAGCGGTAAAACTCAGTTTACATTACACCATTTTCGATTAAGTTCGAACGACGTTAATGATATGAGGGGCATACTTTGTTCCGTTTTGCATAAGTGTTGAGCAGACCTATTACGGTTTTAACAGATTGGTTTTTCTGAACAAAAACTCAGCGTTTATTAGACCTGTCTAATGCATATAAGTTTTCAAGGAAACGCCTACAATATTCTGAATAATTTTCCAAATAAACACATTAGAAGCACCCGATATTTACAGAAGATAGTCAAAATTACATGTTATTGGCTGAAGATAAACAAAAGAAAGTAAGTGGCGTGTTTGATGTGAGTAAACAAACACTCAGGCCTATATTGACCGAACGGCTAATTTGGCTGTAATGTCTCCATATTGACAAATAGGAGCAACCAATTTGTGGACATATGTATAAGCATGCATCAGCCCTAAGTTTTTTTTTAAATACATACATTCAAAAGCCATCTTTTATTTAACAACTAGAGTAACTAGACTCAAAAGGAATTAAAATATATTTGGATTGTAATTTTTCTACAAAGAGAAGGTTTAATAAAATGACTGCATACAGTCTCGTTGATTGCTTACTTCCTATTCAATCAGAAGTTTGATAATGAAATTAAATAAACACCGCATAATGATAATAGAACAGTTTATGTTAAACCGGTATATATTCTTGTAATGGGAATCAAATCTTACCCTTAAGCATATTACGCAAACACGTAAAATTAAGGTGTTTTTGTCCAAGTTTTGTGATGAAATTAAAGCACTTGGGAGAGTGGATGTGGCTGGTAGTTTTATGTAAAAATAATAGTTTTCTCCTGTATATCGTAATTAGGTATATACAGGGGTATAAAGTGAGGCAATATTTTTAACCAGTTTGTAGAGCGGTTACTAGATACCGTGCCACTACGCGAAAATGATCTTAGAGGGAATAGAGGACCTTTCCTAACATTTTAATTTATTATTTTTTTTTATAATCATGGCAATAATGGTTTGGTTGCTCTCATTATTGTGAAATATCTGACCCTGAGAATTTCTTATAAGAATAAATATACTGGTGATTTTCTTTCAGGCATTTTGTAAACAGCATCAAAAGTTATGGTTTATTATGTGCTACTAAAAGATACAAGATTTGTTAGACTGAAATTTAAAATTTCTGCATTTTTATCCTATACATATAATAAACGTGTAAGGAGAAATCTTATTTGTTCGCTATGTTCGCAAAAACTACTGCGCAGAATTTTATGAAATTTTGTATATGTGTAACAGTTTATATCCCGGAGACACATTTAGAGTTGTTTTTCCTGCAAAACGCACGCGGTCAAAGCCGCGGAAACAGCTAGTACACAATAAAGAGCACATACTTCGAGTACGAGACTTATAAACGTAAATTACCAAATATTTCTCCATATTAAATAAATATTCCTTTTAATTTACAATCTCCGAGAAAACCCCCAAAGCATCCTAACAATTAAACAAATTGTCCTCTCTCATAATTGTTACAATAATTTACATGAAGCGACACATGGCACTGGCGCCGCGAAAAGGTTTAATGGCAATGGCGGCCCGACCGCGCCAAGATATATCAGACGTCGTTGTTTACAAGAATAACGGAGCGCCGCTGGACATTGCAGCGTTCCACTTGGTACCTTCTATTTTACGCCATATTAAAAAACACCAGACTCAAGATGTTGTTTTTAACAAAATTGAAAGAAATTTTCATAACCATTTCTCAAACTGATATCCAAAGGAAAAGAGTGCCGTCCTTTTCTTACTCGAATTATTTTTTACTAGAAGGTTTGAACTTTCTTAATCTACGCCGAACCTGAGATCTAGTGATAGTGTCTACTAGAAATCAACGAATCTCCTTAAATATTACCTACCAACATTAGGTAGGTATGGTTAAGTTGTTTAAAGATTACATTTAGGGTCGTTGCGAGAGATTTATGGAATAGTATCATTTGCACAAAAAAAACGGACTATAGATAGTTACACGTTTTACCTACCTATAGCGATTCAGGATAAAGTATTTTATGGGTCTCAAGCTTGGTCCAAGCAATTTTGCCTTTGTAAAACTTACTCTATGAAATGTCCATTCTAAAATGAACAAATAAAGTCTGTGACCTTATTTACATTTATGATCTGTCTTTAGACCAACTAGCTAGCAAGGGCGTAGTGAGGTACGGACAGGAGGGGGCACCGGTCCCCCCCCCCCCTCCCTAACAAAATCCTAGCTAAGCCCTTGCCAACTAGTGTAATAAGGGACATCGACACCAAGTGGAACTGTACAAAATACCTCAGTTGGAGTCGCATGGTGCCTCGGGATTCACACAGTTAATTTAAAACTCAGTGGAATAAACAAGGGGTAGCGCTTGCGTTTTATGGCGTTTGCGAATGCAATGATGCTCCTCTGCGGCCGGGGACGTATTTTATAACGCTAATTAGGTGTTAGGAGCTCTTGGGGACGTTTTATTGTGGATAATATTGCGAGTGGTCCATGAATGTGTCGTGTTTGGAGTTTAAAGCAAAGTGTTAGCTGAATGCCTGTAAATTAAAAGTAGAAGAATATAGATTAATTAAATTCAATTTCCTTTTCAGTTTCATAATATAAATTACTTCTGAAAATAGAGTAGCAGAATTACAGGTCTAACAATTTTAGATCAGGTACCTACACGTATGTGTTTTGCGATTCTAAGGTTTTTCCATATGGTCAACATCTGTCTATTTATATGGCTGCGTTTTATTAAACTATAAGTAAAAAAAATGCCGTTGGCTTCTCTTTCTAACAAATATGGTTGTAATAGTCAATTTTAGCTATATAGTTAGTAGGTATAACCAGATCCATCAACAAGATGATAGATTTTCAGGATCTTTTTTAGTAAGATTTTAAATTCACGTTAAATATTGACTTATCTACTACACAGTTGTTTTGCTACATTGCACACGACACAGAACAGAGTAATAAGGTATATTATATTTTCTGTGATAAGATTTATTAAGCCTTATTTAAATATTCTGTGGCACACAAAACCAGTAAAAAAATAAATATACAACGTGTTACTTGAGCCAGTAAAACCCCAGACACCCCAAATGATTTTCATTATTGCTAATTAATCTAGAGTACTTATTGATATTTCGAAAGATATTCTTATGTTTAGTTGTCCTTGCAATTCTATTCAATTGTTACTCTACATTTGTTGCGTTGTTGTCACATCTCAACATGTGTCATGTCAACCTATCAACCTACTTTGTCAATTTGTATGACATGACATAAGATGACATACTTTGACACTATTGACAGTGAAAAAAAAATTTTTTTTTTCAAAGCTGCCAACTATTATTAAATATTCAACTTCTATCTCCTAACCTCTTGATATAATGGTAAACTGTAGTATTCGAAACTTTTACACTCGACACGTAAAAAATTGAAAATTAAAGAAAAAGTATACCCATGTTAAGATATACTGCATTCGATTCCACTCTCGATTCTGAACAAACAGTTTTCAGGTTTTTAGTCTTGGGTGTAACACGTTGTATATATAATATCCATGGTTAATTTTCGTACCGTAAAATGGGGTGAAACCTAACATTCAAACCTCGATAACATTTTATTTTTACATATGTAAACTGAATGGTATCCTCCGTGATGTTGGACTCGATTACAGAGATAGAAAGATTATATTCCAACTATACAAAAACCAAGAGTCAATCATCGAAATAGAAGAAGAGAGAGAGAAAGCCAAAATAAACCAAGGAGTAAGACAGGGGTGTCCACTCTCACCGCTAATATTCAACATTTTCATAGAACATGCCATTCAAGAAATAGTAGAGTCAGATTTAGGAGGAGTTACATTTAATGGGGAGAAAATTCAATTTATCCGATTTGCTGACGACATTGCGGGTTTTTGCCGAAACTAACTCCAAACTACAGTTATTAGTTTCAAAAATGAATGATATTTTCACACAATTCGGACTCAAAATAAACTGTAAGAAAACCAAAATTCTGACCATCTCTAAACACCAATCTTTACACAATCCAATATTACTACAGAACACAGCAATAGAACAAGTCCAACAATATAAATACCTAGGAAGTATTATTACCAATGACTCCAGATGCACGGCGGACATCAAGCAGAGGATTGCAATGGCTAAAAAAGCATTCAATAGCAAAAAACACCTGCTCAAAGCACACATCTCGAAGAATGTCAAAAAACGCTTAGTTAAGGTGTATATCTGGAGCATCGCTTTATATGCGTGTGAGACGTGGACGCTAACACAACGGGACAGAGAGCGATTGGAGGCCTTTGAAATGTGGTGTTGGCGGAGGATGCTAAGGATTAGCTGGACAGAAAGGAAGACGAACGAAGAGGTCTTGAGCATGGCAGGAGAGAAGAGATGCCTGTTAGACACAATAGCTAACAGAAGGGGCAAGATGGTTGGCCACTTGATGCGGCACGACAGATTCTTTTTAAACATCCTGGAGGGCAAGATTGAGGGGAAAAGAGGCAGAGGAAGGCCCAGGCTCACATATCTCAGCCAAATAAAAGAAAAAGTTTCTGTCGTGTTGTACGAGGGAGTTAAAAGGCTGGCCCAGCAAAAAGAAGAGTGGCGATTACTCCACCGACAAGAGCATAGCTCTTAAATACTGATGATGATGAAACTGAATGGTATATATAATATTCCGGACGTTGGTTTTTTTGTTTTTTTATGATTTTAGGTAGTTCCGTTTCATAACTTTACCGATAAAAACGAAATCCCTCCTCACTTTGTGTTGGCGACTGGCTGATTTGCCACCTTTTTATACCGTTTGTTTTTATATCCTTTGAAGTTGTCAGTCTGCCTTTAGTTGTCAACACGATATCTTCTTGTAATTTTCCTTGTGCTTAATCTTATTAAATATCTATTTATTACTTGCTTGGTTCCATCAAATATTCATACACACACCCATACAGTCCTCTACTAGACTATCATTTTGGTCCATTCTCGCCGTAGTTTTAACCTTCCATCGAAAAACAATTGCCATTATTTTTCACGTAAGTCATTGTAAATATTCATTTCATTTCAAATCATTATTTGCATTGCTAACGTACATTTATCACCATGGTGGAAACACGTAGTAAGACAAAGGCAGACCCGACGGCTACGGAACCTGACCGGGTGCAGCGCGAACGGCGTGATCGTTCACGGCGCAGCGTCCGGCCGGGTTTAGCCACCCGATGATGGTTCCTGACGATGGTTCTTCGGCATTGCCAGGTAGTTCGGGTATACCAACGATGGGCAGCGTCCCAAGCGGCGTAGACCAACCCGGCCCCGCCGCCGAACGCCCAAATACTCGATCTATCTCGCACAGTGAAGGAAATGCCAAAGCACCAAGTAAAAGCGCTTCAAATGTTCACAGCAAACAGTCTTGCAGTGAGCGCACGCACTCATCGCGTTCTTCAGCGACCGTGCGCGCCCAAAAGTTAGCTCTTGAAGCTAATGCTAAGCGACGCCAAGTGGAACGTGAGCGTGAACTTGCACAGCAACAGGCGGACCTCGAACGTCAACAAGCAGAGCGCGAGTTTGAACTCGCGCGTCAACAAGCGGAGCGCGAGCGCGAGCTCGCTCGCCTTGAATCCGAGGCAGAAAAGACGGAGCTGCAAGCAAAACTCGCCGCTCTCGAAGCTTCAGATAAGTCAGCTAAATCTCGTAGTTCATTTATTTCCGATAATCATTCTGAAAAGCGCACTGCCACCTGGGTTTTAGAACAGAATGCCAACATGACTAAGGTAACTTACGGAATCATGCCTGGTGAGGGACCGGCTGTCACTTTGAGTGACCCCTAAGGACCTTATTTACAGCCGCCTGCCCCTGCCAACACGGCATCTTTCGACATGCCTGACGTCAACCGAGTAACTCATCCAAAACCCACAAAAGCCGGCTTAAGCTATAACAACGAAACATTGGCACCACGACTACCATCTGAACAACCTCTATTAGACCCTATTACAAAGCTTTCTCAAGCGATAAATGCCCTTTCAAACAGACCTAAAAAACCCGAACTCGTTACGTTCTCGGGTGAGGTCAACCAATGGATGCAATTTAAAAGTAGTTACGAGAGAACTAAATCTAATTTTTCCCCTTCAGAAAACTTAGACCGTTTGAATATTGCCGTCCGCGGACAAGCGTACCAGTCCGTCGCGTCGCTGATGTGGACTTGCGAGAAGCCCGACGACATCGTGAACGCGCTGGAGCAGACCTACGCACGACTGGAGCTGCTCATTGCCCGCGAGGTCGCCGAACTACGCAACAGTCATAAGCTAAGTTCTCCTAAAGATTTAAACGCTTTAGCTAACAAATTGCGTAACTTTATTACGACCCTTACGCTACTCAAACAAAACGAGTACTTGTCATCGCCAGAGCTTTTTCGCTGCATTCTAGTGAAATTAAGCGAGCACACTAGAGCCCGCTTTACGGACTTTGCATCAACTCACAGTCCATGGCAACAAAACCTAACAAAACTTGAACTGTTGTCGCGTTTTCTTTTGGATAAGGCCGACAAACAATTAAAATGTAATTTCGTTGTAGATAGTGCAGTTAAGGCGCCAGTTCCGCCAGTGAATTCGAATGTATCTCGAACTAACGCTTCGAAATTTCCTTTTAAAAAGGAAAATATCCACGCTACGGTATCTAGCGAGAAAGCATCTGAACGTTGTTCATATTGTAAACAAGGGCCTCATAACATAAAAACCTGTAAGAGTTTTTTTAAATCTAACGTTGGACGACAGATGGCGCTGGGTTCGAGAGACTAGAGTTTGTTATCGGTGTCTGAAGACCAACCCACATACGTGGAACAATTGCCGTGCGAAACGCTGTGGTGTTGATGGATGTACTAGACGTCACAACGCGCTCCTCCACGGCACAGGGACGGACGACGCCAAGGCTAACACATCATTAAGCGGACAGCGTAACAACTTTCAAACATCTGTCAGTTCAACATACCCTGTTAATGTAAATAGCACTAACAACGAAATAGAACTCCCTAACAAAATTATGACCACCGCTGACTGCTCTATTAATGCTACAGGTTTACCATCGATCTCACGTCCCCGTCCCCGCGGCTTGCTGAAAGTGGTCCCTGTCGTACTCGAGGGCCCCGACGGCAAGTTCGAGACGACAGCACTACTCGACGAGGGCAGCTTTTCAACACTGATCGACGGTGAGGTAGCATGCACGCATCGGCGCGAAGCCCACCTGTCAGGAGCGGCTTCACATTGAAGGTGTCTGTAATATGACCAAGGAACTTGACGTAAGTTATGTCAATTTCTATATTGGTGGAAGAAACCGCCCCGATCGTTACTTGATAGAACATGCACGGGCTATGACACCCTTAGGGCTCCGCGCACGATATCCAGATACAATAAATATCATGGACTACGAGCACCTGTCAGGCTTATCTAACGAACTTTCACACACTGACGTTTATCCTACCGTTCTGATAGGCGCGCCTGACTGGTATTTATCTTTAAGTCGCGAAGTGCGTTGCGGGAAAAAGAGCGACCCAGTAGCCTCAAAGACTTTGTTAGGATGGGTTCTCCATGGCGCACATTCAACGTCGTCGAAGCCTTTCGAGTTTGTCCATCATGTTACCGAAGATTTGGACACACTAATTAAAAGTCAATACGAGATTGATGCTTTGGGCATAACATAAGGCTCCACGTAACAACAACGAAGACCAGCGGGCTGTAGACACCATCGAATCTTCGGCTCGCCAACTCGACGACGGACATTTTGAAGTTGGGCTGCCTTGGAAGGAGGACTTACCTAAAACTATACCCGATAGTTACCCGCAGGCTCTATCACGTTTAAAGGCCCTGGAACGACAAATGGCAAAAGATCTTGCGTTTGCCGCAGCGTTTAAAAAATTTATGGACGATATGATCAGCAAGGGTTACGCCGAAGAGTGTGAATCGGAAACTTACCATCAGCGCCTTCCATCAAACATCTCTTCAGTCAACCCAGACGGCTCCATTCGCTGGTACTTACCAATTTTTGGCGTTTACCATCCGCAAAAAAGGAAACTAAGGGCAGTCCACGACGCAGCTGCTGCAACAAAAGGCGTAAGCCTTAATAGTCTGCTTCTACAAGGCCCTGACCTATTGTCTTCTCTCCTCGACATTTTGTTCCGCTTCAGAGAAGGTAAAGTTGCCTTGAATGGTGACATAAAGGAAATGTTCCCGCAGGTTAAGATCACCGCAAGAGACAGGGACGCTCAACGTTTTCTCTGGATGCACGAACCGGACTACCCGGCAGCCTGTCAAGCAATAATCGACGACCATTATATGGACGACTACCTTGGCAGTCATTCTGATGTTGCTGATGCTGCTCAACTAGCTATTGACGTCATTGCAGTGCACAAATCCTGCGGTTTTGAGATGCGCTCGTGGACGTCAAACTATCCGGAGGCACTCTCACTTGTCCCGAAGGAACTCCGCAGTGACGCAACTTCAGATGTATACCTACCTCCAAGTAGTGATGTTGGCGTTTTAGGCGTTAAATGGAATCCACGTCTAGATTCGTTAGGGTTTCGTGCCGTACCCCAGATACCGACCGACAATCTAACCAAACGAATTCTATTATCAAATGTTATGAAGGTATATGATCCTCTCGGTCTGCTAATGCCTGTCGTTATCTGGGGCCGCATTTTGATTCAGAGACTATGGCGAGCAGGCGTTGGTAGAGACACAAACTTGCCTGAGGTGTATGTCAGCGAGGCTGAGGCTTGGTTTGCCCAGCTGCAGGTTGCAGCTAACATAAAAATCCCTCGCTGGTATATGATCAGGTCGGACTTTTCAGACGTTCAGCTGCACATAGTCACCGATGCTGGCGAACAAGCTTATGCCTGCGTTGCTTATTGGCGTTTTACTTACAGTGACGACTCCGTGTCAACGATGCTCATCGGCAACAAAGCGCGCGTCTCCCCTCTTAAACTGGTTTCTATTCCTCGTCTGGAATAACAAGCCGCAGTTATAGCGTCGCGTTTTGCACTAACAATTTTACAAGCCCATCGCCTCAAGCCCTCCGCAACCACTTTCTGGACTGACGCATCAACCGTCCTTAAGTGGATCCGGAGCGATGCTCGCGCGTTTAAACCCTTTGAAGCTCACAGATTGGGAGAGATACTGGAAACTACAAATCCGTCCGATTAGCAGTGGATCCCTACCTCTCTAAATGTCGCCGACGATGCAACAAAACCAAAAAAATGGACTTTACCGCGACTCATCGGTGGTTTACCGGCCCACCGTTCCTCGTTGAACCTGCACACGCTTGGCCGACCGAGCGCTTTACGGATGAGGAAAAGACTTCATCAGATCTCGAGTTAAAATCGGATCTAATGGTTCTGCTCCTCGACACCCCACCATCATCGTCAGTTCCTGACCCAACGCGTTTTAGTTCTTGGTTGCGTCTTCTAAGCGCCACCGCCCGCGTTCTCCAGGGCGCACGACTGTTCCGGCTTAAACTATCTCGGCCAATAGATCCAAATTCCATTGTACATTAACGACACCACATCTCCCCACCAACTTCATGCGACAGACATCATAGAAGCGGAGAAGATGTTGGTACATCACGCCCAGACTGAGAGTTTCGCCGAGGACTTGGCAGCCTTGCGATCCCCGAAGCCGGTGCCCAAGGATAGTCGAATTAAGAAACTCGCGCCCATACTTGACACAGAAGGCCTACTAAGACTGAACACGCGGATAAGTTTCGCACCAGGAGTCAATGAAGAAACAAAATCACCCATGATACTCGATGGCCGCCACCACATCTCACGCCTTTTAATCCTTCACGAACATGTCAGGGCTTCTCACCAGTTCAACGAGCTAGTTTTAAATGAACTTCGCCAAAGATATTGGATCTTAAGAGCCAGAGGAACTATTCGCGGCGTGGCGAGCGCCTGCTTAAAGTGTAGAAAGTGGAAGAATCAACCAGCCCAACCCCAGATTGGCGACCTCCCACCTGAACGACTCGCCCACCACAAACGGCCGTTCACTCACATAGGCCTAGACTATTTTGGCCCTATCTTAGTCACCATATACAGACGCAGAGAGAAACGGTACGTCGCCTTATACACATGCCTGACTTCTAGAGCGCTCCACCTCGAAATTGTAAACTCACTTACCTCAGACAGCGCCATAATAAGCCTAAGACGATTCATCGCTCGCCGAGGATCACCCACCACCATATTTACAGACAACGGGACAAATTTCGTTGGAGCGTCCCGAGATCTGCGCTCCCTATACAATGACTCCATAATAGAATACGCAACAAATCACAAAATCAACTGGCGCTTCATCCCACCTGCATCACCATTCATGGGCGGCGCCTGGGAGCGACTTGTGCGGACCGTTAAAACAGCCCTCAGATCCTGCCTGACGAACCAACCAGTTAAGGAAGAACTCCTGTCGACCTTTCTACTTGAGGCAGAAGCCATAGTGAATTCTAGACCGCTCACATATGTCTCGTCTTCCCCAGATTCACCAGAGGCCATAACGCCATTTCATTTCATTCTGGGCTCTTCATCAGTTGTACCGTGGACTACGTCGCTGACAGACGCAGACTTGTCCCGACGATGTGATTGGCGGCGAACCTTGCGCATGGCAGACCACTTTTGGGCACGATGGCTACGCGAGTACCTTCCGATGCTGCGACCAAGAGGACCCAACAGCATGTCGTTCAATCTTGGTGAAGGTGATGTGGTGTTGATCGCTGATCCTACCCTTCCTCGTGGCTTGTGGCCACTAGGAAGGATAGCAAAGGTCTACTGGGGGCCTGACGGAGCGGTCCGTGTGGCAGACGTCCACACCAGAGGGGGCATGCTGCGCAGACCGGCCCGAAAGCTAATTTTAATGGAAGCTGCGACTCAACCAGTCGCCACCAGTGATTAGTGTTCCACTTGGGGTCTGGTATGTTGGCGACTGGCTGATTTGCCACCTTTTTATACCGTTTGTTTTTATATCCTTTGAAGTTGTCAGTCTGCCTTTAGTTGTCAACACGATATCTTCTTGTAATTTTCCTTGTGCTTAATCTTATTAAATATCTATTTATTACTTGCTTGTTTCCATCAAATACACACACCCATACAGTCCTCTACTAGCTATCACTTTGGATTTCATATAAAGGTGATTTTGGAACATTGTTGGATCGATTTTTTTTTCTTATGAATATGACTATAGCTCCATTTGTAATACGAATACATTATTTAGGTAGCAGCAGTAGCCTTTAAAAACCATCTCACCTCCCTGGCATCCCTTCTCTCCCCATTCATAACCCAACTCTCCACGCAATCCCTACTCACCCCATTTTACGGTATGCTTGCAAATGACAATCACCCAAATAAGTAGTTCTTTTGTTTATGAACTAAAGTAGTGTGACGGAAGCACGAATGACATAAGAGTTCACCCTTTACAATACAATACTCTCAGAATTGAGAGCAAGGCGATGCAATGAGCCGTTTCATTGCCTGCAGTCGCGCTCCTATCAATCATTGAAGGCTTTTTTGAGTTTAATAAAATAAAATTTGTATTTTGTCATCGGTGCTCCCTCGTGTTTTGTGCCAGGGCCGGACTCCGTGGAAATAGATTTTAACTTCCGCGTATCTATTATAATTAGGCGACTTTCACACTGCTGCGGTTTCCGCATGCGGTTAGTTCCGAGCGAGATAGCGCTTTGCATGTGTATAGCGATGTCACGCTTGCACACCGTCGCCGCATCAGGTTGCGGCGCCAGTGTGATAATCGCCTTAGTACCGTATTTAATTCATGTTGCGAATCTTAGCACACTTGAGTATTAAAGTAAATATACATAGCTCTAGAACCTTTTTAACTCGTTAACGTACCATAAAACTTATTGAAGTAGCGCTGTAATCTCATTTAAACAACTTTTTTGAAAGTACTACCTGAGCTTAAAATATTGCCCGATCTCTTATCGTAATTTTTTTATCCATTAAAAAAATTCAGATTTTAGGAATTAAATTAACTTTATTTATTATCAACCTTTAGTACCATCCAACGTATGTTGACTGCTAAAAACTGAACAGCACAACTTATTATAATTAGCTGCTGTAGTAGTAAAAAATATAGGTTACTAACTCAATGGGTGTTTTTATGCAGCAGTGAATATCATTCGGGTAGGTATAGTCTTTCCTCCCGTTCTTGGCCCGTTACGGATTAGTGTTCTTATCAGTAAACTCCATTGTAGCAAAACCGCAAGCGCACGCGCCACGACAAAAAAAAGGATTTGGGCTCATGTTAGCGTTTATAGAATATCTACCATATGGACCACGTAATAAGATTCAATATGAAATAATACAAAAAAGCTGTATATTCTTAACGGTTGCGCCCAGCGTAGGCGACTTAAACGCTCTCCATCCAGCATATCTTGACACCGAGATCCGAAACAAATATGCGTAATTGGAGACCGCGCTTGCACTGGTATTCCGAGCGCCCGACTAGGCACCGCTTAGGAGGCAATTGGAATTATTCCTCACGGGCAGGTAAAACAGGGTCGGATTTTGATTGGAAACATTTGGACACAAATACGATTTATGAATATTTAATATTTAGAAAAAATATAAATATTGGGTAGGTTAATAACAACAATAATACTGATACAGATTATTTATTAGTAAAATAGGTTCATTTACAAGTCATATAACTTACAATCTAGGTCCTTATACAGTTGTATATTTTAATTTTAACTATAATAGTAGGTATTCCGTTTTCATAATCATTTCATTTGCATTGCATTACAATTCATTTAATTTCATTCAAATCAGTATATAAATAATAATCAGGTTAACAAATTACAGAAATAATCGGTTAGTTATATTTAGTTATACGAATAATCAACGAATTATAAAATCATTTTTTTTTATGTTACACTTACATATTTTTACCTAGAAAGTTAACCCACTGTTGCGTGTTACGAGTAACTCATATTTATTACCTTAACATTAACACATTCAAATCATGATAATAAGCACAACTTGAATGTGTTCTTCGGTTAAAACATGCTGTATTGGCGTTTTACGTTTAATACGTGTAATTAGTGTTGGGGTTACTCATTATTTAGGAATGCGCTACCTACGCACTATCAGCTTAGGGTAGGGGGAAATGGCTAAGCTGGATTAAAGGGTTATCTTTTCCCAGTGTCTTACAAGCGTCGCTTTAAGTACATGTGCTCTTTATTCTATACCACCCTTTTCATGACGACCTGGCTACGTTTTTTTGGATTTTGTTTGCTACTGTTTGGACTTTGGTGTATTAAGTTTTATTTGACCTCTGGCATTGTTAATCTGGACTTTCGATCGGATTTTTACATTTCAAATGTAAAAAAAATCCAACCATGAGAAGATGCCGTTACGTGTGTAATGTTTCGGCCATTAGAAGATGCAAGCAAGAATAAAAAAGTGTCGCGGTCATTGTATCATTGGTCATCGACGAACAATTATTGAAGTCTACGAGTGAGAGTTGAAATTGGACTACGTGGCTCAGTGAAACGAACCTCGTATCTAACTAATACCAGCATAAGGACTGTAAAGTGTGTAATCGCTAAACGCGGTCAACAAACGAAACCTCGATTGACTAAACCAAAGTTTCAAAAAATAGACGGGTTTGTAAAAGACTTTATAGAAAGAATATACATATTTTTTACGTAAAAAATATTTCACCTAAGGTGCCGAAGATTTATGAAGAGCTCACAAAGGAGGGTGGTACCTTTCCATACAAAATGAAATATTTGTATGAAATTCTGAAGAACATGGGCTACCAATACACGACGTTGGACACGAGGAAAAAGTTAATGGACTCACCACGATTGAAAAACCTTCGAGATGATTACTTGAAAAAGATCACTGAATACCGATAACTAGGGAAACCAATAGGTTAATAAACCAATTAGTTATGAAACATGGTATGACACACACGATGTCGTCAAAGTGTAATATAAAGAAAAAAAATGTTTTTACAATTCGTTGATTATTTGATTATAAATGATTATAACTAACCCCTATACTTGTTTAAAATGTACCTGTAACTATCTAAAACATTGATGTTTCATTACGTTTTAATGTAGCATCTTAATATTATTTTTATTTAAATTTCTTTATTCTTAGTAAGTAATTTGCTGTATGTTGTCATAGTCATTTATTTATAATATTTAAAATATTACATGTCAAATTAAAATAATAATATGTCAATAGTATATTACTCACCAAGGACTATAAAAGAAAGAAAGCCCGAAATCGCAGGTATTTGTGACCCGAGCCGCAGGCGAGGGTTGTAAATATGCGATAGAGGGCTTTCTTTTTTACGTCCCGTGGTCAGTACATAATTTTACGTCTCCAGCTGACCATAATGCGAGTTTTACCGTACGCGTAGCGTGCGGCAAAACTCGCATTATGGCCAGGTGTGAAGTAAAAGTAATATTAAAAAAAATGATTTTAAAATTTGTTGATTATTTGTATAACTGATTATAACTAACCGATTATTATTGTAATATACTTACCCAATGTTTATAATAATATATATTTTTAAATTAAATATACATAAATCGTACACGTACCCCAATGTTTCAATCAAAATTCGACCCTGAATTTACCTGTCCGTGAGGAATAATTCCATTGCCTCCTAAGCTCTGCCTAGTTGGGCGTTCGGAATACCAGTGCAAGCGCGGTCTCGATTATGGATATTTTTTTTCGGATCTCGGTGTCAAGATATGCTGGATGGAGAGCGTTTACGTCGCCGACGCTGGGCGCAACCGTTAAGAATATACAGCTTTTTTGTATTAGTTCATATTGAATCTTATTGCGTGGTCCATATGGTAGATATTCTATAAACGCTAACACGAGCCCAAATCCTTTTTTTGTCGTGGCGCGTGCGCTTGCGGTTTTGCTACAATGGAGTTTACTGATAATAACACTAATCCGTAACGGGCCAAGAACGGGAGGAAAGACGAAATTTTTTAAACTGTTTCTACCCGATAAAATTCTCTTACTGTACAATTGGGAGACGTATTTTAATTTTTTTCTTTATTTATTCTGTATTCGCAAAACACTTATTTAACCCCTAAAGGTCCTAAAACTAGAACGCCCTGTGCTCTAGTAATTCGTATGTGATGTACAACTTTTATTAGTTACTCTGTACATGTATAATGTATAATTTTAAAGTACGTTAAAATTGAAACTGTAGCAGTTCGTCCCTGGCTCACGAGCTGCCGCGGCAATGCATCGCATCTGTTGCCCGCCCCGCCCCGGCGCATCCACTGCGCGCTCAACACCGATGTTGCTAAAGCCGAGCATAGACTGGTTAAGATCCTGGGTCATTCCATTCAGTTCAAGATGAGCTGATCGTCCAGAGAACAGTGTTTAACCACTAACCAGAAATATAACTTTTAGTGACAGGAATAAAAATATCCAGGGACTTTCCAACGACATTAATCCATACTAATATTTATTATAAATGGGAAAGTGTATGTGTGTGTTTGTTTGTTTGTCCGTCTTTCACGGCAAAACGGGGCGACGAATTGACGTGATTTTTTAAGTGGAGATAGTTCAAGGAATGGAGAGTGACATAGGCTACTTTTTGTCTGTTTCTAACCCCCCACTTCCCTAAAATGGGGGGTGGAAGTTTGTATGGTTTGTTACCCCGAATTTAACGCGAGCGAAGCCGCTGGCAAAAAAGCTAGTTTATCGAAAAATCTTATGACAGCTTTGATGTACATATAATATGAATTTGCAAGTTGCATACAGGGTGTAACAAAAATACTGCTGATCCGTTTAGGGGCATACAATACAATACAATACAATATTCTTTTCACACCACCTAGTCGTATACGAGCTTTTTCTTCCCCGCTAGGAGGGAACAAAGTGGCACTTTTCTATTCTAGGACATTCGTTGTTTTTTAGCCAGTCCGTCATCACAATCAAATTTCTTATTAAATTAATAGATTCATTATAATCAAGAAGCACACTAAGCACATATAAAGTTAAAATAAATATGATTCAACAATTAAAAAAAAAATTCCCCTAAGGTGGTGTGAAAAGCAGTATGTGTCACATAGGAGCAAAACTATTTTCAACTTGGGCGTTAACACTTGAATCCCTCACTACGCTCAGGAGTCTACTTTAGAATCCCTCGCTACGCTCTGGATTCTATTATAGACTCCATCGCTTCGTTTGGGAATCAATATACACCCTCGCCGTAAATATTTCATTTTGCTCCCTTGTTACACAATCTACTATTATTGCACCACACAAAGAAAAAGAAGTACAGAAACAGTACGTATTGCGACTAAGAATATTTGAATACGATAGATTTTCATAATTAGATTATGATACCAATTATGCCCTTAAAAGCATGATCAGCATTTTTGCTACACCTTGTATAAATATATACAATATGCAGTACAATGTTTTTATAAATCGCCTAAGAAAACGGTTGCATCGCTAAAGGCTAATTTAAACAAGTTGTGGCTTTCAAACGAATCCTAACAGTAAGATATATGCGGTAATATTTTTTCATATTTTTTATTTTTTTTTATTTTATGTAGGTAGTATGTATTTATAGTATGTATGTATTTATGTATAGTATAGTATATATTTTGTATTTATGTAAGAAGTTTATTTATATTTATGTATGATACCGAACTGAGTATCTACCTAATTAGATCATAAATTATAATACAACTCATCTTACCGTATCGTACAGTATCTAAGTCTGCCTAGCACTTCCAACTCTCTCTCTCAAGCGCTCAAACGTTAACAGGAAGAAATCCCTTAAAGGGATAAGTTCGCCTTTGTACGTATATGTTGTGTTACATGTATTTCGTTGTGTTTTCTTGTACAATAAAGTGTTTTACTACTACTACTACTAAAACGGATTCGAAAGTAATCGATAAATGTGATATTTAGGAAGTCCCTAGTTAATTTACATTTTAGCCACAAAAACTTCTACGTCTGGTTATAACAAGCATATAGAGTCAGTATACTGAGTTTGCATCGAATTGGCAGCGAACATCTATGGGGGTCTGACTTGACGTAGGAATTTTGTCGGCAAATTAAATATAATAAAATTTAGATAAGCTGCCTGTGTTGCTCTCTGCATAATTTAACCAAACTTCCTACTAAATCTAAATAGGGGTCTTGTACGTGGTAAAATTATCGTAGTATTGTGAAACAAACATTTTATTTTGTATTTTAGTGCACCAATTCCTCAGTGAGATGACACACGTTGCTGTTAAGGGCGACCTTTTCAAATGACGGATTTTCGAATCGGCAGCGACAACTTTATTAGTGACTAGCTTTGTTCTGATTGCCTCCCGCTTCGGTATACCTACACGAACTTCATGCATACAGGAAAGCGAGAAAGCGAGCGGAATCTTAGAATAATTTGCTGCTTGAGGACACTGTTATCGGAGAATGTTCTAGACTGGTCAGGTCGCAACTATGGTCATGGTGCTGCTAATAACATGTAATATTGACCTAACTGTATTTATGTTGGTTATCTTACCTAAGAAGGAAATGTTGTTAGGTATTTACCTACCTATAGTTAAATTAGCAAGTCACCCGCTTCAAGCGCTATAGTTGTACAAATAAGTCATACACACTTTATGCTAAAAGCTAAATTTTACGCTGCGCACTTATTAGCATATTCCTAATTTTTTTCAATACTTTAGACTCAAATAAGAAAAACATTAATAATGTGCTTGCTCATTTTTATTCCAAGTACAGAGCCACCACCAAGAAATTGGTGGTGGCTCTGGTCGTTGCAGTTCCCTCCAGACTTCTCCTCTTAATGAAAGTTCCTTCTTTTACAACTTAACGTGTATCATTTCTTTTATTTTATGCACGTAACCTTTTTCTTGGTTATCCCTTTCCATGAAGTGACGCATGCACCCCGAAACATGTTCCCAAATAAATATCAAATTTAAAAAAATATTTGAACGAGAAAATTTCTTATTATCGACCACATTTTCCTGGCCTAGGTTGGGAAGCGCACCTTTCCAAGTTATAGTGCCGTAGACTGCACGTGCACCTGCAGTTTTAGATCTCCCGCTTTTATGGCCCGCTCTCACGTTAGCAGATCTTTAAACCGAAAGTAGATTAACAACGACCCATTTCGCCTTTAATACACATTTCAATAAATCATTTAAAAAAATATTATTTTGGAAAATATTAGTCCACAATTTAGGAATGACCTTTTACTCCGAATATGGTGAATCTTGAATTGTTGGCCTGGCCTCTAAAATGTAAGGAGTTATGGTTCTTAATACTTTTTAAACGAGGCAGCTTAAATTAGGTAAGTTCAAGTACCTACTTGAGACACCTGTCTCAACTAAAGTTCGATATTCGATTACGCTACTTTCATATACTTACCTAACTGCTCATGGAAAAGTAGCGTTAGTGGATTTAAAAATATTACATGTTTTCTGTGTATATAATACACATTCCGTGTCCATGTCCAATAACAATAATACCTACCTACACACGATTTTGAATAAGATTAAATTACCTACAATGATATCTGAAAACGCTCTTAAAAAGAAACAACAACTTAAGTATCAAAATTCTACGTCTAGCATTCTGGTTTGTGTAGGCAAGTAGTCTCGATAATATCCTCAAGTAACATAAAAATTGCTTACTATCTTAAGGTAATTTTTTTACATTGCCACCATTATCGAAAAAAATAAGCCACAGGTTAATTTATTCGCAACAAATTACCACCGTTTACGAGAAAATCGGTTTTCGAAGTAATCTCATCTGACCAAGCAAAGAGCGGGAGGATTTCAGTTGAGTTATTTTTTTAGGTTGTTTTAGGTAATGATTACTACGACTACACAAGGAAATGATAAACTAACAAAAAAGTACATTGGTTCCTTTAAGATCAAATATGCAAAAAATCATGCAAATATCTGTGTCCAGTGTCCAGTATTGGAATCCTAAACAGAGATAGAAGAAAAAAACCGGCCAAGTGCGAGTCGGACTCGCGCACGAAGGGTTCCGTACCATTATCTATAAAAACGGCAAAAAAATAATAATAAATAATAATAATAAATACTCTTTATTGCACACCTCATACAGTTACAAGCACAAATTTTACAATTAGATAAATTTAGGTAAAGGTAACAACAGGCGGTCTTATCGCTAATGAGCGATTTCTTCCAGACAACCTTATAATAATGTCTGTTGCATGGGAATATTTATTTTATTCTATTTTTTAGTATTTTTTGTTATACTCGTAGCGGCAACAGATATACATAATCTGTGAAAATTTCAACTGTCTATCACGGTTCATGAGATACAGCCTGGTAATAGACGGACAGCGGAGTCTTAGTAATAGGGTCCCGTTTTTACCCTTTGGGTACGGAGCCCAAAGAGGTCACCTGGAGCTAACAAAAATTTTAATTATGCGAAAATTTGTGTCAAATTTCAATGTTACGCTACGCCTGTAATTTTCATTATGCACCCAGCGAGCGAAGCGTCTTCATTTCAGCTTGGGCGCCTTGCGCCAAAATGCTACTATTCTTCTCTACAGGTTTACCCAACATTACTCAACCAATTTTCATGATATTGTCGATTAAAATTTTTAACAAAAAATGAAAATGGCAAAAGAGAAAATAAATTATTGTGAATTCATTGTGATATTGAAACAAAAAGGAAGTAGCAATTTTATTTTTACTAGTAGTACAAGTAGGTTATATAATAACTGTAAAATGATTAATGAATAAAGAATAATATAAGTGGGGGTCGCGAGGAGCACAGAGCCACTAGTAACATTTCGTTATAGATATAGCAAGCTGGAACTTGTAATTTAAATATGGTTATCCCTATCACGCTCCACAGGCTCGTATTATTGCAAACTGTAATACAAAGTACAAAAAAGGGTTATTTTCTCAAATTGTGAAACGCACGTCGGTCGAACGCTGGGCCGAAATAATGATTGATGATGGCAAATAAGCGGTTGCCGTCGGTGTAAAAAGCGGAGGCCTTGCAGCCTGGTGCACTGACCCTGTGATGCACCCGTGCAAGTAATAACTAGGTACCCTACACATGTAGTATATCCAGTTATATGTAGAATAGACTTGTTGGACCTGTGGCTATTTTCATAAATTGTTGTTAGTTCAAACTTTTTTAGAATTACTAGAAATTTAAGGTAATTCCTACTCAGAATCGTAAAAAAGAAATGATTCTAGGCACAAAAAGTGTTCCAATTTAAACATAGTTTTTTTTAGAACATATTTTTATATTCTTGCATCCACCAGTTGAACTAAATAACAAATAAAATTGAAACTTATAATTTTTTGTTATAATATTTAAAAAAAAAATGTTTGAATAAGCTCCCATGTATCTCATAATACAATCAATAATAGGACAAAGCTCGAGATCTCTATGATATAGTAGTGTTTTGGTATCATTCATGAGTCCATGCTGCATGGTTAGAGGTCCCGTTTTCATGTCCAGACTTTTGAGATTTCGCCTATTCGATTTTCATACAAAACTCGAAAGTTTAGACCGGCGTTTCTATCTTTTTTGAAGTTATTTTATCAATTAATTCAAACTGAACAGGCATGTTTTGTTGAAGTGAGTAGTAACTGCATAGAATATTTGCAATTTTTCGCACCGACCTAAATTCGCATTTTTGGGACCTCCACTTTTCATATTTTATAGGTACCTTGAAAGTGTTATTAAGTGAAGTTTTCTAGATATATCAATAAAATATAACATTTTACGTCATCGTACATTGTTATGATAGGGAATTAATACTTAACATCAAAATTGTAAACAAAAAAGAGCTATGCTCCACACTTCTGGCCAAGGCTCTATAGGTATATATATTGATTGTATGTTTCACCAGAAATTATTTACATATCTCAAATTCAATTTTCATTAATTATTTAATTTACGATGGACACATACTAACTAGTTATAAATTACAATTTAAGCAATGTTTATAATTAGTATAGGTACGAATACAATTTTGTTCAGTACACAGGTAGATCGGCAACAAGATCCATATTCTCATTACATTTGATTATTGAACTAAAAATGTTGTATGGTAATGTTAGATGTGTCATAAAAATATACCATCTGTAACAGGTAAAAGAAATTTGCTGGACAAACCGCTCCAAAAAGATTGATCGAATCCACTCCACGTTGACCAGCGACGTGCAAAATAATCTTTAATTATTTCTGGCTTCGATTAATCAAGGTTCATAATTAATTCCTTGGGCTGCCTCAGTCAGGTAGCGGTGCCGACAGGTGGGCGCAAATCGACAGGAAACGCAGTAATTACAGGAACAGGAAGAACGGGAAAGCGGGGCCGAGGTCACCTGCCTGCATCTTGGAGACGCTCAACCACGCTATGTATCGTAAGAATTAGAAAGATTATGACGAAAAACAGCCCATGTGCTACGAGTCCTGATTGTAACATATGAAATTTATAAATTAAAACTTTCGCTTAAACCCTTTTTATTCAAAACGTAGTGAGGTATACGTTACGCAAAATTGTGTATTCAGTCTTTTAATATATTTTTAAGAGTTGATACATAGGGCTGTTAGAAAGCAGCAACACCTTTAATTTGCTTAGAACTTTTAGAGACGTTACTTCAGTTTTTTATTTATTTAAATATCATGTGTTACAATTCATTTTATACCTATATTGTATTAATTTTCGTAGCAGGTATTCCTATAGTTATTCTACGAGTTTTAAATATCCCCAACTAATCAAAATATTTATTAAAATAATTTGATTTGTTCATCAGTTATCCCCACCTAACTTTTCTTTGCCTTTATAAATTTTCAGTGTTTTATTTTTAAATTATCCTACTGATTCCTAGGACTTCCTGTCTCCGATCAGAAGATTACGGGCCGTCACCATAATTTATGACAGTTTAACAGTTGACAGTCTGTGGACGCGCGCATCTGACGCTAATGAGGCGCAACCCTTTGGACACATGTCGCTCCAAATTGTACCTCACACTTGCGGTCACTGGAGGACGCCGATCCAGTACCAAGGGGCATCTTCTTGCATTCAGGGAAATACGCATTTCATAAAACTGATCTTATTTCTACCTATGTACCTAAGAATTGTAGGAAGAGTTTAAGAGTAACATTTGGACACATTAAAAAAAGTTTACTATAGTTGCCTACTGCTGTTTCATTTTTAGTGTAACTGTTGTTATTCTATAAAGGCATAAGTTGTCTGTATTGTATTCAGTTATATGTGCAAATTAAAAATACAAACAAAACAAAATTACCTACATTTTTTCTCATAATTTAATATCTAAACATCAGTAATTGCAATTCACACCAGCTAAGCGGGCACAATAGTAATTACAATTACTTACGGCATATTACCCTTTAATTAAGTTGCCGAGCATTAATCACAGCACGGGCCACGATTACATCGGTTCCATTACTACAAATGTTTCAAAGTTAAACCAAGAAACTTTTGGTTCCGTAGGAGAAATGGCCAGCCCATTCCAAAATAAGGAGACCTAAGGTGAAGACCTGTATCCACACAGATCAGGGGCCCGGTTCTCTATAGCTTGTCACTTGTGATAGAAGCGGAAGTCACTTTTTGACTCCTTTTATTGGAATGGGACTTCGCTTGTTTCACAAGTTACAAACTGAGAAAAAGCGCCCCAGGGGGTAGCCAATGGACTAAGAACTGGCCACGTCAGATATGACACAATAAGGAGAGCAACAAAACCCGTCTGGTTAGATTGCTATACTATCCTTATTGCTAGATTCGGGCATCTGGCAGCTTTTAATGGGTGGAGGTCAGAGTGACAGACTAGCAAAATTTTTGAATTGAAAAATAGTAATACCAAAATAGGTAAAAATTGCCGAAGTTGTCTTAGTTATAAAGGACAGGGCCTATATTTAACATTAGACCAAAAAATATTGCGTAAAATATTATTATTACGGAAACAAAAACAGTAGGCGACAAACTATGAATTACATTATACGTCGTTTGGCACTACTTTCCCCCAACAGAAACTTTTGGCAATGATATTATCTAATTATTTATATAATTTCTCATAATATTGCATCAAACCCAGAACTCTAAGATTTGTTTTCTTGAAGTTGTTTACATTCTTTGACCTCCACCATTTCACAGCTGCCAGATAACCAGATCTGGAAATAGGCATAGTATAGCAAACTGACTAGAGGGGTTTCGTTGCTCTCATTATTATGTCATATCTGAGGTGGCTTGCTCACCGTCTACAAGTGACAATCCTAAAGCGACAATGTCAATCGAAACTTAAAAAATGTGTGCAAAATGATCACGTGACTTTTCGTTGGCATCTGTCATTCCGATTCATTCCCGATTTTCCGATTATTTAACAAGTGTCATCTTGACTGCGGCCTCTGACTACCAAACCAACTTTAGTGCTTAGGAACCTTTCTGGGAGTGAGTTCCAACTTCCAACCTTAGGGTCTAATTCGACTTTAAAAAGCGACAGTACAAGTAGGCTAGCCTAAAAGCTAAATATTTTTATGACCTTTTGTTTACATAAAAACTCACTTAGGCATTCTATGTAGAAAGTAATGGTCAGAACGGGACCAGAATACGCGGCTGATGAGCGGATCTCCGCGCGGAATACTTAAATAAGTTTTTAGCCTTATTTAATTACTAGCTGTGCCCGCGGCTCCGCCCGCGTGGAATTCGGTCTGTGTCAGTAAGCGGCTAATTCACCCCTAATTTCTCTCCCGCTACCCTGGAGGCGGAACTTGAAGTAAAGTTGACAGATGGATACGCTAGAGGACAGTAGTCCTAATAAAATATTTTACAATTACCACTAAATGAACTACACTCATAAATGTATACTTTTTTTTATTATATTTGTTTTTGGCATGATTTAAACGACATAGAGTGTAGTAGGTGTATATCGGACGATACAGGACCACTTTTGTATTTATACGTTCATGTCCACGGCAAATATCATCCAGATCGATCCTCCCGTCAAATCAGTTGGGGGGTGAGGGGGGGGGGGGGGGGTCACAAATGCAGAAATGATTTTTTTCTATTTTAGGTGCACTTGGAGGGGGGGGGGCTCCATGACCCATGCAAATTTAACTCAATCGAGTGTAGTGGCTACCCCCCCCCCCCCCTTTTAGACGTTGAATTTTTATAGGCTACGTATAACCTGGCTGGGGATTTTCTAGAATTGGAATTAGTAATCCTTAATTGGGTGATTTCCGGGATAACAATGAAAAAAAAACCGGCCAAGAGCATGTCGGGCGATGCTCAGTGTAGAGTTTCGTAGATGCTGCCCTGTTAGAAAACATCCGTTCTAAAGGTCGTTTATTTGGCGGCGCTTACGTCAGTTTACTATTCGGCACTTCCTTTCACTATGCGTTTTTGACTAATAATTCAAAAACGGCTGAACCGATTTTATTCAATATAGTTTTTATTGAAAGTTCTTATCAGGCCTCACCAAATTTCAGCTTTCTAGTGCGAACGGTAACTGAGCTAGACCGCGGACAGACGGACGGACATGGCGATGTAACTGTTACGTAATAAGGCCTAATTATGTACAGAAGCATACACTGCTTTACCTACACACATATTAAAAATCCATTGAAACCATTAGAATGACCACCATTACACCGCCATGACCAATATTATTGCGCCGGCGGTCGGGGGGGCGGATTTTCATTACGTTACCGTAGGTAATCAATTTTCATACGTTTTTACCACACTGTCACAGATAATACACTGATGTTACGTTACGTTATTGGTTGCAATAATGTTGGTAATTAATTACATACGGTTCCGAACGCGGAATAGAGGATTTATGATATTGGTGTAGATCAAGATATTTATTCGTCAATATAAGCACATTACAATGCACTAATGAACGTCAGAGAAAAATAAAATACGTGAGTGTCGTGGAAAGTGTGTGAATCAAGTGCGATTGGAACGAAGTTATGTTACTTAATTTTATTTCATTTTTTACTTTTTCGTAAGTTTTGTGGTTTTATTTTTTTTTGCATTTTTTTAAAATTTTGGAAATTTTGGAAATAGTGGAAAATTTGGAAATTTTGAAAGTTTTGGAAATTTTGTGAAATTTTGGAAAATTTGGAATTTTTGGAAATTGTGGAAATTTTGGAAAATTTGGATATTTTGGAAATTTTGGAAATTTTGGAAATTTTGGAAA
Source organism: Pammene aurita (assembly GCA_947086415.1). Taxonomy (NCBI): domain Eukaryota; kingdom Metazoa; phylum Arthropoda; class Insecta; order Lepidoptera; family Tortricidae; genus Pammene; species Pammene aurita. Next base: position 40,350,561 of record OX352291.1, read on the forward strand.
TTTTGGAAATTTTGGAAATTTTGGAGATTTTGGAAATATTGGAAATTTTGGAAATTTAGAAATTTTAAATTTTTGACATTTTCGAAATTTTTGACATTTTCGAAATTTTTAAAATTCTCGACTTTTGAGGTTCTCGACTTTTTTCACTTTTATCACTTTGCCACTTCTCAGTTTCACTACACTTCACTTCACTTTATTCTATTTTATATATTTTTTTATTTCATTCCATTTTACATGTTTCTCAATCGTATGGGTGTCGCGTTTTCGTGACGTGACGCTTTTTCGTAACGGTCACGTGACTTTTTTTCGCCTAGGCCCCCATCCGCGAACCGTCCGATAAGGAACTTCGTTCCATAACTCCACCAGTTCTAACCCTGTAGGTGTACCTCTGGCCCAAGAAGTATTATGAATTTATGACCGAAAAGAAATTCTACGGGACTTATTTTTTTCAAAACAGTAATACATTATTAGATCATAAAGATACAAAATAATGCGTAGTTCTTCAAGAAGATATATCAAAACTGCTTGAGAGACAGATAATGTACCTATTGTTTAATTATAAAGAAAAATAAATCCTAATCTGACTGCTTCACAAAACGTTTGATATGTTTTCCTACCTAAACGGTGTCCTATAAATGTTAGATGATTTTGTAGTAGTTTTTTGGTTTGCTGCAATAACCCTTTGACATTCATGACATTTTCAAATATTTCTTAAGAGCGGGTAAAGGTAAATTTAAAGCATCGACGGGTAACATGTTATAAATATGAACACCTTGACCAAGAAATTACAAATTATTTCAATACCAACTTTCAACATACAAACTTTCAACCCCCTTTCCACCCCTTCCAGGGTTGATTTTCGAGATGAAAACTGTTCATTATCCTTTCCCGGGACTCAAACTATCTCTACACAAAATTTCATCATTATCCGTTCAGCCGTTAACTAATTAAAAATACTTGGAACGTGTTCTGTTATCGATTCTAAGTATCTCCAGCCAACTTTTTTTCGAATATATTCCATGAACAGACTTTCGACCTTCTTCAGCTTTATTATATGTATAGTATTGAAAGTACCTTTCAGGCGTCACTTCCATTATTTTTTTCAAATTTTTTGGACCTACGGTTCTAAAGTAAGATGGGGGGGGGGGGGGGGGTTTGAAGAAGAAACTATCCTTTTTTCATCTAAATCAGTTCAGCGGTAAAAAAAATCTTCATACCACCTTCCAACCCCCTTTTCACCCCCACAAGGGTTCGAAAACTATCCTATGACGTTTCTCGAGACTCAAATAATCTCCATACTCATTTCTATCTAAATCGTTTCAGCGGTTAAAAATTCTCCATACAAATTTTCAACCCCATTTTCACCCCCACCAGGGTTGATTTTCGGGATTAAAACTATATATTATCCTTTCCCAGGACTCAAACTATATCTATCCAAAATTTCATCAAAATCCGTTCAGCCGTTTTCACGTGATGCGCGGTCAAATAAACAGACAAACAGATAAACAGATAAACAGACAAACAGATAAACAGACAAAAATTCTAAAAATTGTTGGTACGTGTTCTGTTATCGATTCTAAGTATCCCCAGACAACTTTTTTTCGATTATCTTCCATGTACAGACTTTCGACCCTCTTCAGCTTTATTATATGTATAGATGTATAGATTCCATTTAAGTCTGCTCGTGAATATTCAACGGGGGATTATTAACATTATATTTTATACAAGTGACCACAGCATCTAGGTATTTGCATGCAGCTGTTGCTTCAAACGAAAAATCATTAAACATATGAATTGCTGTAAGTAATAGGTAGCACCTAGTGGCGTTTAGTATGTCTTGGCAGGGCATTACCGTGCCTTCGATTCTGTAATCAGATCTTTACGAACCCTTATGCCTGAAAGTTCCTAAAAAAAATGTAAAACAATTCTTTTTTTATGTCAGAATTTTGTTGAATTGTTTAATCTAGGGAAAATATATGTAGGTTAGTATAAAAAGGCATGCGGAGACAACAATTATTCAAAACTGTTGTAACAAAAATAGCCCCTTTTGATGGGACTTGATAACCTACGGAAGAGTGAAGTCTTCTAACAAGCAAAACATAATCATTTGGATCCCGGGAGACATACTATAAGTACATTTTCATGCGATTGCAATAACAAAATAATACGTATCTTTTAAATTTTGACTTGTTTTTTTAAATTAAATAACGCGTCACATAATTGTAATTCTTACACGGATCCAATCAAACTTACCCACGATCATTTAATAAGAGGAAAGTTTGGAAACTGAATTTTTAATAATTCTTTTATTTAATCAAATGTGGGTAGCACTCTCTTTTTAAGAACAATAACGACCCAGTCTCCCAAATCGCCATAACGCCACAACTCAAAGAAGTCATCAATTGGCTGTTGGCAAATCAAGGTCAACAAACCCGCATCTCAGTTAAATACGACGCTGTATCCACCAGCAACCGCCGGAGCCGTACAATGGCCGAGAAAAAGTCCTAAATCGTAGGGTGTAATTAAGGCGGCCACCCACCGCAGCGACCTCGAGCTTCGAGGCCTTGACCGACAGCCCTAATGAGTTCACAGACGGAGGCCTAACCGGTGACACTGGAACTGCACCTTAACGATTGACTTTGAGAGAGAGCGATTTAAAGCTGAAAACTCGTTTATACTGCTGAAAAAGTATATTTGACGACTTCTGGAGCTTAGAAAAGTTTCTACCTTAGCAGACGCCATATTGTTGCATTGCATTTCTCATGCAATGCCCGAAAATCAAACAACAAAAGGAAAATACCGACAAGCCGGTTACTAAAGTTTTTTACTTCATTTCAGCGACTGGCACGGAGAGCTGCGGCCAGACGCGGTACGTCGTATGTAGCTACAACGCTAAACTTGAAACACGCGTACGTAAAAGGCTTAAGTTTCACAAAACAGGTTTTCTTTAAAGACATTCTGTTTTTCAATTCAAAAGCTCGAACACGAGAGCTCCGCCTACACTTGATTTAAAATTAGAACTCTTGCGTGACAAACGCCGGTAACTTCAAATTATTATGCTCAAAAGTTAAACTTTATGCACGAGCGTTAGAGCACATTATTCCGCGGTAGTTTATCTGCCGTAAGGTGGGTTGCTCCGTAAATGCTATTGGCCGAATCATGCAACGTGAAACAAACAAGAAACACGAGAGCGAAAGAGACGGCGCCACAATAAGCGCAATGCTTACATGTTTTAACTCACTACCACGTCACTAAAAATACGAATTTTGTTCCTTGGAGACAAAGAAGATCAAATTCAAAATAGAGTCTTTTTTAGGAAGAAATAACAATTATATCAAATCAATTCGGTGTTCTAAAACTCTAAAACGTCAAGGACAAAGATAAAACATGCATCGCTGCCTGAGTGAGAAGAGTAGAGACGATATAGTAAGCGAACGTTCCGCTTGGTTTCCCAAACGTAACGTCCAAGGGGTATGCTAACGTTACTGATCTTAACGCAGCTTGATAGAGATGGGTTTGAATTTGTCGGTTTTGTGAGTTACACTGTTTCGGTTGCTGGTGTTTGGAGCGGTGGGCATGGCGGGCCGAACGCGGTGACGATTCGTTTAGTAGACAGTTGACAGTCGCCACGCCACACTGACATTACGATACCACTGATAACAATTTTCTATAGATGAATATTTTTTGCTGACACTCCCGTATGGCGTTTGGATACGACATTGAACTCAGTGGATTTGTTACGAGGAAGTGTTTATAGTGAAGTGTTGTGATTGTTAAAATGACTTTGGAGAAGTTGTGTTGACTGTACGTAAGTGTGAAACTGAAATTTAATTGAAAAAGTAAGTTGGTTTTCATAGTTTTTAAAATTGAAGGTGGCAACCCACTTTAATGATATGATATGCGCTATTTATTTTTACGTTTATTTCTGTATGAATCTAGTTCTTTATACTATGATGCTCTGGTTTGGTAGAGCGAATTTAAAAAGTTAAAACTATACCCTCAATTTTGAAAAGGAGCTTCTTTAATTGATTGGAGCTTTGTTATATTTCAATAAATAAGTAGGTGATAGTTAGGAACCGTTCTTATTCAGAATTATTTAGGGAAATACGCCATGAACATGAGTTTCAATGAATTTAGACAAATTAATATTCGGAATTACCTACGTTTAGGCTTCATGTATAGGTAAGTAGTTTTTTTATTAAATTCACGTCCTGCATAGGATGATGGTGGTCTAACCTTAAATAAATTCATCGACGTCATAATGCATAACAAAAATAACAGTATTTTTATGGTAGGCACTTATTTATATGTATTTTTGAGAAATATTTTGATATGGTATAAATTATTTAAAGTATAGCTAAAGTTCTACGAGCCCCAAATGCAATGGATTTCGTCTAGTACAAAAGAACTATCCCATTTATTTTAATAATTATGACATGTTTACTTCTAATAATGGGGCCAATAATAGTAATGTTTAATGTAGTTTATTTTGATTATATAATGGAAACACTAAGAGACTTTTGTAGCTGAAAAAATGATTTTTCAAAACCATTATCCAAATTAATTTATGCTCTTCTGTTGCACTTCTGACCTCATAGACTCAGCTATGACGTGTCGCTTTCACTTATAATAAAATCTCTTTGAAAACAAAAATCATTTTGTTGATTAGATTGATATTACTTGCATTTTAATTGTATTAGTGTAGGACATCATATTTAATCCAAATATTACAATTACAATCAATACATTAAAGGCTGATGAATTTTGACCCAAAACTACTTTTCCGTACAAATAGGAGAGCCTAAGATAATGCTCTGAGTACCTAGATGAAAATATACGTATGCATCAGGGCTCGTCTACATAATAATTCGATATTTATAATACACAATACATTACGTCAGTATAGGGCTTATTATAGTGTTTATAAAAAATGTGTTTACTATAAAAATAAATGTACTAATTTACCTAACAATAAACTGCTCTCACATATAATAACCATAAAAAACTATTTGGTTAATATACCTTCTTATGATTTAGGGCTTACCTTAACCTATGTTAGCTCTACTAATGGTATATCTATGTGGTCTTATTTAGGTAATGTTAGAGATAGGCTTTCTAAATTCCCAAAGGTGTTTAAATTTAACTTAAATAAGTAATAATATTCCACAAAATATATTCAAGAAAGTAAGGAACCTCCATAATAACTTTGGAATATTCTCAATTCTAAATTATAAACCAGATATGTAGCTTCATACAACCGCACTACATATAAGGTATAAGCAACACACAAGCATCAAACTTCAACATACAAGTAGGTAGACAAATGCTCGGTCTAGTCCAAACTCAAATATCTAGAGACTGGGCCCGCCTCCGTCGCTGGGCGTCGCGCGGACACGCCCCCCGACGGCCGAGTATTCTGTAGCCTCGTGTGAATATATACGAAATTGGTGAGACATGTGTTTCAAATGGTAGAGAATTCCGGTTGCAATGTGGAAGATTTTAGGGAGTCTCGATTTTTGAAAAGAATTACTAACTTATGAACCTATCTAACCATGTGTAAATGTACATTCGATTTCTCCAATAGAATGTATGTACACTCGGACGTTCAAATAAGGTGTTCATATATTTTTGAACGTCTGTGTGTACAGTTGTAGAACTCGAACTCGACTGTACTGACGCTAATGGGCGTTTTCAGACCTCGTTGTATTTCCATGTGTTTTGTGGAACATGACTGTGGGAGATATTTTTTTGTTAATCAACTGAGGATTGTGAAAACTATTGACTCTACAAGTAAACGAAGGTGATTTTCTCACCTGATGATCTCTTCGGAAGATCAGCGCTAGCAATCGCTAGCACCATGCTGAGATAAGGCCATTTCGTGGTACTTTCTCTTTTTTCTACTTCTTTCCCAATTAATTATGTATGTGTGTGTGTGTGTGTCTACTCTTTGTGTCTTCTATTCTATTCAAAAAGTATCCATTATTTTCGGAATCATGTACGCTACTTTTTCATGAGAACACACATTAGTAGGTGACGTAATGAAAAGTCGAAGTACAACTTAGGTACAAATTGAGACCCTTTTTGTGCCCTGGCGGAATCAATTCTGCTCACTATTCTGATCATTACAGAGTAAGGAACAACCTCAAATTTCTTGAAATCCAAACAACTCTTAAAACTTACAACGCTCTCTGAAAACGCTTCTTGTATTGATTTAAACTCACACGATTTCCACTGATTATTTTGACAAAAAGGTTCTTATTCATGGTAAACCGTGTTTAGAATTGTGGCCCATTTGGTTTGTGACATAGATTTTTTACGAGACTCCAAGCTGGGATTTTAGACAAAACTTTTTGTCTTATTTTACTTACCGTTTTGTTTTTTTTTACTTACATACAAATGCAACATAATCACACAATAAATATTATTATGAGTTTACAATTTACCATTCTATTTAATTCATTCAGAATAATTTCAGGACCAAACAAAAAACTTTAAGAACATCCTATCAACAACAGATCATACTAGTGTATTTGTTTGAAAATATAATCTTTAAAATTGTAATGCCATTTAATTAAAAAATCAAGAACCAAACTAAAGACATTATAGAATATCTCAAACACTTACATCTGGAGTAGAGGCTAACTCATAAAACACCAACCTACCTCATAATAGTAGTTTATATGACTGCTACATAATGAATGCCATCAAAATACGAGTGAGTTTCATAATAATATCACACGAGTGTTTAAATGCCTAATTATGTACAGTTACACACACTTCTTTATCTACAGACATATTATAAATCCTCAATGACGTGTTCGGGAACCCTTAGAATTACCGCCATTGCATAGCCAACTGGATTATGCCGGTGTAGGACATCCTCCTCCCCGACACCCGGATAATTCATGACCATGACCAACTTTTATGAATTTTCCTACATTATTGTAATGTTCGAAATTTTAATGTAATATAAAGTATTGGTCATCGATATTGTAAAGTAAACTTTACGATGCACCACAGATACAGGTTTATTAATATAAGCCATTACCTTATCATTTCTGAACATATTATAAGGAATTTATGGGATAAATCATGTAATAAGTGGCCTAGCACATGTGCGGAACTTTCTTTACCTTGTTTGTATTAACTTTTTGAGTATTATAGATTTTTTAACTAAACGAAACAATGACGCATCAGGCCTCTATTTCTCATTAAAATTATACAATTAAATTCCCACTGAATACCTATACTTAAGAAATCTAAACTAAGAACATATACAACCTCACGAGACCATCTGGAGCGGAGGCTAACTCACACAAAACACCAACTACGCTCATACATTATGTAACTCGTGGCCTAGCACACGCGCGGAATTCAGTAGGTAGGTACACGGCGATTTGTTACATAAGGAAGTTCCAGTTGTTTATGCATGAAGCTGGTTTGTTTATGAATAGGGTTGTATCTTACATATAAATCACTGTTTTACATGCTTTATGGCAAACAAAGATGAAATAGTACATTACAACTTCAGAGATAACCAGCCGAGTAATATGAGGCCGGGAATCCGAGTTATGTACTATCGGGTTCAGAATTGCATGGCCAATTTATGGACCATGCAATTTTGAACCTGATGGTACCTATAGTGTTCTCTTCGAATATGCAATAAAATAAAGAATAAAAACTTATTTAATAAAATCCAATCATAAGGCATTAGTCACACGAAAAAATAAAAAATCTAAATCAGCTGTTCGCAAAACCTTACTGTGACTTGTTGCCAAGGTTACATTCAGGCTTAAGCCCGAAAAATTGTATGAAGTTCCATTACAATCCCCGCAAGTTTCTGCGCCCAATACTTCCAAGCCTATAAGGAACGTTACGATAATACCTATTTCATTTAAAACAAAAGGAGGTGGATTCAATGTGATATCACAGTTTCAGTTTCGCGTAGGCCAAAATATATTTTGCTCGAAAGTTTAAGTACCAACATCAATATCACTCCTCCACCAAACAAGTTAAGGTTCATTGTTTTATTATGAAACTGACCGGCGATTGACCCTAGAGGAAACTGGAAATCCACACCTGATGGAAAGTGAAGACAGAATCTAAAATGGAGCTCACCGGTTCATTAATATTCATAACATTAGTTAAGATCAAAATTGCTGTTTATGTAATGCTGTTTATGGTCATTTGCAAGCGCTGCGCCGCGACGCTCCGCAGAGTGCGGGACAGCCGCCACAGCCTCCTGGCCGTAGTGGCAGACAGATGGTACAGTGGCCTGATAAGGCACTGGTCTTCTCTGCATTTAAGTCTAGCACCTAAGATAGTTATATAAGTTAACCATAGATATTATAAGTCTAATTTTAAGTTTTTTTTTTTACTAACAAAATATGGACACAATTAGTCTGAAATAAATGCATTTTATTTTTATTTTATTTTTTTGTGTTCATATTTTTTGTACATAAAATAAACGCCTGTAAAACTTAAACACAATTTATTTTATTTCTAAAAATTTGAGAAATTATATGGATCTTATTATTATTTATAATTCGTTTAATAGAGTTTGCAATTATATAATTTTATTGGTGTACTGCCATCTAGCCGAAAAATTTTTGCCCGATTCCATGGAAACTGAAACTAGAACTGAAATTAGGCGAAAAATATTTCGGCGAAATGGTAGTACACCAATAAAAATATATAATTTTAAACTGTATTACACCTCAATTTTAAACTTATTGCAGTACTTTTAGTTGTATAACTAATGCTTGTCATATTATTATTTTGAATAATATAATTAATTTTTATTTGATCACAATAATATTTAGCAGAGATTCATTTTACCAAGATTGATTTAGCAAAATAGTCACTAAGCAAATTTGTTATTAAAGCTAATTATTTGTTGTCAAATAAGGTTTGCCCAAATTTAAACTTGCATTATTTTTATTTGAACACAATAATATTTAGCCGAGATTTAGCTTTTTAGCTGATACAAATAAATAAATAAAATAAATGAATAAATATTTGGGGACAATCTTACACAAATCAACCTAGTCCCAAACTAAGCAAAGCTTGTACTATGGGTACTAGGCGACGATACACATACTTATATAGATAAATATATACTTAGATACATATAAAACACCCATACCTCACGAACAAATATTCGTGATTAACACACAAATAAATGCCCATACCAGGATTTGAACCCGGGACCTCCTGCTTCGTAGGCAGGGTCACTGCCGACTGGGCTAGGAGGCCGTTAAATAGACCTTTTCTTGGCTCTTATAGTCGCATGTAAGCTTAAAGTTATACGTGTCATTATTTTGGTAAAAAAGTGGGTTAGGTTAGAACTGTGACCCCCAATCAACCCGAATGACTGCTAAATAAGTAGGTTAGGTTAGAACTGTGGCCCTCAACCAACCCGAATGGCTGCTTAAAGAGTGGGTTAGGTTAATTTAGAACTGTGACCGCCAACCGACCAAACGGCTGCATAAAAAAGTGGGCTAAGTTATGTTAGAACTGTGACTTTCAACCAACCCAAATGGCTGCTCAAAAAGTGAGTTAGGTTAGGTTAGAATTGTGACCCTCGACCAATCCGAACTGGCTGCTCAAAGAGTGGGTTAGGTAGTTTAGGTTAGAACTACTATCTAATCTGGCATAATATGTCAATTCTAAGACAAGATTAAGGTACATTAGTATTATGGCATCACAATATTTTGAGAAAAAATACTTATGCCAATTTGAAACATGACCAACTAAATATTTTTTTCAAATAATTATGTTCTAAATAATTATTTTACTAAGTACGTCACGCAAGCGATGTGACACTTCTTATGAGAATATTTATTTACAACGCAGTGGCACGTGCACGTCTACGCACACGCAGCCGGTGTATGTATGTATGTAAACACTTTATTGTACATAAAACAGGACAAAATACAGTCATAACAAAAGAAAATACAACGTACAAAGGCGAACTTATCCCTGTAAGGGATCTCTTCCAGCTAACCTTTGAGCAATTGAGAGAGATACACAAGATAGACAAACGAGCACTACTTATATGTAGGTACTTTCAGAAAGGAAATACTGTAAAATAAATAAATAACAAAGTATTCGATATCTTATATAATATAAATAATATATACACACATATATATATATATATGTAAATAGTCGTATAGATATAACTAAATATACAGTAAATACATACATAAATATATACTAGGTACACAAGTCGTTGGAAAGCCACAGTTTATACAGTAAGTAAGTAAGTTTATTAGATCAAAAAGAATGACAACTATGTACGAGTATACAGTTTTCCCTTGTTTTCCGGTGTGGCTCGGCTTTAAGTGGATTCTGCATATTCTGCAACTCTGGTGAACCTAAACCTGGCCCTACACTCCGCAAGGTGGCTACCTCCACTAAGCTAGTTAAAATTACCCCAAAATTTAAAGTTTCAGAATCAAAGTGTTGTCTGAGACATAATGAGCCAGATATCTTTTTTTCGTTATACCATGATAAAAGCAGGTCACTTTTAAATTACCGTGGACGTGAAAATCCGCGATTTTCCATTACCATAAAGGCTAAACTAAAGGCGTCTCCATAACGAAAACGCCCGAGTACTTCTGTCCCAGTGCATCTCATCTTTAAACTTAACTTAAATGTGACACAGGGTGTCAAGTATTGGGCATTAATGTGTGCAATAAAAAGTTTTCCTCACATTTGTTTGCCCTGCTGTATCCTGGTAAACGTGACGATATCGTCGATCCATATTGTAGTGTAAAAGCGACCCGGTCCCAAATGCGCTGCACCCCTTCGGTGATCCATCACGATTCAATCTGAGTCGCGACACAGCGTCTTACGCGTAATTACTGCTATTCAGATACAGGCTGATACTAATTCTGAATCGTATTGTTCTTTCAAATTTAAGTTAGTAGGTACTTGCTTTTTCTCAATAAGACCGTCCTGTTGTTTATCTCTACCTTAATTGTCTGTACCGGTTTTCTTTTTGAGTTGTTTAATAAGGATTATTTGTACTCTTTCACTAATTTATTTATTTATTCCACCTCAAAAAGGACAGAAGGCGGATTTTAAGCCTTCTCTACCTTTCAACCACAGAGCCATACAGAAGAATGTCAAAGTGGCCAATGTTTGTTTTGTGTTCGAAGTTTACTTCGAGCAATACTGTAGGTACAGGAGGTACAGACTCAAACAAGATTTACTGAAAATATAGCTCGTAAATTTTTTTTACCGGCCAGTCTTATACCGTAATAAGCTAATAACCCTTTCAAAGAAAAAACTGCACGAGTCGTTCTTGCGGTACTATTGTGGGACATTTTTTTGGGCTCATTGTGTATTCCTAGTATTATTTGATCGGTGAATGTAAAGCGTAATTATTTTTGTTTTTTTTCTGTGTTGTGTGATTTCAACAAAAATACGTGTAAACTGAAATAGATTTGCTTCCAGCTTGAGACTCAAACATGGCGGTTGTGTCTTAAGAATAGTTTTTTGTTTTTATTCCTTTTCGTAGTTCAGTGTGTAATATTGATAGCATATAGTACGGTGATCTAACGAACAAGTGTGCAGCTAATGAAGAATTAGTCTCAAAACACGTGTAACCACTGTGTGGGTTAGATAACCGGTTTTATAGCTACGGCCGCCACGTGTTGTTTGTAGGAAGCAGCTATCTCCCTACAAAAAGCAAGGCAATTTTTTAATTAACCGTACTCTTATCATCACGCTACCTTGACACTGGCGAAATTGTCCCAAATGGATAGACAAAAGCCATTTAGTTTTAAAAAACTGAACTGAACTATATTATTTATCATACGGCTACATGTCACTGGATATAGATAGGCATTTCTTCCTTGGGGTAGTAGTAGTGGGAAAGCAGATGATAAAGAAAATCCAGTGAATGCTGCGAGGTCCAGGTGGGACAGTGCAGCTAACAAGTTTGTTACTGTTTTAGCACCACCCAGGGATCACATGTAGGGTTGTCCAAGGTGTTTCCTACGGACGCAGAGTAACATTGATCCCCACTGAACTGAACTGAAACAAATACCAATACTTACCAAAAAAGTACGAACTAGGCCTTGGTTACTTTTACTTATATTTGAGATCCATTTCAGTTTTTAATTTACATGGTTGGTTAAAACTACGAATCAAAATATTTGAGAAAATAATTTGATTTTTTCCATAGTGAAAAATATGTGTTTTAACTTTAAAGAAATCATAAACATCTGTAATGGACTATTATAAACATATATAAGAGCTGGCCATGTCATATAAGACACAATAATGAGAGCAACAAAACCCGAGTGGTTAGATTGCTATACTATCCTTATTGCTAGATCCGGGCATCTGGCAGCTTTTAATGGGTGGAGGTTAGAGTTACAGACAAGCAAAATTTTTGAATTAGAAAATAGTAAAACCGAAATAGGTAAAAACTACCGAAGTAGTCTCAGTTTTAAAGGACAGGGCCTATATTTTAACATTAGAACAAAAAACATTGCGTATTATTACGGAAACAAAAAACAGTAGGCGACAAACTATGGATTATATTATAAGTCGTTTGGCAGTACTTTCCACCAACACAAGTCACCGGCAGCAAACGTCACTGTGGCCAGCCTTGGTGAAGAGTTTGGCATCTTCAAGGAGCAAACTTTGTCTCTGCTGAAACTTCTCCGGGACCAAATAAAGGGGCTCAGCAAGACACTGGACACCATTGAAATGAGGCATCGGAGGAAATTTCTTCTCTTCAATGGTGTTCCTGAAGACCCAGCTGAAACTGTTAGTTCTCGGATAGCCAGCATTATCACCGAGCAGCTGAAAATACCCGATGTCACTCCTGCTTCATTTAAGGCTTGTCATAGGCTTGGTAGGGTGACTGATGGCCGTAACCGGCCTATACTTGTGCGCTTCACTGATATGCATGTGAAAGCTGCAGTTTGGAGGAAGAAGACTTCGTGTAAAGGATCGACGTATGCCATTGCTGAGTTTCTCACTCCTTTTCGGCAAGCTCTGTTTATGCAGGCTCGTAAGGCATTCGGGTTGAGAAGTTGCTGGTCTCAGAACGGCAGCATATTTGTGAAGTTGGCTTCGGGTGGACGGGAGCGCATCGAATCGGACGAGGACATTGAATGTCTGAAGCAGCTTCCCCAAAGCGACGTGCAGGTACCACCTCCCTCTTCTACTCCTGAGCCTGGTGCCGCTGGCGTGGAAAAGGCCGCTATGCGGGCCCCCTGCGGCTAGTCTGGCCGGTCGCAATCGCAGTCGAGGCGAAAATGAAGCTGGTACTCTTCGTCAACTGTATGTTGCTTGTGCTATGCCATTTTAATACCTTATTTCTTCATTTCTTGTGCAGTTTTCACCTTTTGCATCCTTACTCATTTTGGCAGCAAGCGCTTGAAGCGCTTTTCATTACTTTTTTTTTCAATCTTTAACTCGTTAACCGTTTTTATATTCTTACCCACTTTATTTTTATCAGCTCACTCTGTAATAACTTGTTTGTGTTTGTTTTGACGTTTAGTGAGTTTAACATTTGTAACGTCAATTTAGCCTGGTATGTTCGAGACACTTGTTTTGATTCGATATGCCTTGCTTGCTGCCATTTAGTATACTGTAACTGTAATTATGTTAAGTTTTCTGAAAATTTGTGATCTCTCTGGATAACCAGCAGGATAAGCAGGATTGTGAGGCTTAAATATTATTTTTTTGGATAATAATTTATTTATATTGATTTTAATATTATTTTATTATATATTTATCATAAAGTATTGTTTATTCATATGTCTGATGACGAAAACGAAATTTATTATTCTGCTAGCGATGATAGCTCTTCTTTTCATTCTTTAAATTCTGTTAATGGTAATACTTCATTTACTCTGGGTGATCTCGTGTCTTCGTGTCTCGCGAATTTCTTAACTCTTGTCACTTTAACGTGTGTCACATTAATGCCCGGAGTATTCCCTCTCATTATAGTGAGCTTGTTGATACCTTCCTGATACCTTTCTTTCTTTGTTGATACCTTTCTGATAGAGTCCAAATTCGTTCACGCAATTCTTGTCTCTGAGACCTGGTTAAAGCCTACCCTAGACTCAAATTCATATGCTCTGCCGGGTTATGTTTTAATCAGAAATGACCGTACTGGCAAGGGTGGTGGTGGCGTTGCCATTTATCTTAGTAGTTCTATTCCGTATAAAGTCTTAAATGCCACTCCTTCACTTTACTCAGGCGCAGCGGAATGGTTATTTCTCGAGGTAAATGTTAAGGGAGTCAAAGCTGTTCTAGGAGTTGTCTACAGTCCCCCGACCATTGATTATTTCTCCGACTCAAAACGTGTTCTCGAGTCCCTGAGCTCGGATTACACGCACCATTTGATCATGGGTGACCTGAACACCGACCTTTGTAAAGACTCTCCTCAATCCCGTAAATTGACCTTGTTACTGCAGTCAGTGAACTTCTCTCTTCTTCCCTTGGCGCCGACGCACCATACCGCTACTTCTGACACTTGGCTGGATGTCATTATTAGTTCGATCCCTAGTCTGGTCGTAAATCAGGGTCAATTTTTGGCTCCTGGGTTTTCCCACCATGACCTAATATTTGCGTCGTACAAAATTAAGCCCCCCAAATGTAAACCAGCTCTTATCAATATACTAAGTTTTTCCAACATACATTCAGACTGTCTTTTGAAAGATGCTGCAGCCATTGACTGGACACCTGTGCTCTCAGCCTCATCGACCAGTATTAAAATCTCACTTTTCAATGCCTCTATTCTGAAACTCTTTGACGAGCATGCTCCTGTACATACTGTGCGAGTCAAACGTCCACCGGCCCCTTGGATGACTGAGGGCGTTCGCATGGCGATGAGAAGACGGAAGCGCGCCGTCAGACTATTTAAGCGTGATCGGACTGAGGAGAGCTGGATTTTTTTTAAAACAGCACGTAATCGTTGCAACCAGATGGCGCGGACAGCGAAGCGACGGTATATTCACCACAACGTGTCCTCCTCCTCCATGGCCGATGTCTGGAAATTCCTCAAATCGCTCGGCCTAGGAAAACCTGCAAACGGTTTCAATGGCAATTCATTCTCTCTCAACGATTTAAACAGACATTTTTCCTCGGCTCTTTCTGTTGATAGTTATACTAAAGCCATTACCATCTCTGAAATTTCGTCATTCTCTCCCTTACCTTTCGACAGCTTCTCATTTTCTCCCGTTTCTGTTTCGGACATACGCGCCATTATAAAAGCAATTAAATCTAAAGCTGTAGGTTTTGACGATGTCAGTCGTTTCATGATTGTGTCGGTTCTGGATTGTGTGCTTCATGTGTTAGCTGACATCATCAACTCCTCACTGGTTAATGGCGAATTCCCCTTACTATGGCGTAAAGCATTTTTCGTGCCTCTACC
The DNA here is from genome assembly GCA_947086415.1 of Pammene aurita. NCBI lineage: Eukaryota > Metazoa > Arthropoda > Insecta > Lepidoptera > Tortricidae > Pammene > Pammene aurita. The sequence continues at coordinate 40,365,967 of OX352291.1, forward strand.
TAAAATGCACGTGCACTGCTCTTCTTAAGGTGACGGAAGATATTCGTCGTGGCATGGAGGGTCAACTGGTCACAGTACTTGTTTTAATTGATTTCTTCAACGCCTTCAATACTGTGGACCATGACATCCTTCTTGCTCTTCTCAAACATTTAAACGTGTCACCTTCAGCCCTCAACTGGTTCTTATCGTATCTGGTTGGGCGGCAGCAAGCGGTTCGAGTTGACCGATCCTTGTCTGATTGGTGCGATCTTGCGACGGGTGTACCTCAAGGTGGAATTTTGTCGCCTCTCTTATTTTCAACTTTTATTAATTTCATTACGCCTAATCTCCGCTGTCCATACCATCTGTACGCCGATGATTTGCAACTCTATGCCCAATCTTCAGCGACTGACTTTTCATCAATTATTGACAGACTTAACCAAGACCTTTCACACATACAAAAATGGTCTGAGGAGTTTGGCCTTTTCGTCAACCCATAAAAATGCCAGGCTATTGTTTGTGGTAGCAGTCGACAGCTCGCTAAACTTGACCTGAACTCACTTACACCGGTTGTTTTCAGTGGTAAGCCTATAACTTTCAGTCAGAGTGTCAAGGATTTAGGTGTAATAATAGCCAGTACTTTGAGTTGGAGAGCACAGGTTGCTGAAATCAGCCGTAAGGTCATGGGTTCCCTGCATTCTCTTAACAGGCTCAAGATGTTTTTGCCCATCAGTACAAAAGTGTTATTAGTCAATACCCTGATTTTACCCATAATCGATTACGGTGATGTGTGTTATCCGGACTTAAACGAGGAACTTCTTGATAAGTTGGATCGCCTTCTCAACAACTGTATCCGTTTCATCTTTTGTCTTCGCAAATACGATCATGTGTCCTCTTATCGCTCCCAGCTAGGGTGGCTTCCCATCCGTCGACGACGTAACATTCGCATGCTTTGCGCTCTCTTTTTAGTTCTAAATGACCCACATTCCCCCGGATACCTTAAGTCTTTCTTTCAATATTATGGCGTGTCTCGCGACCATCAACTCCGTTCTTCTGGCAATTTGTCTCTCTCAATTCCTCTGCACCACACCGGTTTTATGTCAAACTCATTTTCTGTACGGGCGGCGCGCCTGTGGAATACACTTCCCCGTAATATTAAGAATGCTCCCAGCAAGTTTGCTTTTAAAAAAGCGGTTCGTGCCTTTTTCGCTAGTGGAATGAAAGATTAGTGTTTTCGGTTGATGAGTTTCATCTATATAATATATATGTATGTGTATATAATAATATATGTATGTATGTATGTATTTTTTGTTATATATCGTATATTATGTATATATTGTATTGTATATTATTTTATTCATTGTTTACTTGTAGTTAACTCTTTACCTTTTGTTCTCGTAAGCACCGCCCACAACTTCTCTGCTTTGCCTTAAGGTTGACTGGTAGAGAATGCCTTCTGGCATTAAGTCCGCCTTTTGTACATCAAGTTTTTCTTTTGTGCAATAAAGTTTAAATAAATAAATAAACACAAGGTTTTGGCAATGATATAATCTAATAATTTTTATAGTTTCTCATAATATTACATCAAACCCAGAACTCTAGGATTTGTTTTCTTGAAGTGGTTTACATTTTTTGAACTCCAGCTTGACTTTACAGCTGCCAGATGTCCAGATCTAGAATTAAGCATATAATAGCAAACTGACTAGAGGGGTTTCGTTGCTCTCATTATTGTGTCATATATGACGTGACTAGCTCTCCGTCTACAACTATTCGTGTATTTAAATTACAGATATCCAACTTATAGTAGAATCTCGGTAACTTGAATATTGATTAGGTGTAACCCTTCTTGACACACGTTACAAGTCCTTAGTTAAAAAGGTATGTTCATTTCAACTAAACGATCGCGATATTTTAATAGATTTATTTTATCTGAGTTCATATTGACCCTAAAAAAACTGAATTTAATTGCTAAAATGTTTCCGTTGAATCAGGGGTAACGAACGAATGAATGCCTTGCGTTTTTTTTTATACCACGACGGTGGCAAAAAAGCATACGGCCCGCCTGATGGTAAGCAGCTACCGTAACCTATGGAGGGCTGCAACTCCAAAGGAGTCACATGCGCGTTGCCGACCCTTTACTAAAAGGAGGATTCACTGTATTGATGTCTAAAGGAACAAGAAGGTCCCTCATCGTCAACACACTGGGTCCTCTTTGAGCTCTTAATATAATATATCCAGATGCTGCGATTATTTTTTGTATCAGGTACACCAATTTGCTCTACTTTATGAACCGTACTCGTGAATGCTTATATTGTACGAAGAGATTAGGAATGTCACAACAACTTTTACTACGGGATGACCTCGGCTTGTTTCATATATAAGTCGATTTTTTCTACAGTTTTTTCGTTTTCGTTTGTGGTTCCATAGAAAAACTTGTCTAGTATCACCTACCTAATATATTTTTTAAAATTAATTATCACCCTCTGTATCTCCAACTATCCCTCCAAACCATCTTCGCGTAAATGAATTAAATGCAATGCTTTCGCAACCAACTCCCGTGCCATCCATCACAAATCCTGATGTAACCCATTCGTTCACATACACGTTCATATTCGTTCACATTGCCGAATTTTCAAAATATTCAAAAAAAAAATTCAAAATTCTTTATTTCATAGTAATATATATACGTTTTTGTGATACAGGGGATGGAGCCGCCCGGTAAGCTTATGCTTGTGTTGGGAGGCACCGCTCTTCCCTAGGTTTATAATTAGTACAATTTTTATTTTATTTTATTAACATGACATAATAAAACTAAGAAATGTAGGTAATTATACAGAATTACTAGTTAACAGGTTTTAACTTAATTCTAAGACATGCATTAACAACACAGGTACACTGTTTCTGTTAAATCTTACTTGTTCGATTTAAGGTGTGAAATATCGACTGAGACAGGTGTTTGTGGGTGTGTGTGTGTGTGTGTGTGTACGCGTATGAGTGATTGAGTGTGTTTTAGTACTCTGTTCTTAGCAGCTTCTCTGTTTTGTCATAGGTATAACAACACACATTCAACTTCTCGGTTGACTTCTAATATCTACAACTGTTCTATGCACTCTCATCAATATAATATATATGAAGATACTTAGATAGATTGGAATAATTAATTTCATCAACCACAATTCAAAAGTATCATCGCGAATATCGATTTTATTGAAAAGTGTAAAAACTCGAAGATTAGTAAAAACTGAAATGTATAATTGTTTTTACTTAATTACGTCTATTATAAAGATTCGAAACTACTTCAAGTCGAATATGGACTACTCGTACCTCTTTCTTCTTGTGGTTATTTTTTTTTCTTGTGGTTCCAGTTATAGAGGTTCGTCTTTAATTTTGAGGTGTAATCAAACTTTTGAGAATATTATCGAATACGTGATAATATTCTCAAAAGTTTGATTACACCTCAAAATTAAAGATATGCCCAATACATCATTCAGCAACTGACTGGGTTTTGACCCTAAGTGGTTTGTTTTTTTTTATTTATAAATACAGCACTATCCTCAACAACTAAAATATCTAAACCTTGCACCACTTTCGCGAACTTCCCCACAATCCATCACGAATCCCGGTGTGATGGTGATATTACCAGACATTTATGGGCACATTATGACGGATACCTTCCGCAACGCGTTCACTTTGTCAGTAGTGCGTGGTATTGGCCCGTAGGGTTTATTTATCGCTTTTAATATGAGTTTTACTACTGTTCCACACTCAAAACTGTTTAAAAAAAGATCCAAATAAGTAAGTTCTTATGATTTTAAACATTTCGAATGTTTCTAACCTTTCAATGTCTTATGTTTAAGCGGTGTATAAGGTATTTATATTGAAGCTATATACCCTCAAATAGTTTGATATAACACTTTTAAGTAGATACCTACCACTAAACAAATTTCTTACCATCTTAGAATTAAGAAACATCCTAAGAAACTCAATACTTTATTACCTAAATCGAGTAAAATTTTCTGAGAATGTTAAACAATGAAATCATTTCCCAGCTAGAATAATAAGTCCCTTCATTGATAATAACTAATGCTAACCCTGGTTGCGTTAGCATGGTTAGTTAATCACAATTGATTACCTACTCGTTGATTATTTGTAATAGCAAATAATCTTACATCTCATTTCTGTGTTCTGGAATTGAGGTAAAAGTCATCCTTAAAGAATTCTTCAGTTTTCCCAAAGGTACTCATGCCTGAATCAACCGTAGATACTTGTAGCTAGCAAAATAATAAAAGATACCTAGACGAAAATCTTCTCATGGTCGGAAAGGACTAAAACTAATAAAGTCGTAGGAAGTATTTCTTTTAAATGGCTTATCTACAAAAGAAGATTTCCTCGCTTGATGTATTTCTGCCACAGTCACAGAATTAGGTACCTTATCAGACAAAAGAGACGCTTTGTCTGCTATTGACCCACTCGCACGCGATGCTCTGCATTCCGAGACAAACATCCTACATGTCTCGGCCGATAAACATCAGAGCTGTTGTATTTATTACGAGATGCCTAGCACTCGTCTTCGAAATTCATCACCGATGTGACTTCAAGAGATCTGTCACAAACATACGTAGGTATCCGAAAACCTTTGAAAATTGAAAAAATCATAATTAAAATTTTAGGAAGACATAAGATCGTCAATAACCAAAGTAATGAAAAGTATATTAAATGGCTACGAAATGACAAAAAATAATTGCAGATTCTTCTTGGAAATAAATAAGAAAAGTAACATAAGCACGCTGAGACGTTCGGCGTCCTATACGACACTTCCGATAAGATTACAAAAGTAACTAGAGACATAACAGTACAGTTACTCTAGTAATTTTATTTCGCTGGGAAACTTTCGTTGCTGACTGTACCTTACTCCATACAAGCTACCGATCACTTACCTAATACAGTCACCGGCAATAGTATCTTCCTATACCCGAAGGCCACAAAAATATCTGACACACTCTTATTTGTAGAGGCGTGTCACATATTTTTGCGGCCTTCGTGTAGGAAGATACTATTGCCAGTTACTGTACATCTGAAATGGATATGTATAAACATGTGAGTAAGATTTATCTACAGAAGTGTTGAGCACCCTTGCGATTTTCATACAAAACTCGAAAGTTTAGACCGGCGTTTCTATCTTTTTTGAAGTTATTTTATCAATTTATTCAAACTGAACAGGCGTGTTTTGTTGAAGTAGTAACTGCAAAGAATATTTGCAATTTTTCGCACCGACCTAAATTCGCATTTTTGGGACCTCCACTTTTCATATTTTATAGGTACCTTAAAAGTGTTATTAAGTGAAGTTTTCTAGATATATCAATAAAATATAACATTTTACGTCATCGTACATTGTTATGATAGGGAATTAATACCTAACATCAAAATTGTAAACAAAAAAGAGCTATGCTCAACACTTCTGGCCAAGGCTGTAAAGCAGGGCTTCCCCACTTTTTACCATATGCGCCTCACCCAACGTTATGCTAAAGTACTACGCCCCCCTAGGGGCTGAAATGGGGAGTCAAAACCGAGCAGCTCTAGATTTAAACTGCCTGCTGTACATGCCTTAATGCAGTTTTTAGTGTTCCGTAGTCAACTAGGAACCCTTATAGTTTCGCCATGTCTGTCCGTCCGTCCGTCCGTCCGCGGATAATCTCAGTGACCGTTAGCACTAGAAAGCTGAAATTTGGTACTCATAAGTATATCAATCACGCCGACAAAGTGGTAAAATAAAAAGTGGAAAAAAATGTTTTATACGTAAAGTGAGGAGTGATATTTTTTTTCATTTCAACCCTAACGTGTGATATATTGTTGGATAGGTATTTAAAAATAAATAGGGGTTTAGTAAAATCATTTTTTGATAATGTAAATATTTTCGGAAATAATCGCTCCAGAAGTTAAAAAAAATGTGTAACTTTTGTGTGTGTGTGTGTATAACTTTTGAACCATAAGTTTTTAAAATATGAAAAAATCTAAAGTAGAACTTTATAAAGACTTTCTAGGAAAATTATTTTGAACTTGATAGGTTGAATAGTTTTTGAAAAAAAATTACAAAATAATTTCTGAACTAAGTTTGTAATTTAACCGTATAAGCAGGTGTTTATTGTACTATCGGGTTCAGAATTGCATGGCCAATTTATGAATGAATTCATTGATAAATTGACCATGCAATTTTGAACCTGATGGTACCTGTAATTTCTACAAAATCACAATGAAATGACGTGCTTTCAAATAAAGTTTTGAAAAAAATTACAAAATAATTTCTGAACTAAGTTTTTAACTCTTAAGTGGGGACTTACTGTGACGGACGGAAAACTACGGAACCCTACACTGAACGTGGCCCGACACGCTCTTGGTCGGTTTTTTTAAATCTAGAGCCACTCGCTGCGCCCCCCATTGGATCACTCTACGTCCTCCCTAGTGGGGCGTGCCCTACTGGTTCGGAAACCCTGATCTAAAGGAACGTTGTGTACAGACCACTATAAAACATGCAGCGAAGTTTTGGTGCAGCAGTCTACCTGGACAAAAAAAATGGCCTAAAACCATTCAAATGGAGTTACTTTGTGCGACAGCATTAAAAATGAGATTTCAACAAGATCATCAGCTCAGAGATCAGTAAGTAGCTTGGAAAGATGGAGTAGCCTAAGTGAAGTCGATTATTTTCAACCGACCAATTCCGTTCCCGAAGGGTAAAAATGGGACACTATTACTAAGACTCCACTGTCCTTCTCTGTCGCCAGGCTGTATCTCATGAACCGTGATAGTTAGACAGTTTAAATTTTCACAGATGATGTATTTCTTTTGCCGCTATAACAACAAATACTGAAAAACAGAATAAAAGAAATATTTGTGGGGGCTCCTATATAACGGACATGATTTTTTTGCCGTTTTTATAGATAACTAGCTTTTGCCCGCGGCTTCGCTCGCGTTAAATTCGGGGTAACAAACCATACAAACTTCCACCCCCCATTTTAGGGAAGTCGTGACTTAGAAAGAGACAAAAAGTAGCCTATGTCACTCTCCATCCCTTCAACTATCTCCACTTAAAAAATCACGTCAATTCGTCGCCCCGTTTTGCCGTGAAAGACGGACAAACAAACACACACATACACTTTCCCATTTATAATATTAGTATGGATGGTAAGGAACCCTTCGTGCGCGAGTCCGACTCGCACTTGGCCGGTTTTTTTTTTAATGTATGTGCACTCAATGTATGTTCGAAGACGGCTGGACCCATTCGGAAAATTATTTTTTTGCTCACAGTTGGTCCCATTGTAACCAGGTCAGGATCTGATGATGGGATCCTGGAGAAATCGACGGCTCTTTAAATATTATAGGCACACCTATAGTAATTTTAATATTTTTTACAGTGGCTCGGGCATTTCCTTTTAGTAAGGTGGAGTCCAAGTGAAGTCGATTCTATTTTATTTAAAATTATTGTTTTAAAATTATTACATCTTTTAATATAATACAAAAAGATATAATATAATTGAAAGTTGTGAGGTCTACAGCACACATAGCCACTAGTATTAAACTATAAACCACCCTAACACTCGGAGGGATACCATATACCAGTTCTTTGAGGCTAAATCTAAGTTCTTTAAGTGTAACCTATTTGGTTTTTCTTACATTAGGTATAATCAAATTCAACTGAAGATAATACCCATCCCCAATAACTTAAGCGGTACACCTATCAGTCGTGGTCAGCAAACCTGCTCGCTGCATTATATAGTACCTTATATAGAACAGTGGGCGGCCTCCGGACGCACGCCATTCGATTCCCCGAAGAGGAAATCGTTACGGCGGGCAAATTGGACCCTAACCACTAGTTAGAGGCCTGACACGCAGGCAGGGCTGTTTACTTCTTGTACTTGTTGTGAACAAAGCAGTTTTTTTTTGCCAAATGAAGCTCGATACGAGTTTGCAAGGAACTAGAATTATACATTATAGAGTTATGACACAAAATATATTTAAAAAAAATATTTTAAAAACGATTTTCTTAGGGTTCCGTAGCCAAACTTGTCTAATCACGTCCGTCTGTTTGTACGTCCGTCCGTTTGTATTTCGCAGCTATTTTACTCAGAAACTATAAGACTTATCTTAATAAAAAAATTACTTCAGGTGTATTTTGTATGCCGCTACTTAGTTTAGTAGTAAAATTGTTGAAAAAAGATTCTTAGGGGGACGGGCACTCCATACATGTACCTAATTATATAAAAAAAAACATTTTTTTTACCAATTATCAACATGTTTCACTTCAATCGATAAGTCTTTAAAAATTACATTGAGGTTTGTTTTTAATTTTTTTTTGATGTAGTGAATATTTTCAGAAATTGAATATTGAGCTCGCAGCATATGCTTAAATTAACGTTATAACTTTTTTGATTGGTTTATTAGATGTTTGTATTTGTCATATTTTAAAAAATACTGATTCGTGGAGGAATGTTCCACACCAGCCACGCTAAAATGAAGTAAAAATTTTTTTGTGATTTTAAAAACCATGTCAGACCACGTACAATGCAGGTATGCTTTTATTTTTATTATATCAGGTCTCCCTTCAATTCTATTTATATTAACCGACTTCAAAATTTCAATGTGGTACTATGTTTCTTTTAATGTTTGTTACTTTAGGCTTGCGAGCATCTGCCGGACAAAAAGCTGGCGATCCATCACCTATCAGACGGTACGTGTTAACTTTGACAGAAGACCCCAAATGACCAGATCGGACGCCTTCACTGTATTCAGGTTAACTGTCAATACCTTACCCTTACTCTCAACAGTTGCAGTCCAGAATTGTGTGTCACTAAAAGATCGCCAGTCGAGCGACCATGACAAAAGCCATACTTTCGGTCGATAATTAGATTATGTTCTTCTAGGCATCCTAGGAGATTTGTATTTTGATGGAACCCCTTCCTAGCCCGACCCAGAAATGGAATAGGTTCTGTTTGAAAGGATTCATGGTGTTGTCGGCTTAAGGAATAAGAAAACTGAACATATCTGCCAAATGGCTATTTTGTTATTGTGGTTTGCAGATGTTCTTCTGCAGCTCCGACTACCACACCAAAGATTTTCATCAAGGTTCCATCAGCCTTCCAGGACGGAGATTAATGGAGAATTTATTAATTGATTGGAGTAATTTGACAGCACTTTACATACCTTTGCAAACAGCTTTGACTGCCAGGAGTTATCAGATTATTCCAGTCAATTAAGAATTTTACCTTAACTAACCCGCGGACCGGCAGCGATAGCCATTTCATCGGGGCTCCCTGATAGGCACCTGCACTTCGCGCCCACATCGTCTAAAGCCAGCATTATTAGTATCGGATGTCCCCTGTCGTCAACAGACCTTACTCTCGTTGAGCTCTGGCGACCTTCACTTACTCACCAGCAGTATCACAACACAGGGTTGTTGTAAAGCCACAAACGATAGAAAAATACTCATTGCTTAAAAATTTACTTTGTGAAAATTTCAACAGCTATTACAACTCATAAGATTACTGTTTAACAGGAGAATTGGGTCCAGCGATTTGTAGACAGTAGTTTTATGGTAGGTACCCACTAAAATTCGATTTTTAGTATTTTATGCTAGTAAAATGTACATATGTATGCCATGTGGATTTCCTAACCTTTTTCTATTCCCTGCCGTCATTATCTGATGGCAAAGCCAGCCTTACTCGTTTTTCCTTTCCACTTTACCCTTCACCCGTGGATAAGTAGCAAAAATATTTTAGTAATATTACCATTACCCATTAAGTTTATTACACATGTTGCAAAACTGGCAAAACTTTATCGTGTTTTGACAATGGCCAGGAAAAAGTTAGTCAATAGTTGAATTACATGCCTCTACCTACTGTAATATTAGGTCCTTACATATGAAATTAGCGTTTTATATGGCAATAAACAAAACATTTTTTTAAATAAAAATATATATTTATTCAATCAAAGTACATGCCATCGCTATCTATGCACTTTTACCATCTCAAAGGTAGTTCATTGATTCCTTTACTGAAAAAAATGTCAGAGCGAGAATCAATAAAATCTTTGAAGGCCATTTTTACAGCCTCATCCGAGTTGAATTTTTTTCCTTGCATGAAGTTGTCTAAATTCCGAAAAAAGTGGTAATCAGTTGGAGCAAGGTCCGGAGAGTACGGTGGGTGTCGAAGACATTCAAGTCGTAGCTCCCTTAATTTAGCGGCGGCCGTCAGACGTGCCGTGTGTGGTCGAGCGTTGTCCTGAAGCAACGGTGGGCTAGATCTATTGACCAGTCTGGGTTGTTTAATGGCTAGCTTCTCCATCATCGTTTGCAATTGTTGACAATAAATATCAGCCGTAATTGTGTGCCCAGATCTCAGGAAGCTATAATGGATGACACCGGCAGTAGTCCACCAAACACTCACCATTACCTTTTTCTGAGTCAACTTTCGTTTGGGACAGGATTTCGCTGATTCTCCCGGGTTTAACCATTGCGAAGAGCGTTTCCGGTTATCGTACAGAATCCATTTTTCATCACAAGTAACGATACGATTTAAAATCCCTTCATTATTATGCCGGTTGACAAGTGTAACGCAACAGTCGACGCGTGTGTCTCGGTTTGCGTCGCTCAATTCATGCGGTACCCATTTTTCAAGCTTTTTTACCTTTCCAATTTGTTTCAAATGAATCAAAATCGTTTTATCACTCACACCGAAGGCTGCCGCTAACTCCGACGTAGTTTGCGATGGATCCGCTTCCAATTCTTCATTATCAACTTGGGTCTCCGGCCGTCCACGGGGCTTGTTCTGTAGGTCAAAATCTCCAGAACGAAAACGCTGGAACCAAAACCGTACCGTATTTTCTTTTACAGTATCTGCCCCATAGACATAATTAATCCTACGAGCCATTTCTGCAGCACTGGTGCCGCGGTGGAACTCGTATTCGTAAATAACGCGATATTTTAAGTTCTCCATATTGTGAACGGAACGATGTCAAATGAAAACAAATGACACACTAAGAAAAAAATTCAAAATTCGAACACACAACTAAGCCAGCTTTAATTTGAAATAAACTTGAATTTGGAATTCCTAGCCAAACGCCAGATATTTTGAATCAAAGTGGCCAGTTCGCCAAACGCCAATTTCATATGTAAGGACCTAATACTTATGTTCAGACTTCACCTCTTTTTATGCTATCTTAGGCACCAGCCCTGCCACACCAACACCAAGCGTTATTATTGTTGTCGTTGCATGTTTTACGTGCCTCTTTTTGTTAGGAAAGGGAACTTAGTGCCATGGGTAAAAAGGGTAAGTATTATAGATTGAAATCTATAATACTCTCTCTATAAAAAATGAAACGAATATACTAAAAATGTGCAGTATTAATTTAAAAACAAGTATCCATTTTCAAACAAAAATATATTTCCTTTGCAATAAATGCCATTGCTACTTATCACGTAGGCACCCCGTTAGAGCAAGGACGTGTGGCGTCGCTTTTATGGTCCGCAACTGGTGGACACCCTACCGCCTAGATGTAAACTCGAAAACGTCCGCGACTCCCCACAACGGCTCCCAGACCGAATGTCAATTAAAATTCAAACCGCGTTCGAAATACGATTTTTTCCACTGGAATTTGCGGCGCGCCCGAGAGAAATGGCGGGAACGCACCTTTTTGTTTTATTTTATTTTTGAAAATGGAACGGCTGGCGGTTAAACCTATTTTAATGCGTATGGGTTGCTCTGTGTTTTGAATTAAAATCTGTCTGCGCCCCGCATGAGAACGAGCAATGAAATGTAATTTCCTTTTCTGTTATGAAATAAAAATCTGTTGCATGCTTTATGCGTGGTTCTGTCTAACAAAGAAACGCTCCTACTGTAGTAAATAGTTGTAATTACTTTTCATCAAGAAAACCTTTAACTCGCAGGGTACTATGCTAGGGTACGTTTTTCCCCACGAAAGCATCCTCCTTGCCTCAAACATTTCTATTTGCATAGCACGGCAGTCTTAAATTTGGAGATCCCTCTTGTCTCGCGACGGGGTGCAGGTTTTACGCCGCGTTTCACTTTTCCTGTATTCCCTCGGGGGACCCTTAAAAACGCATAAAAACGGGAGCAAAGCCTACTTATGAATTTGTTTATGGCGCCATTTTAGCGATGTGTAGTATAAAATCTGGCGGTTTATTTAACGGTCGTATAACTAATTTTATGTGCAAGCCAATATGGACTGAAGTACGTAAACAATGTAAATATTGGCTGTACACCCCTTTGAGTGGTGAAAAACCATTGCAAATTAGCTTTGGTGCTTTTAAGGTTCCGTAGCCAAAATGGAACCCTTATAGTTTCGTCATGTCCATCCGTCAGTCCGTCCGTCCGTATGGCACAGCCATTTTACTCAGAAACTATAAGACGTATCTTAATAAAATTTAGACATAAAGGGTATTTTGTATGCCACTATTTAGTTATGTAGTTAAATTGCATAAAAAATATTCCACACATGTAACTATTTTTTTTTTAAATACCAAATATCAGTCACACATCAGTCATGATCGCACATCAATCGATAGGTCTTTAAAAACAACATTTCGTAATTAAGTAAATATTTTCAGAAATAATCGCTCCGACGTCAGAAAAATTGTCCCCCCCCCCCCCCCCCTTTGAGAAGATGCGCCTTATCACATACTTTCTACGAACATTAACGGTTCAGCCATTTTTGAGTTATCTCCAAAAAACTTCTTCCATGAGCCTCATGAACTTTTAGTATTAGTTTGGTCATTCAAGGTATTATTCCATTCATTCAACCCTCAATTATGCGTGGCCCGACACGCACTTGGCTGGTTACACCTGGATACACCTGGTTATACACATATTTTTTTGCACATAAGATCCTAAAACTAACCTAAAACCCACACTTCTCCCAAAACTCATTTGGCGTGTGTTGATGTAATGCATTAGCGGCCATAACATAAAGCTGGTAGCACACGAAGGTCACACATACACCAGATTTTTATGCGTAACACGTTTTAGATAAAGTCACACATCGACCCATCATGCAATTACCAGTTCATAACAATTTTAATAACTTAATTGTTGTCTCGCTATACGCTCCATAATGTTTATTGCAACAATAAACAATTTCGGGTGCTCATTACTGGCGAGTTCATCACGACGTCAAACGCTCAAATTATTCGTCACAGACCACGTAATGACGAGCTCGCATAATTGCAGAATAACCGCGAACAGCCTCCTGGCCGCGTTTAATTTCACAATTTGGGACTATTAGACAAAGCCTTGTGCCGTACTTAACAGCATTACTTATTCCGTTCTCGCTCTGAAAAAGTAATCTCAAGAAGTCCTGATGACTATCTTCATTAATTATATCCTTTCTTTTGTCTACGTGAGATGAAATCATTTAATTGTCAATTGTAGACTAAGAAAGCATGATGTTAAATATTAAAACAATGTCACTTCCAAGTGCTTCCATTTACCATTCACTTTCAAAAGCTCTTATCTAACTAACATTGTCTTTTACAGATATAATGACGCTGCCGTTGGAACTAAGCATAATAGCTTTACGAAGCAGTTATACCAATTCCAATGCGTAAACGAAAATGTTAACGCATGAGGCGAAACGGAAGACAGAGTAGTCAGGTAAATGATCGCGCATTGGTTGTTACGCGTCACCGGCACCGGCAGCGATGCAAGAGATATGCAACACCGCGCTGCCGCTGGACAGTAACCCGCTCGTGCGCAAAATAAAATGCGAAGAGTTCCCCGCCATCAGAGGGAAGCAGCCCGTCAGAGGCATGGGGGTACGCGATGAGATGGAGGAGGAGTTCGCCGTGAAGAGCAGGAGTACGCCGCCTATGGGGCCCGCACCAGACCGCATGGAGCATGGCGGCAACGGCTTCTGGCTAGCTGCCGTCACCGCCGCCGGTGGCCCGCATCCCATGCTCGAGACCTGCACCGAGACCGGTTTCATCAACAGCCAGCCATCCATGGCCGAGTTTATGACCGCGCTGCCGCAGCTCGGCGGCGGCGAGCTGAGCCCGCAGCACACGCCGCCCGGATACGCGCCCGATCTTCCCTCTCCGGGCGGTGGCCTCAACGTCCCCGAGTACCCTTGGATGAAGGAGAAAAAAACCACGAGAAAAAACAGCCAACAAGGTCAGTGACACATTGAATTTATGTATTTTAGCGTGCTTCGTGTCCGCCGCCGACGACGTTCGGATGTTTTGTTCGGGTCGGTCGCCGGCCGCCGGCGACGGGTGGTCAGAAAACCCAGGGCCTTAGAGAAAATATTGTATCGCTCCGCACCATCGAGGTGCGACGGTCACTTAAACGGCTGCTCCATCACGAAACGGCGTTTCGTTTCGTAAGCGCCTAACTGCCGCGTGAATAACTACTTCGGAATTATTATTGTGCCTTTCAACGGCAGCAACAAATGGCCATTCAACCATTGTGTTCTGGTTCACGGTCCCAGAGTTTCTTTAATGAACATCAAATTACTCTGAAATATATTGAATTGTGAGGCTCACGACGTTTTGTGTGGGTAACTGTTGTCGGTGGGAGTGGTGTCGCGGCGCGGGCGCAGGGCGGAGCGGCCGCGGCATTATCCGAGCCACCGACCCGACCCGCCGACTCCTCTAACGGAACGGAACTCGACATGCACTATAACCACAAATTATAAGTGAGAACTTTTTAGATCATAATTTACATGCTGACAACTCATATAACATGGTATCTTCCTATGTAGGATTTATGTCGCTTCGCTAATGATGTCTTAAGAAACAGTAAGACATGTATTATTTGAATTTCCTCAGGCTAACTAGTAGTAATCTTTTTGACAACTCGCCTCATATATGAGAACCATCAATTTAGACTAGACCGTAGCGTACCGTTACGTCGTGGCACGGATATGTCTACAAATTATTTTGACAAAGAACAGTTGTTGTCGTTTTTTATAGGGTATTTTGGCACAATTAGAGTAACAATAGACAAAAGCAAAGATGAAATGACCCCAAATTTGTCGTCGGGACAAACGGTGGGTCAGACAAAGCGGGCTGGGATGATCCATCATCATGCGTCGGGCGCGCCTGGGAACCTCACCTGAGGCCGATACATCATGCTCTACATGCGGCAAATTGCAGCTCCTGTGTCAATCGCGCCGGGAACATTTAATATTGGGGTCATGTCAGTACATCAAATCTGAGAAAATTGACTTCGAGACTTCGAGGTGCGGCAAATCGATGTTCGTACTTTATTTAAGAACTTATATTTTGCTTGTGCTCCGTCTGCTCGGTCTGCTCCCTAGATTCAGCTATTTTCTCATTTATAAGACGTTGGTTGGTCCTTTAAACTGAACTGCTGCGAATTATGCTGCTTGATAAGCGTCATCTCACTAATATCCCACTAACGCTACTGAGACATCCAATTTTATATTCCTTCCGTTTTACATTTAACACATGTTGGAACTGAACAATATCAAAACGTGAAAGTTGTTAAGTGAAAGGTATTAGCGAATTATCGTACATACAAAAATTACAGAAAGGCTAGAGATTTACAAGATTGAAGTAGTCTTCCGTCCTTTCGAAGAAGGTTAGTCGACGTTTAACGCGATTAACGCCCAGAGCAGGAGCACTGCCCCCTGCCGGCCTCAGCAGGGGGCCTCTACAACACGGTGTTAACACGCCGTCCAACCGCCGGCTATTAACTCTCGTACGCTGAAATTTATTGTCAGAATAATTTTCATTTTTACACTTGGATTTATTTCATTTTTGTTGAGACTTCGTTAGAGTCGCGAAACATGGTACCATTGGTGCCTATTTTATTAAACGAATACTTTTAAATAGTTTTTTACAAATCTAAATCTGACAAATGACACATATATTTAAGCAACAACAAATAGCAAATAAAAAACGCATTTATCCGAAAAGTGCATGCACTAAAGTATACGCTATACAAAATACAGCGAGATATTTTACTTACGTATTTTACCTACCTATAAGTACTTTAATTACTACTCAAGTGATACTCGACATGCCTGTAAAAATCCCATTCAGATGATTTAATGCTAAAGTATTTAATTTAGTACAAGGTTAATGAGTAAGTTTGGTCCTGAATTGTTTTTTTTTATGAATATTGTTCTTTTTTGTAAGTTAAAGCTTATTGATTATAGCCAGAGAACTGGCCACGTCAGATATGGCACAATCATGAGAGCAACGAAACCCCTCTAGTTAGTTTGCTATACTATGCTTATTTCTAGATCTGGACATCTGGCAGCTGTTATTGTGGTGGAGGTCAAAGAATGCAAACGACTTTAATAATACAAATCCAAGAGTTCTGGGTCTGATGCAATATTATGAGAAATTATATATATAAATAGATTATATCATGGCTAGCAGTTTCAGGGGAAAGTATAGTGCCAAACGTCTTACGTGATTCATAGTTTGTCGCCTATTGTTTTTACAATTGAAAAATTTAGCTAGTCTGTCACTCTGACCTCCACCTATTAAAAGCCGCCATATACCTGGAGCTATCACTAAGGATAGTATAGCAATCTAATTAGACGAGTTTTGTTGCTCTCATTATTGTGTCATATCTAATATGGCCAACTCTTAGTCTATTAGTACAGACGAGACGTTAAAATCAATATGCATTTGAAGAATTCCCTCACCTTGGTTTATAAGCAAACTTTATACTTTATACTGAGGTAGTGGGGCCGTGAACTGGGGGTAATCAGTCACTGTCGCCGCTATCGAGCGATGCACGCGGGCGGGCCACGCTGTCGGCGGCGCGGCGGCGGCAGCGGGAGCGGGCGAGGAATTAATTCTTAACTCTCTTGGATATTTTTATACAATAATATGGTAATTTGATTTTAAATACAGTGCTTAGCGTTCAGACTCATATATTTGTGTGAAACTAGTATCTTACTCATATGTCACAAATCCAAACGGCCCCGTTGCACGCAGGAACTTTTATTGGTTAGGTTCCTACTCGTGAGTCTATACAAATCAAAAAATACTGTCTGGTTTCTGAAACGAAAATTCAAAACTGTTTTAGTGATTAACTATTAGTAAAAGTTGATTTATTTTCATGTTTACTTCCATGTTTCTAATCTTTTTAAAATACTGTTATGATTTATTCTCTATCACACTGTCATATTGTGACTTTTGTATGATTTTAAAAAATAATTGCATGTTTTCGATATTCTGTACGCTACCCGCTGCAAGTGCGGCCACATCCTCTATGCAGCTCGGTTTGTGCCCTCGCTCTAAACTTAGATATTGGATTTACCAAGTTTTGACTGATTCCGTTAAGTGACAGCTCCTCGTCTATACTACCCGTTTCCGCGCTGGATATCCGGTGGCACTTTTGCGTCTGCGTTCGGGTAGATATTTTAAAAGCCACGGATTTTACTATTTAAGCATACCTACTTTTAGGTATATATACGTTTTCTATTGACTTCTTGTTTAAAACACACTGGTGCTCTTTGATTTATATGTATTTCTAACACTACCTTATCTAAGTACCAAAACTAACAATGTTTTTTATAAACATATGAAAATCCCGGAACGAAGTTATGTTACTTACTTAATTTTATTTCATTTTGTACTTTTTCGTAAGTTTTGTGGTTTTAATTTTTTTTGCATTTTTTTTTAAATTTTGGAAATTTTGGAAATAGTGGAAAATTTGGAAATTTTGGAAATTTTGAAAGTTTTCGAAATTTTGGGAAATTTTGGAAATTTTGGAAAATTTGGAATTTTTGAAAATTGTGGAAATTTTGGAAATTTTGGAAATTTTGGAAATTTTGGAAATTTTGGAAATTTTGGCAATTTTGGCAATTTTGGAAATTTTGGAAATTTTGGAGATTTTGGAAATATTGGAAATTTAGAAATTTTAAATTTTTGACATTTTCGAAATTTTTGACATTTTCGACATTTTTAAAATTCTCGACTTTTGAGGTTCTCGACTTTTTTCACTTTTATCACTTTGCCACTTCTCAGTTTCACTACACTTCACTTCACTTTATTCTATTTTATATATTTTTTTATTTCATTCCATTTTACATGTTTCTCAATCGTATGGGTGTCGCGTTTTCGTGACGTGACGCTTTTTCGTAACGGTCACGTGACTTTTTTTCGCCTAGGCCCCCATCCGCGAACCGTCCGATAAGGAACTTCGTTCCAAAACTCCACCGGTTCTAACCCTGTAGGTGTACCTCTGGCCCAAGAAGTATTATGAATTTATGACCGAAAAGAAATTCTACGGGACTTATTTTTTTCAAAACAGTAATACATTATTAGATCATAAAGATACAAAATAATGCGTAGTTCTTCAAGAAGTCATATCAAAACTGCTTGAGAGACAGATAATGTACCTATTGTTTAATTATAAAGAAAAATAAATCCTAATCTGACTGCTTCACAAAACGTTTGATATGTTTTCCTACCTAAACGGTGTCCTATAAATGTTAGATGATTTTGTAGTAGTTTTTTGGTTTGCTGCAATAACCCTTTGACATTCATGACATTTTCAAATATTTCTTAAGAGCGGGTAAAGGTAAATTTAAAGCATCGACGGGTAACATGTTATAAATATGAACACCTTGACCAAGAAATTACAAATTATTTCAATACCAACTTTCAACATACAAACTTTCAACCCCCTTTCCACCCCTTCCAGGGTTGATTTTCGAGATGAAAACTGTTCATTATCCTTTCCCGGGACTCAAACTATCTCTACACAAAATTTCATCATTATCCGTTCAGCCGTTAACTAATTAAAAATACTTGGAACGTGTTCTGTTATCGATTCTAAGTATCTCCAGCCAACTTTTTTTCGAATATATTCCATGAACAGACTTTCGACCTTCTTCAGCTTTATTATATGTATAGATAGTTTTTATTGAAAGTACCTTTCAGGCGTCACTTCCATTATTTTTTTCAAATTTTTTGGACCTACGGTTCTAAAGTAAGATGGGGGGGTTTGAAGAAGAAACTATCCTTTGTCATTTCTCGAGACCCATACTATCTCTATACCAATTTTCATCTAAACCAGTTCAGCGGAAAAAAAAATCTTCATACCACCTTCCAACCCCCTTTTCACCCCCACAAGGGTTTGAAAACTATCCTATGACGTTTCTCGAGACTCAAATAATCTCCATACTCATTTCTATCTAAATCGTTTCAGCGGTTAAAAATTCTCCATACAAATTTTCAACCCCATTTTCACCCCTACCAGGGTTGATTTTTGGGATTAAAACTATATATTATCCTTTCCCAGGACTCAAACTATATCTATCCAAAATTTCATCAAAATCCGTTCTGCCGTTTTCACGTGATGCGCGGTCAAATAAACAGACAAACAGATAAACAGATAAACAGATAAACAGATAAACAGATAAACAGACAAACAGATAAACAGACAAAAATTCTAAAAATTGTTGGTACGTGTTCTGTTATCGATTCTAAGTATCCCCAGACAACTTTTTTTCGATTATCTTCCATGTACAGACTTTCGACCCTCTTCAGCTTTATTATATGTATAGATAGATACAGGGTGATTTCGGGGTCGTGATTCGGAACCCCTTTTTCTGACTTGGTAACTGATCAACATTATTTTACAGTAGTATTTTTTCAAAACAGAATTCATTTAGTTTTTCTTATTTTTCAAATAAAATTAATCATAAATTAAGTCAATTATGGGCACACTTTTGACTTACGCTGTATGGGAAACGACAAGACGTCACATTGAATAGGGTGACCAAATTGTATGCAAAATGTATTTTTCTACTTAATATCTGTAAAATAATTATCATTCTTGGTGATAAAAATTATTACCACCATCATTAAGTTCATCTTTAAGTTCTGTTTCATGCTCTTGCTCCACGACCCCGAAATCAGCCTGTACTTAAATCTGACGTGGCCAGCTCTAGTCTAACATATCCGCACAACACATATTTAGCTCTAGCCCCACAAACCCGGCCACAGTGTACAAATAATTCCTATGAAGGCAGAGTTTCCTGTTAAAGTTTCTCATCGCTTCTCGGCATTTTTTCCCTCACCTAACTATTCGACTGCAGCTAAAACAAATCGTCGACGACCACGCCTCCGGCCATCTCGACTCGGAATTAAAACGCCCTGCCACGATCGATCATTCCGATTCTTTAATACAATTCCGTGTACTGCACTGTCTCAATTTGTTCGGCTTGTTTGATGTTGATGTCTGACGCAAGTTCTATCAAATAATACACGTTGATACAGCTGTCTGATAATAAATGAAAGAAAAGACACGGAGTTAATTATGATGTTGTTCATATAGTTACTTAATGTCATTTATTAACGTTGTATGTACAATTGTACATTGTACGTAACTAATTCTTTTTTGTTGCGCAAATGTAATTACGTATTTTTCGTCTGAAGCGTTTATGCTCTGACAGGTTACGTTTTTATGTTTGCAGTCAAAAGCTAAGACAACGTTATGACTGTGCACTGGCGATAGCATCTGTTCTGAACGACTCCGTTTTCACGTAATTGGCGCATAATAATATTCTTATTACTCCCATAGAATTATAAAATAGAGGATCAGACATCTCAACGTAGAATTCACAATCAACCAATTGTATTCTAAGACACTTTACGAGTGAATGTTGACGCTGGCAAAATATATGAGATGTCTAAAGGATTCCATATCATTGTCATTGGTAAGGTTTAAAGTAGCCTAAAATACAAATCAGTTTACCCTCAGTTCAGTTTTCTTCCTAAATACTCCTTTTTACAGTTATTTATCAGACAGACCAGTGTAAAAGTGGAGTAATTATATATTAACTAACATATATTCCCTTTAGGACCTCGCAGCACTCACTGGATTTTCTTCATCATCTGCTTTCCCACTACTACTACCCCAGGGAGAAATGCCTAGCTATATCCAGTGACATGTAGCCATACGATAAATAAATAAAAAAAACTAATATTATATATCAAAATTCTCCAGAGAGCATCAGCAGCGTCTTGGATCATAAGTGCATTGTAATGTGGCTAAATTAAATAATAAATATCTATTAACATACACAACAGTATGACAAGCAAGGCTTTGTATAATATAAGTACAGTATATAAACGCATAAAAGACTTTAAATAAGAAGTAGATAACAATACTTACACACATAAACACGTCACTGGGATCGCGTGCGTCCCCAATTAGTTTCCATCTGTAACTAAACAACTGAAATATTCACTGTAATACGAGCCCATTTATACGTAATGATGATGACATGGGAACTCTGTCATTTGGTGTCTTTGCATTGGCACATGGCGTTATTTAAGTATGTAAACGCTCAATTGGTAATAGAGCGCTATCAATATATAATTTGACAGCATGTTTAAATGCGTCTAGACGGAAATATTTGAGTTATTTTTAAGTTACAAACCTATTTTAAATATCTATTGTACCTATATAGAAAAGAAATGGGTAAAAAATTTTACAGTTAGAAGAACATAAATATATGTGGTTATAATACAGAAGGATAATATGCCTAAGTTTTTTCCCGTGCAGTGCTGTTATGCTCAACTAAAGTCCACCTTTTCGCCAAAAACCAGCCAGGATATACTGGGTGTCTCATTCAAATCGGTCAGTATGGGAAAGTCTGAAACTATAAAACATACGAAGATCTGTTCTGAGGAACCATGTCATCGATTTTAATAACAAGAAAAACTGCATTCATACATTTAAAAAAACATCTGTACTCCGTTCGGGAATCGAACCCGGTTGTTTTGAAAAAAAAAACCTACACTATTTCTATTTAGATATCGATTGTGTAGGTCTTAAGCAGTAAATGTCTGTATGAAACATGATGTCTAAAACGAATAAAATGCATTGTTTCCACATACTTTAATTATTATTATTTTTTCGTGTTGAATATTGTATTGAAAAAGGCGGTGGTCACTTCGAGCACCTACTAAAATAAATTAAAGTATGTGGAAACAATGCATTTTATTCATTTTAGACATCATGTTTCATACAGACACTTACTGCTTAAGACCTACACAATCGATATCTAAATAGAAATAGTGTAGGTTTTTTTTTCAAAACAACCGGGTTCGATTCCCGAACGGAGTACAAATGTTTTTTAAAATAAATGAATGCAGTTTTTCTTGTTATTAAAATCGATGACATGGTTCCTCACAACAGATCTTCGTATGTCTTATAGTTTCAGACTTTCCCATACTGACCGATTTGAATGAGACACCCTGTATATTAATTACAAAATAATACATTTTAAAAACTTTTATTTATTAATAGGTACGTCTTTTTGTTCTTGTCTTTCATAACACCACTCCACTCACTTCGATACTACGGGCGGTATTTGTGTTATCCTTACGGGCGCTATTAACTTCACCTACTGCAGAGTGAAGACTTCTCTTTCTTTCTTCAAATGCCTTCTCCATCCCGGAGGTTGGCGACCTTATGCCTATATGCCATTCTATCTGAAGTCATGCGAATTAGTTTATCTGTACTGTCCACATCTAACCAGTCTCTTACGTTCCTTGTCCGTGATATTCTTCTTCTACCACGTCCTCGTTTCCCCTCAATCTTCCCTTAAGACTAGTGTTCTTAGTGAAGACTTAAAAATATTAATTATAAACAAAATTTAAGACGTGCCTAACATACAAAAACAATAAAACTGATGCAATAACTCTCTTTGTTTAAATTACTACTGGCGCCATGCAGCCGATTCTAACATATTGCGAACAATGTCAGTCCCAAAGTATTGACACTTGTACTTTCATTTCCAAAAGTAAGTCATAAATCTACCAAATTCGCAATGGTTGCGAAAGTGGTTACGCAATAAACGCAGGTAGTTTGATCCTTGTCGGTCATTGTGGTTCGCTTATAATAAATCTTCCGACCGGCTCCCTTTGATTTATGTGAAAAATGACCGTAAATTTGAGGTTAAGAACATCGAAGGTCCCCGGGTTCCTATTAAGGTGAATTAAAACGGGAACAACAATTACTGGTTATACAATACGGCTAATCACTTTGCCGAAATTACGGATGGGTTCAACGATTCGTTTTCGAAAATACTGAAAGACTTTTATAAAACGCGGTAGACTTAAATGGCTTTTGCGTCCGGCGAACCGTTATTAATTGGAGGTGTCTAAAAACTTCGAGATGTGATCGGCGAAAATATATGTACCACAACCACTAATTCTTTTAGAGTGATTTCGGCGTCGGCTAATATAAGATGAAATTCATTCAATCTGTCATACATAGTTACCTTGCGTACCTACTCGCATAAATGATGAAAAAGTACTCTATATATACACAGGTGTTTATATGTACTTACATTTGTTCATATGTATAGTAGGTACCTTAGTTTCGTGAGTTATTTAAATACTTATGTTAGGCGTATCTCATACAAAAACGCTATACAAAAACAAAAGATGAAAAACTTTTTACAAAAAAAAGATAAACCGACTTCAAAAAGGATATAATAAATTATTATACTATTTATATGCCTTACAAACTGATATGTTTGAAGTCGGTGCCAAGCCAAAAAGTTACAATACCGGTCAAATCAGCTTCAAGTCTGAAAATTACAAAACAGTTAATACGAACGAGGCGTATGTGTTCAGTGAATTGTTCTTCATACTATAGAACTATTCTAATACGGTATTGACTGCACGTAGGTTTTCATTCAAGTACAGAAAGAAAGTATAATCATGCGTCTTATGATGTTTGTTAATAAACTTTTTTACTAGTTTTCGGACTAACCATATCTCGAACGGAGCCCGTGCTTCGGTTTGAATTATTTATCCTACTTCATCTAAGGTGTAATATCGAAGTGTAAAGGAATTCAATGGCTAGATTGATCTTTCTATACTCAGACACACTGGGTGTGTGGGACCCACCTTTTCAGTAGAAAATGGCGCGATATTTAAATTTTCTATGGAAGGTCAACCATACGTGTTTATATTTTTTTTAATTTGCCGCCTTTTTCTGATTATTGACAAAGTAGACGTGTATCAGAGTATATATAGATGGGTACCATGCGATGGGTTTCATCAAAATTGGATTAGTAGTTTAGACGTGAAAATGTAACAGATAGATTCACATTCACCTTTTCAATATAAGTAGGAATCGAAATGTTATGTGATTTTCAGACTTGAAGCTGATTTGACCGGTATTGTTACTTTTTGGGTTGGCACCGACTTCAAACATATCAGTTTGTAAGGCATATAAATAGTATAATAATTTATTTTATCCTTTTTGAAGTCGGTTTATCTTTTTTTTGTAAAAAGTTTTTATTTTTCCACTAGCTGTGCCCGCGGCTCCGCCCGCGTGGAATTCGGTCTGTGTTAGTAAGCGGCTAATTCACCCCTAATTTCTCTCCCGCTACCCTGGAGGCGGAACTTGAAGTAAAGTTGACAGACGACGCTAGAGGACAGTAGTCCTAATAAAATATTTACAATTACCACTAAATGAAACTACACTCAAAAATGAATACTTTTTTTAGCATATTTTTTTTGGCATGATTTAAACGACATAGAGTAGTAGGTATATATCGGACGACACAGGACCACTTTTGTATTTATACGTACATGTGCACGGCAAATATCATCCAAATCGATCCTCCCGTCAAATCAGTCTAAGCATGAAAGGTAAGAACAGGCGCGGTTGAAATTGGGGAGGGGGGGGGGGGGGGGGGGGTAACAAATGCAGAAATATTTTTTTGCTATTTGAGGTGCACTTGGAGGGGGGAGGGGGTCCATGACCCATGCAAATTTAACTCAATCGAGTGTAGTGGCTACCCCCCCCCCCTTTTAGACGTTGAATTTGAGCATGATGAGATGAGAACCGGCCAAGAGCATGTCGGGCGATGCTCAGTGAGTTTCGTAGAGGCCGCCCTGTTACAAAAAATCCGCTCAAAAGGTCGAATATTTGGCGGCGCTTACGTCATTTTACTATTCGGCAGTTCCTTTCACTATGCGTTTTTGACTGATAATTCAAAACCGGCTGAACCGATTTTATTCAATACAGTTTTTATTGAAAGTTCTTATCAGGCCTCACCAAATTTCAGCTTTCTAGTGCGAACGGTTACTGAGCTAGACCGCGGACAGACGGACGGACATGGCGAAACTATAAGGGTTCCTAGTTGACTACGGAACCCTAAAAAGAGATAAAACTATTTATCTACGTAAACGTACGTTTGTTACGTATTTATTTACGTAACATAATAAGGCCTAATTATGTACAGAAGCATACACTGCTTTACCTACACACATATTAAAAATCCAGGGGGGGGGGGCGTGCCGGCGGTGGGGGTCATGAATTTTCATACGTTTTTACCACACTGTCACAGATAAATCAAGATATTTATTCTTCAATGTAAGCACATTACAATGCACTAATGAACGTCACAGAAAAATAAAATACGTGAGTGTCGTGGAACACGCGATTGGAACGAAGTTATGTTATTTAATTTTATCTCATTTTTGAATTTTTTTTTGTATTTTTTTGAAATTTTTAAATATTTTAAATTTTTTGAAATTTTTGAAATAATTTTTGAAATATTTGAAATTTGAAATCTTTGAAATTTTTGAAGTTTTTGAAATTTTTGAAATTTTTAAATTTTTTTAAATATTTGAATTTTTTGAAATTTTGAAAAATTTTGCCATTTTTTACTTTTAGGTTCTCGACTTTTTTCAGTTTTTCACTTTCATCGCTTTGTCACTTCTCACTTTAACTTTTCACTACACTTCACTTCACTTCACTTTATTCTATTTTTTATATTTTTTATTTCATTCCATATTACTTGTTTCTCAATCGTATGGGTGTCGCGTTTTCGTGACGTGACGCTTTTTCGTGACGGTCACGTGACTTTTTTTCGCCTAGCCTCCCATCCGCGAACCGTCCGATAAGGAACTTCGTTCCAAAACTACCACTGGTTCTAACCCTACACCTCTGAAGTATTATGACATTTATGACCGAAAAGAAACTCGACGGGACTTATTTTTTTCAAAACAGTAAGTAATATATTATTAGATCTTAAAGATACAAAATAATGCGTAGTTCTTCAAGAAGACATATCAAAACAGCTTGAGAGACAGATAATGTACCCATTGTTTAATTATAAAGAAAAATAAATCCTAATCTGACTGCTTCACAAAACGTTTGATATGTTTTCCTACCTAAACGGTGTCCTATAAATGTTAGATGATTTTGTAGTAGTTTGTTGGTTTGGGCCATGCATCTTTGTCCGTTATAGTCCTCGAACCTGGAATAACCCTTTGACATTCATGACATTTTCAAATATTTCTTAAGAGCGGGTAAAGGTAAATTTGAAGCATCGACGGGTAACATGGTATAAATATGAACACCTTGACCAAAAAATTACAAATTATTTCAATACTAAATTTCATCTAAATACGTACAGCGGTTATTGGTTGTTTCTTCCCCATGTAAACTTCCACCCCTTTTGCATCAGCTTAAGGGATAATTTCCGAGATAAAACTATTTTATTTCCTTTTCCAGAGCTCAAATTATCTCCATACCAAATTTTATCAAAATCGATTCTGCGGTTAATAATTCCCTATTCAAGTTTCCAACTCCCTTTTCACCCCTTTAGGGTTGTTTTTGGGGTAAAAACTATCCTTTGTCCTTTCTCGAGACCCATACTATCTCTATACACATTTCCATCTAAATCAGTTCAGCGGTAAAAAAATCCTCATACCAACTTCCAACCCCCTTTTCACCCCCACAAGGGTTTGAAAACTATCCTATGACGTTTCTCGAGACTCAAATTATCTCCATACTCATTTCTATCTAAATCGTTTCAGCGGTTAAAAATTCTCCATACAAACTTTCAACCCCATTTTCACCCCCACTAGGGTTGATTTTCGGGATTAAAACTATATATTATCCGCCGTTCGTTTGTGGAATTCTCTCCCTCTCAACATTAAACGCGCGCAATCTATTGGTAGCTTTAAATCGCAACTTAAGGAATACTATTTATCTCTTCCTTAGGTTTTTAAGTTGACACTGTTGTTTCTTATTGTGTGTATTATATATGTATATATGTACGTATATGTATGTTTATTTTGTATTTATTTAAGTATGTATATTCATATGAATGTGCTGTGTTATCTATTTCGTCTCTTTTGTTTCTATGCACCACCTACTGCTTATTGTTTTTCTCTAGTCTCCACTACCCAAAGGTTGTCTGGAAGAAATCGCTCATTAGCGATAAGACCGCCTGTTGTTACCTCTACCTAAATTTATCTAATTGTAAAATTTGTGCTTGTAACTGTATGAGGTGTGCAATAAAGAGTATTTATTATTATTATTATTTGTATCTCCTTTGAGAATCACGGGCCTTTATATCCCGGTCTTTTGATAGGCTTGCGTGGGGATACAGATCCAACACGCAGAGGCCCCTTGGAGAAATTTGCTATGTTATACACCTGCTAGAACCCATTCACGGGTACATTAATAGATACCCGTGAACCGGTTCCAGCAGGCGTTGTAGATATTGTAAATAAAATGGACAGAGTAAAGGGCTATGGTATTGAAGTTTGGCTGGTCAAAGATTAGGCTATTGTAAAGAGGTCCGGACACCTGCCATAACAATTTTATAACATGTTATCGAGGCAGGCGGTGACTCGCCGCCAACTAGATGGGCCCCTGAAACTGCCGTTGCAAAAACGACCAGGAGCAACATCGGTGTGAGCGGCTCAGGGTGTGGAGAGGTGTACACCGCTTTCTGCCAGTGACTGTAGGAAGCCCAGCCACTGTACCAACTCGCGACTTATGCAAATTTCACTTCCACCCTGCGAGCATATAGCTCTGACGGCTCCTCTCTGGACGGTCAATTAAGGCAAGCCAGAGCTGAGAGTCCTGCGGGTCCCCTTGAGGTCCACTCCGACCGACGAAGACACGCCGGAGACGGAGACCCTGATCGACTCTCTGGAGCACTCGGGTCCGCGGGGTCGTCACTCCCCGACAGCTCGCCACAAGCTGCCCTGCGGGCTTAAAAATTATTATTATTATTATCCTTTCCCGGGACTCAAACTATCTCTATGCAAAATTTCATCAAAATCCGTTCAGCCGTTTTCACGTGATGCGCGGTCAAATAAACAGACAAACAGATAAACAGATAAACAGACAAACAGACAAACAGACAAAAATTCTAAAAATTGTTGTAACGTGTTCTGTTATCGATTCTAAGTATCCCCAGCCAACTTTTTTTCGATTATCTTCCATGTACAGACTTTCGACCCTCTTCAGCTTTATCATATGTATAGATTTTTAGTGGTTATATAATTATCATAATCGGACAACGGATCTCGCAATAATCGGTGAGGATATATAAGAAAAATTTCATGATACGTACTCAATGTAACGAAAGTTCCACATATCATATGTGCCCTTTATCATTAGGTCCACTCCATCAAATTAGTGGTTTTCGAGAGGAATGCTTGAGTTGCTTAAAAACAACAACCAAATCACCATACATGTGCCATTAAAAATTGAGGAGTTCCCTCAATTCCTCATGGATCCCATCATCAGAACAGCACCAGATTATTGTGGAACCATCTCAAAGGTAGTTCCTTTCAAACAAAAAAGAATTCCTGAAATCGGACCACGGGTCTCGGAGTAATCGCCGAACAACCGGCCAAGTGCGTGTCGGACCACGCATAGGAGGGTTCCGTACCTTCAATGGAATAAGAACCAAACTAATACCAAAAGGTCGTATCTGATGCCTATGGAAGAAGTTTTGTGGAGATAACTCAAAAATGGCTGAACCGATAATGTTCAAAACAATTTTCGTAGAAAGTGTATGATAAGGCGCATCTCTTCAAATTTTTTCATATTTTTTGAACTTACGGTTCAAAAGTTACGGGGGGGGGGGCTACACAACTTTTCTAACTTTCGAAGCGATTATTTCAGAAAATATTCACTTAATCACAAAATGGTCAAAAAAACCTCAATGTTATTTTGAAAGACTTATCGATTGATGTGTCAGATGTTGATATTTGGTTATTTTTTTTTTAAATTTAGTTACCTGTATGGAGCGCCCCCCTAGAAATTTTTTTTTCAAATTTAACTACATAACTAAGTAGCTGCATACAAAATACACCTTATGTGTAAATTTTATTCAGATTCGTCGTGTAGTTTCCGAGTAAAATGCCTGTGACATACGGACGGACAGACAGACAGACAGACATGACGAATCCATAAGGGTTCAGTTTTTTGCCATTTGGCTACGGAACCCTAAAAAACATCATCATTATCATCAAAACAACCATCATCATGAGGTTCACTTCATCAAATTGGTGGATTTCGAGAGAAAATCCTCGCGTTGCTTAAGAAAACACCTAAATCACCATACGTGTGCCTTTAAAAATTGAGGAGTTCGCTCAATTCCTCATAGATCCCATCATCAGAACAGCACCAGATTGATATGGGACCACCGTGGAAGTAGACCCTTTCAAACAAAAAAAGAATTATTCAAATCGGACCACGCGTCTCGGAGTAATCGGTGAACATACATAAAAAAAAAAAGCCGAAACCGAATACAGAACCTCCTCCTTCTATGAAATTGAAGTCGGTTAAAAACGAATGCCAACCAATCAAACGCGATAAAATCGCCCATAAATCTTTCAAATAGCTCTAAATCTTTCCAGTAGCTAATAGTTCATAAACAATTATTTCGCGGTATAATAACAGTATTCATGGGCTGTCAACACATCGGTTTTGATTTACGCGCGGTAACACTTTCACCTCTACATCATTCTGAGCGATAAATCAATGGCGTGGACTGCCCTTTTGTGCCCTGGGTTGTAGTTCCAATCGTTTACTAGCCACTGGTAGTTGTAGGCTCGAACCATACCAGTATAAGTGCGACATTCCGTAAAGTATTGGTACTGATCTTGAGGCTACACTGGTTTGTTCGGGAACTCTAGTCTACCACGCTCGGGCACCGATTGGGAATGCTGCCTTTTATCACCGCTCCTGCTCCCGGGTAATATACGTGCGACAGATCGCGGTGCATTAGGTCAGGACTCTTGGAAAGATTCGCACGTTGTGATTAGAGGAATTATGTGGGTTATCAAGTTATCATAATTTTGGGTTTTTGTGTAGACTTTCAGCGAGTTTTGAAATAATGGTGGTTTGATAACACAGAAAATTTTCTGTGAATGGCCAGCTGATAAAATTTTAACCGCTACGTTGGTCTAAGGGTATTTTTCTAAGTCGAAAATGTATGACTAGCGGCTTTTTATTTTTACCGCAACCATAAAAAATAAACCAACGTCTGACTTATCTTTTTTCGGTTCACGTTTCACCTGAGTGACGTATGACGAGGCAAGTAGGAGATGACTAGGTCACATTATTATTATTAGGAACAGGTAGCTGAACCTGTTCCGTCTTTTGTCAGTCCAGTCAAACGGGAGCCGCCTGACAAACAAACAAACAAACAGAGCGTAATCCGCTGCCTAAGCCGTCAGCGTCATGAAGAAATCAATAAATCACTTTCGCTAAGGGCGACCGCGCACTGGGCGCCGGCTTTTGTCCTTCCATTGTCGGTGTAGATTTTTACGGCAATTAACGACACTTACCTGCCACGGTCTGTGGTAATCCTATTAGAGTGAGATGGCGCTATTAGTGTGGGCGGTCGTGGGACAGGGACAGCTCAGCGTTTTTTGAAGTTCCATTTTTTCGTTGTTTTCAATGGAAGGTGTGATCTCGACAGACTGGTTCATGAATCGGACTTGTAATATAATATATTGATAGTTATTCTCATTTTTAGATGCAATAGCAGTGGACATCTTTGATCATTGAACCGCAAAGATATTTATAGGAATAATTATACAAAAAAACGTCTCACACTTAAATAAGTAAGTATTTATATAGGAACAAATAATCATAATCAGACAAACGCTAGAGCACCACCTTGGTAGGATACTTAGGAAACTTTGGTTGCCGCCGGGTCGTCAAAAATCTAACAGATTTCATTAAAATATTATGCAATTATTCAAATGCTCTTTAATGGATTACCACATACATGTATCAACCCTAAACACTAATAGAATTATCAAGTATTCAAAATGCGATTGTTCATTTGACGGTGGATCGTTGGTGTTTCTCCCCTCGATCTCAAGTGAGTTGTTCGGTGGCTGTAAACTGATTTATCATATCAGCAAGAGTTTGCCAAACAAGCATCATCTTACACGCATAAACCCCATATCGCAACCATTGTCACATAAGCACAATACATTTTGAACAATATGTGCTTAAACTTTGAGTATATATTCGCGTAGCGCAGATTAGGTAGCGTCATTGTTGTGCTATCAACTGTAACCATCCATGTACAACTCTTATACTTGGGATTTTATGCTTAGCGTTGACGGGTTTAGGTTGGTTATCGCATGGGAGGTTATGGAGTTATGTCGTTTATTGTGGTTCAGCTGGAGACATGCACAAGCTTGTCTGAGACGAGGGTGGCTGTGTATCATGTTGTCCGGTTTCCGGACACAAGCCCGCCCGTAATTAACCAACTTACGTAAATGTTTGTTGATAAAACTTAAACTATCCCTTGCGACTACATATGCAAGACGTCGTGATATTTAAGCTGTAGGTGCCTATAGTTGGGTTATTTTACAAAATTATAATTTAATACACAGCGTCTAGGTTCTAAAACTAATAGGTAAATGATAGAGACATTTGAACATATCACGTATATGTACTTACTTAAAAATAATATTTTATGCATGTACTGACAATATTTAAGTTTCGGATTAGATCGCCTTCGGTTACAAGAAATAGTTTTAGTATATTAAATTTTAAAAGACACTGCTACATCAATATTGTTTGTGCAAAGTGCGAAGGCTACAATAAATACTACCACACATTTTGTTTTTGAAATTTTGAGAATAAATGAAATAAAATAAATATTATGAGACAATCTTACACAAATCGACCTAGACCCAATGTAAACTCAATATGGCTTGTGTTGTGGGTACTAGACGACGATATACATATTATATAGATATAGATAAATACTTACATACATACATACATGGTAAACATCCATAACTCAGGAGCAAATCTGTGCACATTGTGTGTTTATCACAAATTTGTTACACACAAATAAATACCCTTACCAGGATGACTTTTCAAGAATCTGTCCCACAACATCCGGATAAAAATGAGTAGGTACATTGAAATCTTAAACGACGTACATTTTAAAGAGTTTTTATACCATTTATTTCATTTTCATTACTTATTCGAATATCTCAATAGTATCTCATGTAATTTGACAACGTATGCTTAATACGAATTATTGAATATACCACCACGGTAGTCGAAATTTGAATGACTTCCGCAATCTTATGTAATAACAACAAAACTTAACACTAACTCCATAAAACATTCACGCAATCACACATCCCCAAACCTCAACACCGCATATTAACACTCGCGCGATAAATCACCGCGTCTTGGTAATCATCTCGCGTTATTAATAACTCGGCTTTGAAATTAAACAATAAATTCGGAGCTAATCGCGCGTCGCGCTAACCGCTGACTCAACCTTTATAGAGACAAATTGTTGCACCAGTTTCTGGGAGACGTATTAATCTTGGGACTAGTAGGGGAACTAAAACATGATGTCGCTAACGCGTCAAACACTTTGTAATTCAGACCGTAGTAACATTTAAATAATAAAAATGTATGTAAGTGAAAGTAAGAAAATAATTATATTTATGTTAACGTGATGCAACTAATAGTTAGGTAAATAGGATCTCTACTTGGCAAAAGGTTGCGCTAATTTACATATTTAAGGGTATGAAACTATGGGTCGTATTCTAACTTTAAAACACGTTTAGAAACGATCCAACTTCAATACAATTCCAATGCATTAACTACCCAATACAGCTAGCGCCTAACGTCTGTATCAGAAATATCAGAATTTGCTTGATAAATATTCCGATGCAACTCCAATACAACTTCAATATTAGTTAATTGTTTGTTGTGTGTTGGGTTATGTTTGAGATACTTGTATTTTTAATGTATTGTTTATGTATTTTAAAATCAGAATACGGCACTATGTAAGTACAATACTATCGTTATACTTAATCGTGAAACGTCGCCCGTAGCGCTACGCCGTAGGCCCCCTTGCCCTCTAGCTACGAAAAAGCAGGGTGGCTGAGACGTCTGTGATCTATTGTGAAATGGTTTACCTCAAAAACATTTTGTTATGTCAAACATATTGCGTTAAGGTTTAAATAAGGCACATTTTCTTTCTTGGTGTTTTTGTGAGAAACTACCATATTAGCAAACAAATAACGAAAATAAATACCATTAGGTACTTCAAGTATTTTAGGTTAAACGTAACCAATCTTTCCTTAACATCTTAATTTGATTTTTATCCTTGGCAATCGTTCCTTCTATTTTACTATTTAAGTCGTAAATTGAAATAAATAGCATAATATTTAATTTACCAAAAACTGTAACGAATAACAATATTAATGTGTACACGCATTTCATTTATGTTAATGTCCTCACTGACTGACACAGACACGAATGTCATTTGTTATGATGTGTGTCGTTACTTTAATACTAGCGATAATTGAGAAGGTCGTATGTGCGCGGCGAAAAGTAGTATACATACGATTTATTGCAGGAAAAAAACTATCAGTATAAGGAATAAAGTCTTATGTGTAGTTTAAGCTCAAACGACTTTTTTAATGTGTGATTTATTTATCCATACTGATAAGAGTGATAGATATGTTATAAAGGCGTATGTGGTAGTTGGTAGATATGACCTTTTGGAACTGAAAAATTTAAAGTCTTTGTCGTGATAATGTTTATTGCACCAATTTGTAAACTATGTGCGAGCAGCGGTAACAGTTTTAGATAGAATCGCTGTTTATTGTGATGTTGGACATGACATTTAAGGGCTTGCTTTTATTTTCGCTTTCGCTTAAATATACTTATAGTGAAAATAGAAAATCAATTAAAAGTAATCATGTTGTCATACTCATTTACAACGCGACTGCCCAAGGAAGGTTATGTTTTTCGAGACTGTATAATGTATTATGTATATATTATGCATGTATCTTATGTATGTATATTTCGTCGGAACGCCTTACAGCTTAATACATCGTTTGACGGATTACGACATGTGAGGTGTCATTAGAAGATTCGCCTTGATTGTAGGAGTGACATTGATAGGCATATTTAAAAAAGGTCTCAAAAATTAAATCGCTTGCGAAATCACACCTCAGTCGGGGTTTCTTTATCTTTTTAATTCGACTCAATTAATAACAACATTTTAAATTACATTTAATGATAAGACTCCATTACCCTTTATTCACTTAGGTACTATTTAATAGCCAATGCAAACAAACATGTATTTCAAAAACAATTTTGGCATAACATAACATGTCCATTTGCACTGTCTCCAAACACCTTAAAGACAAATCGATGGCAGACAAAACGCCTTATCCCCCTCGTGTACGACTATTAGTGCATCCGTCATTAGTCTCCGTCACCGCAACGCCGACGCTGCATAAACGCCCGTTTTGCCAAATTTCGATATTTTCGGGACACACTGATATGTATGCGTTGTATACTATTTGGCAATTGTGTTGCAAAAGTATTATTTAGAAACAAATCGTGCGGGTTCGAATATCTTTTTTTTTCGTCATTAAAATATGTTTCAGATAGATCAGACTATATGATTCAGTGTTAGAGTAAAACTAAACTATTTAATTATACTTTTTGTCAGTATTTTAAAATTCAAAAATATAGTACGAAGCGCGTAGAGTCTGGTGGTATGATGCCCGACTTTCAATCCGGAGGTCTCGAGTTCAAACGCCGACTCGTACCACTCAGTTTTTCGGAACTTAACGCTTGAGGCTGTCTTCAGCCTGCAATAACGATGTCGAGGCACAATTAACAAGGGCAATAACGTGACAGCGTCCGCGGGCTCTGAAGGGCTGAGGGCGTTAATTTGCTAACGCCCTAATGAAAGCCGCGACTTACCGCTGACGGCTCCGATCCCCGCCTAGATAAACGCTCTCAAGAATCTCACAGGAAATTGGCGTTTTCAGACTCCCAACTTGTTCGTAAACTTGTGCGATAACATCGAGCCGCAGTTAATCGTTGCTGGCCGAGTAAGTACATATTTTCATAGAATTATGATGACGTAAATTTAAACAAAGATAATCTATATCATAATATATATGTCCCTATGAATCATATATTCTTCTATATACGTTCGTTCGTTTAATAGATTACTTGTAGTATTTTTAATAGCAAGAAAACATGAAAATGTATATCAAAATCATGTTGAATGAGCTCATTCCCTAACTGTCTAAAAAACAATGTCCACTGACCATAAACACTAGGTATCACTCGTGGGAATCACCGCAAATAAACAAGTTCAAAACAATCACAGTAAAACAATGGCTCAAACACCGGCGTTTAATTTAAAGTACGTCACGTCTGCTTCAAATAAAGCCGCCCTCGTAATATCGAGAGTGCCATCGATTCCCATCACGCGTTGGAACTAATTTGATTTTAGCATATTAAGGGGAACATCTAGATATCACCGCTCTTGGTTGATTAAAGTCGTATGTACAGATATGCCCGATAGTCTCATAAGGCTTTATGTTTTTAAAAGTACAACATAAGACGCTTGCGCCCTCAGGTAATAACGCAAATGATGTAAGGTGCGCCGTAATATCCATCACGCGCGGTATTTGCTTATCTATGCAAACACGGAAGTGTAAAAATCGTCGTGAAAGGAACTGAGGGCTTGGTGTTGTGCTGCTTGTTCGAATTAATTTTTAGAATCGGTTGAGGTAAGGTAAATATTAGCTTACATAATTAAACCTACACTTAATTTTACTAAACAACAGTATATCTAATTCACAATTTAAGTGTCACTGTTACATCAAACTGTTACATAAAACTGACTGAAAACTGTTACATAAAAATAGATGCAATATGTGACACTTTTTCGGAAAAGGTACCAATTGGCGGAAGACGCTTACAGTGTACGTCGTAGACGTGGTACAGATTCAATAATATATGCATACAATATATTTTTGAAGAATAAAGTACCAACTTTACTCAGGCTACACCACCTTTCCAAGAGCAAATGCCCGAGCTACTGTAAAAAATATTCAAATCACTATAGGTGTGCGTAATAAATGATGAGTTCCCTCGATTTCTCCAGGATCCCATCATCAGAGCCTGACCTGATGACAATGGGACCAACTGTAAAGTATACCCTTTCACACAAGATAATTTTCCAAATCGGTGACCATACATACGAATTGAGAACCTCCTGCTTATAAATCTTGAAGACGGTTAAAAGGCGTACGTAAACGCCGGCCACTAAATGGGAACTTTTGATCTAGATTATCAATTATCACATACATTCTCGACATAACGTATCTTTCCGTGTTCACTTGGTCTATTCATTGAAAAAAAAGTACTGTTCAGAGAAAATATTAAAGATGGTCATTTGTTTTCGATGGAAACTTTGTCGTTAATTTACCACAAAACTTCCAAGTGTTTCTGCCCTGTACATTTTGTGTTAAATTCAAGGAATAAAGCAAACCGCGTCCTCGGAGCACAACACCGTGAAACAAAATTGTAATATATTTTTATCTGATTCCGTTACGCAACAGCCTGATTGCGATTGCACCAAACCCATTTAACTTTATGAATGTCCCTGCTCAAAAATACCTCTCGAATATTCCGTTGCTTCGATTTTATTGTCTTGGCATTCCTTTTTTACGATACATTTGCTTTATTTATCAAATTCGTTTAATCCGGAGATTAAACGGAATCTTCGGCAAGTATCGAATTGAACCTCCACGAAAAGTATTTTGGGTATTCGGTAATATATGCAAGAGTAGTTGGTAAAGGTGGGATCACAATCAAACGGTAGGAAGCACGGGTCGGAAATAAAATGTAAGCTCGGAGGGTAGATAAGTGAGCTTGTGGAAATGTGCCGGCCCCGAGTGCCACCGAGTATCTCCGAGCAGCACCGACCTCTCAATCGGATGCCAGCTACATAAATAAGACTGGATGAAGGCCTTATCTGAAGTTGTCACCTCACTTCGTTCCTTTGATTCTGTGGTAGTTGAAAAGTGTGAATGTCTTGGAGACTATTTATCGTGGACGCCGTAATGTGGTCTTTTTCCCGTCTGTTCCGCATCTACGTAAAGAGCAAGTTTTTTAGCGCTCCCTCATTCGTTTTTTGTTTTGGTTCATAGTTAAATAATTCGGTGTATTTCACGTTATGTTTTCAGGAATATCTTAGACACCTATTTCTGTTTATACAGTTAAGGACTTATATATCTTGATATTTTAATAGATATTAGATATCTTTTAAAAACTTTAAATTCAGATTGTATGTAGACATGATTTAAAATGTGTAATTATTATTAAACTCCAATATATGTACAACTACCTAAGCTTCATTTTACAATGGATATAGAGCTAGGATACTTTCCATTCAAACTTATTTCCAGTCTCGTGGTTATTAGGCAATTCATCGAATTCGCCGGTTTCCTCCAGTGGCTTGTTTATTGAACCGCGAAGCATTTGTAATCGTTTAATACCCTCAATTCTTTATCAGCCGCGAGGGAATCTGTATCCGCGCCACCCCCGCCCTAATGTATTACTTGACGAAAGCTATCTGACTATCACCGATACAATTTCATTACACCCGTGCCTCAATATCCTTAAAAACTCGCCAGTATAACACAGAGTCGTAAAGTCATATCTGCGGATGAGAGTTATTTATTAGGTCAACCGTCGAAAGGAAATGAAATGAAACGCAAACGATACAAACTAAAGCAGGCACAATAACGACGTCATTTGCTTATCAGTTGACCATTACCGAAAATCGAACGTCACATTTCCCAGGGTCCGAATGTCCCGACTGACATAAAAAATACCTTATCAAAAGGCCTTGCATTGAAAAGTGTCATCGATTCCAATATTTACTTTAAAGAAGACATAAATTCTGGCCATTTAGAAAAATAAAAACATTCCGGCCCTTATCGAGTTCGATTTTTAAATAACGGTGCGCCATTGGAAGCTAACTCGAGGACAAGGTTTTTGTCCCCGGTTCCCCTTTTTTCCTGAGGAGGAATTTCTTTTCGGCAATTTAGAGGCGAGCAGATAATAAAAGGGCTCTAACTGCTTCGATCGCACCCTAATGAAAAGTTGAAAACTCCTCATTTCTCTATCAATAGGTTACATTTCATTTCCGGGGGCTATAAGCTTTTCATGTGATAACCTGTAGCAAAGTGGCAGTTTTTTATTAATTATTTTATGCAGGAGTTTTAGAGAATTAATCAATGTTTTTATGACGTCAAAGCACGAATATGATGGCAGCTTATAATCATTGTGGATGAAACAGTCAACACATACCGAGTCAATTGTAAACATAAAAACCAGTATTTTAGCAACCGGGCGTTTTTTAGCAACGTCAATCAAGAACAAATTTATTTTGAAACCGCGAGTCCTTAATTTGCACTAAATCCGTTTCATTTGAATATTTTTAATAGTGTACGATATATCAGGATTTGAGGGTTCTTGCTATTGCAATATTCTAAATATTTTTGAAAACTATCTAGTGTTATACTTATGCCTACATATTTTATATATCAAAATTTTGTTATATTTTAATCCAATGATTTCTCCATAAGTTTCACCGTGCCGGTCCTGATCCGGGCAGCTCTTGACCCACTTGTGCTGCACCGGGAGCAAATCGAAAATCGATGTGCCAACGACCTCGACTCCCGCGCTCTAGCATTTGCATGGTGTCGCGGAGATTACTCTAGGATAAACCGACACGCGGTTTTAAACGTAAGTTCGGCTGTGGCATTAACTTGAACTAGGTACCCACTATAAATAGACAGGTCTATTCGAATGTTGGGACATATGTTGGCAAGTTCTTGAGCATTTGGCGTTTTTATCATAGCGCACATATCCGAGATAAACCAATCTATAGCAGATATTTAGCTAAGTATACTTGAACTTGGCACCCACACCATGTCTATTGAAATGTTGGGGGCTTATAATAACTTTACACCGATGATGGCCCACAATTTTATGTGTACGAAAATAACGAACGAGGCGTTGCAACCAAAAACCTTAATACAGGTAATAACTGATCACGGATTTATACCAATTTCTAAAATT
Organism: Pammene aurita; assembly: GCA_947086415.1. Lineage (NCBI taxonomy): Eukaryota > Metazoa > Arthropoda > Insecta > Lepidoptera > Tortricidae > Pammene > Pammene aurita. Next base: position 40,405,188 of record OX352291.1, read on the forward strand.
ATATCTTTCTATAATAGTGTCCCCCCTGATGGGCAATTGCTTAAGTAGATATACAAATTTCTAAAGTACTAAAGCTAGGCCTTTTAATGATCTTTTCATATTAGGTAACTGTGTGATTAAGATGCAGTTAGGTAGGTACCTATGTAATAAGTGTCTTAAAATGATCTTTAATATTCCTTAAATAAAATAATGTTGCTCAATATTCTAACGCAATTTTAAAGTCAGTTATGAAATAAATTATTATGTTACATACAGAATGTCATGAAAAAAATTGCGAGACTAACCTAACGACTTGTATTGCAGAAATATATCAACAGTCATAGACGGCCGAAACTCCCGAAATAAAAGAGTAAAGAAAGAAAAGTTTGGTGTATTAATGGTTCCACGTATAGTATGGCTGTGTAGTAGTGATACGCACGAACACGCGTTTTTTGTGCCGGTTATTCCCCTCGCCACGTGGTGGCCACTAATTACTCAGCTGGGACCCCACCAAATGTGAGTTTTCCACTTAAAACAAATATTTTATTACGTGGCGTCCACCTTACTCGGTCACAGGGAAGTTTTATAAAAATGTGATAGTGATGTGTAAAGGATGCATTGCGTAGTTTAGCTCTGACATTAACTTGACGCAAGGAAATTGAGTGAATGCGCAGAAAAAATTGCTTAAGTATTGTCATCTGTCAACAACACACATCTTTGTACAACACGGCACGCATTTGATAATGTAAATAGGGTATCATATTCAAGCATGTCATCGAATCAATCAATTTAAAGTCAACGGAAAGAGTGTGACAATAAATAAATAAAGAATAGCAGATTTGGTGAAAACAAAATATGTAAATCTTAAAATAACACTGATTATAAGCACAAGGAAACCCAAACTTTGCAAACCCGTATTCATATGTCCCTCATGCTTCACAGCCGTCACCACGCATGGAGAAAATTAACGCGCCCCGCCGTATTGAGATTGTTTAAACTTCGGAATTATGTACAAGCAACCGCCACGCCACATGTCCTTTCTGGGAACCCGGGAACTTCGCCACGCGTATTCGAATTTCTGTATGGAGTAGAAATACGGCTTTATAGGAGTAAAATCATACTTTCTCCTCGGCGGCGGCGGGGCTCTGTTACTAATGACCGCGCGGGGAGAGGGCGCTCTACCTACACCTACCTACATGCCATGACAACCACACTTTATATTGCGTTTAGCTGCCTACCCACACTTACACACACAGCTTCAACTCGGTTTGTGCTTTTTTTATTCTTTATTCAGCGTGCACGTATATTTTTCGACCAGTATTGCAGAATTTGCGGTTTTACCTAAAAACGCTTATGTGTTTTGCAAAATTTAGGACGGGAACAATTGAACATTCAAGTCGTATGCAGTGCAAATCTAATTCTTGTGTTCATCAGACTATTACGCTTCCATATAAGTGTTGTATGTAACACCTCGATATAATTTTGGGGTGGAACCGTTAAATATTTGATTATGTTGGCAAATGTGTGAAAACTTGTGTTCAAGCAAATAAAATACGAATCTTTTCAATTAGCTGTTTGTGTACAAATGATATATAATTAAATTTGGCTCGCAATTTCGTCCATCAACAGCTCATACCATGTTGTTCTGCACATTGAACAATGTCAAGTTGCCATTTTTGCTGCAGACTTGCCGCAACGTTCCGCAAGTCACTGCCCTCCGTCATGCATGTGTTAACGTGGGTCCTGCCAAAAGTCAGCAAACTGCTGAATCACGGGGCTGGCCTATTATTACCACTGCTTGAGCGCAAAGCCAAAGTCAACCCAGTATACGGTGATCTCTCGAACTGTAACAATTATTCATATCCAGGGAATAAACGTATAATAGTCTCCCGGAGGCGAAGCGCTTGGAAAACGGTGGTGATACCCTAGGACAACGCCTGGTTAACATGTGTGTCGAACTCTCGTCTGTCAACTTCTAGCTAAAATTGAGACGAGAACTGTCATAAGAGACGTATTACTTAGCAGTGGGGTGTATTTAGAGTTTTTATATGTAACTGCGGTGTCTCGTTAGACGCATCAAGATCACGCGAGTGTCATTATTTGAAATCCGACTCTTAAATTACTCTATCGTCGGTTTGAAACTGAAAGATCGGAGATACAGCATATCTGAACGGTAATGTTCTAGTGCACGTATGTATAAGTTTTTAGTGATTTAAGGGTTTGTGCTTTCTATTTAATAAATATAATATTTTTGATATAAACTTAAGTAGGTAACTATAAAAACATTATACAAAAAATATGTATGACCGCCAGTAGCCACTAAATGTGACGTTTCCAAAAGGTACATCATTGTCCGTTGTTAAGAGTTTATTTCTAAATGAATAACGCCTTATTGCCAACCGACAATAATGTACCTTTGACTTGAAAACTTCACAAATAGCAAAAGCTGTCATAGTAATAATAATAATAATAAATACTCTTTATTGCACACCTCATACAGTTACAAGCACAAATTTTACAATTAGATAAATTAGATAGTATTTACCGATTATAAACAATCGGCGACTTTTTGCGCAGTGGCAACTATACATTTTCATTATACCCCTTTCACTCTAGTTCCCCTCAAAATTGTAAATGGCTTCGCATTGTCGCACTTCAGTTAGCATTATGACTGGATATGTCATAGATTAACAATCCAAACGACAGAGTAGTTTTCATTTTCCAACGCAAGAAGCTGTTGAAATGTGTGATAGCCACGAGGTTTCCGTTCGCACGGCCAGTTATTACGGAACTCACGGCCCGTACCGGCATTCACTACAATTGTATACCTTATCGCAATTTCATAAAGACTAATGGTCATTCCTTTGAAGTTACGCGCTTGATGACTTTAGTACGCTTCGGACACGATTCCGTTCTCTTTGCCGCGAACTCAAACAAATGAAGCGTCGAACGGGAGTCATATCACGATACAATAATTGTTTATTCTGACCTATATCATTGGCAGTAATAAATAACTCGTCAGGGTCTCCTGCCCTTCTGGCCTTTCTATCTGGAACATTCATTTAAAATGATACCCAGTCTGATTTGTGGAAATTCATTTATTTAATATCACGACAACTTTACTTAATGTCGGTCAATAAATTCTTCTAAACTATAGTAACAAGTAACTTTTGTACTTATTCTAATACCTACATACAGTTAAGTATTGGTAAGAAAACTTAATGAAAGCTTTTAAGAAATGCTGTTAACCAAAGTAAGTAATTAAAGAATTCTTATAATTAAAAACAAGGTGCATTTTACCAGTTGAAAAGACCCGACATAAATAGTACCTAAGTTCCCATCGCTTAAACAGAAATATTAATCGCTGACCATTTATAAACGAGTATCGAAAGAGTCTAGGTTGTATTAAAATGAATTTCATTATTGCTTTAAAATAAAACTGACGTAAGTAAATATGAATTGAGTTGGTTATGAGGCTTTTTATTGCCAGAGGTTGGATTATGTTACGACGCCAGGGATCATATGAAAGAGTCCGCCTCTTTAATACTACAATTGTAAAACGTAATATATGCTCAGTGCTTTAATTCCGATATCTTCCCAGTTGCGGGCGAGTTGATCTCCCAAACAAGTGTGCTCTCTGACTATGCATTGTTTTTACGGATCAAGAGGGCACCATACTCAGGTTTATCCAATACCTCGACTTCTCACTCTTACATATTCATAAGAATATGCAGTCTGAACTGAACATGTTAACTTAAGCCTCTATGATTTTAAGACCTGTCCACGGGCGGGCTCGGGCAATCATTTTGATTTTATTGGTGCACACGCTTCTACCGCGGGCAGCGTGTGGACGCCTTAATCGTTTCAAGTTCATTGGCATTCAGCTTTATAAAACAAGATGTTGGAATATACAAAACATACGATTATTATTATTTATGTATAATCTGGGTACCTACAGTTAACTGCATAGAAAATTAGTTGTTTTGTTCTGCAGTTGTGTACTCGGTGCGTTCACCCTTGTATTTTCTATGCAGAGGTAACTTATCTAACCATAGCATATTGCTTATTGACTCTGAATCCTATTCTTCACTTAAAGAGATTCTCCAGTACCCTCTGCAATGCACCTACCACTTGCACTATATATAAATATATACAGTACGTCTATTATGGGCATTTATTTCCTACAAGAAAAAAAAACATACAATACTTATGCATAAACCGTATCTAAAACTTCCGTATTTTTACCACAACACTGTCTGAGGCTGAAGTGGTTGCGTATAAATTTTCATACGACAAATTTCGAACGCTACAAAATTACCTACTCGTAAACACATCAAGGATATCGAGCGCATCAAACACATTCATGTAGAGCACATCTTTCAAACATTCAACATAGATATCCAAATTGTTATTGGAATAACGCATCATCCATCAGACGTTGCCGTCATAGGGTGCGCGGAGCACTCGCGCTAGACAGGGATGGGGTGAGAGTTGCGACTGTTGTTAGAACGGGACAGGGTTTAAATTTTAAGAATTTGCATAATCTGCTTTGGGTACTTTATCATTGAACCACGTGGCAGTGACTGGTGCAGTGGATTACGTACGCGGGATTAAATCGGCGGAGGTCGCGCGAGTCACGCGTAGTGTCGCAACCGTGCGTTCCCTTCAGTCGAGGAGTTTGAGATTTATAGGAGACGTGTGTTTGATGCAATAGTAATGACGAATTTAGATACGCACCTTGATTTCGGAATAATGTCATGCAAATTTCTTGTGTTTAAACAAATCTGTGGTACAAATCATTTACATATTACATACTACTTAATTACAAATAAATTAATGAAAAATGTACCTGCGTTAAATATTTGTGTCATTTTCAAGTTATAGGTTCAACATTGTCGGTTGTTAGTAAAGTTTATTATCTAAATGAATTTTTATGGCAGCAACGCCTTATTGACAACCGACGATGATGTACCTTTAACTTGAAAATATCACATTTATTAGGTGTGTCAATCCTTACATACTCCGTAAGTTTGAAGTACATACTATTTTTGAGCTACTTACTGATTATTCATCCAACGATCTTGAAAAAAAAGGTGTGCTTTGATTCAAAACCCATCCAGCGGTCGAATCAACGTTAGAACACAATTGAAGATCTAACGTTTTTTTATGACATGATAAATATCACACCGCCAGACTCGGTCCAAAAAACGCTTAACTTGTCCCGCTACAAAAGGAAAAAGCCAGCGTCTTCCGTTCGGACGGCAAAGAAAAAATCTTTGCGAGGGATCCCGGCCTTCCATTTATCATATTCCATATTCATTTATTCGTCAAGTTCTGGATTCATTTATTCGTCATGTCTTGATTTCGTCTCATTTATTATTAAAAATGAACTGTCCGGAGCAGAACGGGACATGGACCGCGGCCACTGTTTCAATCTCACGATAATGTCATGCTGCGTTCGCTGTGCCAAGTTTTTGCTAAGAACTTTTAGGATCTATGAGGAAAATGACGGATTTTCTTAAACAAATTATGAATAAAGACAATACGAGTACATAACTAACAGCATTTTAAGACGCAACGTGATTAAAACTATGCATGTAATAACATGTTACGTAACCTAAAAATTTTATTTTTTTCATATCACGATACTTACCAGAGATTAATTTCTTAGGATAATCTTTTTAACTATTAAAAGAATACGGTTAGTTAACAACTGGCTTGTGAATGAAATACTGCAGCGACGATACCAAAGGGCGCGACCCATCCATCACGCGACGTCTCTCACCAAGCTGACCTTATGATCGCCATCGTTCTAACAGCTGTACTGTGACACTGTTTACACTTTTCTACAATTTACCCGGTATCTTAACTAAAAGCAATCATCGTAGTAGATATGTAATATTTAGCATAAAATTTTTGACTGAAATTTTCTTTAACCCTTTTACCGTGTATGAATCGCAATGCAAATGCGTTATGTTATGCAACTATATTTTCCACGATTTTGTTATTATTTGCTTGGGGACTAAATTAACTGCTATCAGAGGAGGTAGGTATTATCTTGCATAAAAGCACTACAATATATACGTATAACACAACCAAGATATAAAGTAAGTAATACCCGGTATCTTAACTAAAAGCAATCATCGTAGTAGATATGAAATATTTAGCATAAAAATTTAGCCACAAATTTTCTTTAACCCTTTTACCGTGTATCATCGCGATGCAAATACGTTATGTTATGCGACTATATTTTCCACAATTTTGCTATAATTTGCTTGGGGGCTAAATTAACTGCTATAAGAGTAGGTAGATATTATATTGCAAAAAAGTACTACACTATTTGGGTATAGCACGACCAAGATATAAAGTAAGTAAGTTGTGCTTAATAATTTGTCCGATTTGTCTCCTAAAGTTATTTCCTATTGCATTACATCTATATGGAGATTACTTTTTAAAATATCATTTAAAAAAAATCTGACTGTGCTAGCTTGAAACAGTCACCATCGAGTATGAAAATGTCTAAATAATATATTTTCTATTAAGCATAATGCTACTATCTATTCGATTAATGTCATGCAATCATAACACACATTTAGAAAGACAAGCTGACGGTGTTCGAAACTGTCGTTATAATTTAACATCGTCACCTGACCACTCGCAGTGACCCCCGGTCAGAGATTATCGCTCATCTGCCACGGGCGTGATGGATGACGCGCGTGACGCCGTGACGTGACGTGACGTGCCGGACGTGACGCTCGGGACTCTATTAACAGGTTTACGCAGCGGGACGCGGCTACTGTTCAATGTATTGATAAATGTGATACCATTAATACGGATATTTCGTTGTCAGCGTTTCGTTTCTATTTGATTACTGTGTTTCAGATCAATATACTTACTGAATATTTGATCTGAATTAAGTAAGTAACAATAAAAATGCTGGAATAGAGTATTTTATAAAATAATCTATTTTCTTTGACTAGTCGATCCTAAGGATGTCTAATTAATATCTGTCAATATATTATTTTTATGACCTACTGTAATACTTTCAGTGTCAGATGCATGCGCTTTCAGAGTGCGAGTATTTATGTAACACTGCGTCAACTTGGTATTTATATGGCCTTTATTAATAATCAAAAACTAAAAAAGAGAAATAATCATATAACGAAAACATCTCAACTTTTGTCCAAGGCCACCATTAAAATCCCAAACTTCAGAAATAAGACGCACAAAGTCGGATATGTTATCCATTTGTAAGCAATCCCGACAATAAAACGTTGTCAGTCTTTGTGCTGTCGGCGGGACGAAAAGTGCCATTTCGCGGCCGTAACAAATGAGCGCATTACCTCCCTCCGCCACTACATACGTCACCCATCGGCCCAACTATTATATTATTTTTAATATTTCTTCGAAGATTTGCCTGTTATGAGCGATGTTTCATTTGACTAAGAAAAGAAATAAAAGTGCAATCATTAAACCACTAAATAGGTACATAATTTACGTGACTAGCCCTCGTCCTTGGTAGATATTTGATTAAATTGTGCGTTATACTATGATATTGCTGATTACTCAAAAAATAATGTACTCGTAATATACATGATATTACGAGTACATTATTTTTTGAGTAATCAGCAATATCATAGTATAACTAGACAAGGCATACTAAGTCATAGTCAATGATCCAAGGGCCATGTCTCGATTGCGTCACAGTACTCACAGTCCCATTCCATGCTACGGCGACGCCAGAACTGGCCTCAACGGACCACAAGTCTACAGACCAACAAAACAAAAGGTCGGAAGTATGTCGTATCTGAATGCACTTACGCCCTTAATACCTGCGTGACGGCGATGCAGTGATGGGCAGGACCCGCCCCGGGCGCCAGCCGCGACAGGAACAAATGACCCCAACGCATCATAATAAATAAAACAATTTGTTCTTAATTAGATTTCGTGAATTTAATTTTCATGCCAGTAATTGGTCGGTGGCCACAAAGACCGGTCTATCGGTGATGGATGATCGACGCGGCTGTACTATTTACCTACGCCGACTAGTGTAATTAGAGGTTTCGGAAGTTTACTTTCATTATTGCTTATGAACCTATTACTGGTTCTAATATAGATTTCATTTCAATTTTTTTTTTATTTTAGAGCGTGAGACCGACAAAAATAATAGAAAGTAAATGTATCTTATAATGATTATCGTAGCGTAGTGTACGGTACTAGGAAAAATAAGTTACAACCGCGTAGACCTGCGTCTTCAAAAACATCTATTTGTCAAAGAAAATGCATATTTCTGCTGTTGTCGGAAACTCGCTATAAAATAAATGGATTAGAATACCTATGCAAAGAAAAAGAAGAAAACAAAAGACAAATCGAAAAGCGTTTTCTTTTATATAGGACGTTACTTCGGAGGCAAGCGTAAAGTTTAAAAAATAAACGTCGAAAAAATCTTGAAAAGTCACGGGCGCTTAACTTTCTTCCCCTGTTTTATTTTTCATTCCCTCTGCACTCCGCTGTTCCTGTTCGCTCTCGCATTGTTATATAAATGTTCTCGTCTCCCTCTCTTAAACTGATAAGTTCCTTTTAAAACTGCAGGAAAATCGAAGTCGTACACAGGGTAAATTAAAATCTGGCACAACCCAAGCATAAGTCATAAAAAGAAAATATGGCCGTCGTTTATCAACGGTGCCTGTAATTGTTTCCTGTTTTCTATTCGTTGCTACGAATCTGTTCACGTCAACTCAAATTATTTTATGAAATTTAAGTAACCTCTTGACCTCTTGAGTGAAGAAAATTATCAGTTTAAATATACCATACCTAAATGCCAAAGAAAGTATGTAGTCAGTCAGAATTTAATTGGGTCCGATGTACTTACCTAAAAAGTTGTGTTTGTTTTTATTCAATACGTTGCAATAGCATACGTTGCAGATGTAACAAATAGTATTCCTAGCTCTATACCTAGCTGCTGATAATGTAGGAGGTAGAAGCCGTTAGTACCAAACAAGATTTGACATAAATCTGTTATTTATTGATGCCTAAATAGCTACATGCATAGTCACAGAGCTTAAATATTTATGTACAGATAACATATATGAATCAACGAATACATTTCAATAGTAGCGTAGCGTCGCCGCGTTCGGCATTTTATTTGCAAACAGAGAAATCTACGCAACGCTGGGGTCAAATGTGCATACTCACTGTGTATGGTAAGCAGACAAACCAAATTATTTATTTGCCAAAAACAGTCTCATGTGGACTTGAATTGTATTGGAGTTGCATCAGAATCATATCCAAATTTTAAATTCACAAAGCAATATTACGTCTACATCTTAAGCCGTATTGATATCAAAAACTGATATTACTCCAATATCATACATCAAAATAGTAACTATATACATGCCTGAATCAGAATTTGTTTTGTATATGATTTTAATTCAACAGCAATAGGTACAATCCAATGTTTTTCATATGCATTGGAGTTAGATAATGTCTTAAACGTATTTTAAAGTTTGAATACATGCCCTTCTCTTCATCTACCTAGCACTGTACTGAACCTTTTCAACGCTTCAGTTTAGGAACCTGGGGTCCCCTGGCAACCTCATCCCAAGTATTCGCGTAGGTACTAGTTTTTGCAAAAGCGACTGCCATATTGACCTTCCGCCCTAGAGGGGAATATAAAAATAGTATTAAACAGTTTATTAGAGCTAAAGTATAGACTACTTTAGCGCTAATAAACTGTTTATACTTAAAAAAAGAGAACTGAAAGAAAAATTGGATGGTATTTCAAGGCCGCCTTGTATTTACAAGCCCTAATAGAGTATGTAAGATATAAACCACATTTGAGACACCTATACATGTCCGTTTTTCACTCCAATTTTACAAGCAGATAACTGATGCACGAGGAAGCAAAAAACAAAAATGTTACAAAAATAATCTTTACTGCTATATGTTCTTAAACGTTGATTTCAGCTGTTAAAGATAATAAGGAATATACAGGCCCATAAGTCAAATTTCTTATTTCTCATTATTAAATTCATATCTCGTATTTACTTCTCCTTCAATACAAAGCCAAGGCAATCCAACCACAAAAAAGCCATCTGCAAGGAATGTCGGACCACAGAACTGTCAGCAACATTAGTCGTACATGTCGACCGTACATGCAAATGTAACGGGGCCTTGGCCCGCGCCTACCGCGCTACATTCACTACCTATTGTGAAGTATTGTAGAAATACCGTAGCCGAATAGAAACGTGGGTCTGCGGGTTTTGTATTCTGTACATGCCCAATTTTATTGTTTTAGATTATATTTTGAACAATAATTTTAGTTTTAGGAATGTCTTTAATCATCATAAAAAATCTAGCGAAAAGATCTTTTCGTTAATTAATAAAGAGCCTAAAAGATGTTTTCATATGAAGGATATCTGGAGAGCACCTGTTTAAGAAACGGCCTCTTAGCCTAGTCGGTAGTGACCCTGCCTATGAAGCAGGAGGTCCCGGGTTCGAATCCTGGTCAGGGCATTTATTTGTGTGTTTATCATGGATATTTGTTCCTGAGTTATGGATGTTATCTATGTATATTAAATATTTATCTATATCTTTCTAGTATATGTATCGTTGTCTAGTATCCACAACACAAGTCTTATTGAGCTTACTGTGGGACTAGGTTGATTTGTGTAAGATCGTCCCATAATATTTATTTATTTAAGAAAGACCCTTTAAAATGTAAAGGATGTTGTATATGATGGTATTTAATTTAATCGATGGCCGATTCTAATAAAGTACTTACGTAATTTCAAGTTAGTATAGTGGTATCATTCGAGCTATGTTTTGCAAGTTGCCATTAAGACTATTTATAAGGAGATTGTGAAAGTCAATGATGGTGCCACGATGCAGATGTAAAAACTAAAATACAGATGTAATGGAAATTCCACAATAACAATGTCATGTATGTATATGTAGGTACAAGAAAGTACAACAAATTGCAGCAACGTCAGAAGAGCCACTTATGCGTTGCTGCATGACCTTCGAGAGGCCTAAGATGCTTGCTTCTTCAAAAACTCCGATGTCATAGAGCAAAGAAAACACCTCAGGAGTTATCTCATTTCACATTCTGCACATTATTTAAAACAAATAGTGTAATAAGATCGGACATTACCTATGAATATATTACAGAATCTAACGCAAGTTCAAAATAAGCGTTTTGTATCTCACTTTCTACTAACCGCTACCGGCCAGTTCCTCGCAAGTTTAAACCGCTCAGCTAAAAACTGAAACAAAAGGCATCGAGCATGCCTGATATTGATACCAGTGACTTGCACTTGCCGCCCTTCTGCAGCTCTGATTCTAAAGGTCGCATCTGAATCAGATCGCAAGTCAACTTGCGACGTTTTGACGCACCAGCTGTGTGTACCGTCATGGACTACCGAACCCCTAAACTCTCGTTTGTTGAGCAAAACATTGTCGCTAACTTTGTGTTGAAATAGTTATATTACGGATTATGATGTACATATTACATGACAAGCGTATTTACAAATGAAATCAATATCATGGAGGACTTGAAGTGTAGCTCACAAACAATGACGCGGAGAAAATATTACTGCTTACCGATTTCTGACTTTGATTAGTTTTTCTAGGAATTCTAATACTCATATTTTTTAAGTAGTGTAGCGTAATTTAGACATACGATAGACATCACTGAATGGCGATAGACCTTTCTGTGAAAACATAAAAATATTTTTTATATGTATTAGACGTAAATTTGACCAGCCACCTTTAATAACATGTAGTATCTTTAATTTAATAAGTTAACCAAATAACAGGATATATTGTAGGTAACTATGTATTCTAAAGTATCAACCCTAAAAGGCACCATACGCCACATAAAAGCGCATAACGTTAATTTCCTCCATTTTATTACTAAAATTTAACTCCTTCACCGCATCTAAATCTTATCCGGTGACAGTTAAGAGGGCATTCACTGAAACTTGCGAACCCGCAAAACCGGGACTAAATTTACCGCAGCAACGGCTATAAACAAGTAGCCGCGCACGAGAGGAATATTCAGGAGGAAAGTTCGGACAGTCCACTCAATGGCCGACACTAGTGATGCACTGTGGGAACATTAAGATTCACGGGAACGCCGAAAAACTATAGTGATGATTTTCCTTTGCTCTATTCCAAATGTTGTGTTCTTAATGTTAGTGTTATACTCGGTAATCAATGTTTTCGTCAGAAGATACAACAAGTCATTGAAATTTTTAAAATTATTTATAAATAATGATATTATATTATGTATCATGATGTATTCTTTTAAGTTATTTACATTGTGGTTACACATATTTATAAAATAATTTTTAAATTTTTATATACAGGCATGTTTCTCGCAACATGGTCAAGTGACCACTATTATCCTCAAACCAAACAGTAAATTTACCTAGGCTTCAAAATTACTGACACATTAAACAATGCTTTTTTTATACCAAGTCAGTCATCCGAGTTGTTTTTAATTACTTAAAGGCATTCAGAAACACGTCACACTAAGGAGGCCCATTTAATAATTTTTCAAACATTACAGGCCATAGGTACTTTGTATTAATTTATAGATTGTGTGATTGTTGTGTGTGACATGAAAATGAAGCACTTATTTGTATTATATTATGGTAACTTATCTTCAAAAACCCCTAATATTCCTTTATGTCGGGAACGTTCCCTGCAACGCCTCATCACTAAACACTGGCAAGTGGCAACACTTGCTCAGAACGGGCCGAGTTCGGACACCGCGTCATCGGCACATGCACCCTTAATGAAGCATACTTCGAGAACTTATCTAAACACGCGCTGATGGCCACTTAAACGACGACCCTCTTAAGAGTTTGCAAGTTGGTGCTTTGATAAAGTAGTGCTTAGAAAGTGTACGGATGCATGGAATAGCCATTGGACAGATGATTATTTTAGACATTTAAATGCTTAACTTTAAACTGTAGTCTCTACCACCGTCAATATGGCGTACTTACAGCTTCACACCATGGTACATAATAATCTCTCGCGAACCTTGCCTTGGTCGCCGCTGTCTCTATTTATTTGCTACCACCACAATATTAAATAAGCTCAATAAATAAAAATAAAAAAGCCTTTATTTCTACTACCATAAAAAATTCAATTTTCAATTCACTTTTTTTTTTATAAATTAGGTAGAAGTCGCCTCGGCGGCGTAAATAAGCTAAAGACCTAAGCATTACTTCCAGTTTTGCTAGTTACCTACTATAAAAAGCTGAAAAGGTATTATCTCGGTTCTTTGAACGTTGTTTTTATCATAACCCTGTAAGCGACTCACGCAGATAGTTCCCAGCTCGGTGTAAGTTGTAACAAATTTCGGGAAACTTCCACACGATACGATATCGTGCTAACTCCGACAGCCGGCGCCCTTTATGAATCCTATTATTTGCTGCAATAAAAACTTTCTTCGCGACATATCGAGGTCGCCAAGACCTCTAAAATTAGAAGTTACATGTTATAAGTTACTTCTGAATATGGATTATGGTGAATGCCCTGAACCTCATATTTCAATCCATCAATAAATAAATCCTTACTTTCTCTACAGGTTGTAACATAGTGGTGATCCGTTTAAGGTAGAGATGGGTAGGGGTGAGTAAATACTGAGTATTTACTCAGTATTTATCCAAAGCACCCCGTAAATACTCGTATTTACTCATTTCGGTGGGTAAAAACTATAACTAGGTAAATATAAAAAAAGTGAGATTAAAGCACTAAATTGTTTTGTATTGAATATTTCTAGCGTGTTGAACCTCATATTTCAATCCATCAATAAATAAATCCTTACTTTCTCTACAGGTTGTAACATAGTGGTGATCCGTTTAAGGTAGAGATGGGTAGGGGTGAGTAAATACTGAGTATTTACTCAGTATTTATCCAAAGCACCCCGTAAATACTCGTATTTACTCATTTCGGTGGGTAAAAACTATTACTAGGTAAATATTAAAAAAGTGAGATTAAAGCACTAAATTGTTTTGTATTGAATATTTCTAGCGTGTATAAATAATATTTTTGTTATAAGAAGCATATTAGATGAAAAAAAGGTAATTAATTAGCAGTGAGAAGAAATTTGGAATTTAGGGAATGTAGGAATGTAGACGTGATAAAAACATAGTCAACTATTTTGTTTCAAATACGAAGGTATTTACTTTGAAAACATGGGACTTAAGTCGTTTCTGTATTCTAGATAAGTGCATTTCGCAAGCCGATACGAATATTATACAGATGTTAACAAAATATTTACAAAAAAAACTGCCACGAAAATACTTCACAATATTATAGGCATTATAGCTCTTATCAGATAGCGCGGCGATTGTTAGCTATTGCTAATGAACAAAGAATATAGAAATAATGACCATAAAGGGTCAACCTGCGAACAAAAGACCACCTAGTTTGCGGCGTGGACTTAAACTGCATTCTCTATTATATTTGTCTACTTCTTATCTCAAAAGTATGCATAGTTTTAACATTAATAAACATCGTTTTCATAAGGGATATATAGTGTCGTAGAGTGAACAAAAGGTGGCTCGGCTCGCTGAATGTGCTTTAAATCCTTATCTTGCAAAATGCGCGTTTCGCTTCCCTTATTTTGATTGGGTGATTAGCGGACACTAACAAGTGTAGTATCCAATGAAAATACAGTTAGGCACGCTGGCGCGCCTGGCGCGTTTGGCACGCTCAGTTGCTGTTTGTCAGTCAACCTGTTCGGAGGACTACCAACTTGCTAATTTTACGTAAAGTGCCTCGTGTGATTTTCCTTGGACCCTTACTTTGTATATGGACTTTGATGGTGTTTTCTTTGTGATTAAAGTTAACGTTTCTGGACTTTTGATTTTTGTTAGTGAATATCTTTGGATAATGGATATTTTTGGTAGCGTGCCTCGTGTGATTTTCCTTGGACCCTTGCTTTGTATATGGACTTTGATGGTGTTTTCTTTGTGATTAAAGTTAACGTTTCTGGACTTGTGATTTTTGTTAGTGAATATCTTTGGATAATGGATATTTTGGTAACGTTCCAGTCTCACGCTAAAATGTGTGGCTCTGAGGACCGCGGCAGAAATCACATGCTCGATATTGGATTATAGCACGGTTAGCACAAGAGTGAAGCGATAGTAACTCGTAATGAGTAAATACGAGTACTACCCGTCTCTTTTTAAATGATACAGTCAGAAAAAGATGGATAGACTATCTCGCTTGTGCTAATCGTGCTGGGCTATCCAAGTTGTCGGTACATCGATCTTGTGAAGCTAGGTATACCCTGTTCAAAGCAAAGGTGAGTGTTTACGTGGCACTTACGTCATTTTATTAAGAGTTTTTTAAAGAAAACTCAAAAACGGCTCAACCGATCATGTTGAAAGTAATTTTATTTTAAAGTATTTTCTAGTCCCTATTCATTCGATAATTTTTCATATTTTTGTACTTTGGTTTAAATGTTATAGACCGGTAAACATAATTTTAGTCTTTAGAAATGGTTTTTTTTCTTCAAAAAAATATTCTACATATAAAAAAATATATTTAGAATCATCCAAGTTATTTTAATGACTTATTTAATCATGTAGACACGTTGATGGTTTCTGAGTTTTGGTGTGACAATTAGTTACATTACATGTATGGAGTGCCCCTCTTAAAAAAATGTTTTTTGCGACTTTGATTTAGTAGCGGGTTACAAAATACACCTAAATTTCAAAATGTTATATCCCTTGCAGGACTCTAAATAGTTTATACCCACCGATTTGGGTATAAACGAGTAAATGCGGGTATTTTGAGTAAATACTGAGCATTTACTCGGTATTTACCCTTGAGTATTTACTCACTACCCATCTCTAGTTTAAGGGCATAGTTGGTAGGTATCCTATTGCGACTAAGAAAAAGGAGGAAAAAAAATTTTGACCGGGAAAAAAGATTTTTTTCGTACTTTCTCATAAGTAGAATACGATACCAATCATGCCCTTAAACGGATTACCAGTTTTTTTGTTACACCTTGTATATTAGTTATACAGAATGGTTTCAAGGGTGGTGCAACGATGACGGTAACCAATCCTACGGTAACCGGTCCTCTATTCTATACCAACAACCGACAACTCTGAAAAGAAGGCGAATTCCAATTTAAATAAATACGATATTAATTTGACACCTATATTTGTCATTTCAAGATAGACCCATGTAACCCACCCAGTAGGCAGGTGGTAAAATTCGTTATCATCGCAATGTCACAAATTTAAAAAAAAACCTCTGTCCTGTCGCTTTGACCCGACATCGACGTTTCACAGGCCACGCATGTTTTTCATTTAAAACAACATGTCCCAATAGTATCCATTTGTGTCGTCAAGTGACGCGACACGTGTATCGCTATCAGCCGTTGTCACTTGTCGCGCTATAACCGTCGCATCCGACGTCCGAGGTGCGGACAGACGCGGGCGCAGCGTGGAATGAAACTTTATTTACAGTGTTTGTTGATATGTTGTTTTGTTTAGGCATGTCCAATTATTTTAGATTAGGTTTATTAATGCTTTGAAACGACAATCTAAACAATTCGAAAACAGTTTCGAGTCGAAACGACGACGAGACGACACGATGCGACACTGAAGTCCGGGTTACATAATTTTGATCTGTGTTACCTGATATTGCATCTATTTGGGATCAAGTCATACAGAGTGGAACTTTTATAAGTACTATGCTGAAAGGATTGTAATATATGATATGAATGTTGAATTAATTAAAACCCTCCCCATAAAGAAGAAAATTATTAGAACTATATTTTTTCACAGCAGTGCCAACCCTGGTACTCCTGCCTGATATTTCGATTTTCAAAGATTTAGATACATTAATTTATTTCGTAATTTTTGATTATAAGTACGCCCTTGTGTTGTGATGCCTTTGTTGAAATTTACTTAACAGGGCCACACTTTTTTCTAAGTAACCTTCCAATTCTCAGTTCATATATTCTGAAGATGAAAATGTAACACACCATTTTAAGTTCCTTACACCTTATTTTTCACTGTTGTGTACAAAACCGAAACAACGATTCCCAAACAAGTTGTTTATCTTAACGGGCGCTTCGACAACAGTGCCAAATTGCTTTCGGCGATGCGTTATTAAAAACATCAGAAATAGGTACTACTTGAGAAATCATAAAGACGACCATTCGGAAACAATTATTTAATGCAGGAAATTGATGATTTTTAGGTGCGTGCTAAAACTCTTGTGTTATTCCGACCTTATCTTTGTTGTTATATGCGTATCTTTGTATTTTTGCAAACGAAATTCGACTTTATAATGACATTACTTGTCTATCATGTAAAATGTGTTTGTTGCACTAGAAAGGTCATTAAACCCGTTTACTAATTAGGGCTGTAACAAGCAGTTGCACTAAAGTTCTGTAGAACTATAACTTGCTAACTTGAAAATAGCTTGTAAGCTATAACTTCAAAACGGTTAGGAATTTTAACATGGCTTGTTGGTTTAAAAATTAGTATTGAAGCTGTAGAGTCCTTTGTTTTGTTCCACGCTGCATATTTGGTAACTATGTATAACTTAGCAAAATTTAACACATAAATAGCAATGCTGTGTCACAAAACCGCATGACATGACAATTAATAAACACTTCATTATAACTCCTAGTCTCCCAATATCTAACTTATATCATTCAAATTAAATACATCCCATACAGTTTAATTAAAGTACGTGAGACTATATAAAGTCAAATAAATAAATAGGTATTAGGTACACTCGCGTTCAAAAGTGCATACCCAATTCAGCAACAGAATCGTTTGAAGCTAAATTAGACGCCATCTATGCGTTCTTTGTGTAATAAGGCTATTTCACCTATCTGTAAATCTTACTAGTACAGTAAGCTGTTACTAGATGGCGTTGAATGCAGTTAAAAATAAAAAAAATATTGTCCAGTTTATATTTACAAACTTTGTTAGCCCATTTTGCTTAATTCAATATTTCAACGATACATTATTAATTGGTTTTGGAAGTTGAGAACAATTCTTGTTTTTTTTTCTCCCACTGTGATTTCATTTCAATCGTCCATCCAGCTATTCAGAATCCACATCGGTATTCTCTGTATTTACCGTATTGGATGGCGTCACGGAGTGCCCTTTCATTCTAAGACATTAAAAAACACAAAATTTCATAATTATTGGCGGGGGGATTTGAACCCGGACACTCTTGCGTTCAACTCGCATGCGCCAGCCACTGGACCAAAGCACTATTAATAATGCCGGTGAAATTCATTACTAGTTGAGACCAAGCATATCAAGCTTGTCATTATTGAACTAAATCCGTAAAACATGCCAATGGAATTAGAGTTTTATTAGAATGAAACAAACGTCAAATTTGCATACCAAAATTTGGGTACTGTTAATTTGCGACACGCTTTATTTTTGTTAGTAATATGTCAAGTAAATGAAAGAGGGTAGATCTAAGTTTTCTAAATACCATACTAAATGTTTTTCTATTACCTGGCCAATTTCTTCTTCTATTGTTCGTTGCGTTATACGTCTGAATTCATTGCTTAGTTTATATTATCAATTATTCAAACAAAATGAGTTCTCGAAGCAATATTGACTTGTTATTGCATATTGAATTATATATAAATATATAATTTAATTGCATAATGAAGGCTATAATATATCAGAGATAGCTAGAGAAACCGGTGTAAATGTAAGTAGTTTTTTTTACTTCTTTTCCTCATTAAAAATGTCTACATATATTATACGTGAATTATGATTTAATTTTTTTTTATTGTTTCAGAGGAAAACTGTTACTTTATGGGTAGGAATATTCCAAGGATCTTTGTTACACCAGCATAAAACTGGTAGACCACGCCTCATTGACACAGCAACGTCAGTTGTTGGTACGGGAATATGAGGAATATGGCTTTAGGCTGACAAGGCACTATGCGGATTTTTTTTGGCACAAGCGCGCTCACGGATCGTCGTGCCCTTCATAACGAGGGACTCCAGCACCGCAGACACGCCGTTAACCTTTGTTGACAGATGCACATAAAACACCAAAGTTACAGTTTGCTCACACACATCGAGACGACGACTGGACTAATGTCATCTTTACTAACGAAAAGACTTTTAAATCCCGTCAACAAGGACGCCTGTCTTTGTGGCGTCGAAATAATACGCGATATGACAACGAGCATGTCTTGCCCGACATGGAATCGGGTCGTATCACAGTGAACATGTGGGGTTGGATGACTACAGCCGGTCCGGGAGAACTTGTCAGAATACCAAGCCGCGCGAATAGTGACAACTGGACGGTGGACGTGTTGGAGTAGGCCTACAGTTCGAAATGTGTACCCAGAGACTGAATTGCCGTTGGTATTGTTTTTGCAAGATGATTGCCCAATACACCGCTCGCGTAGCGTAAACCCTATAGAAAATTTATGAGATTTTATTGCCCAACGCTTCCCAGCGTTAATCAAAATGAAAGGACCCCGGAAGCGCTGAAAGCACATTGCATGAAAATATGGGATAGTGTTCGTGGTTCAGATTTCTGTCGAAATCTTATTTCATTGATGCCTTCCCCTTACAAGCAGTTATTGATAACGGAGGAGGCTGTACTAAATATTAGGGCAATCATAAAACAATACATTTGGTGAACCGGGTTTAGTGCTTAATTTCAACGTAAAAGTATTTTATTGATTTGATAAATCTATGTTACATTGAGGTGGCCTTTTATCGAAACGCTAGTTAAAGTAGGTAAGTAAGTGCGGTGTCAATAGAAAAGTAAAATAATGTAAACAAATACACTTACCTTCATTGCTTCGCACTTACGCACTTTAAACGTAATCTTTGCATTATTTTTTAGTAAAAATGTCCGGTAATTACTTATATTTCAGTGAAAACGGGGTTCTTTAATAATATTCTGTCATGTGTTAAATTATTTTTTTGCTTAGAAATTCAGCCATTGGTTTACTTTATTTTACTCTTCTATTGATACTGACCTTTAGGTAGTATTAATAAATAAGATAAATAAATAATACTTAATAATGTGAGACAACAGTAAAAATTCAAACTTATATACCTAATATGTTGACTACCTATATTAATTACCTACTGAAAATTTCTCCTTGCAAATTGCAGTGAAGTTCTGTGGTTTATGTTACCTATAGATAAGCAACTAGTTATTAGCAATGCAAAACTTAAGTAGGTATTATAACATATTCGCGGCCTCAGCTGGTTTATAAAATAAGATATAGGTAGAGGATCGGATTCTCGGATTGGTGTGTGGTTATTCGTATATACTTATATATGCCGATCCTGACTATCCGTAAATAAGTATCTAAGTATGATACGATAATTATTGAATAATATGTTTCGATTCAAAGTCATATTTTCAATAAATTGTTGTCGAAAGCAAAGTCATAATAATTGTGTAATCTATGTTCACTGAATTTCCGTTTGTTTGTTTCAGTTGCTATTGCTAATAAGTATGAATGGTTACTTTTGTTAACAGTCCGATCCTCTATTATGGTAGCTAATAGGTAACCTACTGATTTTATTGCGGTGAAGCTTCAATCCTTTTCCGTTTTCGGAAATTTTACTTAAGCTTAAACCTCAATAAAATGTAAGGTAATTGCCATGTTGTAGCATTAACAGTTTTGTTTTATTCTAGTTTACGGCCTAATTTATGTAGCTAATTCTGTCAAAAGGTTGTTTTACATAACAGTATTTTTTTCTAGTTTACGGTGTCAATTAGCTAACTAAGCTAAGCTAATTCTTTCAACCTAATGTGCATTAAAGTTCAACTCGCTGGAACATTTTGAGGCTATTCATCGAGTGAAATATTTTTTAAATAATAATTTATTTCATTAAGATTAGCTGTAAGTAATATATAAATAAAGGAAAAAGTTATTTATTTTTTAAATGTTTCAATTCCTTTAACGTTCATTCCTTAATAAACATAATCTAATTAAATGTGGAAGTAAATCTAGAAGGGGCCCATTATGCAGGTTGTCGACAAGGCAACGGTCATTATTGCCAACCGGCATAACAGGCCTTTACCAATTTCAGCTTCGCATATGCTTTTTCAAGAAAATTACACAAGCATATAGGCATTCAACTGAATCGCCATACTGTGCCAGATTAAATCTCCGGTTAAAAAGGGTAGGTAGCACTACACTAAGCTAACTGCCGCTGCTGCCGCCTGACCGAGCCATCGATTTTTATTGACCTATGAATGCTAAGCTAAGAAGTCAAAACTACCTTAAACTAGGTAATTATAAAAGTTGTGCGACTGGTCGACACTACATAAAATTACATAAGTTACTACAGATTTTCTCTTAATGATTTATTAAGTAATATTATTTTGTCAACAATAATTACCAAATTTTTATTTTATTTTATGCATTTTGCTAGCAGCGCCATCTAGTTTGGTATTTGAACAACCCATACAATCAGAGCGCAAGCGGCCGCATACGAAAGTCGACCTAGTGGTGTCCATGCAATTATGAACGCCATTGTATATTATAGAACTGTTAATAGGTACATATGGAAGTACTTATTGTTCTTATTGAATCATACACATATTATATAGTTACAACTTATCACCATTTAGCACTGATTCTATAAACAGATCGAGACAATTCGTGTAGGAGATGCCCCCACGCTCATACTTGTCAATCGACAGCGCGTCGTATTTAGAACACAGAAAAACGCTTCTTATAATAACCAGCGTCGGATATTGCTCATTCAATTTTTGAAACAAGTGACACGATAAATGTTACACGAGTTGTCAATTTAAGCGAGTAGCGGGGCCTGCAAAAATAACTCATAAAACGAATCACGCGTTTAATCAATTTTATTTATAAGAGCGTGTTATATGTTTTTGTGGCCTTCGAGATATTATTGCAGGTGACTTGTACATACTATGCCGAAATAAACAAAAGATGTACCTACATGTTATATACAGGATGATTCATGAGACGTGAGCAGGAACAACCCTACACACTTAGTTAACGATAATGAATCGGCCGCCATCATGTTTAAGTGAAACAATAACGCCTTTCAATTTTTTAAACCTATTTTGTTTGGTAGAAATTTATTTTCTGTAATCATGGTCATCCTACATAAACAAATCAATAAAGATAAAACCTCTTTAACAATCATGACAGCACTTTGATTATGAAAAAAAAAATTGTCAAATTCAGTGAGATACGATGTTTCCAAAGTAACCAGACATCAATTTGACACATATCACAGAAAAACAAGAGAATATCAGTACTCGACGGAGTATTCTAACTGTAGAGTGACCATGCGTGTCGTAAATAATTTTGAACTTTTTATTTTTACTTTAAATTTTTTTTTTTGGGTTTATCACACTAATACTGATATCAAACAATAGCTTATTATTAACTGAATCCGTAGTGTTAAGCCTGCTCACGTCTCATGAATCACCCTGTATACATATACTCAATCATTTATTTTGACAGAAAAATATAAGGTTTGCTTAAAAATGTTACAAAAAGGTGTAGGTAGCTCGAATTGCAGTTTTATCACAATAATACGGCAATACTGTAATAGATGATGTCAAAATCTAAATTCTTGCTTATGATTATTTATTTGCAATGCCAAAAGACGCCCTTGAACCGACAAGTGACTACATTTTATCAAAGACCAGCACCAGAAAACAACAACTTTATGCAAGGTGTAACAAAAATAGTAGTGATCCGTTTAAGGGCATAATTGGTATCATATTGAGACGAAGAAAAAGTAGAAAAAAAGTTTTTGGAGTTGAAAAAAAATTTTTTTTTGTTTGGGACATGTCATCCTAGCTGGCCAACCCTCCATACAAAACCAATTTTTTTTGCGCGTGAACTTTTTTTTGAGTGTTTTTATTATTAGAATACGATACCAATTATACCCTTAAACGGATCACCACTATTTTGTAAACAATAAAAACAACATTTTAGGTCCTCAGAGACTCAGACGTATCGCAAAAGTCAGCAATGTTATAGGCACTTAACCTTCGATTCATCTCCGTAGAACCGGCTACTTACCCGGTTGCCGGTTACTATTAATTTCAAGACAAATGAAGTGAAAATAGATGAAACGTTGCATACCGACTCTTGTATAGACTTCCGTTCCGTTGTCCGCGGACAGTAGTCGGATTGTTTCTTTTAATCTCGCCCCGCTAATGACTCCTGCGCATAACGGCGCACCGCATGCTCATTCATCAGAACTGTCAGCGACATCTATTGACAGTTTGACTGAGAAGCCGTTTACGGAACGTGGATGTTTTACTTAGAAAATATAGCTATAAATTAAGTTAACGGGAATGTACGGGCGTTTTGGTGTGTTAAACTAGTACAGTCGACTACTAAAAGATGCATCCACTTTTGGACCTTATTCCAACGTATAGATGAAAGATTTGAATACATTTTTTTGTAGGCGACTGTAGGTATCTACTGATTTTGTTAGAGTTTCTATGGAAAGAAAAATGTGGTTTATATGAGAGCTAGTGAACTGTATGTCAAGTCGCTCTCCGCATATCTACTCTATAACATTACGATTCTACTTATTGAGTTATACTGCGGACAGACAGACACTGAAATTAAATTAATGAACAATTATACCTACTAATTATACAATCATATTAAAAACTATACAAACACTTTATATTTGGTCCGGAAGTCGCTAGACTTTGATGCTCATTGTCATATCCATTTTAGACCCGACCCGATATTACTCAAATTACTTACCTGCCTTTAACTACAAACTCAATCAAAAAATCCAATTTATTGAGTGAATAAATCCTAGTAAATCTTTTACTTTATTACTGTAATTTCAGCTTATTAATCCTTCTTAATATTAATCTTCAGGTTTCTTTATTAGATAGATAGGAAAAAACGAAACTAATGATTCCCTTGCATGTCATCGATAAGAAATAATGAGCACGCTTAGAAAACTTCAAGAATAAATAAATAACTTTACTAACCAGACTTGGCGGCAGGCTCTTTATGCGGTCTGCGGCTAGCAACTACAATAGTTGGTGATAAGAATGTTAAAGAAAAATAAACCATTAAAATATCATCAGTCATCGCACGACCCCCGCGGTGGGCAGGTCAGCGGCCAAGGAAAAAACCTTACAATTCGGAGCCGAATTCAAATGAAGAATGATTCATTTATGAAAATGAAATGACAGATTGAATGAATGTGGAAGACGGTACAAAGGAGATGGCTACCGGCCACCGCTTTGTGCCACGTGCTCCCATGGCCCGGGGCTGCAGACGCGGGCTTTGCCGGACTTTGGTTTGATGTAATAAGTTGTATCGCAAAAGTATGTATGTATGAGAAGAAAGGATTCTTACGCAAAGAAGCGAAACAAGCGAATTAAATGCACCATACGGTCTGATACCTAAACGTAGAGAAGTAAGTTGGTGTTAAGAAACCAAGGTAATAAATTCGGTTATCAAGTTTATATCACATACATATCAAGATGAAATTACTTAAAGCTGGTTAACACAAAATTCTTTAGATTAGAAAAGAAGATCATATGATACCAAGTACATACTAAGTGAAGGCTTTGAACTTCAAATATATCTCCTGGTTCAAGTTAGAATTTACGATATCCGAATTTAGAATTTAAAATGTCCAAGGAGATGGTGGCATGACCTGGTGTGCATTAGGCAGGACCAAATGGCGGGAAAGAGGGGAGCCCTTTGCCCAGCAGTGGGCACCAGATTATCAAAAAAAATGTCCGAATAGTAGGAAGAGCTCCTTAATAATAATCATTAAATTTTTTTACAATGTAATATTTTCTTAAACAAATCAATTATTCAAATAAGTTGCTAGCGGTTTAATACATAAATGTTTGATTGCATAAAGCATAAACATACAATACTTAAAAAGAAATTAAAACAAACATAAATCTCAACAAATCTCTCTAAGCTCCTAATGCCCGGTAAAATACTTCAGACTTTGGAATATCGTGACCTTATCTCGTAAAAATGGCAGTTACACCCTTCCCTTCCAGCCCAAAGTTCGTAAACACTAAGAGAAGCAATGAAATTAAAAATATGTCTTAAGGGCAATTAGGTTTAACTTTTACAGCAGTGCCCTATCGCCCCTCGCTCTTTTCAATTGTGGGGAAAGCGGCCAGCTTTTGCTTGAAGTAAATTTTATTAACTAGAGTTGTGACTTTTGAGAGTTCACTTACCCCGCTGAGTAATGCGGCAGAGCAAATTGCAACTTAACTGAACTGAATGCGAAGACTTAGCGAAGTTAATGCTCGCTGTGGTTTTATTCTCTTTAATGCGTAACTAACTCTTTACTGTTGTGCATACATACATAGCAAATAGCTTAAAAAAAACAGAGCACAGTAAAGTATAATAAACATCTGTTTAACTATACTCAAATGAAACGACAATTATATATGCAGGTTAAGTATTTTTATAAATATTATTGAATAATTAATTACTAGAGTCTAGTAAATAGCGCATAAATTACATAAACTCTGTGGTATTTCTTATTTTTTTATTAAATTATGTAACCTATAAAGCCATGTAAAATATAACCACTTGCGGAAGAGCGGGGTCTCTTAACACAAGTATTATCAATGCTTAAAAAGAGGTACCAGCCTGGATGTTGTAAAGTAATTTTAAGAAACTGATTTTTTTTAAGAGTATATGCGTACAGAGAAGTGTCGTAGAATTCATTAGTTCCCATAAAAGACTTCTCTAGCCGCAATAGCTCTAAATAGTTTACATATTATTTGTATGTAAGTATTCGAACAGCATACACATGCTATGCTATTTCTCTTTTGCTCAGCTCATTTTCCCGCAATTTGCAAGCTACTGTTTTTTTATAACCGTTATAATTAACCAAAACCAAACACAGTAAAATAAACAACAGATCCCAGTGATCCACAGTATGGCACTAAGTAAAATAAAATTCTTAAGCCTGCTACTTGGAGCATTGACGAAGTGTTTAACAATAAATTTCCATTTAAAAAGCCACAAGCCGAGGGGAGACCGGGGCGAGGGGGACGCAGTTTCCGCCGCTTTTTTCCTTCATTTCCTCTCGGCCGCTGGGGCCGCCCCATGCTCTAATAGTAGAATTAAAACGTTACTTTGTTTTTTTAAACGTGCACCGTAAGGATAGATAATGGTTTTATGGTTATAGAATAAAACGAATGTTTAATGTTATAATGTTAAAGCTTAGCACTGCAGGTATGTGCAAACAAGTATGGCGGTGTCTTTGTCTTAGGTGTCAATTTAAAATAATTTTAATATAAAGTAAAAACGCATTTTGTGTGTGAATCTGTAAAAGATGTTTGAAGAAACATGTCATTCTTTGGTATTATTTAATACTGCTGCTACTTTAATACTTGCTAACAAATCAAAATTGAGGTAATATAATAGCCCATACGAAGATTATTTCGCATTTATCATTAAAATAAATATTAAGGTTATCATATATTATTCATCCAAAAACATATGTTGCTTTTTAAATAACAGATTATGTACAGTCACCGGTAATAGTATCTTCCTACACGAAAGCCGCAAAAATATCAGACACGCTCTAATTTGTAGGGACATAAGAGCGTGTCACATATTTTTGCGGCCTTCATGTAGGAAGATACTTTTGCCGGACTGTACCTACTTTGCCGCGTTTCTTTGAACTGTATATATAATAGGTACTCATTTAAATTAAAACCACAAGCGAAACTCCTGTGTTTTAAATGCAGAAACATAGTGAATGTCGCATAAAATATCGGCGGGATAATAATTAAAAGAAGCGATAATGTCCTGCGGTGAAAAACGAGCGCGCCATCCTTTTATTTGATAAATAAAATTTATTTCACCGCTTCTTCGGGGGTTCTGCGGCAAGCCGATCTTGAGCTTTCTATTATTAGTTTTATTGACCACAAAAATCTGTTATTTTTTACGTGACTTTGTACAAGTTTATACTTAACCTTTTTTTTTCCAAATTGAAGATTAACAACTGTCTTTACTCAACGTCTGCTCCCATCCACGGCTTTCCACGGCAAGCTTACAGAACATATCAAGTCGTATTCCACATTAGCTACATAGCTACGGAATGATATAGGACATCTTAAAAAATTACCATATCTAAATACAGAGATACATAAAAAAATATTTTTAAACTTTTAATAACTATCCACTTAGGGCCTGTTTCACAATGTCCGAGTAAAGTCCTGAATAAGCTATTTGCCACTTATCTGACGAATAAAGTCATCGTTGGCGTTTCACAATCTTCAAATAAGCTTAACTGGTCGACAAAGTGCTAAGTTTTGCGGGTAGTTTTATCTGGCAGTTAATTTATTTGTTTATTAGCTATCCAATACTTTACTTGGACATTGTGGAACAGGCCCTTAAAATTGTATTTTACAAAATTAACCCATTTCAACCTTGCATATAAGTAGCTGCATTTCGCAACAACTTTACTAAGCTCGCACAAAAAGTGTCCATTGCTTACAAAATTAAATTTTAGTTGTTTGTAAGAAGGTCGCGTTTGCAAGGACATATTCAATGAAG
This sequence comes from Pammene aurita, assembly GCA_947086415.1. Taxonomy (NCBI): domain Eukaryota; kingdom Metazoa; phylum Arthropoda; class Insecta; order Lepidoptera; family Tortricidae; genus Pammene; species Pammene aurita. The sequence continues at coordinate 40,432,735 of OX352291.1, forward strand.
CTCTGAAGTTATGAAACTCATTGAATGTGTCCCCACTCACAGATTACATAATAATCCATCAGATACGGCACTCGTTAAAAAAAACATAGCGATTTGTAATTCTATCAAGCAAAAATTAATAACACAAATGGTAGGCTGAAAATGCTTTGCAAAAAGAATGTTAGCATGATGTATGTAGGTAGACAATCGCGCTCTAATATTAAGAATTCTATGACGTTTTTCAACTGGCAAAGCATTCCTCAGTTTCTGAACTTCTTGACTAAAGTAATAGTTGTTTTTATCAACGTAATCCAGGGCTCGGAACCCGTTTTCGCAAAAAAAGCCCCGAAATAACTCGATATATTTAATTATTTTATGGTTTTTACGTAGAACAATATTGTATTTAGGTAATAATTTCATATTATAAGATTTTTCGATTAAATATGAATGTATTTAGCAAATATCGGGGTCCGAGCCCTGACGTAAACTCTTTTCGTCACCTTCCGAGTGTGTTGTATCTCCGACAACATCATGTTTTCTGTGCCCTCGCCAGGGGCATGTCTTCCCCCGCACTTTACTGCGCTCTAAATATTCTCCGGGCGACAATTGCGATTATGAAAAGTGCACCGTTATTTACGTCCCCGACCGTTTATTTTTTGTCCCCTTTCAAGGGCAATTAAATGCCGCCAGTCTTAAAGCTTTGCATATTCCGTGGCGCCTTTATTGCTGTGCTAATAAATAGTAAAGGTCGATGTTTTGAAATGCAAAGAAATAAGCATAAAATAAGTTTAAACCTTTAAAGATATGTATGCACATGTAGTGCATGGTCCACTCCACGAATGTACCTACAAGAAGACAAGTAGGTACGCGAGGTAGGTATGTCGATGAAGTGTACCTAAAGCTTGCCACCCTCTTGCCACCGGCCCTGATGTGACGACCAAAACCACTCTGCAAAAGTGTGACGACGAAGAAGAAGAATGCACATATCGTGACATTTGAATATGATAGACAGAGATACGGATGTTGTTAGATGTTAAAGAAACATTTTATATGCCTTTAAATGATTCACAAATGTAGTATGGCAAAGTTTCAGGAACACGAATGCCTGTAACACGATTAGGAAAATAAACTTTTAATAAAGGATTAATGAAATTTTCTCGTCGACGGAATCGAACCGGGGTCCCGGGGGAGCTGTCAAACTCGTCCAAACTCGCGCCGCCTGTCTGTCCCCGGACAACTTTTAATAACCTTCTGTATCAAGCAAATGGATTTTGGGACACTAAACGAAGGTTCGATATGTTTCAACTTATCGAAATATCGAGTGCCGCCATCTGTTGGATAACTGAAATTCTTGTCAGATTTTTTATGTGTCTGTTTAAAATGCGTCGTTGTGTTGTAACTATCTAGAGAAATTAACGATAATTGTAAGGCTGACTAGATTATAATAGAAATTTATTTTATTTATAAGGTCATATTCGGTTGTGCCCTAATCTCGTCTGTGGACCCCTATATTCGGATTACTTTGATGAAACTGGGACTATTGATAAAAAAAGTTTCATTGTATTTTAGTATTTTTGTGACTAGTATATACCGCGGTTTGTAACATATTTTGGTTCGCTGTGTAATCCTACCGAATAGGTATCCTCAAACACCATCGTTTCCCCTTCACAAACGTAGCAACACGTGTAATAGTTTCTCCTACAGGGAAAATTAAATACGGTAGGCGGCATATGAAAAGTAGTCACATACATACACAGTACACAGACACATACACAGTCTTACTCGTGCATGGCGGCATAACCACCACTTTACTTTAATTCCGAATTAATGCAGAACAGAGGCGCTTTATGCAAAATATAACTGCAGAATAATGAAGGCGGAGCAGCCTCGATTACTGGATTTATTGCTAACTTTCTACTTTTATTATTATACATTTTGAATTGTGTGCAATTTATGGTTTTAGTTTCATCTTTTCACTTTTGTAAGTACAAGCAAGTAAGTACCAATAACCATAGATAAAAAAGTCATTAATTACCTGTTTAAATATTTTAAACTAATTCCACTAAAGTAAAATTATACACAGGACAGGAATTAGACATATGAGATAAAAGTGACAATTCATAATAATTTTACACATTTAAGATAGTTCTTCCCTCTCGCACCAATGTGAGTATTTTTTATTTACCGTATGGCTACATGTCACTGGATATAGATAGGCATTTCTTCCCTGGGGTAGAAGTAGTGGGAAAGCAGATGATGAAGAAAATCCAGTGAGTGCTGTGAGGTCCAGATGGGACAGTGCAGCTGCCAAGTTTGTTACTCTTTTAGCACCACCTAGGGATCACGTCACGTGTAGGGTGGTCTAAGGTGTTTCCTACGGACGCAGAGTAACATTGATGTGATGTGAGTGATGTGAGACTATGTTATCATATCATAGTCATAGTGTAAGGTTATAAAATAATGTTTTAGTAGTCTAGTGAAGCAATTTTATCCATGATCCACCCTTACATTTAAACCTCAAGGTCAGACAACCAGTATTAAGGCCCGCCGCATCCTCCGATCGCATCAGATGCGCCGCGCACAGATAGCGGCCCCGCGAAATTGAACGTCTTACATCTGTCTGCCGTAAGCCGCTTATAATTGATGCGACTACGTCAATCCCGCGATACAGCTAATCGGAAGCGTGATCGATTGTCGCGGTGTCGGTGTGACAGTTACGCTGATTTCTGGAAACCTGCAGAAGTTCCTCCAGCCTCCAGCCAGAGTACGATTGCTTTCTTAACCACAGTTTGATCAACAACTACCTGAGTATATATTATAGTAACCCTTACTTTTTTGACTTTCAAAATTAGTACCTAACGCAGACTAATCTCATCTGGTTTACCCTGTACTATATGTTACGACGGGTAGGGCCTTTCGAGTAGTGCTAGAAACCAACACGTTCACTACAGCATTATATGGAAGTGATGCGATTAGATAGGAAATATGATAGATTTAGACCCCCATGGCATTAGCCACATCTGCCCTGCTAGCATGACTTACATTGTCGCGCGACTCTCCATACTTCAGGCGCGACGCGGAGTAAATATAAAGTCGCACGCGACAACGCATGTTATTTATACTAAGCTGCCTGGACACAAGCCTCCTTATTATTATGTTGAACACGCTGCTGTCTCTTAATTAAAAACATGCTTTAATACTGTGGTCAGACTATTCGGCAATACGTTAGTATTGTCAGGTAAATCCATGGTAAATCTAGCTTCTCAAAACCATCCAACACTTTCACAAATCCTAATCTAAGTAAAACCTAAAGTGAATGCAGTTTTCCACTCGAAATCTCCTGTTTTATTAAGAGAGCTTTCACCTGAGCAAGTCGCAATGATAAGCACTTTAAATCCCAGTAATCATTTTATATCGTTCGCGGAGCCGTTACGACAATGTTCACGTCACAAAATTGAGGAAAAATTTACTTTTCGCCCGTAGAAATATTGAATTTTTACATTTATGCCTTTCACACCTCATAACGTAATATTTCTCAGCGGAATCTCCCTCCCTTCGGTAACTTTTCCGTTGCAGCAACATTCAAAATAAATGTTTGGTGCTTTGTCAGGGCGGGCCGTGTATGCCACCTTTACACGCGCGCTGAAGGCTTGATATTGTTATGTTATGCGTTATGTAGATATGCTGTACAATACGAGCTCAACTCAAAACGTGACTATATAATTAATACTTCACTTATTTATGATCAGCTCATAAACTAAACAATGATTGTTCCACTAAGGCAAGGTACAATGATTCCCGTTAGGTTCGTTTTATTTATTTATTTACTAATAGTACATTATGATACAAGTGTGCTAAGTTGATCATTACATACGAAGCGATATTGTGCGCACGAACGCATGTGAGTGGGCATAATGAAGCTGAGCTTATGTAATGATCAAGCACACGCGTTGCATACGACGTTTTTCAACACACTTGCGAGGAAATATCAGAAGAGTATAATAACTTTTAATAACTTTTGATAAATACATTAATTGTCAGAATGTTTACAGGATAGAGGTACTTACGAACCTAAGATAATTAAATTTATCTAACCTTTTTTGTGATGTTATTGAGTATCTGGAACTCTTTTTCAAATCATTTCATAAAATTAAAGACCTCACATTTATTGTGCAATAAATTATAGTATTTTTTTCTTACGTATTGTTCACTAGATTTTTATGATGACATTTTACTAATATGTATCACAATTTTGAAATATATCCAGAGGTTAAATTAACGCTAAAGTTGTCATCTTATTCATTGAAAATATAATTTGTTTAAATTAATAAAACACGACGAGAAAAATCTAACAAATAAACAATGATTTGAGGTTAACTTATAAATGGTGCGCATAGACATATAAAATAAGAAGACGTAGCGCCGTGAAGACAAAACTGTGATTCCATAATAAGCCGAGTTCTTCGTGTTTACGTGCGCATCGCACACATATACAACTCGTGGACGAGCGGTGATTGGTTCAAACGTCAAAAGTGAGTGTGTGTGCACGAGATCGCGGCTTATTATGGAATCACAGTTTTATCTTCGTGGGATTCCGTTTCCTTATTTTATATGTCTATGATAGCGCGCAATTTTCTTTTTTGGATGTGCGTGCAGCTTGAGGCAAAGGGGCGGACGTATAATGCCAAACAGCCAATATTAAAACAGACAATTCGTATTTAAAACGTAATTTATTGCGTATTACGAGTAATATAATGACTTGAAATGATTCTTATTCACAATCAGGATTGTATAATTTGTATTATATCGTAAGTGTGTATGTTTTTAATATATTTACTTTTTTTTTACTTTTTTAGAATGTAAACTCATAAAGAGTTAAAAAAAAGTAAAGGTAATACCCGACTAAATTACAACGATTCGTCTGCGTACGTACAACTTGGTACTAGAGTACAAACGTCACTCGGATTATTAAATTATTCCACTAGTTAGATAATTATTGTGAAATGCACGCGTGTTTAACATCTAGGATTATGAGCATAAAAGCGGTGGAATAAGAACCTCGTTACGAGCAGGTGTGTTGAAAATCAATATTATTACATGTTAAAATCGGTAAAAATTTAAATGGAACAAGTATACTACCTGGGAGTCTGACATCTCATGGGACAAAATATACGAGTAACTGCTACCTATGGTCTTCTTCCGCGATTTCGTTGTGCTCTTAGACTACTTTTCACACACACATCACAATGACTGTCTTCCAATACGTGCAATACAAATGTGGCCACGACATTTAGAGCGAGGGGCGTCGATCGCTCTAATGGCTCGACCGCCAACTGCCCAACACTAATTAATCCTTTACCGGCTCTTGATTAATTATTTCAACTTGCCGTCGGCTCTTCTCCACGCACTCCGAGTAGTTTACACTTAATTGTGGCAATAGGTCTCTTGGGCGATTTGTCTTTGTCGTGAATCTTTTGTTTCGTGTGTGTTGTTGAATCGGCGTTTGGTATTTGATAGCGATTGTATAAGCTTTTGAACCGAAAATTATATTAGCTTACCGAGTATTAAGTCCGATCATATTTTATCTCCCTAAAAGCCTTCACAAAAAGTTAAAATCGAGACAATAATACTTACATGAAATTAACCATTAAGTATATCCAAGTCGGAATCTAAAAATACCTACCAACATTTAACTGGAGAACTTCTTTGGTACCTACCTAATATAACAGAATATTTCAGGGGTTTTCACTAGGTTTAGCCTGTATCGCAAGGCACCAATTACAAATCAACAGAGCTAGGTTACACAATACTACCTCTTGGTTCTGTTAATAATTGTACTCTCTCTTTAACTCCCAAAGTTCACAGAAATACAAGTATCACGAAAAAGAAAACCAGCACCATACGCAAATTGTAACGACACCGCAAACATTTCAATAACATTCCATTTCACCCCGGTGTCGGCCCGGGACGGCGACTCTTGACTTAAGTGATGTAGTGACCCTTAATCCGCCGTAAATCTTACGGAGGGTTAAACAAGCCTGTAACACGTCATTTATTACCTGGACTGGAGGTGCCCCCGATTTTAACGTACGCAAGTTCGTGTACGATATTTTGTCGATGCTCGTGCGTAAAACGAATAAATAAAGACATATGTACAGTCTACTAGATACAGTCACTCTCTGCTCGTAGGTGCTTTCCACTACATAGGAGGAAAACGCTAAAATCGGCTATACGAGCGTAGAGCGTAGAAAAGTGTGGAACGTACCTGCGGAAAGTGTTAAGTAGAATAGAATACGGATGATTCTTTAATGAATTTCTTAAAAAACTTCATTTGCCATAAAAATTCGTGAACCACGGCGTCTACAGATATGGGTGGCGTACGTTATCTGGAACTCTACCACTTGAGCACCGATAGTCTGTGCTTGCATGATACCCACTTGTTTTGCAGTGAGTTCCGAAACTCCAAAGGGGCATACTTGTAATAATGTTACTAGTTAAATAGCTTGAATCACTACTACTACTACTCAATAAAGTATCCCTATTAAAAAACTTAGGTAAAATAACGTTTTCGTTTTTCATCACTTTCAATACACTAGTCCAGAAAAGGTTGGAAACTATTTTTCGGCGCTCGACGGCGATAGCTCTCCTTTTTTGTCGACTGATTATTTGTCGCAGAATGGCCGTATTCAAACCGAAGTTTCCCCGGTCAGTGGCGCGGAAGTGGACCGCGATAATGCGAACATTATACGAGCCTCTCAGTATTATGCGGGCCTATTACACGACAAAAACTTACCAACTTGCATCTTTCGCGTCCGTCCCCCGCACATGCTCGTGCACGAAAGTATAGAAACAAGGCCAGGGCAAAATATTAAATAATTATTCAAAATTACCTAACAGTTTTATTAGATTAACGAAGAGTTTTCGCTATATGTAAAAGCAAGTTACCGTGAAACTTGGCAACTTTACCTTTTGCAAGCAATTTTACTAATAGTCTGTTTAATCAAGAAAATTGTGTTACTAAATTAAATACATATCAATTACTCATAGAAACCTAAGCTTAGGAATCTTAAGATAGCTTAAAATCTTTTAAATGCAGCGATTTCCCTTATTTATACCATGTTTTCTTGCTAAAGTAGACTATGGTAAAGTTAGTCACAGAAGGTAATGTTGCCACGTTTGACGGCACTACCTACCTACCGGTAAGTAAAATCTGCTAGAAACTACGGTAGTACTATTAGTTATTCTGTGCTACGGCGTTAGTAGTAGCGCTACCACAGAATAACTAATAGTACTACGCGCTACGAGATTTGTTTGGTGCCGCTGATTAGTTAATTTTTCGATTTTAAAACAATAGTCGATACCACGAGGGGTCTTCTTTAGATGCATTGCCTATGCATTCCCTACAGCAGATTACAACAGATTTATTATATATACCTAATTACCTATTAAATACGTGCCTTTTTCTAGTAGGTATGCACATGGTATGCACCTAAAAATAAAAAAAAAACAGGGGCCGTATTCTACCTTTAAAATACGTTTTGTACTCGTCGACTATAATGCTTGGATTGAAATTGTGTAGACCGAACTAATACAGTCTACACAATCTCAATCCAAGCATTACAGACGTGGTATCGAGTATTGTTTTAAAATCGGAAAATTAACTAATCAGCGGCACCAAACAAATCTCGTAGCGCTACTACAACGCCGTAGTCTTTAGCAGATTTTATCTTACCGGTAGGTAGGTAGTGCCGTCAAACGTGGCAACATTACCTTCTTTGGCTAACTTTACCATACTTTCCGGTAGAGATTTTATGGTCGCATATTGTAGCATCGCCAACGATGATACAAAGGATTTTCATACAACATTGTAACACTGTTGCCCGAGCCCGCCCGGCCTGGGGGGACCGGCACAATCTGCCGGGAGATTGAACTTACTCAATTGTATGGAGGGAGCAGGTCTTTCGTCGAACTCTATTCTTCCAGGCTTGCCTATATTGAGCACTCGTAGAAAAAATAATGTATACAATAGTGACATAATCAAGCTTTTCAATCTCGTACCTTACTTAATACAACTCCAATATAGCTAGTGCCTAAACATCTGAATCAGAAATATCAGGATTTGCTTGAAAATTATTCCGATGCAACTCCAATACACTTTCAGTATTGGTTGATTATTTGTGTGTTTGGAGTTAAGTATGATTGAGATAGATTGTGTTTTATTGTATTGTTTATGTATTTAAAATTAGAATACGGCACTAGTGCAATAATCCTACAACTAGAAGTCATGCTTAAAAAGCACTTGTGGAACCATCTATCCCCTCTCGGCCACTGACCAGAGGCTATCGAGTTTCAACTCCAGTTAACTTATAATTTAGTAATGTTGTTCTAATTTATGCAGACCCCCGCTCACTTTTGTCAGCGGTTGGGCAGCGTCAGCGTCCGATTGCAAATCTGGGACAACACGAGATTAATTCAAATAACACTTTTTTGAAATTTTGATACGAACATCTAGGACCCTATACTTGTCGCAAAGTTAATTACGTTACGTTGAGAAAAGCTTCTTGAATTCGTATTTGGGTGTAAGACGTCGAAGCTTACGACTCCCTACACATATGAATAATTTATTAATTTAGTTAGTCAAACTAATAATCTTCGATCTGGTCCCAGAGGAGAAATAAGCTGCGACACCAACTCCTCTTAGAGGATTCACGTGACCACCATGAGCGGGCTAGACTCCTGGCTGTGTCAGAAAAGGAGTCGGGTTACTGGCTGCACGCGCTCCTATCACGCAACCTTGGGACCGCACTAGAACCGAATGCTCTTCGGATCGCGGTTTGCCTACGTCTGGGCATGAAAATCTGTGAGGCACATGCCTTCAGTCAGTGGACTCTCTGGAACGGCATGACACCCTGAATGATTTAATCCGTCGCACCCTCAGCACCGCCTCTCTGCCCGCGACATTGGAGCCTTCAGGGCTCTCCGCAGCGGACGGCTAGAGACCTGATGGCTGCACTCTCATGCCATGGAGCTTGGTCGCCCTTTAGCGTGGGACGCCACCTGAACCGATACGCTAGCCTCGTCCCACGTTGAAGGGTCTGATCGGAAGCCTGGGAATAATATTCTTAACGAATGAGTACGAGTTTAGCGGCGCTTGCAGTGGAAACACTGGGTCCTTGGTCGACCGTCACCAAATAAATTATTAAAGAAGTGTCGGTCCGGCTGGTAGGCGTTTCAGGCGATCATATAGCGGGCTCTATCTTTGCCCAGAGGCTGGGATTGGCAGTTTAGAGGGGAATGTCGCCAGCATTTTGGGGAGTTTGCAGGATTTCAGGGAGATATTTTATGCTTACATTTTATTGTTTTTGTTTATCTCTTTCGGTTTGAATAGATTTGAACGGTATTTAATGTAAAACTTAATTGAGTAAAAGTAACTATTTAACTAATAATATCAAATTAAAATATTGTACAGAATTATGTAGATTTTACTACCATTTCTATACCCTGGTGCATTCATGTAGAACCAAAGGGCAGTTCCGAGTTTGACTGACAGCTCCCCCGGCCAATGGCGTCCACGACCTGACGCTCCTTGTCAATCATGCGCAGCGAGCCCACCACGTTTCAACAACCGAAACACAACGCAAAATAACTCCTACCCCCTCTTATTAAATGCTATATCGACCGCACGACCACGCGACAACTCCTGGCTGCTCGTCACGCAAACGCGATCGCCCCATTATTCGCCGCCCTTTTGTAATTTGAATTTCGAATTCCAATTCGTATTTTGTGGTAAAATAAAAAAACGTTTCGACACAATGGCGTCAAGGGCGGTGCTCTAACATGCGATCAAGTTATTACATTAAAGGAAAGCGCGCCCGCGTACCCTGTACCTCGCCATCTATTATTGAAAGCTTCCAGGAATTATTTATAATGAACTGTATTACTGGTAAACTCAATAATTTATGTTATTTCGCTAAAAAAGCGAGAAATAAAACCCAAGTACCTACCTGAGCACCTAATTACAAAACAGCAATAATAAAAGAACTCCCCATAATGTCGTAAATTAGAAAAACTGGTTTGGATTCCAATTCCAAAAATCCTATTGGCGTCCAACATCTGAAATAATGTTTTCGCTATCTTTGTTACAGAAAATGGTCTCCCACGAAGACTGCGGACTGCCTACACCAACACACAACTCCTGGAGTTGGAGAAAGAGTTCCATTTCAACAAGTATCTGTGTCGCCCGAGAAGAATCGAGATCGCGGCCTCCTTAGACCTCACGGAGAGACAGGTAAAATCCAATACTCTAACCTAATCAGTATATAAAGTGTTAGTTTGACGAAATTTCACTGAACATTGGGTATACTCGTACTTACCTATCTACCTAGTAGGTACCTACATAAACAATGCTTAAGAAATCCCGATGTGACTACAGTATACAAATTGTGTATCTATTTCGGAAAAGGGGCCACTTTGTCGATATGGAGTTACATTAGTATATCCTAAAACTACATAAAATACGCTTTCTATAAGTTGAAAAATTAAGTATGGATGTGTAATGGTTATTTTTATATTAATATTTAAAGTTGCCCAAGTGACAAAGCGACAACTGAGAAAAACGTGGTTAAAGTTTGTGAAAGCAAAAAACACACTTGCAGTTTTAAGGTATGGAGTGAATACTACCAAATTATCTATTTACTTCTAGGTTACTAAATAGACTAAAATTATGGTCACAAATCTTGGAAGCCTGAACATCAAAATGGAAGGATAAAATCACACAGTTTTTTCGGTGCATATAAAATGAGTAATGTATTCTTAATCCAGAACAGACATAAACGTTTAATTAAATCCTTTTAATTAGTCATAATTTTCCAAATTTCAAAATAGTCTTCGAGACAAAATGTATAACAAAAACTTACAAATTTCATATGTGCTCGAATAAATATCATAAGATAACGGAACAAACGCTATTAATTACGAATCCATACATTCAGTTTTATCATTAACGACTGCTGGACCATAAAAAATTATCAGTCGATAACAAAACGTTATCAAACGCTAGTACATGGATCTATCGATTATCGATGATCGATCGTCGATTGGTCGATGACGGTTGCCTCATCGATCGCCCTACGTGGCTCTGTATTAATAATATCTTGGCTAAAAGTATGATATCGTCGTTTTTTCTAGGTATCGACAAAGTGGTACCCTAGGCACTAAAGTTTGAGGCTCGAAAAAAGTGCTTAAATTGGTCATTTCAGTCCACAATTATCTTGCAAGCATAGATCCTGCAAACCTTCAAAGCATGGTTTCCATAGTATTTTTTTCTGTTTTCAGGTAAAAGTTTGGTTCCAAAACCGACGCATGAAACACAAGAGACAAACACTAACTAAAAGCGAAGATGGCGACGATAAAGACTCGACTACATCCGAAGGAGGCAAGAGCTCCAAAATGGGACTGGATAAATTCCTTGACGACGATGGACCTCTGTCGGGGAAGAAGAGCTGTCAGGGATGCGAACTGCCGCCCGGAGCACTGTGCTCGCCTGCAGAGGATCTCCCAGAGCTAGCGTCACGCACGCGCAACAACAACACGCCAAGCGCCACCAATAACAACAGCTTCGCCAGCGACGGCGCTTCCAGCGTTGCTTCCTCCTCCTCGCTCGATAAGCTAGCGGAGGATGACTCACGTGACGCTCATCCCTCGGGGGCCACTGTCGTCGCACCACCCCGGAGCCTTGCCAAGAGAATCAAACAGGAATCAAGGAAACGCTCACCGTCACTAGACGCTTCGGTGTGCAAAATATCACCGTCGTCTTCAAAGGATGGTCTCGGGTCAGTCGGACTACCAGATGGCGCCAAATACTCGTCAGTCAGCCTCACACCTTCCTCGACCCCGGGCACACCGTCTAGCATGCACCAGAGTCCTCTCGGCCACTACCCGAGACCATCACCCCCAAACGCACCGCCCGGTCCCCCTCACGCTCAAGCAGTTCCAAACGCTATGCCATCATACGTCATAAGGGGCAACGCACCCCCGGGACAATTCGTGCCTCACCCCGACTTCCGAATGGATTCCAAACAATTCGTAGGAAAAATAAGCCAGTATCCTCAGAGTAATAGAAACTACGATAATTACGGAGCAGCGGTGCATGCCGAGCAGCACGCGTACACCCGGAACCAGCAACACGCAAGACAAGAAGGCTCCTCATCTGGCAGGCCTGTTAACGGTATTGCGTCCCGGCATGCGTATCCTCACGAAATGTATCAGAACTATGGATACCCGGCGGCGTACGGAAAGGATCAAGTAGGTTACGGACATCCGGGATACGACCAGGCCCAGGGTTACCCGGCAGAGGCCATGGCTTACGCTAACAGCCATTACGGGTACCATTACCACGAAGGCTCACAGCACGAGCACGCGCACGGTTATTACGGAAACGAGGCCCAAAAGAATTCACATGGAAATGAGTACGCTAAAGGTGGGTACTATGAGGCGAGCGGTGTGTACGCTGGACAGCAGCCATCAGGAGCGGGTGCAGGTGGGGCTCAGTACGCCGCGGCTGGCGCGGGGAGCGAGGGGTACGCAGGGGAGTGTGGCGAGGGCTATGGCTCCTTCCAGCAGTTCTACGAGGCGACGCATGCAGCGCCTGCCGGCGCCGGCGCCGGCGACAACTCCAACTCATCCTCGGACTTCCACTTCCTTAGCAACCTCGCCAACGACTTTGCCCCGGAGTACTACACCATATGAGACAAGGACTTCGCCGAGCAGGCGAGTAATCTGTTCGTGTAACTACACGTAGTGCCCTATGGGCCTCGGCATTGGGGCGTCAATCTTTCTCTTTCATACGCCTAACTATTTCCGAGAGGTAATTATAGTAATCGCCTCAGCTCTCGCTGCGTGACCTATAGCGAACGGCAATTATTATAATGTACAATAAAAGGCTTATAATTAAGGAATATGGTGTCTACATACATATACCGACATGTAGACTTGCCTAAGGCAGTGGTTGATATTTAACTTATATAAGTTAACGTTAATGTAATAAAGTGTACATACCTAGTGAACTACTTAGTTTAGGAGTTTCAATACCTTGTAATACATATTTTTAACTTATAATAAATATTGTGTAATTTAGGTGCTGATATCAGTCGATATTTGGGATAAAAATAATCTTGGTAGATAAATCACTGCATACAAAACATATTTAAGAATTAAGCTGGAATTAACTTTATACGCTAAAGCGGGCTACACATTTGAGGGAATCTCGGGAGAACTAAATGATTCAGCTTAAACTGGATCAAGTGAAATTATAACTATTAGGCAACCTTTTTTAAACCCCTCCTTCCTGCCTTCCTCAACAGGCTGCGTTTCATAAGACCGCTAGTTTCGTACAATTTCGCCTGGTGACGTATATAATAGAAATTACTCAATACTTTTTAAGGCTCACGACATTAACCGTTACATTACAGCGTTAACACATTCAATGCCACCTAGTGCTACGAGCTACGCTCGCAGCCGTAGCCACGTGTTCGTTGGATGTAGCTCGTAGTAGCTACGAACAGAGAACCCGACAGTCGTGTTCTCGGCGCTGAATGTGTTAAAGCTGAAATAAAATACCGTAAGACTTTAATCACAGGCATCACCACAAATGTGCAGCGCGCAATATTAATAATATTTATAGTATATGCATTATTAAATTATTTGTGATGTATAAATACGCTAGGACTTATGTTTTCGAGAAATACCTACATTTGAATGTGCCAGATCATTTCCCGAATTAGACCTTCCTCTCAGAATTAGATACTGCAGCTTCCTTACTCGTACTACTGTAAACATTGAATTGTTCATCATTTGAAATTGATATCAATGTACAGATTTCATTACAATGTAATTATTATATGTATCTTGTATCCAAACACAACACGTGTTCATGGTAAGAAACGTTTACTTAAATTAAAATTTGATTTTACATCATTATTAATAGAAAATTGTTTACAATTCTAAGGAATAGTCGTTGCCTTATTTAGGTAATATTGTTTTGTGGGTATAAGACATTGTAGATACTTATAAGATAGTTTACAGTAAGTCATTATATTGTAGATATCAGCGCTATCATTTTGGCCTATTAAAAAAATAAATCATTTGGTGTCACAACGTTTATTGACTACCTTATTTATTTTATCCCTATACCTACACTTACTTTTTTCAGCACCAAAAAGACCCACTCGTAACGTCGTAACGTAACTACGTAGATACACCCTTAAAGTATGACCTGTACATATACCTATACATACAATCATTAGTTCCCTAAAGTCACCCTTCTGCTCAATAAATAAATCTGTGGCCCTAGTGAAAAGGAGTACAAGTCAAATTGACTCAGCGAAAAAGGGTACAAGTGCCGTACATTTTACAGGACTTGTGCGCTTTTTCGCTGAGCCATTTTGACTTATACCACTTTTCACTAGGGCCACAGAAATGTACAATCTACTAAGTATGTTGTATTGGATAACATTGACCTTGGTCAATATTTATTAAATATGGATGTTAATCAAACGCAAACCTTTTACCCTTTGACTGACATAATGCCCTTCTGATGTTCCTTAACCTTAAGAGCACCATCACAAGTGCATGAAAAAAAGGTAACACACTCCGGCACCAACTACAGAATTTGTAGGTAAGTACAATTTCAAAGTTGGTATGATAAAGCCATGTGTCTTGTCTTGATTATGATATTATAGTTATATACATTTGCCAAGCATTTCTGTCTATATGTACTAGAAATTTAAACCAATTTGAAACATTATTCTTTATATCAGACTTTATTCCTCTACTTGTTACCTACATCTACACTAATACCAGAGAATAGTTATTTTTAAGAAGTATTAGAATTTTATTAGGGGTTGTAATTAATAAAATATATAAGTACGGTTACATTTTTATTTTTATTCATTTCTTATTGAAAAGATGAGCCACAATTTTATTAATCTCCTTGAAAAATGAGATACACACATTTCATACATTCTTGAAAGGCCAAAAGTACAAGTTTTTAAAATGAAACCTGTATGACTTTTTATGCTAAAAAATAAAGCTTGCGTTTTATTTTATGAACAACAGACCTTACAAGCAATTTCAAATTAGTTATAAAGCATTTTTTATACAACTCTCAACAAAGCAATGCACATGACAATCAATAAATAATTTAAATTAACACAGGTATTATAAAATCTGTACCAAAAGGCATATAAGTATTTTTGAAATACAGGTTATTCTCCATGTACACATTTTCAACCCTGGCAATAATATTTAAAAAAAAACCTAGTGTTGTACAAATGCATCACAAAATATGAAGCTTGTTTATTGCTGATAACCCTTATTAAACATGTGACATTTAATAATAAAAATCTTTAATACCAGTACCTATTAGTATGTAGTGAATTTGAATATGTGATCAAGCGAGTCTGTTCAATGCTTATTCCGGTGTTATGAAGTGGAGGGCTTCTGCGCCTGCGCCTGAGCCTGAAGCTTCATTTCCATCATCATACAGATTGCTTCTCGGACCTTTGATTTCTCAATACCCATAACTTGAATTTTCTCCATTTGTTCTGTTACAAACTGAGTTTTTCTTTTGAAATAGTCCTTAGCACCTTCTATGTCCTGTAAATTGATGAAAACAAATACTCTGAAATGTCTTATTACCTGTAATACTTTAAATTGTACTCAATCAGATTTTAGATCTTAATATTAAGAAAGAAAATATTTTGCTGCGGTGCATTTTAGCAAAAAGTGCTACAAATTGAATTCATTTTCAGTTATCTCTCTCATCTGAGCAATTATAACAATATCATAGTCAACTACTACTATAAAGGCACGAATCGAAGAATAGTTTTGTTATAATTAAGAGTTGAACAATGACCTCACCTTTTGTGCATAATATCCAGTGCCTACATCTATAACTACATGTTCAGTGTCTGCTATAGTACCAGGCACGTACATGGACCCTGTCAGTGGCACCAGAATGCTCTTGCCCTTGCTGCTAGGGGTGATTTTCTCCACGCTCTCGCCAGATTCAACGAACTTGCCCTGAGCCATTTTTAGCGTTGAGAGTGAATCTTGGAAGACATTTAGCTCCTGAAATACCAATATAACGTTTATTGTTATAGTACTGCAATCATTATTTAATCAAATTAGTAAAAAAATACCGTTTTTTTATCATAAGAAATATCTCACTTGGTCTAGTTGCTGCTTCAGCTGAGCCAACTGGTGAAGATTTAACTTGGACAAGTCGATCTGGTGCATACCCGGGGCTGGAGCAGTGGATACCGACGCCATTATGTGATAAATTTGTGAACAATATAATTATTGAGGATAAATATCAATTAAAGATGCTCTTAGGGCATATTTTATATTAACCTCACACAAAAGAAAAGCCGTGTGAAATAATCGATTTGACACTACACTTCTGACCTGACAGTGACACTAGTGACAGACTGATAGCTGTCAGTTTCACTGCCAGAAAGACTGTTCGAGACATGAAATAAGCCGTGCAACGTATATATGTTTCTTTATATTCTGTATGTTGGCCACTATGTGCAAATGCGACTCGCAGTGAAGTTAGTTTACTGTCAAGTCAACATTCACCTCACGTCACGTACGTCGTACGTAGTTTTTCGTTTAGCTGTGTTGTTATTCTTTAAATTAAATTCGAAGGAACTAGAACATTATTTCATGAATGTAATTAATCTATTCTGAGTGCATAGACTGGCTTATAGAAGTGCTAAGGGCTGCAGTATATATTTATCGATCTGTGTTTGTTCTCCGGTCTTATAGAATAGAAATAACCTAATTTTGAAATGTCTGTTACAAATGTAGATTCCGCAGAAAACTTCCAAAATTTGATAAGGTTAGTCCGTTTATTAACTTTATTATGAAATATAACTTGTATGATAGATTGTTAAACTGTATATATTCGACAACAAAATTACTTTCACTACGATCTTAGGTGCCAGGTTAGGTTATTTTCCAGAAATTAATAATTTTCTTAAGGTTTGACTACATCGTATAAAATGGATAAGTTCTAGCGTACGGAACCTCCAGTGGGTCAAATGACGCTTTTACATTATCTTTTGGAGGTCAAGCCTGCGAGCCTTGCTAACCATTATGTAAACATGTAATTGTATGAATATTTATACTGTGTGTCTGGTTATTTGAATTGTATTTTTCGTTAAAATTACTTACTGTGAAGTATAACATGCTTAAAATTAATATCTTCTGTTATTAATGAAGATTTTAATCAAGTCTTATTTGCAGGTCTCCTACATTAACTGCAATCCATTTTTCAGCTGAATGGGCAGACCAATGTGGCCAGGTCACGGAGGTACTCAAAGAATTGTCAAAACTTCCAGAAATCCAAGCTAGTGGCGCTACATTTTGTGTATGTGATGCAGAGAACCTATCAGAAATCTCATTGAACTACAAGGTATTAAAAAAGAGGCACCCTTTCATATTTCAAAATTAAATTTCTAACATTTGTTTAATAAAATCTTATTTGTCAAATTATCAGTTAATTCTCCAATGCAATGTAATATGTATACTGTGAACCTTCAATTTATTTTTAGATTGATTCAGTACCAACTGTAATTTTATTCAAAAATGGATCACAAGTGGACAGAGTTGATGGTGCGGATGCAGCCCAAATTACATCAAAGGTGAAGGCTCACAGCCTCGGAAAGGCTGCCCCAACTATCACAACTCCTCAGCAGCCTTTAGAAGAGAGACTCAAGGCACTCATTAATAAACATAATGTAATGGTATTCATGAAAGGCAACAGGGAGACTCCAAGATGTGGCTTCAGCAGGACCTTGATTCAGATTCTTAATGGAACAGGGTATGTAGTCAGTCTACAATTATCCTCATTCACAAGTATTTCAAGAGGGTAGATAAATTGTATGATAAAACTGCTAATTATCTATCATTAAATAATGATAGTTTGGTAAAGTTTGGTTGCTGATAACAGCGATACTTCTGACAAAAATATTCAGTCTTCCTTGACCTACATGTGTTGCAATTAAAATTATCTTATTTATCATGTTATGTTGCCTACTTTTCAGGGTTCAATATGGCACTTTTGACATACTGACGGATGAGGAAGTCCGTCAAGGCCTGAAGGAGTACTCCGATTGGCCAACATACCCCCAACTTTATGTGAAAGGTGAACTGATTGGAGGACTAGATATAATTAAAGAACTACAAGCCAGTGGAGAGTTTGATGCAACTCTGAGGGCTTAAATTATGGTTGTTTGCTAAATGGTTGAATTTTATTTATTTCAATAAAGCTTGTAATAAAATGAAACATTGTTTTTCTTAAACACACCTTGTTAAATTCTAATAAGTTGACAAAACCAAAAATATAAAGAAATTATAATCTGTCCGGAAATTGTAGAATGTATGAGTTCCCATATAAACCACGTCCATACTACGACACTTGTTTTCTCTTTCCAGACAAACTACGGTAGAATTAATAATTCCGCGGAGTGATTTGGCAGAACTTTACATACATTTGACAACCGCTTTGTATGCCGAGAGCTGTCAAATCACTCCGCGGAATTATTAATTCTACCTTAGCATTTAATTTAAAAAATTGAAATCTTTAAAGCCGGAACAGACGGTGAGAATCGGTTCTGTCTGGACCACGGACCGATAAGGACGCTACTATTTGTTAGAGAGAGATAGCTATATATCTCTCTCAGCAGTGACTAAAAAACTGCCTCAAACAGCATTTGCTGTTATGTTGGTAGTACTGAGTGTCAGTGTGACACGTAAAACCTGAGCAGTAATCTCTGTCTATGACGTAAAACACACCCTTAAGGACATATACTTTAAGAACGATATTTGGATTATTTTCTTGCAAATAATAAGTTTGCAAAAATCTTGATGTTGTGGAAGTCTAATGGAATGGATGTTGTGATTTTTAATAACTAAATTAAATAGTAGTAACAGGATTTCTTCGTTCACGGCAAAAAATAATAAGTGTTACAGCTCAGTCAAGTCAGTAAGCCAACTCTTAAAGATTTATCTTACGTATCTTTTCCACTTTCTATCACTGTTTCTACTCCATGGACGACTTAACTCCTTTCCATCCTAGTAAGTAAACCGTTTCTCAGAACTTATGTTCGAAATTGTATTTTGTGCGGAGGAAAATATTGCCATGTCCCTAATACTCATTGGGCTAGGCTAGCATGAAAACATTGCAGACCGATTATAGCTTTAACCCTCTAGCGAGAGTAGACCTATACTCAGCAGTGAGACGTGTAACAGTGTGATTGAGACTTATCGAGTTAAAGCTATTTTCTAATTAATTAGCTTTCACTAATTAATTTCTCTTCTCATGATGTCTAATGATGAACCCACTTCCTGGTTTCTGATTGAGTATTGAAATAACGTCAATATAATGTAAGTAGAGGCAGAAGGTATAAGAACTCAATAATATAATGCAATGCAAAGTCATTATATTTGGGGTCTTTAAAATCAATTTGTTGAGTTGGTCAAATATTTTTAAACCAAATCAGTGACGAAACATGTTTCCATTCTAGTTAATAATATGCATGTATACCTTTGAATATTAAATTCTTTCTTTACCCTATTTACAGAAATCATGAGCAAAACACGGACTGCCGGTGATGGAATGGAATCAGACCAAATTGCCACAGAGGCAAAAGCTACTGTAAAACCCTCCATTCAACACAATGCAACTGGAAGCAAAGAGACTCTCCTTCCAGGCCGGCTTATCCAAGTCTACCCTACCAGTATTGTTAGGGGAGAAAAGAAAAGACCACAATTGAATCCCAAAAGCCCTAAATTTGTTCCTTATGAGCCTTACCCAGCAGCTGTGAAGCCAATAGTGCCTCAAACTGTTTCCAAATCAAAAAAATCAAAGAATAACATGGACATAGGTGTACTTATATCCCAAATGTCTCAAATGGACACAAAACTGAATGAGTTTAAGCCGAGGCCAAAGTTAACATCGTCTAGTGAAGCTGCAGCGGTAGATCTTGACAAACATAACCCTGAGAAAGCTGAAATGCAGGCTACTATTGATAAATTGACTAATGAAAATGGATCTCTGAAGGAACAGTTAAAACAACAAGTCCAGGTATAACAATCATAGATTTTGGAAGTTGTATTTTATTATCTTGTTTTTCGTTGTATTATTGTTATGTTGTGTTTCGTTGTATATGTTCTTATTTTTTGTTGAGATTACAAACTTGACATGCAACGCTTCCTCTCAGCTTTTCAGTTTCATCACTGGTTTTTTTATGTTTGGGCGCCATAGGTTAAGAATGTTGTCTATGGTATTCAATAATAATAAAAAGTTTCGATTTACAGGTGAATAAAGAATTAAAAACAATGCTGGTAGCATCCATGGGTGAAGATTTGGAGACCCAAGTACAATCCCTCAATGAGGACAAGAAGCATTTGGCCAATGCCTTGCTGAACTCTGCTCAACACTTGTCTACTCATCAAGTGAGTATATGTATTTATTATACCAAGATGATGGCAAACAAGCATATGGCTCGCCTGGTGGTGAGTGGCAACTTGGCACACCCTGCTTAACAATGCCTGCAACTTTAATGTTGTCACAAGTGTGTTTACTGGCTTAATGAAAAATGGCCTTTACAGTATGAAAGTAGGTTTGTTGCCTCCTTTGAGGGTTTTCGGGCCAAAATACTGCCCTACTAAGCTGAAATTCGGCTTAGTAGGGCAGTATTTTGGCCACTGCAAGAAGCCATGCACTTAGCGAGGGATAGAAGCCTATGGAGAAACCTGGTCTTCAACAGAAGGACATGATGTCATGATCCTCAGCTCTGAGGGAACGACTAATGATGATGATGAAGCCGAATAGCACTCCTTAAAAAATGTTGATGCAAATGTATTTGATTTTGAGATTGCGCTTTTCGGCTTAGCAGGGAAAAATAGGAATTAAATGTTTTTTTCTTACTTAATTACAGCCAGTGAGTCTTAAAATATGAACTGAGTATGACTGGAATTATTTGTTTATTTAACATTGTTGAGAAAGAGGTCCATATAGACCTTGATACATAATTATTATGACATGCTGTGTATTTCGCTTACAGGAGCAAACAGAATGGTTAGCAGGTCAATGTGAAGTTTGGAGAAGCAAATTTCTTGCTAGCAGGTATGTGAAATAAATATGTTACAAACCCTTTCAAAAATTAACCTTTAGCTTTAGCATGGGACAATATAGCCTTTTATAAAAAAATTCAGGACCACACCATCCAATGTTAATATCCAGAAACTCCTTGTTTCCATATAACGCAGTTATAGACGCTAAATACTTATATTGTCCTCTCTCCTGCTTTAATTCAATTCAATAATGATTTATTTCCAACAAAAGTCTATATTGCGTTAGTAACATACTAATGCTTAAATCTAGGGTTAGTACAAACATAACATTATAATTTTAAACAAAAAAGAACCGACTTCACTTAGCATCCACCTTTCCAAAAGCAAACGCTCGAGATGCTGTAAAAATTACTCAAATCACTATAGGTGTGCCTATAATAGTTGAAGAGTTCCCTCGATTTCTCCAGGATCCCATCATCAGATCCTGACCTGATTACAATGGGACCAACTGTGAAGTATACTATTTCAAACAAAAAAAGAATTTTCCAAATCGGTCCAGCCGTCTCCGAATAATCGGTGATCTTCGAATCTTCGAATAACATACATAAAAAAAAAAAAAAAAAATAGCAAAAACAAAGATCCCGACAAATTGATAACCTCCTCCTTCGAAATCTTGAAGTCGGTTGAAAACAAACATTAACATAATGGGGCATGTAGCTGCACCCAGTGCTTCAGCCACGGTGAGTCCCACCCGTCGGCCAATGTACACAGGATGGTATTTGAGTTGGCGCGCCACCGCCTCAACAGCGAGCTACACCGCGTCCTGAGCGTGGAAGCCATCGATCTGTCCCTCCGTGAACATACCCAATATAAATATATTTTAAACATCAATCATAGGTACAGTCGCCATCAAATGTATCACAGTGGCCAAGGTACTCAAAAATATCTGAACATGCACTTTATCGCCTTGACAATAGAGGCGTTGGGCGTTGTTCAGGTATTTGTGACCACCGCTCCGATATATCTGATGGCGACTATACATTTCCCAGTTGCCACCAACAACCCTCTTTACTTGATTAGTCCAGTCAGTCCCCTACCCTACTCAAATATTGCAAATTTCTCCAAAATAATGTTTACTGTACTTATTCTTCTTCCAGTCTGATGGTGGAAGAGCTAGCCAACTGGAAAAACGTTCTCAACGAAAAAACCGGTAATTTACAACAAGCAATAAAGCAACTACTAGACGAGAGGTGCAGAACCAGGGATATGATGTTATGCACCTACAAAAACCTCTATAGCCTTCACGAGAAGTGGCTCGAGAACATCGCCATCTCAGAATATGTTGGCAACACAAAAGTATACAACCAACCGATTGGGAACCTGAACTTGAACACTACAATACCCCACTCTTCAAATATAATTGACTTGGCGCTGGTCAATTTGAAGTTGTCGGAGAATGTGTGCAGTTCGAATGATAAACCGGACATTAGCTATCTTGATAATCTGCCTGCTGAGACGGATGGAGAGAAAAATGCCGAGAATGTGAGTTATTGACGTTGTTTTGTATACATAATAAATCCTAATCGGTATACCTCATGTGTAATACAAGCTATAGATATTTATATAATAACGATAAATAACGTAGGTGAACAAACAAATTGTATTATGTCTCCTCAAGATAATGCAATATAAACAAAACTTTGCTAAAATGTTGATGTAAACTGACGATTTATGTCATAACATAATTATCTACTTTTTACCATTGTTGTACTCGATTTAGCTTTGTTGACACAGATTTCAATTTTATAATTGAAAGAAAAATGGAAAACTTCACTGCATCAAGCAAGATTTACACTTGCGACCTTTCGGGACACCGGTCCGATCGCTCTGACCATCGCATGACGCTTACTCAACCTCGGTGAATCTTTCCATCAGTTCCTTCATTGCTTACGTCGGAGGGTGTGTTTTTCTTTCAATTATAAAATTGAAATTTCGATTGCAGATGTTTCTGCTTAGTATAAAAAATGAGTTAGCGTACCACTGGTCAATTTCCTTATTCGTAAATTTCACTAATTCACCAGTTTACACATTAGACAGTTTCTTAATTCGCCTATTTTCCTTATTTGCCAGTTTCACTAAGCTGTCGGTTCCTGTATTAAGTCAGTTTCCTAGTTCGCTAACTTCTTTATTCGTCAGTTAGTTTAGTTTGTCAGTTTTGATATTACGTCATATTCCCAACCCGTTACTTTCCTTTTTCGCAAGCTTCTCTGTTCGTCAGTTAGTTTAGGTTGTCAATTTTGCTATTTCGTCATGTTCCCTACTCGTTACTTTCCTTGTTCGCAAGCTTACCTGTTCGTCAGTTAGCTTAGGTTGTCAATTTACCTATTTCATCATGTTCCCATACCTCAGTGCCTAAAGACAAAAGTCTTTAATCAATGTGTGTTACCAGTGATGACTTACGGCTCCGAAACGTGGTCTTTCACTATCGGCCTCATCTCAAAACTCAAAGTCGCTCAGCGAGCTATGGAGAGGGCTATGCTCGGAGTTTCTCTACGTGATCGAATCAGAAATGAGGAGATCCGTAGACGAACTAAAGTCACCGACATAGCCCACCGGATTAGCAAGCTGAAGTGGCAATGGGCAGGCCACATTGCACGCAGAGAAGATGGCCAATGGGGCCGAAAAGTGCTCGAGTGGAGACCACGGACTAGCAAGCGCAGCGTAGGACGTCCACCCACAAGATGGACCGATGATATTATTAAGGTCGCCGGAACACGCTGGATGCGGGTCGCTTCCAACCGGTACGTGTGGAGGTCCAAGGGGGAGGCCTATGTTCAGCAGTGGACGTCTTATGGCTGAGATGATGATGATCAAGTTCCCAACCCGTTACTTTCCTCCTAGATATGGAGAGGCAGCGCAGGGCATTAGCCCAGCATTTACATATGTACTTACATTTTACCTGGAAAGTTTACATTCAAATTGTTAACTAGAAGTCATTTATTAAAGAAATAGCTAATAATAATGTATAAAAAATAATAGTAATAATTCACATCTTTGCAATGCACGGTCAGGCAGGTGACAGTTTAGTTAGAGTAATTGTATATAACCTGGAAAGTAATCTGACAACAACGGAACGCGTTGTTTGGAGGCATACTAAAGATTAGAAGACTTAGAAAGACTAGACTTAGATTTAGAAGTGCTCGTGCTCGAAGACCCTGTGCTAACTTGGAGACGGGGCTAAAACCTCAAAATGTTTGACTTTTTTTTAGTTTTTCGCTTATATCTCATAAACTAAGCACTTTTTCTGTACACATTGTATGGCAAAGTGAAAGAGCAATTTTCCTGAAACTCATACCAGATTCTTATTCTGAGGTGTGCAATAAAGACCCAGGCAGGCAGGGCAGGGTCGTCTAGTACCCACAACACAATAGTGCTCTCCCTTATGGGAGAGGGCCTAAGTAATAGTTCAGAGCTGGATACGGTTACCAACTTTTAGTATGTTGTTGAGCACGACACTAGGACCCCAAAACTGCCGAGAGACGGGGACATAGGTGTGAATGTCTCCCGAGTAATGACGTCATAAAAATGGCTGCCGCTTCGAAGATTGCGAAAAGTGAAAAGCATGAGCCTAATTATTGAGTAGTTTTTTTATACATTCTGTAAGTTTTTATTTAGGGTTCCTTGCCATTATAGTAAATAAAAAAATCGGCCAAGTGCGAGTCGGACTCGCGCTTCGAGGTTTCCATATTCATCACACAATTTTAACAATGTTTATTATTAAGACCGACTTACGCTTGATCGCGGACTTTTTACTATTTTTTTCTGTAATCTACAGGTAAATAACGATTTTATGTTTATTTTTCTAAAATGTAGGTTCATCGGTTTCCGAGAGACTGAGGGGAATGGTCAAAATTCGCCTTTATTCTCGAATAATTTCAAAACAATAATATTATACATAGATTTATATAATTTATTCATCCAAGGTATTATAGTTGTAGTTCTCACATCAAACCCTTTCATTTGATATTATAACAAGGTAAAGTGTGTAGGTAGTTTAACAAAATGGCGAAAATTGACCATTCCCGTTGCTACTGGAATATTATAGTCGCCATCAAATATATCGGAGCAGCCAAGGTACTCAAATATATCTGAACATGCACGTTATCACATCACCTTGGCGCTGGAGGCGTTGTTCGACTGTACGTAATATCATTTGATATTTACCAGTTGCTTTTCGGTGAAGGAAAACATCGTGAGGAAACCGGATCTAATCCCAATAGGGTCTAGTTTCCTAGCCTCTGGTTTGGAAGGTCAGATGGCAGCCGCTTTCGTAAAAACTAGTGCCTACGCTAATTAATGTGTTCAAAATGACCTTGACACGACTTTATTGTTAAGGGAATAAGAGCGTGTGATGGTCATTTTGAACACCTGAGCTGCTGAGCTACTTCTGCTGCTGACTATACCAATAATATTAAATTTATTGTTTGAAATAAAACCAATCTTTTGTTAAAATTTTCTTAACTCAACAACATAACTCTTCTTCTTTACTTAACAACAAACTCTTCTTCTTAGAAATAATAAAAAACGGTCAAAAGCCATAGTTTGTATCTTTATAAGTAAATCAGAAATCATTATATTAATTTTATTCGCGATAAACTTATACAGCAACCGCATATAAAAATAGAAAAAGAGTACCTACTTTTTCGTGTCAGGTTGCCGGACACGGTTACCAAACCTAACGTTGCCGACGTGAAATGCCCATGGTTGCCGCATACAAAATGACTTTTTGTAATATACAGGCTGTCCCTAAAACCAACGTCGAGACTTAAAGGGCTGGTAGAACAGCTAGCAGCTATCAGGTTAAGCAAATCTAGCCTGAATGAACATGACATAGTTTTCGAGATATTGGCACTTGTATACCATTATAACTAGTAGTCCGCCTCGAACTGAGAACCAGGGATGTTACAGAGCTCCGGTTCCGGTTCCGTTAAGTCGGAACTTCCGATTGGTTTTAAACATCCGCTTCGGTTCCGGTTCTGTTACTTTCAAAACAGAGTCATATCGGATGCAAGTCAGCAACGCAGCGGGGGGAAATGAGCAGCGTACATCAAAAACAAACAGGTTTATACCTGTCATTTGCTTCCCCCGCTTGCCACGTGCTGCTATCACTCGGGCTCCGATTTTGGTTCCGCTTCCGCTTTCGGTTCCGATAAAACCGCATCTGTTACATCCCTGCTGAGAACTCGCGATTTCCTTGCAAACGAGGCGACCAGTATAACAAGACCCTTCTGATGACTGTTTCGCGCCTTCAAGCTCCATAACCCCCTTATCAATCCTGCTCATATACGAACTCTCAAATAGTATATATCTCTGCTAGAACCCCAACAAATTTGATAAAGATGAGAAAAACGTTGCTAAAGTTATCGCGGAACAACTATTCAAAATCATAAAGCCATCGAAATGCAGGGACGTCGAGGTAGCCGGCTGCAGTCCGAAGTTGTCTGTGAGAACTCACTTCGCTTACGCTCCGCTCGTTCGATAAAGCTAGTCATCTGCCAATATCTCGAAAACTATGCCATTTTCATTAGGGCCAAATTTGCCTAATCTGATCTGATAGTTCTACCAGCCCTATAAGTCTTGACGTTGGTTTTAGGGACACTCGGTATACTTATTAGACAAAACTGATGTTGTTTTGTACTATTTATGTTTATTATAAAACATTGATCTATGAGGAATAATAATCCTAAACTAGTGAAATAGGCGAATATGGGAACCGACGAATAAGTAAACGAATACACAAGGGAACTAGCAAATTTACAAAACTGACAGCTTAGCAAAACTAGTGAACGAGGAAACTGAAGGATTTACGAAAAAAGCAAACTGGCAAAATTGTCTACCTAACGTAACTGACAAATAGGAAAACCGTTCAATTAACGAAAATGACAAATAACGAAACTAGCGGATTGCAAAACTAGCATTTTTACGAAACAGATAGCCTGGCTAAACTAGCGAAGGAGGAAACCATAAAAACAGTAAAATGCCTAACTAGCTAAATTGTCAACCTAGCGAAACTGTCTAATGTGTAAACTGGTGAATTAGTGAAATTGACGAATAATGAAATTGACCAGTGGTACGCTAACTCCAAAAAATTATTTTGACGCATTTGTTAAAAATGATGAATCTCAAATCCTACTCTTTGTTTCAGATAATGGCTACGCCTCTAGAAGTAAAGAGAGTGAGCGAAGAACCAGTGAACGCGCTAGTGCACCATGCCTACAACAGCAGCAGTACCACTCCAAGACCTATCGCATCGTGCGTGCATTGCAACGGCAAAGTGCAGTTGCTATAAACGTATGTTGAAATACCGCTATAGAGGCTTAACAAGCAACAAGTTTAAAAAACTAACCGGACTACGGAATAAATAGGTCAAAGTCGGTTAAAATGTAGCCCATAATTACACCTTATTTATCAAAATATAATTAATAGTTCAGGCGCTACGGAGGAATATTATACGGAAATACATACATACATAAATTGTTAGAATCATAACCCCTTTTGGCTTGTAGCAGCAGGCGTACCCTCTGGAGGTAAGACGTCCAACTTTCAATCCAGAGGTCTCACGAGTTTTTCTTTATGTATGAAATATCATCGCTTTTCGGCGAAGGAACATATCTTGAAGAAACCAAATCTAATCCCAATAAGGCCTTGTGCTAAAACATACTAACTTGAAATTATGTACCTGATACACTGACACCTCATCATTAAGCTTTTACAAGGAGCACGGGGTCACCACACATAAGCTCATTTTATTCGTAAATTTCTACAATTTGAACAGCACATCTCAATATATATTCTACACCATTTTGTAGTATAACAAATATAACAATCCAGGTTCACCCCTACAACTTGATTTTTCTGGATATTTTTAAGTCACATGAGTAATGATCAGAAAAGTTAACTGAAATGAGCGGTCGCGCTCTCTCATACTAAATTAGTACGGGAGCGCCTGTGTGGTGACCTCGAGTTGTACTTATGATCTATCTAGTGGTCGAGGTTATCTGTGACCTGATATTTAGTATGGGGTTTTATATTTTAAGTAGACAAAAGTGCTTGAGATATGAAGTAATATTTAGTAACTTGAGTGGTAACCTAACTAAATTGATTGTAACACTCAAGTAATTATTTCATAACTTAAGAGGTAACCAACTAAATTGTTTGTAACACTCAAGTATATTAAAAATATTTATAACGGGTACTCACGTAATTTAAGTCGATTTTTGCTCGACATGTTTCGGTCAATTTACGATGACCATTTTCACGAGCTGCCTTCCGCGACGGCTACTACGCGCCTGCGCGCGGTGTGCCCTGCTGCTGGCAGCGGGAGGCGGCGGCGGCGGCGGCGGTGTTGTGACAGATCTATCCTCGTTCACTTCTTCATTCTTGTCGAAATGTTGGCACACCACACTAACGACGTCACTTGCTAAAGGCACGTCCACACTGTCCACCGACGCAGTATTCAAAACCGTTTTCCAACTAGTGGGCAATGACCAACCACCATCCCGATTGAAATTCGAATGACGACAACCACAAGATAGATGTGGGTAGATCTGTCACAACACCGCCGCCGCCGCCGCCGCCTCCCGCCGCCAGCAGCAGGGCACACCGCGCGCAGGCGCGTAGTAGCCGTTGCGCTGCCGTCGCGGAAGGCAGCTCGTGAAAATGGTCATCGTAAATTGACCGAAACATGTCGAGCAAAAATCGACTTAAATTACGTGAGTACCCGTTATAAATATTTTTTTTATATGTTAGTCTCACGAAAGTTTTATAGTTAACACTCAAGTAATTAGTATACTTATATAATACTTTTTATTTTATTTAATATAAACATATCCAGTTATTTTTATAGGCATAAACTCGAAATTATTGTTTCTCTGTTTATTATTACTTATTGATATATTAATTTACATGGTTGTTAAAAACAATATGTAACATTGATTTAATTACAAAAACAATTAGTTTATGTTATTAATTAATTTATAAAGCTATTCAGGTCGTTCGTAAGATAGGAGTAATGGCTTGTTATATAAGTAATTAATGATACTTCGCTTAGTGCCCAACACGAGTGATGGCTAAAATGGTGCTTTTATTTCGTTATTAATCTCATTCCATATATTGTATAGAAATCTTGTTAAATAATAAAAACACTTTAATGAAAACTTTTTTATTTCAAATTCCTTATAAAAATAACCTTCTAGGTTCATTTCCATAATATCACATTTTGTTGCACTAAAATATATAAAACCCTACAAAAATGTAGATTTTACTTAAATTCTAACTTTGGAGGTTGAGGATGTGACTTCTCGGCATGTTCGCGATTTGTGTGTAGTTGTAAGCCAAGTAGTCCTTGACGGGGATGTATTTGGCTCCACCGAAGTAGTCCACCATCGCTATTTGGGCGAGCTTCAGCTTCGCTACAAACCAGTCGTGATCTGCAACAGATAATTTAAATTATTTACTATTTATTATAGATATTGAGAAGGCGTCTATTTAACCACGTTAATTATAAACCCCTTACAAGCCTCATTTAGTTGAAACTATTTTTGTCTCAAACATAAGGACAAACGATTATTAGTTAACACATTCATTGCCACCCAGCCAAACAAGACATCCGCGCCAGGCTACAAAAATTTCGTCATATAAAGCTGTAGTACCACGATCCCGACTATCGGGTCGTCCGGCCTGGCAACGACATCATAAAATACCCGACCGTCGGGTTTTCGGCACTGAATGTGTTAAAGGAGACTTGTAAGACGTTTATGAATAAAGAGGTTTAGATTTCTAGCCAGAGTAAGTATCATTTTGTATCCTATTGCGGCAACGATATCAATTCGTACTATTTGTGAAAATTGCGGATACAATACAATACATCTACCTTTATTGCACACCTCAATAAAATAGAACAGTACACAGATTGAAACTAGGGGCAGTCAACAGGCGGTCATATCACTAGAGAGCTATCTTTTCCAGACAACCTTGGGGTAGCCGAAATCTAGTTGAAAATAATCGTATGAGTACGTGCAAGGCAAAAGAAACAGTCTAGTAAACAATAACATAAAATACAATAGCTTAATAATATACGATACAATAGAGATACTTATTCCTACGGGTGCGAAACTCTAAGGAAGAATTCATAAAGGAAACTCAACTCCACAAAACTCTTCATTGATTTATCTATCTACTCCTCATCTGCCCCTAACTTTGGTTGAAATGAATCTTTAGACTCCGTACTTTTACCTATTGATACAAAAGTAACTGTCTGTTTGTCTGTCCAAAGTTCCAAACCGATTTCGATGAAACTAGACTAGGTAGTGTATAGTTTGAGTCCCCGGGAATTTAATCAAGGATTAACTGTCTGTTTGTCTGTCCAAAGTTCCAAACCGATTTAGATGAAATTAGGTATTGAGTTTGAGTCCCCGGGAAGAACATAGAATAAAATAATCATTTATTTCAGATTTTGATACGGAGGTCTTAACGTCACTCCTTTCTTCCATAATCCTTCGCGCCGCAATTGGACACAAATAAATCCGATTTGTGTTAATAAAGTGGACAAACAAGTTCATTGAGTTCATTCAACAATATTATATAAAGTTTTTTTCTATCGGCCATTGCCGATTCCGCTTCGATAGGTGACGCGACTACGGTAGACCCGAAAAAAATGTGTGCACGGCCGGCTTTAGTTTGTCCTCATATTATTAATCATTTACTTTATTTATACATACCAGAGGGAAAGTTAGCCATATCCGGATGCCGCTCAAACAATGCGCCTTTTGCGAAGGTGTACTCGGGAGTGCCCTCCTTGACCTGTCGATAATATTGCGATTAGACACATCCTTCTATAATATAATAGCAGGTACCTACTAGAGAAGAGACAGATAGGAAAACATGATAGTAACCCAGTGTTTGACAAATGTAGTGTCTCTTCTGAAATTTCTGGCCTCTTTTTCGCCTCACTGTCACAGGCGCAGGCGTCCACAGGCTATGGAATTCGCTTACCATTAAGCTGTGTTTGTTTGCTGCCATGATATTTTAATAAAATATAAAGTCGCTATGTGGTATTTAACTAAAACTTCATATACTTATATTATCACTAAAAATACTACTTTGGTGAAGAACTTGTGACAAATTTTCAACCTGTATCTGCAAATAAGTACTTAAGATGTGGACTTTTTTATGATTTCAGATCATGATAGTGAATCAGGGACCAGAAAGACTGATATGGACTTATTGTTAATGCACAACTCCCAATACATAAAATAAATATGCATGTAGGTACCTTTTTCATAATGCCTGTGAGCATCAGTCTAGTACAGCGAGGGTCTTCAGGGTCCCACTGCTGGCTCTCACAGTATCTTGTCTCCTCTAAGCTCACAAGTACTGTTGCACGGTTGTTTTTCTACACAAAAATTTGTAGTTCAGTAATAAAAATATTGGGTAACCATGTTATATTGGTGCCAAGTAAATGTCAGACTCTGTCAAACTTGGAAATTGAGAAACAAAAGTTTGTTTCATGTAAAGACCAATAATAATAGTACCGCAAGAAGTAATGGAGCAGGGGCCCGTTTCTCAAAAACGTAACTTGTAATACAAGCGGATGTCACTTTTCAACATCTTTTGCTAGAAAGAGAATTCCGCTTGTATTACAAGTTACAAGCTTTCGAGAAATGGGCCCCAGGTCAAAAGCAATTTTAAAGCCCCATGTGTGTTAAACGATTACAAGCAGTTTCAAAGATAAGTATTCATGTTTTTTCCTTATGACCTTGTTGAATAAGCTTAGCTAATTTAACCATGTGCCAGGTTTTTTTGGCAGAAAAAGTTTTAAAGTAATAATAAGGAAGCTTGTATTTTCTTAGTAAAAATTGCAGTGTTTCTTTTGTAGTAGTAGTAGTAGCACCTACTTTTCTGGAAGTTGGTAGATTAAAAATTAAAAAATTTCAACTATTAAAAAAAAGTCAATTTACCGATAAATCCTTGGCAGTAAAATCTAATGGTGACATGTAGAAATATGGGATGCCAGTTGAATTTGCAATGTAACCATCAACAAGAGATTTTACGTTTGAGAATGGGAATCCTTCAATGGCAGGCAAAACAGAGATAGTTGCGATAGAGGCCCAGTCTGAAAATGAATATGTTTACATAGTTTAGAAGCTCATTATAATACTCAATGAATATTTTTCAGTAAAAAAAGTAGATCATTTTAATAAATTAAAGCCAAATGAGTCTCTAAAGTTCATCATTTTATAAACTAAGTCCGAACAAAATAACTTCTTTAAACAACGGTTATGGACTAAGAGCTGGCCACGTCAGTTATGACACAATAATGAATGACAGCCACGAACCCCGTCTAGTAAGATTGGAATACTAGTAGTAAGTACCAAAATAGGTAAAAACTGCTGAAGTTGTCTTGTTTATAGAGGATGCGGCCTATTTTTTCTCATTAGTACTATGAATTACATTATAGGTATGGTCCTTTTGGACTACTTTTCCCCAACAGAAACTTTTGGCAATGATATAATCTAATTATTTATATAATTTCTCATAATACTGCATCAAAACCAGAACTCTAGGATTTGTATTTATAAGTGGTTTTCATTCTTTGACTTCCACCAATTAACAGCTTCCAGATGTCCGGATCTAGAAATAAGCATAGTACAGAAAACTAACAAGAGGGGTATAATAGCAAAGCATAGGCTGGTAGTTTAAAAGAATACATTCAACAATACAACCAATAGAGAAATACCTATAGTTAATTACTTAATTAGCTAGGTATATATATACAGCCTGTAAATTTTATACAGGCGTATACTTTATCCACCTATAGTATCCAGCAATAGGACTCATAAAGTATGATCATTTTGTTAAATAGTGTTATTAATTATGTGTAATGATTTTTTAAAGTCCTACCGGGCACCAATGTACGCTATCCAACTGCAATGATTTAAAACTGACATGACGCACCGGTAAGTTAATTGTCATGGATGCAATTCATTGCGGGCTGAATTATTATGTATGAAAAAATAAATTTTTCATAAAGAAATAAATGTAAATAGGTTCCCTAGGTCCAATACTAATCGCCTTACCAAAATATACGCCCTTATAAAATTTACACACTGTATACATATACCTATATAAAGTATCTATGAAACCAATAAATAAGTACTTGATTATACCTGCATTGTGAAGAGTATATCTGGCCATAGCAATGAGCTCTGTATGTGGGGGTGGGTCAGATCCATATTTATATGGTCTACGAGTGGCAATCTCATTCGCAGCCTCTCGAGCAGTCCATTTGCCGTTGGCGAAGAAATTCAGCAGGCACAGCGTCACGAATAAAAACAACGCAAACTTCATTTTACTGAAAGTTAAAGGTTGAATCTTTAGTTTCTCTTCAGTAATAGAATCGTACTGTTAAATTTAATGCGTAAATGTTTATTTTACGAGTAAAACTTTTTGAGAATTTAATTTAGGGGCTTGAAACATAACTTATGCCACAAACTATAGTTAAAATAGTTAATTAACCGGTTTACTCCGCACGTGTGTTGTTAATTAATTAAATCGAAATACTAGGCCATACAAATATGCGAAGTCATACGCCTCGAACTCGTCACACTTGTCGCGCTATTATTTTTAACTTGACTACGTGCGAAAATGCGCTGCGCATCCGCAATACTGACATGACATTGACAGTGACATTTGAAATTGAAAATATTATGGTCGCGTTCAGTGATAGTGTAGAGCGAGTTGTGGATGAATAAAAAAAATGTGTAACGAAAGCAAATACGAGTATTATTCATTACAAAATGGAATCGATTAAGTTATGAATCAATTAAGAATTACTATCCTGAGTCAATTAAACAATTATAGTTAACTGTTTTGCAACACCTACTGACTTAGTTTATTTAACACAATTCCACTACCTAGTAAAGGTTGACTGGGAGAAATCGCTTTTTAGCGATAAGACCGCCTGTTGTTTACCTCTATTCTGACTTTATGCATTTTCTGTACTGGTTTTCTTTTTGAGTTGTTCAATAAAGAGTATTTGTATTGTATTGTATAGTATAAAAATACTTTGATCGTTACATTCAACATTTTATAAGGTTTTTATTTTAGGACTTTCGGGATATGGGTACATATTATATAGTTGATAAAATATTATTTGCACCAATTTTAAAATCAACTTGCGTGGCGAATCGGAACTCAGCTCCGTGTCACTAATTTAACATTAATTAATTAATAGGTAATTTTACTATTCTAAGTGGTACATATACGTGAGCGTGACGCATAGCAGGTAAATACGATCACGCATAGCGTTAGCATTTCGCAAGTATGACTATGTACAAAAAGGAAAACTCAGTACTAGAAAATCCCAACGTATAAAGACAATCTTTAATTTAAATTATAATGCACAAGTAACTAAACTAAGCTACCTCTCTTCAACTCTTCACTCCTGTAAACCGTTGAGCTGTAGGGCTACTTGTCAAATGGCAATAATCCATCCCGAATTTTCAGATTGTATATTCAACTGATATAACACTGATAAAAACATCACGTACGAACGATAATAAAAGTAATCGAATGACCCATAACACTATGATACCTTATCTTGCAATTTTGTTTTAGTTATTGATATTTTATGAATATTTGGACGTAGTTATGCAAAAACGTTCCAACCCACAACTGGGCCTTTGTGGGTTGGAACGTTTTTGCATAACTACGTCCATTTAATCAAAACATTGTAGTGCCTTTTATCTTATCCAATACCTATACTTACTGGAGGCTAGGCCTATAAATAAAAGTATTGCAGTAGAAATTCATTTTCGGTCTTAACATCGGCGGGGCGCCTATAGAACTCCATTCCCATCGGATTGTCTATTTTCAGCTTGTTGATCAGTTTTCCTATAGCTCATTAAAGAAAAGTCAAATGAATTCCGGCTTGCTTGAGAAAAAAATTGACGCGCTGCCGCTGTAGGTGGGACAAATGCCCTGGTTTTGGACATTTTCAACTTTATTAAGGTATAGACAGATTTACAAGTCTATTGTGTATATCTGTCATATATCAGTTGTCAGGAGCCATGGAAAAAAGTGGCCAAAAGTGGCTCCTGGGCCCCTTTCTGACATTTCATTAAAGACGAAAATAAAATCTTGTCAGAATTTTAACAGCGAAGATTCATATCAGTGTTGGCCGAACGTTAGTGTAATTGAAAATTAAAAATTGAAGATTGAAACACGTTAGTTAAAATTGAACACTAATAGTTTAGTGCAAATTGATTTCAATTAGAATTGAAATTAATTGTAACTAACGTGTTAATCCTTTGCGAATAACTAATAATTGAAGATATTTAGTTTTTAGTCTTTCTCAAAAATTGAAACATTGGGGGCTTGTATTAATAAGCAATGGGACCGGTATCCTAAGATGGAAGTCATGCTGGACCCTGGGGATCCCTACTGGATCTCGGGTTTGGTGCATCATAGACTCATGCTGTTTGGGCTCATTCGACTTGTACTGATGAGCAGATGGTACCGGGATCAAAATCTGGAGCTCATGCTGGACCCTGGGGATCCCTACTGGATCTCGGGTTTGGCGCATCATAGACTCATGCTGTTTGGGCTCATTCGACTTGTACTGATGAGCAGATGGTACCGGGATCAAAATCTGGAGCTCATGCTGGACCCTGGGGATCCCTACTGGATCTCGGGTTTGGCGCATCATAGACTCATGCTGTTTGGGCTCATTCGACTTGTACTGATGAGCAGATGGTACCGGGATCAAAATCTGGAGCTCATGCTGGACCCTGGGGATCCCTACTGGATCTCGGGTTTGGCGCATCATAGACTCATGCTGTTTGGGCTCATTCCACATGTACTGATGAGCAGATGGTACCGGTATCAAAATCTGGAGCTCATGCTGGACCCTGGGGATCCTTACTGGATCTCGGGTTTGGCGCATCATAGACTCATGCTATTTGGGCTCATTCGACCTGTACTGATGAGCAGATGGTACCGGTATAGCTCCTTTTTACTTTTACTTTTGACCTTTGACATTGACTTTGACCTTGACTTTGACTTTCAGTTTGACTTTCACTTTCACGTTGACTTTCACTTTGACTTTCACTTTCTCTTTCACTTTAACTTTCACTTTGACTTTTACTAAGAAAGTAAAAGTTAAAAGGAGCTCCAGATTTTGATACCGGTACCATCTGCTCATCAGTACAAGTCGAATGAGCCCAAACAGCATGAGTCTATGATGCGCCAAACCCGAGATCCAGTAGGGATCCCCAGGGTCCAGCATGACCTCCAGATTTTGATACCGGTACCATCTGCTTATCAGTACAAGTCGAATGAGCCCAAACAGCATGAGTCTATGATGCGCCAAACCCGAGATCCAGTAGGGATCCCCAGGGTCCAGCATGACCTCCAGATTTTGATACCGGTACCATCTGCTCATCAGTACAAGTCGAATGAGCCCAAACAGCATGAGTCTATGATGCGCCAAACCCGAGATCCAGTAGGGATCCCCAGGGTCCAGCATTGGCTCCAGATTTTGATACTGGTACCCTCTGCTCATCAGTACAAGTCGAATGAGCCCAAACAGCATGAGTCTATGATGCGCCAAACCCGAGATCCAGTAGGGATCCCCAGGGTCCAGCATGAGCTCCAGATTTTGATACCGGTACCATCTGCTCATCAGTACAAGTCGAATGAGCCCAAACAGCATGAGTCTATGATGCGCCAAACCCGAGATCCAGTAGGTAGCCCTAGGGTCCAGCATGAGCTCCATCTTGTGATATTGGTCCCGACTTCCGAACCCGAGATGCAGTTTTAAAATTAATTATTAGTGTAAGACAGGATTAATTTAGTTACACTAACGTTAATCTAATTGACTGTAATTCTTATTAAATTTTCGAGACGTTAGTGTAACTAATAGGTTAATTCTAATTGACGGTTAGTGTAATTGACGACGTCACAAAATCAATGCGAACTAACGTTAGTGAAAATTGATGTTAGTGTAATTGATTAGTTACGGAATTAATCTTCAATCTTATTGATCAATTTTCAATTCTAATTGAAATTAACGGCCAACACTGATTCATATAATAATAAATCTTTGAAATGACTCACTACATAAAGAGCGTCATATGTAATTCCTTATTGACTCAAAACGTCCATCACGTCTTAATAGACAAACTCTCCTTAAATTGCCAAAAACGAGGGCATCTGCCCTACATACTACTTACTATAATCTCTCGAAAGTACATGGTACATTATTGTTCAGAAAATACAAAAAGCTTTCACTGTCTGATCAAGTTGTCATCCAGTGGCGTAGCAAGGGGGAAAAGAGGGGGCTATGGCACCAGGCAGCACATTTTCAAGAGCTCTTTTGAAGTCGACAAAAAAATTATTCTCGACCGACAGGGGCTACAATTCTCAAAAACATAATTTTTAAAGCCTTTATTTATAAGACAGTGCTGTAAGCTCTTAATGAAATATTAATTATTATGAAAATTAGCGCTGTTGCGTGCTCTTCGCGATTTGCTCCTTAAGCATGAGGATGCTCGCGCGTTGCTCGGGCGGCAACAGTGCGATCTGCTCGTCCGATAGCTGCAGTACTTGCATTATCAGCGCCGCCTGCAAATATCAACCGTTAAAGTTTAGTGCGTCCACATCTGGCGAATGAGCCACGAACAGCAACAGAAAAAAAATAGACGACCTAGTTCATAAATGGCTCCCGAAAACGGTCCTGACTGAAAACGCAATACACAATTACCCGCTATTAAAAAGAGTTGTTATGGGTCAGTCAAAGTTTTGATTGGCCAGAATAAAATTTCAGACGTTAAGGCGTTTCCATCAGAGCTGTGCGAGGATGCGTTGCGAGAAATGTGTTTTTCATGAACCACTAGAAACGCTTCATTTACCTATCCTCGCTCAGCACAGCTCTAGTGGAAACAGCTCAGCGGAGCGAGGTTTTTGTACATACAAAACAAGGGAAGCATGTGTGCGAGTAATGTGACTAATGTGTTGCAAGGGATGTGTAGCGGGGAATATATTGTACCTAGTGTTAGTACCTAAACTATCAGTTACTAGACGGCGTTTGTCAGAGGCTAGACGCTACGCATCTTCACACCGCTCAGCAACCTGATAGATACGCGAATGTTCGCCTCATTTTGTACGGCCACAACTAAAAATATGGATACATTTAATGTTACAGAAATATGTATCCAAGACTTGGTAATAAGAGTCCTCGCTACATATTTTTGTCACATTAAATGTATTCATATTTTCAGACGTGACTGTACGCCCCTCATCCAATGTCATATTTCTTGTGTGGTCATTATTTACAGCTTCTATAGTTTTATCCTTAGCTGTACACAAATGCACCTTTTTGACAATACAATTTCTAAGTTGAAATATAAATTAAACCTTGTATGTATAGAAATAAAGTTTAAATGGAAGTTGTACCTTTTCTTGGTCGGAGGCTCCAGAAGGAATACCCTGTATGGTTCTAGCCTGTGCGACGCTCGGCATCCCTGGCGGCATTTCTGTAAGAAAAAAAACATTTTTCTTAACTCGTCGATAAAGCATTCGTCTTTTGATATAAAGTGGAGTAAAAATAGACAAATTGTAACAATAGCTTTGATTGACATAAGCGTCCCTTGGAATATTGTGCTTTAATCTCTTCTAATAAAGTCTACTTTTCATTATACTCACGCAGCGGCACAGTGGGTTGAGCCGCTTGCCATGCAATTTTGTGTTTTACTCTCTTGTAATAACGTCTACTATTGATTATACTCACGCTGCGGTATCTTGGGTTGTGTGCGCGGATCGACGCTCCTCACGCGCGGGTCCGAGCTGAAGCCACCAGCCGCCAGTCGCGGGTCCCGCTGGTACGAGCTAACAAACATATTGGTTAGGGTGCGTCAAATACAACGCTCGTGCGCCATATTTGAACTGTACTGCACACGTGTAGGACTACATTTAAATGCACGTAAGCAGAGGCTGGGTTCACATTAATAGTGGTACATACGTCGTTACCTACGTTTAAAATAGAATATGTAAAATGAATGTGCAGGATATTGCCATTTGAACCCAGCGTTAAAGACCCTTCTGGAAGTTAGTTCGCGAATGGCGCGCGAGCGATATATTGCTAGATCTGGACGCAGGTGCGCTATTCACTAATTATATATATTCATATATACGAATATACGAACAGTCAGTTATAGAAGTAGCTACGACAACAGACACTCAGACTACGACAGAGTGTACTCGGCAGAAGAAGCAGCTAAGCGAGCAGGGTGTTCAAATCTTGCACGACCTAAGGCTACTGATGTGCCGTCGGAAAGTTTCCAAATCAAATTTTTATATGTGAAAAATTTCGGAAAATTCTCACATTTTCGTATGGGACTTGAAACTTTCCATTTCTTAAATTTCCAATTTCCTAAATTTCTAAAAAAAATTCTAAAAATTTCCGAGAATATTTCCAATTATTTCGAAGGTTTCCGCAACTTGCACATCTGTACCTAAGGCTGCCTTTCCACTTAGGCTGAGATGAGAGAGACGGCGGGAATCAACCAATAGCCGCTCACCTCCGTCTCAGTGGAATGGCAGCCTATATCAAAACAACAAGGACGTGTCAAGATCGTTTTGTAACCAAACACCAACACGCTTAGCTATATCTACTGCTGACTGTACAGTCACGTCTGAAAATATGGATACATTTAATGTGTCAATAATATGTATCCACGACTCTATTACCAAGGAGTAAAGTCGTGGATACATGTTTTTGCACATTAAATGTATCCATATTTTCAGACGTGACCGTACAGTTGCCATCATATATATCGAAGCGGCCAAGGTACTAAAAAATATCTGAACCTGTACTTTATCGCCTTGACGATAGAGGCGTTGTTCGCATATTTGTGACCACCTTGACCGCTTCGATAT
The DNA here is from genome assembly GCA_947086415.1 of Pammene aurita. Classification (NCBI taxonomy): domain Eukaryota; kingdom Metazoa; phylum Arthropoda; class Insecta; order Lepidoptera; family Tortricidae; genus Pammene; species Pammene aurita. The sequence continues at coordinate 40,472,851 of OX352291.1, forward strand.
ATCTGATGGCGACTGTACAAAATGGTTCTAATATTATCTGATTTATCTGTAAACTGTTACCCCCTCATTCACAAACGGCTCTCAGGTCTCCATTAGTTAATTTATGTTTTGTCTGTTCCTAACAAACACAACTGTCAAAGTGACAGATAAGAACAAAACATTAATTAAATAATTGAGGCCTAAGAGACGTTTATGAATAAGAGGGATAAAAATTATTTATTACTTCTGATGCTGACTGTACAAAAATAAAAACAAATACCAATTTAGTCTCAGTCTAAGGATAACTTAAGTAAACCATATAAATGGGTGAACACGCCACTAAACATAGAAAAGAAACTTTTCAAGGCCATTTAAAACAATAATACTTGACACCAAAAAAAGGAGGGTATTTATAATGAATTAATGACATTCCAACTTTAAGAACAACTTACATTTCTTGTGTTTCCACAAGGGGAGCACAACTTGGGACAAAAATATCATTTGTAAGATTTATTTATATACACAATACATATAACATGTTCCAGTCTGATAATTAGGAGTTGTTCAAATGAAGTTTTTTCTCCAGTAGATACGCTTACACTGCGCTTATCTTTTTGTCCAAGAGATGCTAATAAAGCTGTCTTGAGTCAAAGAAATTTGAACTTTATATGTAGAACAATAAATCACAGTAAAAGTGGCACGTGTCATACTGGCGATTACGTAAAGTACTATAATCCCTATAGATGTAGTAATATATATGGAATTTTGAAACTTGTTTTTAGATTAGTGTGTCAACTCTAGTGTTACTTGCTTTGAGGGAGGGAAGTACGGTTGGCTGCAAAAATACATAACAACGAAGTTATTAATAAATAGGGTATGCAATTGGCTACTTTCCTAAAAAAAAATATTTAGTCCGTCAGTTAGATTATCAAAAAATATTGGACACGTATTTTTTATTTTGTCAATCAAACAAAAATTGGTGAAGATATAGCCCGTTAAAGTTCCGCGTGACGTCACATTTCAGTACAATTTTTAGTATAATGTGACGTCACGCGGAACTTTAACGGGCTATATCTTCACCATTTTTTGTTTGATTGACAAAATAAAAATACGTGTCCAATATTTTTTGATAATCTAACTGACGGACTAAATAGAGTTATATTTTTTTTACCCAGGAAAGTACCCAATTCTGCAGTTAATAATACGTACTTGTCCTGCATGGGCGGCGGCACGGGGTGCGGCATGGGCGGCAGGCTGCGCATGTCCTGGTCCGCGAGCGCCGGCGCCGCCGCGCGCGCACCGCGCAGGTCGATGTCCGCCATCGCTGGCGGCGGTGGGCGCGCTACACAATGTTAAATAATCAATGGTGCCGTGTGTGAAGTGAAACAAATTACTAACTTCAGTGCCATTAAAACAATATAGAACCTACAGTATTCTTATGGTTATTAACTTTATCTACACACACATTGTAAGTCTTCTAAAACGTGTTCAAAAACGGTAGGCAATGGCTATCATTACCACAACCGATGTTACTATGATAAGCTTTTTATCTGTGGTAGTAACGTAATTTTAACTTTACATGCTCATATATTGATACGTTATGAGTTTCAAATTCCGAACATCGAATTTGATAGCATAATGTAAATCCTGTGCTCGTTCCCGACCAACGGCACGCGCCTCCCCGACCGCCGGCACAATCGAGTTGGCCATGGCGGTGCAATGGCGGTCATTCTATGGTTTCCGAACACTTCATTTAGAATATATAATATGAGTGTAGATAAAGCAGTGTATGCAACTGTACGTAATTAGGCCTTATTACGTAATAGTTACATAAACTACTATTTTCGTATGGCTACGCGACCACTAATGTACGGTTCCCAACGAACGCGCGAAGTCGGTGTGCGTTTTACTAGAACCAAACGAAATTGAACCTTTCATGTAAGGAGTTACGTTCCATGTCTGAATGACAGCTCCGCGCCACGCGACGTGCTTGCGCATGCTCGCGACTAATTGCTGCCATAAGAATATGAAACGTAACTGCTGTATAGAAGGTCCAAATTCCTTTGCTGCTAATAAATCGGACTTAAGGTGTTTGTAACAGTGAACATATTACATATGCAGTGAAAACATTGGCTTCATACGGATAAGTCTAGGTAACTTTGTTGATATAGCCGCTGTGTTGAATATAAATAAAATAAAGCATGTTTTCTTAAATAACGAATCTGTACGATGTATAGTTTACTCACGGTTGTATTGGTGAGACGGTGGCGGTACTGGGTTCGCCATTAGCGGTTGGGGTTGTGGATCTGTAAAATAATCCGCAATATTAGTCATACAAGTCAAAACTGCCATACTAATTAAGAATAGAAATAAGATGCTATCATGCATGAGGAAGATAATTTCAGAATTCTTACCTAGTGTAGTCTTAAATATGCGTAAGCATTTGTGTCAAACAACAATTTTGAAGCCTAGCATATCCAATAACTTTCCAAATACTTAGTAAAAGTTAACCCTTTTACTTATGCTTTTACATGACAAAAAAATGTATAGTTAAAATGTTTAACTCTATCAATCATATTATCAGATGAAAACCAAGACAGACTAATTGCAAAAAAAGAATTAAACTAAAATCAACCTTGTTTTGTTACCAACACGGTTCATTGCGGCTATAAACTTGTGGTGGTCATAAGTGAGTTTTGGTTGTCACCCGACGATATACGGTTTCGTATGCAGTAAAGTGTAAAATAAAATGGCTTACTTGGAGGTGCCATGTTGGGTATGTACGGGTTCGGCAGAGGCACCTTGTCGCCAGGGTGAATGACTGGAGGCACTGGATTGCTTGGGTGAAGCATACTCTAAAACATAACACTTCGAGGTGAAATACAAATCACTAAACATTTATTTTTTACACATCAATGCTGACTGCCTTGAAGGCTTAACTTATGCCGCTCATGCCGTTAGGAGAATTAGACAATTAACGAATATTGACACAGCTCGCTTAGTTTATCACAGTTATTTTCATAGTGTAATGTCACATATGGTATTCTGGTTTGGGGCAAAGCAGCTGACATACAGACTATATTTGTTTTACAAAAAAGAGCCATCCGCTTTCTGTATAACTTAAAGGCAGGTGCATCAGTTAGAGAACTATTTAAAGAAATTAATATTTTAACTGTTGCTTCCCAATATATCTATGACAATATTATTTATGTTGTAAAGAATATATGTACATACATTCAAAAAAAATTCTGACATCCACAGCTATAACACTAGAAATAAAAACAAGCTTGCTATCAGAAGTAGTCGTATCCGCAAGGCATATAAGTCATTTTTTGGTCAAGGTATTCACATTTATAACAAGTTAGCCGTCGATGCTTTAAATTTATCATTTCCCGCTCTTAAGAAATATTTGAAAAAAAGTTTAATGTCAAAGGGTTATTACGAGGGGCGTTCAATATATAATGAGAATGACAAGGACGCAAATAGCTTTTGACATATTTTACTTTATTTTTCAATATAGTCACCTTTCAAGAGTTTACACTTATTATATCTCTTTTCTAACATTAATATTCCCTTTTTAAAAAAATCTTCTTCTTGACCCCTTAAAAAATCCTGTACCGCGGCGACCACGGCATCATCATCATCAAATTTCTGACCTCTGAGGTGCTCTTTTAACCGCGGAAATAAATAGAAATCACTAGGAGCGAGGTCTGGTGAATATGGCGGATGCTCCATCAATTCAAAGCCAGCATCTTTGATGGCAGCCATGGCAACTCTTGACCTATGTGCGGGAGCGTTGTCCTGGTGAAACAAAACACCTTTGGAAAGTTTACCTCGGCGTTCCTCGCGTATAACATTGCGTAGTTTTTTTATTTGTTCCGCATATAAATTCCCCGTGATCGTAGCTCCATGATCGAGATATTCAATCATAACAACCCCGTGGCTATCCCAGAAAAGGGAGCCCATGACTTTACCGGCGGATGGAATTGTCTTAAATTTCTTCGGAGTTGGAGATGATGGCCTCTTCCAAGTCATAGATTGTTGCTTGGTTTCTGGGTCGTAATGGTGAAGCCACGTTTCGTCCATTGTTAGAAAACGAGCCAAAAATCGGTCAGGATCTTGCTGTAACAGGTCCAAATATCTCTTTGAAACCCGCAGTCTGGTTTGTTTCTGAGTGTCCGTAAGCATTCTTGGTACCCAGCGTGCTGATACCTTTTTCATGCCCAAGTGGTCATGTATTATATTATGGACACTCCCTACAGAAATTTTGACTTCTTCTGCTATAAAACGAACAGTAACACGACGATCCGTTAAAATTATTTTCTCAACTTTTTTTATCATTTGTTCGGTCACTGTAGTGTTCGGCCGCCCTGAGCGTGGGTCGTCATTGATGTTCGATCTTCCTCTTTTAAACTCGGCACACCACCGTGCAACCGTGGAATAAGGAGGAGCGTGAACCCCTAATGTTTCTTGCAAATCTAAATTAACTTGCTCAGTAGTAAAATTTTTCAAGCAAAGGTATTTAATCACCGCACGAACTTCAATTTTCTCCATTTTCACCATTTGGTTCCGACACAACGAAATGAATGTTCTCTATTTAAAAAAAAACAAACGACTGTCAAGTTATTTTTTTTTATTTTTCATAATAGTTAAATGGGCTATGCCTGCCAGTACTTTTTTATTACGTTGCCAAAGAGTTTATATGTCATTATCATTATATATTGAACGCTCCTCGTACAGGGTCGAGGACTATATGACGGACAAACATGCATGGCCCAAACCAGAAACTACTACAAAATCATCTAAGATTTAGAGGACACAGTTCAGATAGGAAAGCATATCAAACGTTTTGTGAAGCAATCAGATTTGGATTTTATTATTATTATTTTATTTTAATTAAACAATACGTACATTGTATATCTCTCAAGCTGTTTTGATATGTCTTCTTATAGAACTACGCATTATTGTGTATCTTTAAGATATAATATTACTGTATTACTGTTTTGAAAAAATAAGTCCCGCCGAGTTTCTTGCCGGCCATAAATAATACTTCTCGGGTCAGAGGTGTAGGGTTAGAACCGGTGGTAGTTTTTCTTTTTCTCTCTGACGTTCATAAGTGCATTGTAATGTGCCTAAATTGAAGAATAAATATCTTTTATCTTTTTTATCATTTTTTTTTAACGACAGGGCGGACACGTCATACTATAAAACTCGTTTGAGCGCCTTTGTGTGCATGGCACATCTGTACACTACACGCTTCAATGTGAGCGTGCGTTTTAGGGCGCTGTTTCCGCTGTCGTAATACGTTTGACAATACACCGACATTTTGCTTTTTATCGATGCGCTGCCAACCTGACGGATTTACCTACTAGTTCCCTCCCAATCGGCCGCCGCGGGGTGAGGTAATTCAGTTTGGGGCGGGACGTAGCGTGGGCATTCTGTATGAAATACTATTATGTATTCTGTGACTTAGCCAACTTTAATATGAGACTTTTTTTAGAAAAGGTACCATTCGGCGCAAAGTGTGCACGTTGTACAGATTCAATATTGTATAGAAGCATAAGCGTGCGCCGTCAGATGATACCTTTAGATCTAGACTATCGCATATGCATACTTACAACAGCAGTGGCCGGGTCTACAATCCTCATGATGACCTGGGCTTGCAGCAATGCGTAGGCCAATTGCGGGTTCTGCAGCAACATGTTTCTTGCTTCTGTTGGATTATTCTGAAAATTATTTAAGATTACTGCACTGGAACTTTAATTGAAAAAAAAAAAAGGATAACTGGAATAGAATAGATAAGTGGAATGGATAAGTGGAAAAAAAAGTTAATAAGTATATACTGATTTTGTATTTACTTTAACTACCTTCCACTAGATCAGGTTTTTAAAACTACTTAAAAGTAAAATAAAGTGGAACATACCTGGACGCAGAGTTTCATTTGCTTCATCAGCTCAAACATCTGTTCAGGTGGTAGGGTGGCCACAGCTTTGCTGATGGCTTCAGGGGCTTTCTCTGGATCCACCGCCTCTCCATAAGGGTTCTCTACCTAAAGAGAATAGAAAATGGGAAATATAGTTGAAAAATAGTTGCTTAGCAAAAAAACTGATTACACCAAAAAATACAATTGTACATCGAAACCAAGGTTAGGTTGTGATTATTTTTTGTTCTGCTGAAAATAGCTAGATCCAGAAGCAGTTCAAACTGATGTTTGCTGTATACTGATTTAAAAAAGGAATAATTTAGATATTTCAAAATTATCTTATAATTTCTCTATTCTATGCCCATAATACTCCAAACATCCAAATCGCATTATAGGACATTGCCTCCATGGCGAATCATACCTAGGACTGGCATTATGGCATTATGTTCTATACCAGGGGTTGGCAAACCCCGGCTCGCGAACCGCATGCGGCTCTTGAAAGGGTCAGTTGTGGCTCTTCAAGTTTCGCAATTGACAACATTTCATTTTTTTGAGTGCTACTTTTTATTGTCTGGCCCGAAAGAACACACAATTTTAAGAGACCCGTATATTTTTGTTTTTGCGAAAATCCATGTCTTTTAGTGGAAAAATCCGTTTATATTATTACTTCGGCGGAAAGGGCGTATGCAGTGTTGTTCTTGTTCAATTTTGGGGTTGCCGTATTCCGATGCGTAATTTGCCGTATCCCTATACAAATTCTTAAAATAATTGCCGCTGAATTGCCGTATCCAGAAAATTGGCGAAAACGTGTCTAAAAAATGTATGGAGATACGGCAATGGGACCGCTGCCGTGTGCCGTATTTTTGACTGTAATGCCCCTGAATTGCCGTATATTACGGCAATTACCGTATCCGGAACAACACTGGGCGTATGTAACAGTCGTCAAAGGCTCAGCTTAATGACGTCACATGTTGTGTTTCATACACCTAAAAAAACGTTGAAATAGTTACATTGACTGACATTTACGTAAAAAACCATAGCGTGACCAGAGTGCGCTTAAACAGTTTGACATTTTAAGCACAAGATAAACGTCAAAACTTAAAATATAAAATCAAACCGCTAACTTCGAAAGATATCTTCAAGGATTGTTGAAAATGCCTTGCATTAAATATTACCTAATGAAAACTTGCAAAAGCAACACATCTTTATAGCCCGGTTATTTACTATTCTCGAGGGAAACAAAGCCGAGTGGTGTGTCGCAGCGGGTTTACATCGTTTACCAACCAGTATACTTTTAATTTGCGAAGATCACTTGAATGTGAGTACAATGCGTGTATATTTTAATGAATTCTTAGAATCTACAAGAGTTTTTAGCTATATTATTAATCGTGTGTCCGTTTCTTTCAGTTGGAAGAAGATATGGAAAACTTTTTGTATTGGAAAACAATGAAAGTGAAAGCACGTCTAAAACCTCGACTACCAAAACAAGCGTTGCAGGATGTGACAAAACAAAACAAACAAACAAAAATTTTAGGACAACAAACAAATATTTTAGGACATTTTAGGACTCAGGACTTCAAAAGAAAAGAGGCAGTGTACCGAAACTATTGCTTTAACTTTAAGAAGTGACACTCGGGGACGCCGGGGCCCAAGTGGCACCATCAGCTGAGGGAAGCTGACCGTACAGCTGCAAAAAAGACCCCCCCCCCCCCCCCGCATACAAAGTTTGTATGCAGGGGGGGCTTTGTGTGAGAATGTATATTTTATATTAGGTCATGTTTCCACCACAGATGTGCTAGGTATATGATGGTATCCGCCTACTGAATAACTGAACGAAATTAAAATAATTTTATCATAATATACCTTTTTTTTCTCCCCTGATTAAGACCTGGTGAATTTTACATCTCCAGTAGTAGCATTCTAAGTACAGGATATTTAACTTATTATCGACAAGTCATCAGAAAGTACTTAAGGATCTACTTAGGATACAGGTTTAAAAATAACAAATATTCATACTAATAAAATAAGTACTTTATTTCCTATAAATTGTAATTTATTTACCACAATCAGAAACAACTTTTGCTTCTGATTGTGGTAAATTTTTCTATTGTCACACCCAAATCATGTTCAATTACTTTAATAACCACCCCTTCAAGCCTTTCACCTCTCTTGATGGCGGTTGTTTTGAGAACTTTATACCCCCATTATTGTATGAACTAGAGCTCCATCTGTCTTGCATTTTGTTGCCTCATAAAGCGTTGATGCGGTGAATCTTGACTGGCTCAATTAGTGCCACACCTTGCTGTTCACTTGATCTTTGGTGCTGTTTTCAACAAGTGTTATAACCTCAGCTGTTATCTTTGTACTCTTGAATGTAAAGTGAATCTGATTCTGACATGAAGTTCAACATAATGTCAAAAATGCAAGTTGTGCACAGTTGGTTCATAAATATTATATAACTAAACAGTCATCCATTTTATGATTGTTGGCTTCTTGGAGAAACTCTTGAAGATTTGGGACGTCAGCATCACATCTATACTGTTTTCGTTTACAAATAGTAAAGGAACATAAGGCTGCACTTAATAAAGGCCTCTGCCAGTTTGGACATAAGAACTCCGCGAAGATAACGAAGCTTTGGTACCTCGTGTGCCAGGCAATTTATATTTATCCGAGCTTTGCAAAAACTCACACGCGGCAAGCTCCTGCTGTCAGCTTTGACAAATCTTTCTGAGTTTCTTTGTAGGGGTATTGGTCAATACCCCAATCGGGGTATTTTCCGAGGATTCCCTGAATTCCATCGTGAGGTCGTCGTAGAAGAATGCAATCCGGGGTCTGTTAGAAAGCGAGTTGTGGTCGTCGTAGAAGAAAGCAGTCCAGGGTCCGTGACAAATCACAACGCGTAGATAATGAAAATAATCCAAGGAAACGTAAATTACAAGCAAATATTCGAATCGAATGAATGAACTATCAGCTGTACTGTCGTTTCTGTCAGTAGTGTGTGTCAAAGTTGTCAAACAGAAACCCGGAAGATAACGTTTTTTCATAATGGTAGTATTGAATCAGCGGTGTGACGTCATTTCCCGGTTTACATATTTTGGTGATTTTTCCAAAAAATACTGTTAAAAAAAATCTAAAAAAATGGTTTTTGTGTTCTACAAGTGTATTTCTCGAAATGGTTTTCGATTTTTAAAATTTGGAAATTTTGAAATATTGTCAATTAAAAAAAAAAACAAATATTACAGTGAAAAACAGAAATCTGCGGCTCTATGGGCTTCTAAAAATTCCAATTGAAGATAAGATTTCCAGCTAAAGATGGCGAAATCGTTTTGGGAATATTTTTTGATTTTTATTCATTTACTTCAGTGTGTAATATTGATAGCTTTTTGTGCAGTGATCTAATGAATAAGTGTGCAGCTAATGAAGAATTAGTCTCAAAATGCATATAACCACTCTTGCGTTAAAAAAGCGGGAATCCTGGGGTCATGGCCGTCGGCTCTTTGTAGGAAGCAGCTGTCACTTTGCAAAAAGCAAGGCCTCTATCCCGAAATATCAAGCTTTACAAGAAAACTTTTGGAAGGACTGTACATAATGTGACATCGAGTTCAGGCTTCATATTTTTTTTGTAGCTTCTACTCGCCAAAAGACAACTCTTCACCAAATTTTAAGTTGCGGAAACGCTTGGTTTGCGAGATAAAATAATCAAAGTTCCATATAAAATCCCGATTTTACACCGCCATGACACAATATTTTGCAGACGAGAGGGGGGGAGTGTGATAGTGTTAGGTTCTGGCGCTTCGCCGGCCGCTGCCGCGGCACGCTCGCTTCGCTCGCTCGGCTCGCGCGCTGTAGGGTCGCAGTTCTACCTAACACTCCTTCTCGCTACGCTCGTCGTCGTACCTACACCGACCTGCCTTAGAGTCTGTCTGAAACTACTTTGAACTAACCTAAAAAGTTCCTGCAAAGTGTCATGTCGTATCCCCCGCCCACAGACCCCGCCAATTCTATTTGCGTTTTGTTTTACGCGTTTTAATAAAATCGTACCATTTTTGATAATTATTAATCAACAATTTTCCACAAAATAATGCTTATAAATTAAAAGAATCATTGAATAAATATCATGTAACTATTATTGTACACAAATAAGTCGAAAAAACTGTATTTATGTAAAAACTGAACATAAAACAAATCATCACGTTTTAGTTTTTCTCAACACGTTTAACGAAACGCAAAATATTGTGTCATGGCGGTGTAAAATCGGGATTTTATATGGAACTTTGATTATTTTTTTATCTCGCAAACCAAGCGTTTCCGCAACTTAAAATTTGGTGAAGAGTTGACTTTTTACATTGTCATGCTACCTTGACACTGGCTAAATTGTCCTAAGTAATGGACAGAGGCTATTTATTCTTAAAAATTAATTGAATGTATAACTTTTCATAGATATATAGGATTTACCTGAGGACCCTGCATAAGAGCTTGCATTTCCATCCTTGATTTCTCAGTACAAGCGTTATCCACCCTCAAGGAACGCCCACCAATTTCATAGCCATTAAGATTTCTCATTGCGCTAAGAGCTGTCTCCTGGTCTTTATATTCACAGAACCCATAGCCCTTAGGCTTGCCCGTCTCTCTATCAAATACAAGTTTGAATGACAACACCGGCCCAACCTCGCTGAATATATCTTTTAACTTTTCCTCCGTTGCTTCGTACGGTATATTACCAACTAAAAATTAAAGATGGTCATTAATAATAACTCAAATCTAACCATTAAAAAATATAACTGTTTTACAAAAGTTACATACCAAATACAGATCTCATGGACTTATCCATGATACTCTGTTCTTCTTTTTCCTTGCTCTTTTCCATTTTTGCTGTTTTATGAGTTTATTAAACTGCTAAAGTGTCGGCGTCCTTTACGCTTGATAACCTGAAACTAAGTATAAGAAATTACCCTGTTGGTGGTCGCACAGACTGCATGCATCTAATGAATTGGCATTGTTGCAATATTCACCTGTTTTACCGACTTTGAATTGACAAAGGCTGCAAAAACCGTAGTTTTCTCCGGCTTTTACTTAAAATATAGGCACTACAAAGATCACTAAACAACACTGTCAGATTAAAATGTCAACTTGTCAAGCTTGTCAGTCAAGTCAATGCGTGAAGAGGTCTATACTCGGCGCAATTTCGACGCAAAAATCGCTGGCAATTTCGATACGCTGCCGTCTATATAGGTAGGTGCAATGAAATCAATTGATGGATCAAAAACGGCAACGTATTGAAAATCGTCGGTGAGTAGTTGCCACAGTAGAGCGCCTAACCAAAAGCATGACGTGACACGCTATTTAACAATTTTGTCTCATTCTGACTATCGTTCCATCTCACTCTGGCCAGTTGACTAGTCACTTACGTGAGTAGACCCCTTTATTCATGGCCAAAATATAAGACCGAAATATATAGAAAAAAAAATACATTTTCACCGATTTGCGCCTGGCTGCTTCAATGTCTGTGATGTCTATTTTCAATTAATTTTCCACTGAAGAAGCTAATCATGTGAAGTGATTGAATCGACAAATATTAAATATAGCGCACTAATTCATTCAGCGTTGTGAAGAAGAGGGAATAATCAACGAAACGGGCGTAAACGCATTCACAAAATATTGATTGTTGCCTATCCAGAGATGACAAATGATGTCAAGTGTGTTTTAATTTACCAATAAAAACTTGCCGTTTTATCTAAACGGTAACTAAAACAAACGGAATGAATTTGGATAACTCTTCAAGAGAAAACTCCGAAGCATTAGATTCCATCGGTACAGTGAGCCCGCGGGAGAAGTGTCACGGCATGAGGGAGAAAAAGTTATCGACGGCGTCACTCACAAACACCGAGGGGGCGCGGCCGAAAGTGGTCACAGTGAAGCATCCCGAGTCCAACAAGCCCAAGCCCACCGCCAAGAAGAACAAACCCATCCAAGCCGACCTCGACGTTATCAAAGAGTTCATGCGTTGCCGCGAAGAGGGGGTGCGGAGGCTCGATCTCAGTAAGTCATCAATCACATCTCTACCTCCAAATGTCCGCGACCTGACACATCTGGTCGAGTTCTACTTATACGGAAACAAGCTGGTGGCCCTACCAGCTGAGTTTGGATGCTTAACCAACCTTCAAACATTAGCATTAAATGAGAACTCGCTGACCAGCCTGCCAGACTCTCTCGCCAACTTACGATGTTTAAAGGTTTTAGACCTTCGTCACAACAAACTCAATGACATACCTGAAGTTGTGTATAAACTCACGTCTCTGACAACATTGTTCCTACGTTTCAACAGAATCAGAGTGGTTTGTGATGGCATTGCTAACCTAACTAATCTTACTATGTTGAGTTTAAGAGAAAATAAAATAAGAGAGCTGAGTTCTGGTGTTGGAAAACTGGTCAACCTGGTCACCTTTGATGTGTCCCATAATCACCTTGAGCACTTGCCCCAGGAGATTGGGAATTGTGTAAATTTGTCTACTCTAGACCTACAGCACAATGAGCTCCTCGATATCCCTGAAACAATTGGGAACCTCCAGTCACTTACGCGCTTGGGCTTGCGCTACAATAGATTGACTGCTATACCTTCCACCCTGAGCAATTGCAAACATATGGATGAATTTAATGTAGAAGGTAACTCCATATCTCAACTCCCTGAAGGTCTCCTTTCCTGCCTTAATGAGCTCACCAGTATCACATTGTCTCGTAACTCCTTTGCCAGTTACCCTGCTGGTGGCCCAGCGCAGTTCACTAATGCATTCTCTATTAACTTGGAACATAATCAGATTGATAAAATCCCTTATGGTATATTTACAAGAGCCAAGAATTTAACAAAACTTAATATGAAAGAAAATTTATTGACTTCACTGCCACTGGATGTGGGCACCTGGGCCAACATGGTGGAGCTCAATCTGGGCACTAATCAGTTAGCAAAGTTACCTGATGACATACAATGTCTGCAGAACTTGGAGGTGCTTATACTTTCTAATAATTTGTTAAAAAGAATCCCTCCTAGTATTGGGAGTCTCAGAAAATTGAGAGTTTTAGATTTGGAGGAGAATAAGCTTGAAGTGTTGCCAAATGAAATAGGATTTCTCCAGGATTTGCAAAAATTAATAGTACAATCTAATCAATTGACAACCCTGCCTCGCTCGCTTGGGCATTTGACTAACCTGACATCCCTGAGTGTAGGGGAGAATAATTTGCAGTATTTACCAGAAGAAATTGGTACTCTTGAGAACCTGGAGTCTTTGTACTTAAATGACAATCCCAATTTATGCAACCTGCCATTTGAACTGGCTTTATGTGTCAGTCTGCAAATCATGAGTATTGAGAATTGTCCATTGACTGCCTTGCCCCCTGAGGTGGTGTCCTCCGGCCCGTCCCTTGTTATCCAGTATTTGAAGTCCCAGGGTCCGTATAGGGCAATGTGATATCAAGATGAGTATTTACCAGCCAGTGAGGGCACTTAAGCTCCACTTGTATTTGAGGGGTAAACTTCCAGGCTTAAGTAAAAATGTATACTCAAAAGTCAAAATCCTTTTTTGGTTTCAAAAACATGTTTTATTGAAATAAAACAATAACATTATGTGTAGTATTAACTGTTAGGAATTTTCTAATAACAATAGGTAGAAGGAAATCAAATTTTATATAAATTAAGTTACTTTTCAATGATTAAATTATTCCATTATAAACTATGTGAATGACTAAATAAATTGTTTCGAGCTTCCTTGATAATAACAATAGTTATGTTAAGCATTAGATCTTCCCATGTTATTGAACTTTTTATTATTTTATTAAGTGTATTAAAGATACAGATATGATATAATATACATTTTTAGGAACATATATTTTAATGTGTACATTACTTCTTATATTGTACTTCTTATTTATAAATGATAATTTTAAAATGTTATTTGTCTGTAAGCAAACAATAATACATTTACATTTATATATTTTACAAATAATTGCACAATCAAGATTTCTTGTTATTCTTATTGTATACATTTTTATTTTCTACAAATTTTAATGTATAAAAGGACAAATAGGCTGCACCAACTTATTATTATTTTTGTGTTTCTTCCATGGAGCTAAACAATTTGGTGTAGCCACAAACATGAAGTATTGTAGCATTTTAATATCATGATGTCAGCATCTGCTAATTTTGCTAATAGCATTCGAAAGTGTAAGGGGTGAATGAGTGGCCGAATGAAGGCGGCGACCGGCGGTGCGATCGGCGCAGCGTCCATAATAAACTAATGCTAGTGTATGTGAAGCTCCACGTAACACTGGTCGCAGCGCCAAACGCTCGCCATTGAGGCCGTACACTTAATATTGTGATGAGTCATGCATAATTCTGAAGTTCTTATTGATCTTCCTTTAGTAATATGTTGTAACCAGCCGGATCTCAACACATTGTCATGTGTAGCATAAGTATGTGAAGATCATTTAGTTTAAGTACATATTAAGTGTCTAGTAGAAGTTGCTCATGTTTGTATATTGTTGATGTTACTTCGATAGTACTATCTATATTTATCAATTATCAGTAGACCCCGGACTTTGGTGGCAATGACGTCACAATAGGGTGATTTGGGGAGTAAACGGAACGGTGTTATGAAATACGGTTAAAAACTCGGTTGTTAACCGAATACATAATTAGACATTTTTAACAATATTACTTAGTAAGTTGATCAATACTATCGTTTGCATTACTTGCAAACCATGCATTTGTACGTTATACTGGCATTGGTTTTGTCGGTCACTCACTCTTTGTTCGTCACAACTGTCAAGCCTGTTTAACGTACAATTGTATGGTTTAAATATAAATAAATAAATATTATGGGACAATCACCATACACAAATCGACCTAGGCCCACAGTAAATTCAATAGGGCTTGTGTTATGGGTACTAGACGACGATATATATAATAGATAAATATGGATAAATACTTAAATACATAGAAAACATCCATAATTCAGGAACAAATATCTGTGATCAACACACAAATAAATGCCCTTACTAGGATTCGAACCCGGGACCTCCTGCTTCGTAGGCAGGGTCACTACCGACTGGGCTAGGAGGCCATTAAAAACACTAAAAGATAATATTGATCAACTTACTAGATAATTTTGTTGAAAATGTTTAATCAAAATGTATTCGGTTAACAACCGAGTTTTTAACCGTATTTCATAACACCGTTCCGTTTACTCCCCAAATCACCCTATTGTGACGTCATTGCCACCAAAGTCCGGGGTCTAATTATCAGCATTTTATTAGTTTAAGAACCCTTGGTATGATGGAAATGAGCTTAAAAGTTTATTTCTATAAACTAAGTTAGTTGAGGTATTTATTGATTTTTATGTCACAAAATATTCGTTGATAGGTGTGCTGTCCTATTTGATTGCATTTATTTTCTTATTCATTATTATAAAATTCTACTTTTATTATGTAGTTGCGAATAAGACATTTTGTTTATGATTAATTGATTATTTCATATTGATTCGTGTGAAGCTCGCTCCATACTCATTGTCGCTACATATATATTTATAGTGCGTGAATCGCGCGCGAAAGCAGCGAACGAACACGATACGCTAACCAATAAGGAGGCAATGATAGTATCGCTCTCTTCGACGCGGCACAAAAAACCGACAAAACTCGGGGAATAATGCGCGAAATCAAATCGCGAAAAATGTGCGCATCGGCTCCACACTGCGCGTCAGCGGCTTTATGACTGGTACTCGCACTAAATGTGGAGTGGCCTTAACTGTAAGGTGGGATATATCCTATTCCAACATCACAATGTTTTATTTGCTGTTAACCTTACGGCTCTCTTATCCAGGGTGTGATTGCGCACATGCTGTAGAAAGACTTGTAATAAAATAGTTATGCATGTTTGGTTACATCTTGTTTTAATTACAATAATTTACTATGTTAGATATTGATATAAATTTTATACTAGTCATTGAGTTTTTGGTCTTCAGGCAAATTAGATCATATTGCAAAGGCATATTTGTCTAAAGTACAGTCAGCTGCAGAAGGAAAGTACCACTATCAATCACCTTCAGCTGAATAATAGGTTTGCATTGTTTACCTTGTACCATTGTAAAGCCTGACCAGAAATATATGATTATTGTCAAGAGGGCGCTATTATTCTCATTTAAATGGCAACAGTTCAAAATGGTCAAAAAATATATTATCTATGGTATGGTGACATCTTGATTTGTTTACCTGTCAGCTCTGATGTTAATTTGAAAATGTTTCGTAGCGAAATAGTTTCATTTCCCGACCGTTTTATTTCTTGCAGTTTATTATATACATTATTCACAATGTTTCACTCGTGGCTATGAATAATTTTCGCCATTTTTTGTCATTTATTATTTAATAATCAACACGTTACTATTATTCAATTAAACCGTCTCAATGACATTGACAACAGTGACAACCTATCATTAAAATTATTGCCAGTGTAAGAAATTAGTTACAATGAAATTCCGCAACATGGCGCATGATCATATATTTCTGGTCAGGCTTTAGTAAGGTCGAAAGGTCGGTCGACTTTATAACCGATTACCAATATTGTAGATATTTAGGATGCGTTTTATCCGGATGATAGACCATCTTGTAGTATGCCAGCTATTCGGTTTGGTAAATTTGCAAAATTTAAGCGCTTAACGGACGATCTTTGAGATCTTTCATAGAAACTGATAAATTGATTTGCTACATCCTTCTAAAGCCGTTTGTGTTTACGACCCTCCTGGGTCGCGATCTAAGGTGTAAAAAAATGCTGGTACCGTTCAAGGGGATAATTACGAAAAACTAATATAAATATATTTTTTCACGCGAAAAAAAACATGCTTTTGTATGGAGGGATTGGAGGGTTGACCGCCTGGTTCACTTCACGGGTCCCATACAAAAAAAAAATTTTTTTCGCATTCAAAAATGTTTTCTCTTTTTTCTTAGTCGCAATGTGATACCAAATATGCCCTTAAACGTATCACCCGTATTTTTGTTACACCCTGTATGTAACTTTAAGTTACATTTTCACTATTTGCCTTTTTAATCCTTACACCCCGCCATAAAAAAAAATGCACGCCCACCCCAACACAACTGTTTTACAGTTTCAAAGGGACTTTTACTCATTTGTATCGCTAGTGACTTGTCGTCACATTACTGCAAGCACTAATTTTGCTGTGATGGGTAGAGGAAGGCCTGGTGCTGTGGATCACGTACGTTGGACCGGCTATCCATCCAAAGGAGACAAGTTCTAATCCTGTTGTTCTGTTGTCCTGGTGTCCAGAGTCCATCACCTTCCGACTTAATTTTTTCATTGTAATGGGTATCTGTTCCCAATTTGTGGTATGCCCAACTATATTTGTATGAGAGAGGTAAACAGAGAAATTTTAAAAAGTATAAAACGTATCCTGTTATCTTATATTTGACTCTAGTTGCATTTAAGTACTTTTGTATTTTTATTGGGTCTAGCTAGCAAATATAGGAATGCAATGTTGTGAGGCTATTTATTTCTCATGTGGAAAACGTATAATCAATTAACTATATAATTCAAATGCAATTATAATTAGAGACAATTGATATCATACTTTTAATTTAGTTCAAGACCGAAGTATTAACTACCATAAGTTAGTAGAAATGTTGTTTGAAGGCGGGTATACTTACCTCATATACCTACCTGTCTTATTCTCTGGATGTGTAACAGTGAAGTTTTACTTAAGTTTATAAAACTATTAAGATTTTACCTCTTACATACATGACTTCGCTTTAATCCAAAATTTTATTAGGGAAGTGCCCTGTTACAAAGTTATAAAAGAGTCATCAAATATCTAAAACTTGTTCTAATAATGTTGATCCGTGTGTAGGTAACAATGTTTTGAATTTATGTAAACATGATTATATGAAATAAAATATGATTATACTTTGTTGTCTCTTTTGCTCCCTTGTATCACAGATACCAGAACCGGTCCCGGCAGAGTAGATCGATTGCACTAGTACTCAGATAGAATTAGCGGAAAAATCATTAAAAGTAGAATCATTCCATATGAAAACAGCTGAAGGGGTGTGCTGACTAATTTTGAATTTACTTGAAAAAAATCAGGAATGTAGGTACTTTGAGGCATGAAATCACTAAATCCTTGAGATTTTTTTTTCTATTTTTTTTTTTTCGATTGGCACTCATTGGAAGTTTGAAAAGTTGTAATTTTCTTACTCTCATAAACTAGGTTCGAACTCTGCTTATGGGCTTTTGCTAACAATGATGTTTATTTTAAATTGTAGCTTACTAACCACCGATTCCACAATGAGTTATAATACGAGGGCTGCTATTTATATATCCGGAAACCGGGATTACAATCTTCTTAAATAGCATATTTGACCTCCATGGTAAAATTTGAACTTTTTTAAGTACTGGCCGGTATATTTTTTCTTTCTTATTAACGCTCGTGTTTTGTTTTTGACGGGTTTTAAATGTCATCTCGCAGCAAGAATGGAACTCGCTCGTGAAAATATTCGTGCTATGATTTATTATGATTTTCGGCGTGGTTTAACGCAACAACAGTGCATAGATCAACTAACTTCAACTTTTGGTGATGAAGCCCCATCTAAAACTACTGTGTATCACTGGTTTAGTGAGTTCAATCGTGGACGTAGTATGCTTACGGACGAAGTTAAGGCAGGTCGCCCGAAATCGGTCGTTGTACAACAAAATATCGAGGCTGTGCGAAAACTTATAATGGACGACCGACATGTTACGTACCGCGAGATAGAGGCGACTCTGGGTATTTCTATGACCAGCATTAATAGCATATTACATAATTATTTGGCTGTAAAAAAATTTGTTCGCGTTGGATACCCCACAACTTAACAAAAGAGCAAAAAGATGCTCGCGTCGAATGGTGCAATAAAATGTTAAAAAAATATAACCGTGGTGACTCAAAAGCCGTTTATAACATCTATACAGGTGACGAATCCTGGATCTATGCATACGATCCCAAAACGAAGCAACAATCAACGGTATGGGTGTTTCAAAATGAGCCGAACCCTACGAAAGTTACTCGTGCAAAAAGTATATTGAAACAAATGGTGGCCTGCTTCTTCGGTATTAATGGCCATGTAGCTACAGTGCCACTAGAAAACCGTAGAACGGTTAATTCAGAGTGGTACACGACCATTTGCTTACCGGAAGTATTTGAACAAATTCGTAAAACTAACCAGCGACGAAGAATCATTCTTCATCATGACAATGCCAGCTGTCATACGTCACGCGAAACAACTCTATTTTTGGAGGGTCAAAATGTGGAATTAACGGGTCATCCGCCGTACAGCCCTGACTTGGCACCCAACGATTTTTATTTATTTCCAAATATAAAGAATAAATTACACGGTCAACGATTTTCGACCGCTGAAGATGCTGTCGACGCATTCAAACAACACGTTATGGAGGTACCTCAGGCGGAGTGGCAGAAGTGCTTTAAAAATTGGTTCACGCGAATGCAAAAGTGCATAGATCATCAAGGGGAATACTTTGAAAAACAATAAAACCATTTTCAGCCGTGTACGTTTGTTTGTTTTTTTGTTTCCGGATATATAAGTAGCAACCCTCGTATCTAATCAGTATGCTTCAGAACTGGGTACTGAGGCACTGAAAATTTGCCCTCTGGAGCAAAATGTACACTACACACAAAATGTAACAACCGGTAGAATGTACAATTCGCAAAATGTACACAACGCATATCTTGCACAAGCAAAACGTACATCAGTATAAAAATAAAAAGAATATAGCGAATTTGTGTTACCATGGTGAAGATTTTGGACTGCAAGCAGACTAGAACTTCTTTGCACATGGGAAAAGCCCGTGTGATGGTGCAGGAGGCACCATCAAAAGAATAATCCGAAAAGATAGTTTGCAAAGAACAGCGGAAAGTCACATATTAACCCCTCAAGCGATGTTCGACTTTTGTACGGAGTGGATACCTGGCATTACATTATTTTTCGTGTCAAAAGCAGATGTCGAAGCTTCAGAATCAAGCTTAACAGAGAGGTTCGAGAATTTACTCACGATTAAAAATACTAGATCATACCATCATTTCGAACGTCTGTCGTTCGACACTTTAAAAGCTCGTAAATATTCAACATCAGTAACATCACAAACTTTTGAAGTTGTGACAGTTAGAAGGCAGTTATCGAAACGTGGAAGTAAGGAGTAAATTAATTTTGTAATTTTCTATTTAAGTATTTCTTCATTATAGTGATGCTTTTAATTTAGTTAAGAAATAAATAATATTTAGGTGCAGTTTTATGTGTTTAAGACACTTTTATTAACTATCTGAAATTTGCATATTTTACGATTTTCAAAAAATCGTATTTCATAACGTAGCAAAAATAACACTATAAAATCTAGTTGCGATGTTAATTTCAGCATATGATCTATCATTTTGTGGTAAATTCAAATTTTTATTTATACTGAAACCAGGATTTTTCAGCATCCAAAGTGAACACGTTTCTATTTTTCAAAAATTTCAGTACGTGTTTTCTAATACTATTTAATACATTTTGCCATTTAAAATCAATGTTAATAGTTAGAATTTAACTGTTACTGAAGCTGTCATATAAAAAAAATCCTAGGTCTAATACAAAAGTCAGGATTTTCATCCGAATACCACGAAAATGAGCCAATTTTTTAAGATTTTTAGTGACACGGTATTTTATGCTGAAGTATTTGGAGGAAAAGTTATAATGCATATCGGATAGTATGTTTATCAAAGGCTTATATTCAATTAACACCATTTTTGTACATAATTTCTGAACAAAGTTTCATCATAATTTGTGGGAGTAGGAAAATGACACCATTTTGTACTTTGGATGGGTGCCGATAAAAAGATAAGTATTAAAAAAAATAACGACAACGGTTTTTATGCTTAAATATGTCATGGTACATCCTCATTTTTTTTCATTGAAATCTGTGACCACGCGGCAACAAAAATAATTAGTTTCAGCTGTTTTCATATGGAATGACTCTTACAGACAATTCCTATTGGACGGGATTTTTTTTTGTATAGATCAAAGTGTCAGGAATTGATACCAATAAAATTTATAAGTGAATATTGGGCGCTAAGGTGCCAAAAAATTGTAAAAACCAGTTTTTCGCTTCTAGAGGAAAAACTACAGCTCGGGAGTCTCCTTTTGGATTCGGACCGGAACGGACGTATTCTCTTGAGCGTCCCAAAACAAAAGGCAACTAACATGTGCAACGGTCTTTGTCGAAAAGTCGTATGTACCGGAATCCCGCCGCGCGCGATCATGAGCCTAATCGCCTTGGCTTAAGGACGGCCCCACATTTGCGCGTCTACGTCCGAGGCAAGCCGAAACTACGTTGCCGCCGCATCTGCAACCCTGCATCCCCTGCTCGACCTGCTGAGCTTTTGAGATGCAGCAAGTAATACCTACTTCGAAGCCACGCTGAGATTGGTGAGATCGTTTCATTACGCTAACTGTATGAAAAATATTTTTATTTTCCTTTTCAATCTCCCGTTGCCGCCGGGTGTAGGCATATATAGCTGAAACCCTGTTTGTCAAGTAACGGTACGGTAATTAAACAACTGTCTAAGGTCCAGATTAATATTAACATCTTGAAATGTTCACATCTTCGATTACTTTCATTTCACTATTGTGTGAGCTTGAGCTCTCGTAGGTACAATGGTTAGAAACTTCTAAGAGACAAAGCCTCATATAGTTAACAGCCTAGATGCACAGCCGAACGGAGATATATTCATTTGTTAATTCAGGTGTTATAATAGCGCATGTTGAGGGAGGTAACTAGCTATAATTGACGCAAAACCACTAGCATTCACTTTAATCTAACTTATACATTTTAAATATTACTTTATAGCATTTAAATTTTTTCCTATATTTTTAAGATTTGACTTGTGACCTTTTATTTAACATTGTAGTAAATTATATTTTAAATATTCTACAATACTAGCTTGCCGCATTTCGCGCGTGGGTCATCATTTTTTGTGCCCGCATAACTCGCAACATGTGCTGCGCACCAACTACACTCGTACAAAAGAGTTTACTACCAAGAAATCGGAGAAAGTTAAAGGGCCTAGTCATAAAACAAAGATGGAACAACAAATAACACTTAACTGGCCAACAAACTAAAACTACCTGCCCAATGATGAAGAAAAGGGCCCTCTAAATATGACATGTACACCCGACGAATTCCTAACTATTTCGATAGTTTGAATTATTTACGTTACTACGCAAGTGTGTCACACTAACCAAGGAGTTGTGTATGTGGCCTTAGTATGGACTTTTCCTATTAAGAATATGTACCTACATATAGGTATGGAATTTCAAAGTGTACTTGAAATTGAGCAAACGCAACGGCAAAAACAATAGGTACTTTGGTGAATTCCTATTTATGAAAACGAACTTACTTCTGTATAACCGACATGAAACCGGCCGTACCCAACAATGGATCTGAATTATTAACTTGGAAAATAAGGGTATCAGTTTGATGTTTACAATTACATCCAACATACTCTAATCTGGTGTTAAATGTGGTTGAACCTACTTAATGTGGTTGCTTGCGTGGTCTACATAGTGCGTCAATTCATAAATTTATGAGTGCCTGGTGTTATTATTTAATATTTACAGCTAATTACTAAAGTGCAAGTAATAAATAAGTAAATTTCAACTTTAGATAAATCACAAAGTGACCAGTGTTTTTTTTTACTTTAGAACTGGATAATAGTGTTTTTGTGTAGTTGCATACTTAAAAAATGTGTCATGTGGTTTTATGTGCGAATGTGTCAGTGACGCCTGTTAAGGGGCTGACAACAGCTAAATTCCCTCCCTATCTTATTCAGCGCGAGTGAAAGAGAAACACTTTGTTACGATTAGTATGGGAGCTCATTGCAAATTTTACAAAATAATGAATTTAAAAAAAACGACGCATTAATTGAGAAATATAAGGCAACGAAGTTTTTAGTATTAGTGTGGTGGAATTTTGTCCTTAGTTGCAGACGTATAAGTCAAGAAACTAAAGACATACAACTGTTTAAAGCTTATTTTAAGATGTAACTTCGGAATTATTTTCTATCGAGCCGATTTCGTCCAATCGTGTATCGGACGCAACGAAGTTCTTCCAAATATAACGAATATTAACATACATTTTTTTTACTTTCTCAAAAAAAGTAGTTATAGCTGAAACACTGTTTGAGTAAAGTCAATTTGAAGGTCATCGGGTGTTGTCAGCCTCTTAAATAATATATTGATATCCTGCTAAACGAAATATAGATACCTACCTAATATAGATAACCTCAAATTACTGTATAGATACGGTAAAAACTCAAACATAACAACTTACAGGAACCTACGACCGTAAGAAACTCTTAAATTGTCACAAGATTTCTACAGGCAAAGAAAACTAGATCAGAAAATAACACGTAAAAAATGGTCATCTCACAAGCCAGGACATGCAGGCTAAAATTAACCGCCCTTACCATGACAAATAGGACCTGCAGTAGAAACCAGGAACTCCCCACCCGTACCAAAAATTAGTCAAATCACACAGGGAAAGAAAATTGCGATAATCATCAAAATCCGCCGTCTACACAGACACACGTGCAAAAACTCAACCATTATATTCGCTTTACCAACAGAGAGCAAGTTCCTACTGAAAACGCTTATCCGCGAACAAAGATGTCTAAAGAAATAAGCAAAAAAACTGTACAAACAACCGAAAACAGACACTGAATCAGAACTAGAGGAGGAACACGACAACTATATGACAAGAAGAACCCATGGCAGGAACTTAAGGGGGGGGGGGGGGGGGGAGGCAGGATTTAAAGCAGTCACACACCTAGTATCTACTACACACCAATTATAGTATCTATCTTCCCCATGCTGGCTTCACGATGCTTGTATTCGGGTCGGCTCCAACCTCCTATCTCTCCTATCATCACGACTGCAAGCCTACACTCCAACTCCTATTTACTCGGTGCCCTGGTGTCTTGGGCAGGTTGTTGGTGCATGCGGCAGGACGGCAGAAGTTGGTGCTTTACTGGTTGGGGGTTCAGAGTACTCGGTCCTATTTAGCATTTGTGGTTTAGTCGGGGTCGTATGATACTAACGCACTCGGCCGGCTCTCTATCACTTATGCTGAACCAGGAGGGTAAACCGAGCCCCTAATGCCATTTTGTCCTAACACTTCCTCCCTCTCGTAGTCTCCTCTTCCGAGTCCTTGCAGAAGTACTTCTGGCTGGGGTTACCACTCGTATCGTATCGTATCGTATCGTATCTAGAGGAAAAACTACAGCTCGGACAAAAAAAAAGTTAAATGTAACAAATATGCGCAATAAAAAAACAAAGAGAATGAGCCCCGATAGAGAAAATTCGGTCCAGAGGATCGTCTGCAATTTAACTGTAGTTAGAGGACCACAAAACTTACATCATATTCAAATTTCAGCTCTCCATCACTTCCGGAACGCGAGTTATTGAATTTACAATATTTGCAAAAAAACGCGAATTGCGGACGATCCTCTGGACCGATTTTATTCTATCGGGGCTCATTCTCTTTGTTTTTTATTGCGCACATTTGTTACATTTAACTTTTTTTTGTCCGAGCTGTAGTTTTTCCTCTAGAAGCGGAAAACTGGTTTTTACCATTTTTTTGGCACCTTAGCGCCCAATATTCACTTATAAATTTTATTGGTATCAATTCCTGACACTTTGATCCATACAAAAGAAAATCCCGTCCAATAGGAATTGTCTGGGCCAGAAAGCTAATTCTATCTGAGGTGCCATTGTTGTGGAAGCGGCATAATGCAAAATGGGGTGCTGATTTTTGGTTGGGCGCCAACGGCAATAAGCGTACCACTATTTTCAACCGACTTCAAAATTACGAAGGAGGGGGTTCTCAATAGGTAAAGCAACTCATCATAGTCCAAAGTGACATCTCCAACATTGGACCTCAGAAAAGCTAAATTTGTAAAAAGCTAAAGTAGTTTTTATTTATTTTCGCGAAAATGGCTCAATGTTTTGTCTCGAATTACTCCGAAATTGAAATCCACCGGTTTCTGAAATACACTAAAATAAAAATACTGTAGATTAACGCCATGGGGAAGGTTTTTTGACTGTATACTAGTTAAGGACCATCCATCTTCTGTCTTTTTCTCTCATTGTATGTGTCTCTTTCATAGTATAGAATCTGGAACAGCGCCCTCTACAAAGAGTTTTCACCGGCCTTCCCCATTCGTCGGGATTTTGTTTTTACTATATTTAAAAAAAAAGTATGTTCACCGATTATTCGAAGAAGGCTCAGTGCTGGAGCCCGCCTAACTGAAAATTTATCAAAATCCTAACCAATTTTCTTCCATATAGCGTTGTAGAGCCCATCTCGCAGATCATGAAAACATAAGTCTTAAAGGTCTTAAATGGCCATAAATATGTATGGCGTCAAGTTGAAAATACAATTTTTTGGCCTAAATTTATCAACGAGCCTACCGCTCCAAATTTTGACAGATGATTTAGCCCACGTCAAATAACCTACATACCAATTTTAAGACCATTCTGGTGGGCATATAAGATTTTAAGACCAGTTGAAGTTGCAATTTTTTGGCCTAAATTTATCAACGAGCCTACCGCTCCAAATTTTGACAGTAGTTAAAGGACCCATTCAACACACCAAATCTCAATTTTAAGACCATTCTGGTGGGCACATAAGATTTTAAGACCATTTTAAGAAATAGTCGACTTCATAGAAAAATAGCAAATTACTATAAATTCCTTAAAAAAAATATTTTGCTGGCACAAACACAACTGCATATTCATATATAAGTGTCTTGTAATTAAAAATGCCCTAAAAGTATTCCGCAATAAGTCGAAAATTGGAGAAATTCGTCATAGCAGTACTTTAGTCACGGGGGTCTTAAATCACTAAAATTATTATTTATTTTAAACTTAATGTCACAAAATATGATTTGAAAAGCCAGACGTAATGCCTATAAAAATTTTCTACCAGCCGCTCATAAGTCTAAACTGATAAGCGTCAAGTTAGGAGCACTGAGAATATATTACTAACTGAAAAATTACGTAAATTTATTTTAAATCCTACCGTTCCAAATTTTGACAAACGACTTAGCCCACATCAAATAACCTTCATACCAATTTTAAAACCACTCTGGTGGGCGCATGAGATTTTAAGACCAGTTGAAATTGCAATTTTTTGGCCTAAATTTATCAACGAGCCTACCGCTCCAAATTTTGAAAGTAGTTAAGGGACCCATACACCAAACCAAATCCCAATTTTAAGACCATTCTGGTGGGCGCATAAGATTTTAAGACCATTTTAAGAAATAATCGATTTCATAGAAAAAATAGCAAATTACTATAAATTCGTTGAAAAAATATTTAGCTGGCACAAACACAACTGCATGTTTATATTTAAGTGTCTAATAAGTAGTAATTAAAAATGCCTTAAAAGTATTCGGCACTAAGTCGAAAATTTGAGAAATTCGCCATAGCAGTACTTTAGTCACGGGGGTCTTAAAACACTAAAATTATTATTCATTTTAAACTTAATTTCACAAAATATGATTTGAAAAGCCAGGCGTAATGCCTATATTGCCCATAGGCATTTTCTACCAGTCACTTAAAACTCTAAACTGATAAGCGTCAAGTTATAGTGCTGGAGCCCGCCTAGCTGGAAATTTATCAAAAAACTTAACTTCCATATAGCGTTGTAGAGCCTACCTCGGAGATCATGAAAACATAAGTCTTAAAGGTCTTAAATGGCCACAAGTATGTATGGCGTCAAGTTGAAAATAATTTTTTTTGGCCTAAATTTATCGACGAGCCTACCGCTCTAAATTTTGACAGTAGTTAAAGGATCCATTCAATAAACAAAATCCCAATTTTAAGACCATTCTGGTGGGCGCATACGATTTTAAGACTATTTTGAGAAATAGTCGATTTCATAGAAAATATAGCAAATTACTATAAATTCGTGAAAAAAAATATTTTGCCGGCACAACCACAACTGCATATTCATATTTAAGTGTCTTGTAATTAAAAGTGCCGGAAAAGTACTCCGCAATAAGTCGAAGATTATAGAAATTCGTCATAGCAGTACTTTAGTCACGGGGGTCTTAAATCACTAAAATTATTATTCATTTTAAACTTAATGGCACAAAATATTATTTGAAAAACCAGATATAATGCCTATAGTCATTTTCTATCAGTCGCTCATAACTCTAAACTGATAAGCGTCAAGTTAGGTGCATTGAGAATATATTACTGACTGAAAAATGACGTAAATTTATTTTACAAACGGATTAGTCCACTTCAAATAACCTACATACTCATTTTAAGATCAGGTGGGCGCATGGTTGTGCCAGCAAAATATTTTTTTAACGAATTCATAGTAATTTACTATTTTTCTATGAAATCGACTTTTTCTTAAAATGGTCTTAAAATCATATGCGCCCACCAGAATGGTCTTAAAATTGGGATTTGGTGTGTTGAATGGGTCCTTTAACTACTGTCAAAATTTGGAGCGGTAGGCTCGTTGATAAATTTAGGCCAAAAAATTGCAACTTCAACTGGTCTTAAAATCTTATGTGCCCACCAGAATGGTCTTAAAATTGTTATGTAAGTTATTTGACGTGGGCTAAATCATGTGTCAAAATTTGGAGCGGTAGGCTCGTTGATAAATTTAGGCCAAAAAATTGTATTTTCAACTTGACGCCATACATACTTATGGCCATTTAAGACCTTTAAGACTTATGTTTTCATGATCTCCGAGATGGGCTCTACACCGCTATATAGAAGAAAATTGGTTAGGATTTTGATAAATTTCCAGTTAGGCGGGCTCCAGCACTAGCTGGACCGATTTGGAAAATTATTTTTTTGTCTGAAAGAGTATACCTACTTCACAGTTTGTCCCATTGTCATCACCATCAGGATCTGATGATGGGATCCTGAAGAAATCGAGGGAACTCTTCAACTATTATAGGCACACCTATAGTGATATGAGTATTTCTTACAGTAGCTCGGGCATTTGCCTTTGGAAAGGTGTAGGCTTCATGTGTGGGGTCTCGTTGGATATATTCAATAAAATCGGTTCAGCCGTTTTTGAGTTATCGCAAAAAGTTGTCATTACATAGTAGGTAAGTGCCGCAAAATATCCTATAGAAAATGTCCTTTTGAGCCTTTGATTAAAGTAAAAAGAGGAAGAGTCAGCGGGTTGTCGCGGGTAAGTTGTGCTACGGATTCACGAGAGAGTCTACGTCGCGCCTTTTCTCGACTGTCGATGAAGTCGCGCCCAACATGTGCTAGCCGTGCTGACGTTCATAGCTGACAAAACTGAAATGTGTTCCGGCACCCACACACTTGTAAATGCTTACACACTGCTATAAATACTATAATGTACATGTGCATCAGGGGTAAAAGAGATACACCAATATACTTAACACGGGCGTGTAAGCGAGATTTCCATATTTTGCGCAGTGCATAAAGTGTGAGAGAGACCAACTAATATAATTTACAGTAGTGTAGGCAAGATCGTCATATGTCTAACAATGACGTATAGAAGTAAAAAGAGAGTCATTTGTGTTTGAAAAAATTAAAATATTGAATTAATATTAATCGTAGTAAGTCCTTGTCGCATCAATATGAAAGCGGGCAAGATGGACCGAGACAGAAAATTAAATGTCTAGTCAATAGCGTACTATATTTTTAAATTATGAATCTCTTGTTCTAAGCTTCTGGTGCTCTAGTTGAATATTCCAGTGTTCAACGAAATAGGTAACGAACGATCGTCTCAAAAACCAGTATAAAGGCATCGACATTTACGCGTAGTTGTTACGCGTAGAGGTTTCTATTTTTAATGCAATAATGGTTTGTCAAAAGAGACGCGTATGGTAAGCGACGGTTATATTGCACTACGCAGAAACGGCGAATAATCCGTGTGGTCCTAGTACTTTAATCTCCATCGCCTACCTCGCGCACGACTCAAAAAAACCAATGTAAAGGTGTGACCTCCATTTGTGCATAGTTATAATGGTAAAAAAGATTCACTTATCCTGAAATTCCTGAACGAGTTGTAAGTCTCGGGAATCAGCGCTAGGTGCCTAATATCGTAGGTAGCAAATAAAACTTTTAATACCACGACGGTGGCAAACAAACAAGCATACGGCCCGCCTGATGGTAAGCAGCTACCCATAGCCTATGGACGCCTGCAACTCCAGAGGTATCACATGCGCGTTGCCGACCCTTTACAAAAAGGAGGATTCACTGTGTTCACGGCTAAAGGAGCAAGAGCAAATAAAACTGTTAGAAATTTAAGTAATATACTTTCTAGAAACGTTTTCCTTATCGGGTAATTCGGGTATTAAAGATAATTGCTTACATTAATCGAGTAACACCCAAAACTCACTAATTACTACCACAAGTTTATAGCCGCAATGAACCATATTAGTAACAAAACAAGGTTGATTTTAGTTTAATAATTTTATTGCAATTACTGAGTTTTGGTTGTCACCTGACAAATTATATTTTCTAGAAACGTATTTATTCTCTGGTATCTGGTATTAAAGATAATTGCTTAAAAGGTTTTGACATGTACAATCGAAATTTAAGTCTAGACTAGAAAACTATACGTATGCATGTTTTCTCATTTACAGATGTTTCAAGTAAAAAAATAATTTATAATACCTATTAGGCTTAAGTACGAGTAATAAGTCTCTATAGACCGTAAGTCAGGAACAAATTTTGTTGGTCATCGCGTCCCAGGCGATAACTTGTCAAGTGGTTAAGGGTGATGTTTAATGAAGCCTCGTGAAGGTCAGCTGCCTCTCCGTTGGTGGGTCGAGGAACGGCAGCGACCTAATCAATTAAAAAAAAATGGTCATCGCGTCCCGATTGAAACTTTCGCGGATATAAGGGCTCCAAAAATCCTTCTAACTTTAGAATATGGGAAAATTCAAGAGCGTGAGGCCTAATAATTACTTTCAATGAAAACTATATTGAAAACTGTTGAGTTATTTGAGCGATTTTTGAGTTATTTCAAAAAGTTGTATATTCATAGTAAAAGGACGTAAAATATCTTATAAAAATAGTAGTTTTCCATACAAGTGCGAGAAGTATGTCATTTTGCACGATTACCGAGGTTACTTGACCCGAGCCGAGAGGCGAGGGTCAAGACTCGGGACGAGTGAAAATGACACTTCCGCACGTGTGTCGAACAACGTTTTTTAATACAATTGCGAGAAAACTACAATGAAATAAAATTACATTTATATTCTGTCAGTGTACGAAAGACAGCTTCATTCAATCGCGCGTTGTTCAAGCAATAGTATTGTGTCTCGCATAATACTCCTTTATGCCCAATTGCGCGTAGTTCAGGTGGGTCATTTATAAGCGGGTCTTGCATAATAATACTCATTTATTTAAAATTCTGATCTGCAAATCGTGCGTAAAATCAAACTTTACGCACGATTTGCAGATCAGATTACTTTTTAGAACTAGTGCATAAAATCAAAATTTACGCACGATTTGCAGCTGCATAAAATAAACTTTTTGAGCAATTGTATTAAAAAATACATTTTGATTGGGTGTATTGTGACGGCAACTAGGGAACCCTACATTCAGCAAATATTACAGTTCACAAATTGTCATGCAACAAGCTCTAGTTTAGAAGTATAAATAAAAAAAATGACATAACCATGGCAATTATACATAAATAATTTTTTCACTTCTCATGCTCAAAAAGTGTGTCATATGCTTACCAAGGCGGACTACAGTAGTACATTTAGCCTCTAGGGCTAGTATGTATACATATTTATGATTTACAAAACATTTTAAATTGACCAATCGGAACACTTCACCATATTAAATCCACCAATCACAACACATATCGAAATGAATCGGAACGATACTACCGAACGAACTAGATACTTTATTGGTGTGTATACTGTGTTAATATTTAATGTCCTTAAAAATAACATTGTATTTAATATCAACCAATCAGAATACAGCAATGTTAAAATCGACCAATCAGGAAACGCAATTTATTTCTCAAAACATGAGGTGTTTTTTAGTTCCTACTTCACAATCATTAAAAAAGATTTTAATTTTTTGGAAGCGCTTTAAAGCGTGTTTAAACTGTTTAAAGAGCTAATTATACCGTCGTCTGTGGCGTTTATTCGCGGTGTTTATATTTTGTATCTATGTCAAAAAAGTTAAAAAAATTAAAAGACCGCCAAGTTAAACCATCATTTCACTTTAGTTTAGTTATTGTGCGTAAATAATAAGAATTTTTATCTTATTTTCTCGCAATCGAAGTGAAAAATAGTATGCATTACTCTGGTCTAAAAGCCATATTACCACTCGAACAATTTTCCCTCACTTCGTTCGGGAAAATAACCACCTCGTGGTAATATGGCCTACTTTAGACCCTTGTCAAACAATCTACTAGTACATACGTTTAGCTTGGTAACGGTTTCAAGCACTAGGAGAGCAGAATGAAATAAAAATGCACTTTTATCAGCATATTATTTGCTAACGCTACCCAAAGGGGCATGACACTCGGACATACGTGTTTCACGTGTGGGTACTGCCTATTTAGCTGTCTCGCTTACTCAATAACAAAAATGTTTTTGATAAATTTTGATAAAAATATTATGTTTGCGTATTTAAAACAGTACTTACGAATGAAAAGTTATTCCGTGAGCTTTGTTTTTATGTCTTGAGCTATTAAAGCATTCAAAAAAGGCACAATTTGGCATGATTTACGGGTATTTTAGTCGTTATTCTTGAAAGCACGCTCTTCGGTGGCCATGACACGACTGATTCAATATAGGCGCCGGAACCTATATTTGATAGCACACGATCGTGCGCCTGGTACCATATCTATTCCCTTTATATTTATCAAAGTTTTGAGCGGATTTATTGTGACGTGCCGGCAACTATGAAACCCTACACCAGGGGTCGGTAAACCGCGGCTCGCGAGCCGCATGCGGCTCTTTGAAGGGTCAGTTGTGGCTCTTCAGGTTCCCCTAAATTAAAAAAGAAAAAGAAAACTGCGGCTCTGAGCTTCCAAAAATTCCATAATTGCCATCAGGCTCTTTGTCAAAAAAGTTTGCCGACCCCTGCCCGACACTGAGCATGGCCCAAAATGCTCTGAGCCAGGTTTTATGCTAAAAAAAGCTATCTTTTTTAACCGACTTCAAGATTTGAAAAGAGGAGGTTCTCAATTCGGCGTGTATGTTTTTTTTTTTTTTGTTTTTTATGTTTGTTACTCCATAACTCCGTCATGTCTGAACCGATTTTGAAAATTCTTGTTTTGATTGTAAGTATATATATACAGATTGGTCCCGTTTTTGTCAAAACGCAGTTCTGATGATGGGATCCATGAGGAATCGAGGGAACTCCTCAAATCTTAAAGGCATACATATAGTGATTTTTATCAACAAGACCATCATTTTCATTCAAAACAGTGACATTTGATGAAGTAGAACTGCTGATGATGATCAGAACGGAACTCTTCAACGACGCATAGTTCACGTTTGGCGATTCGTCCTCTTCGCTGTGTTTGTTTAGCAAGTTTAATTGTCAGAACAAATGTTCGTCAAGCTCAAGTTCTGATGATGGGATCCATGAAGAATCGAGGGAACTCCTCAAATCTTAAGGGCTTACTCATAGTGATTTTTGTATTTTTATCAACAAATCAAGCATTTTCATTCAAAAGAGTGACATTTGATGAAGTGGAACTGCTGATGATGAACAGAACGGAACTCTTCAACGACGCATAGTTCATGTTTGGCGATTCTTCCTCTTCGCTATGTTTGTTAAGCAAGTTAGATTGTCAGGACCAATTTTCGTCAAGCTCAAGTTCTGATGATGAGTTCCATGAGGAATCGAGGGAATTCCTCAAATCTTAAAGGCATACATAAAGTGACTTTTGTATTTTTATCAACAAATCAAGCATTTTCATTCAAAAGAGTGACATTTGATGAAGTGGAACTGCTGATGATAATCAGAACGGAACTCTTCAACGACGCATAGTTCACGTTTGGCGATTTGTCCTCTCCGCTGCGTTTTTTAAGCAAGTTATTTCATTGTATGGAATCTAAGTGCACCATAGTATACAATAATCCTTCACCGGCTACCCCCATTGAAGTCGGTTTTTTTTTCTTAAAAATTATATTTTATAGTAATCTATTATTATTTCAGCAACTGTACTGTACCTTTCCTTATATACAATTTAGCATAAAGATTTCAAGTCACTTTTGTGTAGGTATGTTGAAAACAAGGAAACAACAATTATAAATTCAATAATTTATTAAGTGCAGTTTTACACATGATTTAGTATTAAATTGCGCCTTTTGTTCTCATATAATTGAATAGGTACCTATTTATATACACAATCGTTACTTTCAAAGCGTTTCCAGTAAATCAAAGCGGCCTAGTAAAAAACGATTTACGAAATTATATAAAACAAATGTCGTACTCGTCACAATACACTGTAAATGCTTTGTTATTCTTAAAACTAGGTTTTCCCATGCATACAAAAATATTTTGTCCTAACAAATGACTACTAATAAACACCTTTACAAAGATAACCAAGCATAACCTCAGAATCCACTTGGCCTTATTTATTAATAAGTTATCAAGTTTCATATATTTCTTTAATATCGCAAAAGTAAAGCCATGGTTGATCAAATACAATGACCAAGTGTAAAGTAAGGAGTAAAGTGCACCATTTAAGAGTTCTATGAGAAACCATTCGAAAATGCACGTCTCACACTTAGGACTAAGTATATGAGTTTTTAAATTAATGAATTTAATGGTTTTACTGTTAATGGCTGATTTCAAAGGGTGACTCTGGTTTACAGGCCACGGATACTAATGTTTAGTGTTTATTTATATCCTTTCCTCAAGGGATCATGGAAATATTTTAAAGCACCAACTGGCCTGAATTTGAGTCATAACATAATATGCTAAAGAAATCAGACGATTGTTTTATCGGCACCACCCATTTGATCTGAATTCAGCTTTTCGGACAATTGTCTGTGGTTGCGGAAATTTGTCTATGGCCGCCATACAAAAATTCAGTTACCATTGAGATCAAATGTGTGGTGCCCCTTACATCGAATACTGATAAGATTTACAGTTACCAGTCCTTAACTCCAAAGTGGCTTGTCGTACAAGCTGCTGACGGAGCCAGTACCTGGTATTTTTAATGCTCTGATGTAATAAAAAGCAATTTAATTTTCCTTTATACAGTGAAATACAAGCGAAAATTAAACTTGTAAGGTATATTTATGGACTTTATTTAGGTTACAAATGAGTGAAACAGCTTTTAGGCCTTCGATTGACGGAACATCTCGCATTTCCATCCCAGGTGCAAGATTTTTTTTGTTTTCCGTGACGCGGAAAAAAAACGTGATTGTGAATGGCGTATTTGAACAGATTGAATAATTGCGTTTTACGGCAATTGAATAATTAATTTATGTCAGTTAGCCACTACTTTGTTTCGAGTTACAGTTTCATGTCTAAACTAATGACTATGTTACAAATATTATACTATACTAGCATTGGTGTAGTTCGAATCAACTAGAGCATTATTATTTTGGAAATGGTTTCTCTTCTATTTAATGTCATGTGCCATGTTCAGTCTGATGGGACAGTATACCTTGCGATAAGGAAAAATGAACCTTACGGCAACGTATACTAGGACCCTTTTCTAGCAGTCGTTTAAATGATTAACCCTTAAGTGCATACGGTATCAAAAATGATACCTTGTCTTTTCTGCGCACCAACATTCATATTTTTTTATCATCGTGGTCTATTGACCGAAGTTAGTTACCTTTGCTCCAATACTAATAAGAAAAAAAAAACTGGCAACCATAGTGCATCCATTTTTATACTAAACGTCAAAACTGTAAATTGTCGGGTTACTTTTTGCGATAATGAAATTTGCAAGTTTTAATTTTTGTTTATCTGGTGAATCCCGTGATATTTTGAATGGGAAAAAAATGTACAAATAAGTTTTGTATCTATAGTTATATTACATAATATGCATTTTTGTTAGATATGTATTCATTGAAATATTTTTTTGAGTTTTAAGTTGGTATCAAAAACGATACTCCATGTGATAGCGCCTTTTTTCGTGGTATCAAAAATGATACTCCATGCGGTCTGCTCTATTTTTCTACTCGCACGGTTTATGACATTTTTTGTGTTTGTTTGTATTGTACTAATATTTGGCATGTAGTTTGGGTATGTATACGAGTTTTTATAATTTCTATAGCATGGTTCGTTATAGAGTATTAAAATATAAGGACATAGAAGAATGGTTGGCACAGTTAGAAGGTGGAGAAATATCGGAAGACGATGCCGATTCTGACGGAGATGATCTCGAGTTTTATCCAACGCTCGAAGAACTGCAAGTAGCTCTTGAGGAAGAGGAGGCAGAAGAAGAACTTACAAATATGACAGAAGAAAAAAAATTTAATACAGGGACCCAATTCCACTGTAATTTTTTATAAAGGGGGATAAAAGGATGAAATGTCGAGTACAATAAGTGTTATTATGCTCAAACAAAAACTCTACGTGTTTTAAATACTTCCATTTGTAGTTTACGTTTCTTCTGATTGTTTAAATTCTATTTATAAAGTTAATTATTTAATATTTAATTATGTTAAAAGAAGAATTTTTTAGTGCACACTCCATGGAGTATCAATTATGATACCATGGGATTTTTTATTAAAAAAAATATTGAAATATGACTATGCTTTTTTTTACTATTTTTTCCATCATTGACGTACATTTTCTAATCACATTTTTTTTTTTTGCAAAAAAAAATTAAATCATGCACCTAAGGGTTAAACACATTAAGTAGCTGCAATGTATACTGTCAATAGTAAAAATACTAAGTCAAAATTAAAATACGTATCAAAAGACATACCTACTGGTTATTTCGAGCATTCTCTTACAAACTGTTAGCTACTAAAGCTGGATATTATTTTATAAAGCATATAATACGTTCCTAAATAACCACAACAAATATATTTCTTCAAACTCATACAAATATAAATGCTTAATTAATATAATCATAGAAATTATTTTTGCAACTAAATTATTGAACATAAAATTGAGTATGTCAATATAACTAGCTTCTAAGGTCAGTCCTTGCTCGGAAGTCGCATAATATAACATCTCAAAGCGCCCTATCGAGGTTCATTTGCATGTACAAAAATAATAATATTCATTTTATTCTTAACAGTAACAATTTGTTTCTAACCGTTGGAGATTCTTTACGATAATATCTACACGTATTTACTGACTTATATCTACTCATAAATCTTTGGCATAACCATTTGCTTGCTTCTGCAGCAATAAATGAATTGTGATGATCCGAATATCACACGTATAACAATGTTCAATGAATGCTGTCTATGGCACATTTAAAGGGGAGTAGAACTAGCACAATTTCAAAGAAATTGCTACTTGCGCTGAGGTAAGTATTACATACATATATGATCATTGACATTATTTGATGTATTAGGTATAAAATTGTTTAACCTAAAGTACACAGTACTCACTTAGCAACTGTGACAAAAAATTGGACACCACTGAGTCGGTTTTCCATCTACGATCAATTACTAACAAAATCGGCCCATAAGTAACAGCTTTAAACTGTTGCAATTTTTTATTCTGACAAGTGATTTATGCATATCACAAAAACGAGTATTTTGAGGTTTGTAATTTGTTTACCAGCTAAGGGAGTATTAATGAATGAGCTATACAACGGATAGTGAGCAAGTGACCGGTGTAGAAACAGATTATTACTGCTGGAGATTCAACTGCCGTTGATGTGATGTTGTGTGCTGTCTGGGAGCGATATTTACATGATGAGACACTTCCGCTGATGCCTCTTCTGCGGCTCGGGCCGCAGCACCGCGCGCACGGCCTCGTCGAACACCTGCAACAACCATCACGGTATATTAATCTAGGTTTACTGAAACATATCTCGTAAAAGGGAGAAGTTCGCCTTTGTACCTGCAATTTCGTTGTAATATTTGTGTTTACGAACTATGTTGTGTACAATGTGTTTTCTACTATTATACTATATCATACGAAGTCGTCTATCTGGCGCTGTGCCAGCCTGTACTTAACTAGTGGCTCTGTGAGCTGTAGACCTCAGCTAAAACTGAGTAAATTCGGAGTCGATAGAAGCATTTTAAATAATGTAAGCACACCCATTTATCTTCATCGTTTCGCATTCACGCACAGGGCCGGATTAACCCCTCTAGGCACTGCAATTCTCGGGGCCCCTTTTTAACAAAAAAATATTGTGTCAAATACATTAAGTCAGTCAATATACAGAATGTTTTCTATGAGGCCAACACCAATTTCACTTTCAATGTTTTTTCAATAACTAGCCATATTGTATTGTACGAAGGGATTTGGTAGGCCATACTAAACAACTTTTACTATGGGACCAACTCCGAAATTTCAATATTTTTTTTCGGGCGATCAGACGTCGACGTTTTCTATGGGGAGGCCAAATTTTTTTGAGGTTTTCGGGTTGATAGTCCCATAGAAAAAGTTGTTCAGTATAAACTATTTACATCGTATAATATGCAGGGACCGGAAAACCCCTCTTTAGGCTTAATCCTATCGATTCGGTAACCCAATCAATTCGGTAACCTAATGATAAGGTAACCGTATCATAAGGTTACCAAATAATAACGGTAACCTCATTGAAGCGGAAACCATAACCTTTAATACGGTTAACCTCAATACCCTATCGCGATAGGGTTTTCATTGGGTTATTTTAACCTTATTATCAGTGGGTTGTTTGGTGTTTTACTACATTTAAACTAGCTAGCTACTCGCATAGAGCTTTGAACATAGTCGCGTTGCTGAAGCATGAAATAAAATAAAAATAAAATAAAAACTAAATCAAAATTAAATAAAAATTAAGTAAAAATTAAATAAAAATTAAATAAAAATTAAATAAATATTAAATAAAAATTTAATTTTTTTTTTTTTTTATACCACGACGGTGGCAAACAAGCATACGGCCCGCCTGGTGGTAAGCAGTTACCGTAGCCTATGGACGCCTGCAACCCCAGAGGATTTACATGCGCGTTGCCTACCCTTTAGGAACCTATACACTCCTTTTTTGAAGAACCTCATACTGTAGCCCACTGGGAAAACCTCGGCAGGGAGTTCATTCCACAGCCGCAGCGTTCGTGGGAGGAAATTCCTCTTAAATCGTACTGTGCGCGACCCATTGGGCTCCAGGGTGTGGGGATGAACACCCTGCCGGCGGCGAGCGGTGCGGTGATAAAAAGCTGCCGTGGGCATCATATCAAACAGTTCTTCAGAGCACAACCCATTGTACAAGCGATAGAACACGCATAAGGAGGCAAAGTCCCTCCTAAGACTCAAAGGTTCAATATCGCTCGTGAGTTTGGGATCGTCGACGATCCGCACAGCGCGCCTTTGCACCGAGTCAAAGGGCCCAAGCTGGTATCCAGGTGCTCCCGCCCAAAGGTGACAACAGTACTCCATGTGGGGTCTGACTTGCGACTTGTATAGGAGCAGTCTCTGCCCCGGAGTGAAGTATCGCCTCGCTCTATTGAGCACACCGAGCTTTTTGGATGCCAGCTTGGCCTTCGCTTCAAGGTGACTACGGAATTGGACGTCACTGGAAATGTCCACACCGAGGATCCCAATACTCCCTGACATTGTAAGGGTTGTGCCTTGGAACTGAGGGGCCACAGTAAATGGGGTTTTCTTAGCGGTGAACGCGCAAACTTGTGTCTTTGTGGGGTTGAATCTGACTAAG
Organism: Pammene aurita; assembly: GCA_947086415.1. Lineage (NCBI taxonomy): Eukaryota > Metazoa > Arthropoda > Insecta > Lepidoptera > Tortricidae > Pammene > Pammene aurita. Next base: position 40,511,658 of record OX352291.1, read on the forward strand.
TTGTCCTGACCCCACACCGAGACTCCAGAAAGAGTATTCTCGATATCGGACACAAGTTTTTCACGACTCTCTACCACAACGGATCGAGGATTAATAAAAATTAAGTAAAAATTAAATCAAAAATTAAATCAAAATTAAATAAATATTCAATGAAAAATAAATGAATATTAAATTAAAATTAAATAAAATACAAATAAAAAAAAATAAAAAAATAAAATAAAAATCGAATAAAAATTAAATAAAAATGAATAAAAATTCAATCGAAATTGATAAAAATATAATAAAAGTGAAGTAAAATTTAAGTAAATATAAAATAAAAATTGTATAACAATTTAATAAAAATTAATTAAATTTAAATAAATAAAAATTAAATTAAATACAAATAAGAATAAAATGAAATAAAAATAAATAAGTATTTACATTTTGCAAAGCGAATGACTTATAGCATCGGCGTAAGATAAAGATTAAAAGTCTTCACACGGAGGCGTGGTGCAACCGTTGAGAAGCACCGCGCCGTTACCTGCGCACTTCGTGGCCGGTCGTGGTATTTTATATTGTTTTAGGATTAGATTATATTACATATTTAGAACAGAATGCGGCGACAGTCATAGTGACAACAATAAAAGCTTTATTCAATATATAAATACAACATTGTGTCAAAGTACTAAATCGACTCCTTTAAAAAAAAATCGGCTATAAATGCATGTGATCGTGGAGTCCAAAATAGAGGACCCTCTACGTTGTGTAAAAATTAATACAGTAATAAAACAAATTATGTTACAGAAACGATGTTGCAAATAAAATAACATATTATTTTAATTTAACACGTACATTCGTAATAAATAAACCAAATGTAACAAGCTAACTATAATAACTATTTTTGTGGCATTACTTTTGAATTGTTTATAATAATCTAATTATAAACAACAACAAAATAATGTTACGGTTAAAAATCTGTTAATAATCGTTAAAAAATACCGTTTAAGTTAACAAAATTAAATAAATAAAAGAATGCGATCCGTATCCGTAGCCTTATGTAAATCAAATAAAAAAAATATAGAACAATTTAACGCCATAATATTAAATCTACCTTATTTTATTCTATTGTTCAACAAAAATGGTAAATAACTTGTCATCTATGTCAATTACAACGTTACACTCTCTTATCGGTTTACATTTAAGTTGATTTGCAAGTTTGCTAAACAAAGAATGTTTATCAAGGGCCAGGATGGACGCCTCTGATAAAGATCAGAAGAAAAGTAATAGGTGCGCAGCGCCAGATGTGTGGTCTTTTCTTTAAATACGCATGTTATTTAATTATAACACAAAGGGCAAGGATTAGTAAAAAGGGAAGTTGTGACCATAAATAATAATTTATGAAAGGGACGGACATAGTAGGTACAGATTTAAGTCAATCGGGATCATTTTCATCAGACACACATTAAATATTATGTTACTGTTTAAATTTTTGCCAATAAAATGGAAAAGAATAAAAGATTATTGCTGCTGCCATGCAATTTCCCAGAAAAAGAAATAGATTTTTTTAAATAAACTTTATTGACTCATAATAAGATTGCATATAACTAAACGTTTCATGTATTCATTAGTAGCTCTTAAACGTTTTGACTCGTGCACGTGTTTTACACGACCATACAAAACAGGCTAGAAAATCGGGTACAGTCAACGCCAAAAATATGTATAAATTTATAAACCATATTACAAAGGAGTAAGGTGCAAAAATGTAAGCATATTTTTGGCGTTGACGATACGTGTTACTCAGAAACTGGTATTGGGAAAGGGTAGATGATACAACATGTAACAACAAAAATGAATGATATTGATTTCTATGTTTACTGACTAGTTCAAGGACAAATACCATGAATCATGATCCTCTCTAATTTTCGGCACTCATAATATACACACTATCGCAATCTTAATTGATAAAGTTGACAAAGACAGCATAACAAAATTGTAGGCAATCAATAAAATATCGTAAAAATAATATGTATAGGTATTTCTTGTTGCCACTATGTCTGTCACCACACCTGGTTAATCCTAAAATAATCGAAAACAAAAGACCTAGGTATGAGATTTTGGGTCGCTCACATCTCGCTGCTCAGATAAGCTTTCCGATAAGGATGTTAAAATTAAATGTTAAGTTAGGTATTTCCAAGAAAATGATAAGAATACCGAGGTACTAAGATTACCACGATCCGCTTTCGCAACTAATAGTTTTTATTTCTACCAAATATGAGACCAAAAGTAAAAATGATATTCATAACTAATTTATCTACCAATAATGTTATTATTAGTTTTTATATAATAAATAGATACTTATGTGAATATAATATTGCCGACTTTATACAAATATACATACCTACTTGATACTTAAAATAATAGATTTTAATTCCTATGGACGAATGTCACGAATACATATTCGTAATTTCTCCAAAGTATAGTATTGTAATAGTAATAAATAAAGTATAAATAAAATAACCTAACGAAATGCAGCGCCACTCCAATTTTGCTTTATAAAGTACAAATATTGTTAAAAATGAATCCACTAAACGACGTTACCGGCAAAACCTGTTTGTTTGTACTGCGAGCTTAGTCGACCAGCCCCATGCCCGTGGCCACTACACTAATTTAATAATAAGCCTAATGCAAGTGTAAGTAAAGATTACATTCGTTTGAGCTGGCTCAATACCCCTATGATGCGGTAACCGAATCGATTAGGTTTTTTAAACGGTTAGTGTTACCTTAGGTTAACCGATCGATACGGTAACCGAATCAATAAGGTTACCTCATCATAAGGTTACCGTTATAACGGGGTTTTTAAAACCACCGCTAAAATAACCCTATGAAATACCTGGGTTATGGTAACCGGTTCCGGTCCCTGATAATATGGCTAATTGTGGAAAAAACGCCATGTATGTAGGTATGTATTTACTATTCTGACTTTTAGGCTTTCATAGTCTGCAAAGTATACTCTAATAGTTTTGCCATGTCGGTCTGTTCGCGGTTTAGCTCAGTGATCGTCTATACTAGAAAGCTGAAAGTTGGTTTGAGTATGTATATTAATCACGCAGACAAAACGGCAAAAAAATTTAGGGAGCAATTCGCTTAGAGGAATTGACAGAGTGTAAGGGATCTTCTTGTTAGTAAATGTATTTAAAATAAACCTTTATTTACATAAAACCGTCATACTGTGGTAAAACTTAACGCTATCCATGCTAAACATGGACACACCATCACAATATTTTCTAAAAACCTACTGCAAAGAAAATTTCCTTCCGACGTAAAAAGAAACATTTTATTAGTCCTTCAACACTCTTGTAGTTTTTTACAATTATTTTATTTTATTGATGCTCGAATCCGAACATTTCATCTCATTATTATTGAAAATGGAGAAGGGACCAATAAAGCATAACATTTTCATTTTTTTCTGTGCACGCGGGGCCCCTGATTGATGCGGGGCCCCTAGGCAGTTGCCTACTCTGCCTACAGGCTAATCCGGCTCTGTTCACGCACTTTTAAAGATCAACCATGGTTTCATTCTTACGATTTATACGTAAACTGGTTAATTAAATCCATTTAAGTAAAATAACTTAATTACTTATATTTCAGAGAAGACGAGGTTCTTCAAAATATTTTGCCATGTGTCATATCCTGTTTTTGCCTTAAAAATAGAAATGTAGCTATATTTGTTTAACTTATTTTATTTTTAAAAGCAGAAAATAGGTAATTATGAAATTAATTTGTAAGCTATAGACAAATATTACTGTGAAACAGTATAATCGTAAATTACACTCTGCCTGGCTGAGTAACAATCACACAAAAACAGTTATTGCCAGCTGGCCGGGTTTGAATGAAAATAAATTACCGTTTCATATACATATGGAGGCCCGGCCTGACCAGAAGGTCGTAGTTTAAGCAAGACACTCCTAACCCTAGTTCTGTGGGCTGTATCATCATCCTTCTTAGTTTTGAGACTAATGAGATCTGCCGAGCTGAAGGCAAAGCTCGCTGTAGAGCCGAACGTCCGAAGCGCCTTAGTAGAAAATGCCTCTGCGGTAGTAGCATGACAGAGATCGAACACAAATTAATGATTAATGTCATAAAGTGAACCGGAAGGCCGAAAGCCCGATAAGGCAGCATTCTCATATCCGCATGAGAGGAAACGTGCGAAAACCAACCAATAGTTTGTCCTTTAACGGCTTTAACTAAGAAACTGTGACCTTTTTGCTCCCGTCTTAAACATTTATGGCCTGTTTCACAATCTCCAGTTAAAGCATATCTGTCAGATAAATGTTTGCTGTCCTTTTATTTCATATGACTGAAGAAAAGGATAGCAATAATTTTAACTGGCAGATAAGTTTATCTGGAGATTGTGAAACAGGCCCTTAATCTAATAACCATTTTTGGTAGCAGTAGAAATCGTTTAGCGTCTTTTTTCATTGTGCAGGAAACTCCGCCCCTCGAGCCCTCATTCTACGCATGTCACGTGGTTAACTTTATAAATACTCTTTTTTCTTCCGTCTTAAATATTCAAATTTATTTATCATAAAATTTTGGTATGGAAAATAAATTGGTTAATGTATTTTTTTTGTGCAGGGGGCTCTTCCCGCGAGCACCCCTTCCACGCTTATCACGTGGTTAACTTTATAAGTACCCTTTTTTCTCCCGTCTTAAATATTCTTAAATATGGTATGAAAAAAATCGTTCAGTGTTTTTTCTTAGTGCGCGGGGCTCCACTTCCCGTGCACCCCTTTAACCCATATTACTTCGTTAATTTTATAAATCTATAAACGTCTTAAATATTCAACCTGATCATTATTGGTATGAATAAAATTCATTCTACTATCCCCTTAGAATAATGTGTTTATACTCGTACGTATACTTAAAAATTTCAAAACGAAGTGTTATTTTTTCTCCTTACGCGTTTATTGCAGGTATAGTATAGAAGATGCATGATTATGGGTTGTTGGGTACTTATACAGCGCCATCTGTGATCACTTTTAGAACTATATTTTTGAATTAAAAACTACCCTAAATGTTGCTCCGGGGTATAAACTGTTACTTTTTTTTAGAAATTTCATGAAATTCTGTTCAGTAGTTTTTGTGTAGTGCGCGGACAAACTCACAGACAGACAAAAAATCACTGAAATGCATTCAGTCAACGTTTCTAAGACCCCCGAATTAGTTTTCCTTAAATATCTTCAATGTACATTTTTCTTCTCCTTAAGCGTTTATTATATGTATAATAAATAAATAAATAATAATAAATATTATAGGACAATCTTACACAAATCGACCTTGGCCCACAGTAAGCTCAATAAGGCTTGTGTTATGGGTACTAGACGACGATATATATAATAGATAAATATGAATATATACTTAAATACATAGAAAACAGCCATAACTCAGGAACAAATATCTCTGATAAACACACAAATAAATGCCCTGACCAGGATTCGAACCCGGGACCTCCAGCTTCGTAGGCAGGGTCACTACCGACTGGTCTAGGAGGCCGTTATAATTATCGATATATTATCGTAATGTCAAATGTCAATATAGCTAAAAATATACTTACATAATAAGTATTACATAATAACAATACAACATACACTATCGACGAAGATAGCTTGAGGTCAAAATTGCAACTTTCTTGAAATACACTTTAAAATAGACTTTAATCTTACGGAGTAGAGTCCTATTTGTACCACAACATTAGGTTACAATCAACTTATGTAACCTAATGTGTAACTGTTTGTAACTGAATGAACTTAGTGCCCATTTGTTAATCACTAGTTACAAACGCTAAATTAAATGAAGCTATTGATATTCATATCAACCATTGGAATGGCGTGTTCGAGTGATATGTCAGAACCATATAAAGCGCCTTCTTTGTTCTTGAATCACGAAGGTGGCCCACTGCCAGTACTAGGAGAGAAGCACAATAAAGAGATAGGAGAATTTCTAAAGAATGTGTCGAAATATATAGACTTTGATCGCGTGGAAGCAGTGATGCTAGTGACGGCGCACAGAGAAGAGGATGTGGTGACAATATCGTCGGCCGAGCGCCATGGGATGGTGTACGATTATAACAACTTTCCACCGGAGAGTTACACGTGGAAACACAATGCGCCTGGGGCTTCAAAGCTGGCACGGAGCGTGCACGCAGCCTTTACGCGCGTTGGCATTCCAACCGCTTTAGACCCGATACGTGGGTGGGACCACGGAACTTTCATCCAAATGATGCTCGCGGACCCTAGCGCGCGAATCCCAATCCTCCAAGTCTCTGTATTAAAGAACCAGAACGCTTCACATCACTTCGAGCTAGGGAGAGTTTTATACCAGTTTCGTGAGCAGGGCGTCGCTATAATCGGCTCTGGGATGTCCTATCACAACATGGTGGAGTTTCGTAAAAATTTCACTGAAAATGATGGGGTCATAGCGAATGAGAATTTCGATAAGTATTTAACGGAGGTGTGCACGGGTGATGATCTGAAGAGGATTTTGAAGTGGGAGGAGGAGACAGGGGCGAAGGAAGCGCATCCGGAGGGTGAAGCCGACCACCTGATGCCGTTGATAGTGAACATGGGCGCGGCGGGGCAGGTCAGAGGGCGGAAGGTGTTCGACTCCATTTTTCTTGGAAAGTTTAGGCTGAGCGGTTTTGTTTGGAATTAAAATAGTCCCAACTATTAATGAATTTTTTGAGGTTATCTATTTGTAATAACGGGACTTAACCGCGTTTGTATTTCTAAAAATTATCTTCGACGTTTCGAGGACGAAATTCTCCCCGTGGTCCAGAAAAAAGACGAAATAAAATGAATGAATGTTTAAATAAATTTTTTAAGGTTATCTGGAATAGATCCTTTATATGAAGATTATTTCGCTTTTAAACGTCAGTGTTTTCAAAATTGTACATTTACATGTATTGTGTTCAATAAAGTGATTACTGCTACTTGTTCGTTTTTTTGCATTTTTGTATGAAATATCGGTATGATTTGGACACGTTTCTTGCCCAGCCCAGCAGTGGGACATTTGAATAGGCTAGATAAGTAAGTACGAAATATCATTCCATAATCACCCACCTTATTAATCCTAATAAAGTCTAGATAACAGTAGTTTTCGTAAAAACCTGAAATTTTCGTAAGAACTTGAAGTGCCTATCTACGTTTTCGATTAGGTTGCCTTGTAGACCCCAGGCGGCCCATGATGAAAGCCATAATTAGTGACTAGCAGTCCCTAAGTCACTAATACTAGTATAGTCATAATTTTTTAAGATGTCGGAATCGTACTACGGAGTTCTACCGACATCTTAAAAAAATCGTACTATAACCGTGGGTATAACTGACCTGTTTGAGCCCCCGCTGCGTCAGCGCCGAGCACTCCATGTACTTGACGGCCCGGATCTTGTTGGCGAGCTTCTGGCCCTGCTCGCGCTTCAGCGGCGACATGCCCTGCTCCGACAGCAGGCTCAGCGTCTCGCGGTCGTCTCGCAAGTCGATCTTTGTTCCTGGAATGTGAAATATTGAGTCACATCAAACGAATAGACGCGCGTCTTATTGATACCAAAGGAAATTGAACCTTTCATGTAAGAGGTTACGTTCCATGTTTGAATGACAGCTCCGCGCTACGCGAATACTCGCGACCGTTACTGCTGCCATTAGAATATGAAACGTAACTGCTGGATAGAAGGTTCAAACTCCTTTACTGATAGTTAGGGCGGATCTTAAGCGACATAAAAACGCCGAACCTCAAATTTCGATGTACAATGACACTTGGTACAGCTATTACTTGTGTCAAGATACTTGAATTAGCTGTGGTTACCTATAATTAGATAAACATCTATCTGTTATCAACTTAAGCTATGAATTAATTAAGCATGATGTATTATCTATTGGTGATCGTAAATAAAATAAAATAAAAATAAATATAAGCTGATTAAGATCGGTAGCCCAAGGTCCACGTAGTAGGGGTGTTAAGTGCACAATCTGAAATTTTGATGTACATAGTATAAAATTTGGCATAGTTGTTTCTTGTCCCCAGACAAGCTGATTAAGATCGGTATAAATTTTATAAAATACTCAGAAACGAATTCTGCGTGGTCGTTTTATCCGAAATTGATACCAAACTTAGTTAGATGTGGATCTTACATAAGTCAAGGATGATATAAGCAGGGGGGTTTCATTTCGCAGTTTAGGTAAATTTGGCCGGCGCGCCTCCCGGGCAGGCGTATGGCAGTGGGCTGCCGCTCGGCTCGCACGATAGTCATGCCACGTGGCGTTCGCGCAAAATTGAAAATACACGATGGCATCGAAACCTAAATCTCGATCTTATCCGTATAAAATATGTCTTTACGTCTGAATAAACGGAAGAACAAGGAAGCAGCACATTTAAATTCCGGACGGTATTGAAAGGTCTCGAAGTCCTTACTTAGTAATAGTTCTTCATAGATACTTAGTAATTATTCTTAGTCATACTTCCGTGAGACTCAGATTCACTCTATAAAAATTAAAATTTCTTGTTTACAGAATAAACGTTTGTAATTCCTACATATTTATCTTAAAAATAATAAATCAGTAGGTATAGGTACAAGAATTTGTCAAGTTACAGCCCCGTCCCGACGCTCACAGCTGGGTCATTAAACTGCGGCGCGCAAAGAATATTGACGGTTCGTGCGCGGTTATAAGTTTCAATTTTGCTTGCAGGCGGCGAGTATAGGTAAAATTTTATACCTAAATCTGACTTTTGTGAAGGAGTGAAGTTTCTGTACGGTACGGTAGTACTATTAGTTATTCTGTGATCTAAGCCTAAAGTAGTATTTTAAATTGAGTACAGTAATCTGACAGCTCTTGAGCTGTCAGATTACATGGCTATGGTTTTAGTATGGCAAGCCATACTTAGTGTATTACAATGTATGGCAAGAGCTGTACTCAATTAAATTAAAAATACTACTTTAGTCTGTACAAAATTGCGTTTTAGTAATTTAGGCATAAGTACTAGCGCCATCTGCCACGTCACAAACGCAGTACGCATATGGTGTTGTTAATATAGAGCGTGCGTAAACTGAAGAGGGCAGCACAGCAGCCCTATGATGGCAGATTTTATCAGCGGATAAGTTGATATAAACCTGATAAAATGACAAACAATGGCGGCAACTGTCATTTTGTCAGGTTTATATCAACTTATCCGCTGATAAAATCTGCCATCATAGGCCTACAGGACGCTCAAGCTTATTGGCGAGAAGTCTAAGTACTGGATGGCAGTGCCTACAACGTGCAAGGGGTATGTGAGTCAAATGTTGGTGGCAGCACTGTCTAAACTTCTAAAGGGATTTGTCCCTATAGTCAAACATTTCGTTTCTGTCCAAATAAGGATTCCCCACATCTAGCGACGCGGAATCGGCAAAACAAAGCTTTTTCACCTTCAGCTTGAACAAGCCTACTTCCCTGCGAAAAAACAGTGACGAAAGTCGCACTTTCATCACTCCCTGGAGTGACGAAAGTGCGACTTTCGTCACTTCAGGGAGTGAGACAAAGTAGCCACTTCATACTTCGGGGTCTATTACAAATTCGAAACACCATATTTTTAACCTTTAATATGTTCTCACTACTGAGGTGAAAAGTTGTATGTATCACACGAGAGCAAAGTTGTTTTACATCTCGTGTTTTTGAGTCCCTCGCTACGCTCAAGATTCTAACTCAGAATCACTCGCTTCGCTAGTGATTCAATTATAGTATCTTTCGCTTACTCGGGACTCAAAATCAACACTCGCAAGAAAAACCAACTCTCCTCTCTTGTTGCACAAATAACTATTTTCTACCGGCTATTGCTGATTCCGCGTCGATGGGTGTGGGGAAACCCTAACTCGACTCGACTTCCGCTCAACAGATGCGGTACGTATATAATACCAATACGAAGTAGATACATATATCATCTAACCTGCATTCTAACTAAAGGAACACTTACATATTTTAATATTGATATTGAGCTTCCATAGTCTTACGATTAACCTATTGACCGCCACAGTCGGCTGTGGCCGACATCAAAAAGTTGTGCCATGGACGCCAACGACGGCTACAGCCGACAGGCTTTGTAATGCAATAGGGACCTACGCGGGCTTCCGCAAAGTTCAATTTCGCTTGACAAAACGCGATTACGTGGCGTCGGTGGCGCGTCATTTTTGTTCAATGCTTGGCGGTCAAAAGGTTAAGCTAATAGATTTATTTTATAAATGTGTACGTCTTTCTTATTCTCAAATACTAAAACTGTACTCACCAACCAAAATTATAGGTGCATCGGGACAATGGTGTTTAATTTCTGGGTACCATTTTGAAGTAACATTTTCATATGAGGATGGGCTGTAACAAAATCATTATATTACTTGAACTTCATTTAGGACAAAAAGATTAAATCTACAAAAAATTTACAATTTATGTCAAAACCCAAGTCATTCATTTCAATGCATATACAAGATATCTCTATACTCCGCTTAGCGGGTTATTTCTTTGAAACCTAAGCTGCCAAAAAGAAGGGGTGCGGGAGGGGAACTCGCAATGCTAGACAGGGAACGCGCGATGGCGCGCTTCCGTGGAGCGCAAGAGAGAGTCAGACATTAATGGTTGCCATGGAGACGTACTATGTTTAGTGTCACTTCCAATATTAGTTTCTCACTATATAGAGTGAAATTACTTTGAGCGTGACAGGGGGGGTCGCCCGGCTATGCGGGGTCCTGGGTTAATTAGTCTATGTTTCAATGACATGTTTGGAACTGTTTCGCTCAACTATGACAAGTTAGCCCCATTCCAGTCATACCTATCAATGAGTCATGGCCACTCATGGCATTGTAGTTGATGAGACAAACCTAATTAGTAAACAACTGCTGATGGACAAATGACTGAGCCAATTCCTAATGACTAAATTGAGGAAGTAAACAATTTTCTTGACATGATTAAACAAAAGGATTGAAGAAACAATGCTTATTATAAGGTTTGTATTATGATTATGACTGAAATCCAGTGTAGTAGTCTGTCTCATAAAACCGATACTGAAATGATAGATCAACTCTCTCAAACTCACAAAATCAGACAATAAGCCACAAATGAAATGCATATAATATATTTTTCAATTCACTAAAATAAAAGTAACTGTCTGTTACCTCTACATGCTTGAACCGCTGGACCAATTTAGACTAAATTATGTTCCAGAAAAGGGCATAAGATTTTTATCACAAAAAACATCCTTTGAGGGGGTGAAAAGAGTGAGGGATTGTATAAGTATGTATGTATTGTATGTGAAAGAGCAATATTTTAATGATAGAAAAGTAGTTGATATTTTACCTTGTGACACTAAAGCATATAAGGAAGACATCAGTCTGTGGGTAGCTTAAAGGCCTAAGTCTGTCGTAATCTTCTTGCCCTGCTGTGTCCCACAGGCCGAGGGAAACTGCTACTCCATCTACCACCATTGGTGCTGAATAGTTGTCAAATCTGTGTAAAAACATAGTCTTTTATGATTAATTTGGTAGGTATTAAACATAAGTACACTCAATAACTCTATAATGACATATCAGGGAACAGTTTTTTGGCGTTAATGCTGATATTTTGTATCAACTGGTGTTATTTCACATTAAAAATTGCAGCAAACTATTTCTTAGGGATTATATCTTACGTCTTATTATTAAATGTTCTCGCTCTATATGCAGTTCTTATACAGAGTTTTGGTTGGCCTGAGAACTCCTAATAATCAAGTTACACAATTGTGTACAAATTGTACAATGCGTAATTTCAGCTGGGTCCAGTTTCTCCTATGAGTTGGGACATGAAGTGCTCAACACACTTAGCGAAATTATACTACCATAAGCAAAAATCATCCTAAAGATGGAAATCTTCTGAACATTGTCTGTAGCAAAATTAGCTACCACAAATGAATTTCCGACTTCTGGCAGATTTTTGACTATGATAGCTAAATTCCACTCAAATGTGGTGCCTAAGATGGTAACTCCTTGTAAAAAAAATAGACTATGTTGTTTTGAGGAGTTAGGAGGCAGAGCATAGCTTGGTTAAGTAACTAAGAAAGCATTTAAGTGAGAACTTAAGTTTATACTGATATTAAGTTTAGTACAGTAATATTACACTGAAATAGTTCCGATTTGTAATTAAAATGTCCTACATAAATGAAGGTTAATGATAAATTCGCACAACAATGGAAGTGACTATGGAATGTACTCCAAATTTAATGAAACTGATAATAAACTGTTGAAGTTTTACTCATTACATACATTTATAATAATTTATGCTCAGAACTAATCTCCAAATTATGAGAAACAAACAGACAACTGACAACAATTTTGAGAAAGATAATAGACAATTTCCAGAATATTTATCCCATTTGACCATTTCATTTGTAAACTCATAGCTATATAGTGTTTGTATAACAGCGACCAAGAATTAGAAAAGCTATTGTTTAGTTTGTAAACATTGGACATAGGTGTGACACAAAATGGTTTTGATATCAAACAGAATTCCTGAGGCTAAGTGCTACACATATATCTATCATTCTAATTGGGTTTTAGATGGACTAAGTATATTGAATTTTCGTTGTAATTAAAAGAGAATGCGTAGAGAACGGATATCCAATATATTTTTCGTAAAATTCCAATATGATTAACTTTGGTACTTACACTGTGGGTACATATTCGCCAGGGAAACTGTCTGTGGTGTACGATATTAGCATGCAAGTTTTTCCGACGGTGCCGTCACCGACAACCACGCACTTGATTGGTCTCCCTGAAGACATCTACGAAGAAAATACAAAATCGTACCAGATCCAAACTATGAGTCATTTCAATAAGAAAATATAAACGTATGACAATACCTTCTCCTAATGTTTCTTACAAGTTATCGAAAACGTAAAACTCTAACTAACACACCAGAATTGATACAAAATCTATAAATAGGAATAAACTTCACTTTTTAGTAAGGAAAGGAAACGCATTCACAGCAAAGATGGATTAGTGGCTAGCTCTAGCTAGACATCATGATTTCTGTAATCTGTGGATTGATGACATTACCACAGATAAGACAATGTTCTATTTGTCTATGGAATTCCGACGCGAAACGAAAATATCTGGATAAAATACATGTTGCCCACTGTAAACGCACAAAAGTATTTCATTTAATTCCTGTTTAATTCAAAAAAATGCAAAGTTATTCATTCTCGTCTGGAAATTATTCAGCCGTGAATACATGCGAGAGTATATTCCGCCTACGAAATGTGAACGACAGTTTGACGAGCACTTGAAACTTTGAGAATTAAACCAACCAGAGCGGCCATTGACAGGCGTTCCCCTTTGCCGAAAACATATTACCAGTGGTCATATTTATTGTATTGACTAAAGTTTATCTGACGTGGCTATTTGTACGTTACGTACGAATACGAGTAACATTTGACGTTCCCCTCCCCCGCAAAAATCGGCAATTTTTTTGTATAATGAAAATGACAGACATGGCCACTCCGGTTGATTGAATTCTCTAAGACTTAAAATGAAATATGAAAGAAAACAAAACGTGAAGAGTATTCGCTATGTGCGAAGTACATGGTGGGGGTAATGCGATGACGAATATTCGTGTTGCGTCTCTTTCTTATTGTATAAAATAAGAAAGAGACGCAACACGAATATTTGTCCGCATAGGCGAAGTGTGGTGCCACCATAACGTGAACGATCGCAGTGCACAATGTGAAAAGAAAATGTATTGCAAAGGGCTCTTATTAATATCAAATTTCAAAATATTTTACATCACCTAAGTCACTTCAACTCGGTTAACTGTCAAAATAGTAAATCAGATGCCCCGTCCAGACTCTCTCGAGGCGCCTCATAGAGGCGCTCGGCACGAGTCTAGGTGAGTGGAGGCCGTATAGTAGGAGTGGTAGCCATCCACACTCTCGATATATTCAATTGCTCGCTACTTCTACTATTTACAAGATGGACGTGATTGAAGTGACGGCGTCATCTACTTTATGTACCTACCAGTATTATAATCAGCGTTTATATCACCAAAATAAATAAAGAAAGGCAAAAAAAGGTCATTATAAACAATAACACGTGCGTCGTTAAGTCTTACTCTGCAGCAGCAAACACAAAGTGAGCGAGCGCGAGAGTGTGGTTGATTCCCTCGTCTCACCGCCTCGCGTCCGAAAAACCGACAACAAGCGGAGCGACAGCGATGCGAGCCGAGGAAAGACGAGGGGACACGAGCGCACCCTCGCGATCCCTCCTGTAGCCTCGTGGAGAGTCTGGATGGGGCATTATATAAGCAAGGAGTCCAAGCACAGATATCAGAGAAAAGCAGATCTGAAATTATAAGTTGAACTTTTCTATATTCCCGATCTGCTCTCACTAATGTACTTATCAGTAAGTAAGAAAAATATAGACACCATGCCATCTGACAGGTCTTCAGCTGTCATTGTCTCAGCCTTTCATTACTTCGTGACGAGATTTAGTGCAGTGAATGATAATTTTCTACTAAATATCGACATCGATATTTACTGTTGATATCCGTAACAGGTATTCCAATGTTATAAAAAAATAACAAGTGCGTGTCGGACCACGCATTATGTTGGGTTCCGTTCGTACTATCGAAAAAAAATATATATCAAAAACTTGTATCTGCCTATGAAAGAAGTTTTTGGAGATAACTTCAACACAATTTTCGTAAAAAAAAATACAACGATATATTTTCTCAATTTTTTTAAAACATCGTGAGGGAACCGGGTCTAATCCTAATAAGGCCTAGTTTCCTCTCTGGGTTGGAAAATCTGGGTTTCTTATATTTGTGCTATAAGACATTTTGATTCCTTTAAGTGTGTCAAAGTATGACAAATATATTTTTATTGCGTTAACTCAGATAGGTATATGAAAATAAGGTCATATCAATTTCGTCTCGTTCTATCTTATAGCGTCGTACTACTCTGCCGTTCGCTGCGGTGAAGCATGCAGAATTGTAGACGGTCGACCGAGCGCGGCGGTCGGCATCATGTTCCTACGTCTGGCACCGCCTCATAGGAGATTATCTGTGGTCGCAAAATAAATAAAACCGATATAAAACATTGCAATTTCTACAGAAAGGGCACAGAAGAGATAATAGTATTTCATACAGAATGGCCACGCTTCGCCCCGCCCCGATCGGAATTACCTCACTCCGCGGCGGCCGTTTGGTAGGCCGGAGGTAGGCCGTCAGTCGGGTCGGCACTAGTCGGCAGCGCGTCGGAGAAACAACGCAAAATGTCGCCGTATAAGGTGTACTGTCATGTTAATGGGTGTTTATAGTAATTACAATAAGGAAAGAAGTTTTTTTCGGTCGAACTAGTACGCTTTATCGTAAGTCGCGCATTAATCCATGAGGATATAATACATGGAATGAAGCATATTTTTGTTGTTCAAAGTTTATCCCTAAGAGATAGACATATACCATCGCGGACATTTTTGTAGATCATTTTAAGGAGTACAATACTCTAGTATATTATTTTGATCTATCTCGTAGGGTTCAGCCAGCGTTTGCAATGTAAGCGCAAAAAAATGAGTTTATTTACGATATCACTTTAGAAACCTCTAAAATTATCAGTGTTTCTCTACTATGTTATGCATGTATTATACATATAAACGTTCCTCTGGACCCAGTGGCGTAACTACGCTAAGTGGGGCCCGTGGCAAATTCATAGTATGGGTCCCTTTTACAGAAAATGTTAGAATCCTCCTTTAGTCTTGTCGCCTCCAGCCGGGGGCCCCCTTAGGCCAAGGGCCCTTGGCATTTTGCCACCTCTGCCACCCTATAGTTACGCCACTGTCTGGACCGCATCAAATTCCGTTGCGTAGTTTTAAACGTTACGAGTTTACAACATCAACAGCGGAAACTAGAAAAATAATTGAATGACAGCCCTGAGAATATACGCACACAATGAAGCGTGTACAGACGTGCCGTGCACACACAGGCGCTCAAAAGAGTTTTGTAGTATGGCGTGTCCGCCCTGTGGAAAGGGCACAATCTGTCAGATTGCGACGTGTAATAAAAGTTGAGGGAGGGGCGGAGAGAGACAGGGTACATGACAAAGTAGGGCCAAGAAATTGCAAATAATGCGTTGTCTAACACCGGTTTAAACAAGTGCTTTCTCAACTTACCTCAAGAGGCCTCTGAAATATTGTAGGTATTGCATTTGGCAACAATATTTTTCCATTGCAAGTAGTAAAAAAACAGTCATTTTTAAAATGTTTCGAGCAAATGCTTTGATATTTGTTCGGCGTCTAATTATTGACCCCACGGCGTCAATCCATTTTTGACGCAATATATTATATTCCGGAAATCTGAACAATTGACAATTAATTATGTAAACAATAATTTAATATAATAATATTTTGTGTTCGCCTATATAAATATTTCATATCGATAAAATATCGACATAATTATTTTCATTTAGTTAAACATTAGCGTTGTTTACAAAAATTGAATTTTACCAATAAATCTCAATAAAACCAACTTGGAACTACGCAAAAGGTTCTTATTTTATTGTATCCAGCATGTGCAGTTATCCGAGACTATTATATTACATAATTTGTTTGAAAATTTTGAAATAAAAACAATAGTTTCTTACCGATGAAAACTGGTATTTTCTCCGGACTTCTTCGCTGATTTGAACCACCTCCGGCGGTATGGAACTATGCACGACATTTCTGCCTACATATAAATAATGAATATTCAATTTATACAGCTTAAATTTCAGAAATAGCATGATAACTTGCAAGAAACCGTCTTTTGCTACAATTTTGTGTTTGCCGTCTAGGTTAATTTGACAGTATGGTTAAGTTTTAAATCGAGACAATTCGTTAACAGCCGAAAAAGGTCGTACTATCTGTCCCATTCTAACTCATCTTGGTTAACCATAAATAACCAAAGAGACAACTATATGAAAAAACGTCTGGCTTATTTTTTCGGATCTGTTCTTTGAGATATCTGTGAGTCCAAGCCATTCATAAAAAAAGATTTCGCCCCTGCCCAAGAGATGGCGCCACAATCATGCACACAGCGAATAAAGGTCTATGTTGGGTAAAACCGTTATTAGACAATGCAATTTGTAGGGCTCAATCTGTTAAACCGGTATTAGACATTGCAATTTGAAGGGCCCAATCTGTTATGTACCCTGCCTTTCCCTAGCCCTCCTTCAGCTCCCTACGGGCCGCAATTCTTATTACATCTCCCAACTTGACAGATTAGGCCCTAGAAATTGCCATGTCTAATATCGGTTTTAGGTTGGGAGGTGTAATAAGAGTTAGGACCCTTAGGGAGCTGAACGAGGGTAAGGGAGGGGCAGGGTACACCACAGATTGGGCCCTACAAATTGCAATGTCTAATACCGGTTTAAGCTGGTGGTAAATTTTATTAGGCGCTCCATTCTCTGAATTCAGATCAAGTGTGAGATGTGCCTTATGAAGTTTTAATTCATTTTATTGTACTCTCTGTACATCCACCGAACATCAAACTATACTTTAGCTGTGGTTCTTATCTGTCAATCTTTTATCTTTGTAGTGTAGTGTACATACATAATTTTAGGGAATAATTAATTACATTACAACTGTAGCTCCGCCGGTTCCGCCCATCAAGACAAATGTAATTTAATTCTGAAAACGTATGTATTTATGGAGATCAAAGTTTACCTAACTTTGTGTGTTTTTGTAAATGGATGTTGGACAAAGAAGTTTCTGTTTTCAGATGAGTGACTCATGTGTGGAAACTCCTGAAGCGCCGGCTTGGTTATCGAAACTTGAGAGCCAACGTGAGAAGCTAAGCAAAGCGCGCCTCGGGCATGATAGCGGCGCTGGTGCCCCTTGTAATTCTTGTGGTAAGCTTGAGACTTACATTGTTGTACTCTTCTAAAGTTTGATTGGTCCAACGTGTTAATTTAATTACTGTTATGTATGTATGATCGTCCCTTGCGTTAAGTAGCTATCATGCAGTGAATAATGTATTCACGTTTGACCAGGTCCATCATGCCCTGGACTGGACCTGCACTTCTGGCGCAAGGTGTGCCGCTCGTGTCACTGCAGTAAAGACGTGCACGACGTTCAGGACGATGACCTCTCTGGCTGGGCGCAGTTTGAGCTCCTCGGGACAGCCAAACCCAAGAAAGCTTCGAGTGAGTATATTTATGTTTTGTTACTGCATCACGTTTTAAGGTTGTTATCTTTCCTGTGCTGGTATTAAAACACCTTTTTGTAGGTATCCATTTTCATGTGACTTTGGATAGTTTTAATGATACTTTGTGGTTTGGAATATCAACTTGTACCCTTGGTAGAACAACACAGAATCTGAATAGGATCAGAATCATTTCATTCAGGGGGGCCAATTACCTTCACAAAAAATCTTGCGATTCGCACCTATGCCCCCTGTAGTATACCAGGCTTGCGTGTCAGAGGGGAATTGTACCTGTTGCCCCCCTCTGTATCCGCGTCTGGGTACAATACAATAACAGTAACAACTATATACATAACAGTTTGTTTCTATATACCCTTCTGTTTTATACTTAATTGTTGTTATATTTTTTTTACAGTGCCCCTTATAAAGATCCGCGGAGTGACAGACAAGCCTGTAAAACTTGACTGGGTGCCACCAAATGCTTCTACAGAGTTGGTATGTTTGTGTCACTAGAGAATTCTTTTTTAGCTTTCAACATACAGCATTATTATTATTATTATTATTTAGCTTCTTTCCCACATTAGTGGTCCCCAAGGGTATAAGCCTCCTCCATCTGTCTCCACCTCTCTTTGTCGGTGGCAACATCAATCCATTTTTTTCCCGCAGCCTGTACGATGTCATCTGCCCATCTTTTTCTTTGCCTTCCCGCTCTTCTTTTTCCAGCTGGGCCTGGCCATTTGGTTACAAGATTTGTCCACCTTTGATCCTTATATCTTGCTATATGACCTGCCCACCTCCACTTTTGTTTTAAACGAAACTGCAGGGCGTCTATTATCTTTGTTCTCTTGCGGATATCTATATTTCTTGTTTTTTCTATTCTTCTTAAATTTAAAATACTTCTTTCCATTGCATGTTGGCAGGATAGAATTTTGTTCTTTGTTCTTTCCGTGTAAACCCATGTTTGGCATGCATATGTCAAACTTGGAAGAATAAAAGAGTCCATTATGATCTTTTTCATGTTAAGATTGTAATTGCCTTTGAGAATTTCTTTTTGTGCCCAGTATTTCTTCCAGGTTGTGTTTATTCTTCTATTAATTTCATTTTCATTACTGTTTGTTTCTAAAGATACTAATTTTCCCAGATATACATAGTCTTCCACATAATCTATGGGTTTTTCCTCGATTTTGATAGGCTTCTTGCTGTAGTTTGACATGATGTTAGTTTTAGATGCATTCATGTGTAGGCCAATTTTTTTGCTTTCAAAGTCTAGTTCTTGTAGCATTTTTTCCATGTCTTTTGCTGATTCACTAAAGATGGCTATGTCATCAGCAAATCTCAGATGCATCAACATACAGCATACAATGACGCTAATTGCGGTACAAAGTTTGGTTTTCATAGAAAATACTTAATAATTAAACCAGATGTACAGACGTAACTGACTCTGCTTATATAGACATTCCAGGTATTATGACCTATTTTTAAGAACCGAGAGAGAATTATGTCTGGTTACGGTGACACTCCCTCATTTTTGTTAGTTTTGTGACCGTTTTTAGTCCATCTCCTGTGACGAAGTTGGGTAGGCAGGTGTGTTGGTGTTGGATGTGAATACGCATTGTTGGTGTGTTTTTAAAATCACTATAGGACAATTAAAATTGTTTCCTTCTGAGACTATGTTTTATATGAAGTCCACTTAGTATGACCTGGTCCCATTCTCTTTGTCATTATAAGCGGATTCTACTGTATTTAAATCGAAAATATACTGGTAGGAAGAGAGGTAAACCTAACATATTTCCAAGAAATGGAGAGATCAGCTAGATATATTATCATTATTTTTTATTTAATTTAGGATCACCAACAGATAAATACATCATTATCGTCTTATTGAGTGCAAAATTAGCATTAATCCCGAAGGGAATAGATTATTATCATGTTTTGCATTGTAAAATGTAAATTTTCCCTTTTAGTGACTTCTGATCTATATCTATCTATACATATAATAAAGCTGAAGAGGGTCGAAAGTCTGTACATGGAAGATAATCGAAAAAAAGTTGGCTGGGGATACTTAGAATCGATAACAGAACACGTTCCAACAATTTTTAGAATTTTTGTCTGTTTATCTGTTTGTCTGTTTATTTGACCGCGCATCACGTGAAAACGGCTGAACGGATTTTGATGAAATTTTGTATAGATATAGTTTGAGTCCTGGTAAAGGATAATATATAGTTTTAATCCCGAAAATCAACCCTGGTGGGGGTGAAAATGGGGTTGAAAGTTTGTATGGAGAATTTTTAACCGCTGAAACGATTTAGATAGAAATGAGTATGGAGATAATTTGAGTCTCGAGAAACGTCAAAGGATAGTTTTCAAACCCTTGTGGGGGTGAAAAGGGGGTTGGAAGGTGGTATGAGGAAATATTACCGCTGAACTGATTTAGATGAAAATTGGTATAGAGATAGTATGGGTCTCGAGAAATGACAAAGGATAGTTTCTATTTCAACCCCCCCCCCACCCCCCATCTTACTTTCGAACCGTAGGTCCAAAAAATTGAAAAAAAAGAATGGAAGTGACGCCTGTTACCCGTCGATACTGTAAATTTACCTTTACCCGCTCTTAAGAAATATTTGAAAATGTCATGAATATCAAAGGGTTATTGCAGGTTCGAGGACTATATATGACGTACAAAGATGCATGGCCCAAACCAAAAAACTACTACAAAATCATCTAACATTTATAGGACACCGTTTAGGTAGGAAATAGTAGTTTATGTAACTGTTACGTAATAAGGGTCCTTAAAACATGAGTGTGATTTTCATAATAAGATCACACGAGTGTTTTAAGGCCTAATTACGTACAGTTGCATACACTGATTTATCTACACTCATATTATTTATCCTAAATGCATTATTCGGAAACCATAGAATGGCCGCCATTGCACCGCCATGGCCAACTCGATTGTGCCGGCGGGCGCGTATCGGCGGCCGCGCGGGAGCGTGCAGGTGTACATTATGTTATCAAAACTCATAACACATCAATATTTGAGCATGTAAAGTTAAAATTACGTTACTGATACCGATAAAAAGCTTATCATAGTAAAATCGGTTGTGGTAATGCTAGCATTGCCTACCGTTTTCGAACACGTTTTAGAGAACTTACAATGTGAGTGTAGATAAACATATCAAACGTTTTGTGAAGCAGTCAGATTAGGATTTATTTTTCTTTATAATTAAACAATAGGTACATTATCTGTCTCTCAAGCAGTTTTGATACGTCTTCTTGAAGAACTACGCATTATTTTGTATCTTTAAGATCTAATATAATAATGTATTACTGTTTTGAAAAAAAGAAGTCCCGTCGAATTTCTTTTCGGTCATAATACTTCTTGGGCCAGAGGTGTAGGGTTAGAACCGGTGGTAGTTTTGGAACGAAATTCCTTATCGGACGGTTCGCGGATCCGGCCAAGGCGAAAAAAAGTCACGTGACAGTCACGAAAAAGCGTCACGTCACGAAAACGCGACACCCATACGATTGAGAAACGTGTAAAATGCAATGGAATAAAAAATATATAAAATAGAATAAAGTGAAGTGAAGTGTAGTGAAATTGACAAGTGACAAAGTGATAAAAGTGAAAAAAGTCGAGAACCTTAAAAGTCGAGAATTTTAAAAATGTCGAAAATGTCAAAATTTCCAAAATTTCAAAAATTTCCAAGATTACCAAAATTTCCAAAATATCAAAAATTTTCAAAATTTCCAAATCATCCAAAATTTCTAAAATTTCAAAAAAAATAAAAAAAAATTAAAACCACAAAATTTACGAAAAAGTCAAAATGAAATAAAATTAAATAACATAACTTCGTTCCAATCGCACTCGATTCACATACTTTCCACGACACTCACGTATTTTATTTTTCTCTGACGTTCATTAGTGCATTGTAATGTGCTTACATTGACGAATAAATATCTTGATCTACACCAATATCATAAATCCTCTATTCCGCCTTCAGAACCGTATGTAATTAATTACCAACATTATTGCAACCAGTAACGTAACATCAGTGTATTATCTGTGACAGTGTGGTAAAAACGTATGAAAATTCATTACCTACGGTAACGTAATGAAAATTCGCTTCGCCCCCCCGACCGCCGGCGCAATAATGTTGGTCATGGCGGTGTAATGGCGGTCATTCTAATGGTTTCAATGGATTTTTAATATGTGTGTAGGTAAAGCAGTGTATGCTTCTGTACATAATTAGGCCTTATTACGTAACAGTTATATCGCCATGTCCGTCCGTCTGTCCGCGGTCTAGCTCAGTTACCGTTCGCACCAGAAAGCTGAAATTTGGTGAGGCCTGATAAGAACTTTCAATAAAAACTATATTGAATAAAATCGGTCCAGCCGTTTTTGAATTATTAGTCAAAAACGCATAGTGAAAGGAAGTGCCGAATAGTAAAATGACGTAAGCGCCGCCAAATAAACGACCTTTTGAACGGATGTTTTGTAACAGGGCAGCATCTACGAAACTCTACACGGAGCATCGCTCGACATGCTCTTGGCCGGTTTTTTTTGCATTGTTATCCCGGAAATCACCCCTTAAGGATTACTAATTCCAATTCCAGAAAATCCCCAGCCAGGTTATACGTAGCCTATAAAAATTCAACGTCTAAAAGGGGGGGGGGTCATGGAACTCCCTCCTCCAAGTGCACCTCAAATAGAAAAAAATCATGTCTGCATTTGTGACCCCCCCCCCCTTTCAACCGCGCCTGTTCTTACCTTTCATGCTTTGACTGATTTGACGGGAGGATCGATTTGGATGATATTTGCAGTAGACATAAACGTATAAAAACAAAAGTGGTCCTGTATCATCCGATATACACCTACTATACTCTCTATGTCGTTTAAATCATGCCAAAAAAAAATAATAAAAAAAAGGATTCATTTATGAGTGTAGTTTCATTTAGTGGTAATTGTAAAATATTTTATTAGGACTACTGTCCTCTAGCGTATCTGTCAACTTTACTTCAAGTTCCGCCTCCAGGGTAGCGGGAGAGAAATTAGGGGTGAATTAGCCGCTTACTGACACAGACCGAATTCCACGCGGGCGGAGCCGCGGGCACAGCTAGTAACAAATATCTCCAGGAATTCCTTTTGCCGATACAGAAATTGAGACCAATGATTTCGACGATGTACCTAGATGTTATTGATATTTTTTTATATTCATCTTATCAATAGCATGGTCATATCATATCAGTCATAGTATATCTTAGAATTTATCATGAATATGTTGTTTACATAATCAACAACATATTCATACAATATTAGTAGACTTTTTCCAGAACAGTAAAGTGCTTATCAAATCACAGTTGCAATAGACATTGATACTGTTTTCAACCACAAATTAACTAATATAAATAAAGTACTATCCATTTCTCTTGAGAGTTAATTCATGCTTTTCACATGATAAGCTGCTTTATGTTGGCAATATTGCTACAAGGCCTACTTAAGAACTAACATATCAGCAGTTTAAAAGGGGGTAGGGAACGGGATTACGTAGTTAGATTAGTGTTTTTAGCAATACTAATAATAATAAGAGACGTTTATTTAATAAGATTGCATAACTACATAATAAGAGTACAATAGATCATGCTTAAACTTATTAAAAAGGAAAGTGACTCAGCTTATGTCTGTGCGAGAAGGCTTTAAGGCACTAGGGCCCTACCACCTTCAAGCAACGGATGCTGTTATTCTGCCACCCCCGGGACTTAATCTAACTTAATCTAATTTAACTAATAGGGTAGGGATACAATAAAACAGTTACATCACTCAAGTTTAGCAACCTGTCAACCAAAAGTGAAAGTAACTTCCTTTTGGAGGTCCAGTAGGAAAGTCTTACATTGTTTTTTAAAAACCGCCAGGGACTTGCAATTCATTACTGGTGGTGGCAGATTAGAGAGAAATACTCTATGCCAGGGGTCTCAAACTATGCGCCGCGGCGCCCTGGTGCGCCATGGAAAGTACAGAAGGGCGCCGTGAGGCTATCCTCATCAGCCTAGCTAGGTTAGGGCGCCGAGATAAAATTTTAAACTGGGAAGTGCGCCGCGGTCTGAAGAAGATTGGAAACCCCTGCTCTATGCTCATGTCCAGGGGCAATTATAATACGGAAGACAGCTACAGTTTTTGGATTATCCATTGGATTTCCAGCTTGATGTGTCATGCACATCTACTATTAGTTTTTATAATACTGTCAGTTGCTTGACACACAAAGTGGCCCTCTTACGAATTTGAGCAAACAGGCGAGCCGTGCGTGCCTTAACCAGAGGCTGCCTCAAGTCCGTACGCACCTTTAGTTAGATGTTCAACACCTGGCTATGGAATTTGCTTTCTCACCGAACGGCCCGCCTCGCGAGGAAATTGCCGTGCGAAGCAGCTCGGCCAGTGTGGACGGGCCTGGCCCGAGGCATTGCGGCCTCGCGTGCGTTTGCCTCGGCCGAGCACTGGCTTCGCTTCGCGCGGCAATTTCGTCGCAAGGCGGCTCGTTCGGTGTGGCCGCCTAATACTTAAAATGTTATCTTTTGCACCATGTAGACCTTAATTGAAAGGTTGGCAAAATAATATATGGTTAGCTCCGAACCGTGAAGGTGTTTTTAATTATAATGTAAAGCCTGACCAGAAATATATGATCATGCGCCATGTTGCGGTATTTCATTGGAACTAATTTCTTACACTGGCAATTATTTTAATGGCAGAATGATTATGATTATGCATGTGTCAGTGCATGACAGGCTGCCACTGTCATTTTGGCAGTTTACTTGAATAATAACAAAGTGTTGAAAATGAAATAATAAACGACAAAAAATCCCAAAATTGTCCATAGTCAAGAGCGAAACATTGTAGATAGTGTATATAATAAACTGCTGCGGCTGTGCTATACGCTCGGGAAATGAAACTATTTAGCTGTGAAACATTTTCATATTAACATCAGAGCTGACAGGTAAACAAATCAAGATGTCACCATACCATAGAGCTCTATGACTATTGAACTGTTGCCATATAAATGAGAGTAATAGCGCCCTCTTGACAATAATCATATATTTCTGGTCAGGCTTTAGCAAATTGTGGCCCTAAAAACTATTTTCCTTTTATTATATTGTAGGTAATATCACATATTTTCTGACGATTTTGTAGTTCACTATAAAAAAGTTTGTTCCGCCTTGTATAACAAATGTTCTCTCTGCTTTTATTTTTGACCGCCTGTCGTGTGATTGTAGGTGTCGGAGTACATGTCGTGCCTGGGCCCGCTGGCGCCGGTGTCGGGCTCGGCGGCGGCGCGGCGGCGGCGCGCGCAGCTCCGCACGCAGCTGCCGCCGCACGACGTGGCGCCCGCCATCCGCCACCACGCCTCCGACCAGGAGAAGTCGGAGCACACGGTCAGTATGCACCACACAATCGCCTACTTTTACTTCTAGCCTAGCACGACTTTCTATATCGCAGACTGCAATGACGGCTACCGTTTTTAGGGTTCCGTAGCCAAATGGCAAAAAACGGAACCCTTATGGATTCGTCATGTCTGTCTGTCTGTCTGTCCGTCCGTATGTCACAGGCATTTTACTCGGAAACTATACGACGTATCTAAATAAAATTTACACATGAGGTGTATTTTGTATGCAGCTACTTAGTTATGTAGTTAAATTTGAAAAAAAAAAAAATTTTAGGGGGGCGCTCCAAACAGGTAACTAAATTAAAAAAAAATTTAACCGAATATCAACATGTGACACATCAATCGATAGGTCCTTCAAAATAACATTGAGGTTTCTTTGACTATTTTGTGATCAAGTGGATATTTTCTGAAATAATCGCTTCGAAAGTCAGAAAAGTTGTGTAGCCCCCCCCCGTAACTTGTGAACCGTAAGTTCAAAAAATATGAAAAAATTTTAAGAGATGCGCCTTATCATAAACTTTCAACGAAAATTGTTTTGAACATTATCGGTTCAGCCATTTTTGAGTTATCTCCAAAAAACTTCTTCCATAGGCATCAGATACGACCTTTTGGTATTAGTTTGGTTCTTATTCCATTGAAGGTACGGAACCCTCCTATGCGTGGTCCGACACGCACTTGGCCGGTTTTTTTACTCACCAGTTGGCGCCACTGTAGACTGAGGTCCTGAAATACAGCTGTAATTTTTATTAAGTACGTTTGTGGAAACCAAATTTACGCTTAAATAATATTTAATACAATAGACCGTACTGTAAAAATATCGACGAGGCCGCAGTGTTGCGCAGTTCCGCTTTATTTGGAAGAATAGGAGGATTTTCTTAGTTCCGCTTTTAAAACATTCACATTTCATGACTCGTATAACTCATATTTGCCATAATTAATATCCTGGTACGGCAATAATTTTACAATATTCACAACATTGTAAAATTAGAAATAATTCCGCGAATCACCTTTAATTACTATGGAATTTGACATTTTGACAATTATGTATTTATCTAAATATGTTTAGTGTAATATGTGTATCGTCGCCTAGCACCCATAATACAAGCTTTGCTTAGTTTGGGGTTAGGTTAGGTTGATTTGTTTAAGATTGTCTCCAAATATGTATTATTAAACGATTTTCATGTTTAATCTCAATGACATGTGCAAACCTTCAGCGTCTAGATCGCTTTATTTGACTCTAATGTGTACTTATATTGCATGTTGATTTGTTAATCCTGACTATCACATTCGCAAGTTAGAATATATGTGGTATAAAAGTTGACGATACAATACGGGAATTTCACAAATCTAATAATAAAATAACATTGTTTTCAGGAATACATTACGCGCATCAAAGAAAATGTCGTCGGTATGGGTAACGTGGTTAGAGTGGGCCCTCTGCAGAGCGGAGAAATCTACTCCGTCGAGAACAGCAAGTCTCACTCGGGCACCAAGTCTTATGCTCTGCCTTTAAAGATATCCAACGTTTCCAGGGGCGTGAAGTACAACATTGTCCCGAAGAATGCTTCAGACAAGAAACTGGTTCTCGACTCACAAGGAAATGTTGTGAGCAGTGCTGCTAATTTGCCGGACTACAAAAACAGCCCAATACTTAGTCACATAGTTAAAGACAAGCTCAACGTGATGCGCATTGAGTCTGACAGAATCAAAAGTGCTATTGAGCATGGTCCTGTGTATGACAAACTACTCAAAAGTCTGAATGACTTAAACATTCCTGTCACAAATGATGTCTACTTACAGCCTATCAAACTCTTCCGTGAAGAGTACAACAAGAACCCTCAATTTAAGGAGGAGACAAATGAGTTCGCCAAGGCACTCGGCGCGCACGCTATGCCAGACCTCTGGCCAACCAGCAATAACAATGTTCTTGGCACTGCCAAGATGCTGGACAGCAGACTCCAAAAAGGTACTATTTTCGCTCCCAATGGAGAGATATGGAGCTGGAAGCATGAACCGACCACTCCTGAGCACAGTGGTACAATTTGCTCTACAAAGATCAATCCCCAGTATTCTATAACTACTAAACCGCCCAATCAGGTGGAGCCTCAGCAAACAGCTCCTTTGAGGGACTATCTTCGGAGCCAGTCGGAGGAAGACTTGCCACCGCCGCCCCTGCCCAACTACAGTACCTATCCAGGTGGTGGTCCGCCGCCTATAGTTTCTGGGTCAGATTGGAATAATCCGCCTGCTGGCACTACTCCTGATAACATGAGTTATCAAGTCTCTCCACAGGATAGCCTGTATGACGAACAGATAGATCCTATCATAGACCAGCTTTCCGAGATGACATTAAGCCCCGCCGAAATGGAATTCAACAGAAAACTCTACAACGAAGGAGTGCCTTGCCAACGTTGCAAGAAGTCCATGTTCGCTGGTGAAGTTGCCGTTAAAGCGGAAAGGGCAGGACAAGAGGCTATTTGGCATCCACAATGTTTCACTTGTAGCAAATGTAATGAGCTCTTGGCAGATCTCGTGTACTTCTTTTACAAAGATGAGATATACTGTGCCAGAGATTTGGCAAATGTGCTAGAGATCCCTCGCTGCGCTGGCTGCGACGAGCTGATATTCACGCGGCCGTATACCGCCGCGGAGGGGCGCGCGTTCCACGTGCAGCACTTCTGCTGTTACCACTGCGATGCTCCACTCGGTGGGAAGAAGTATGTTCCTGATGACAAAACGGGGTTACCCATTTGCCTGTCTTGCTACGATCAGTTCTACGCAGAGCGCTGCCGAGCGTGCGGCGGCGTCATTGGGCCGGAGCAGCAGGGGGTCTCGTGGAGCAACATGCACTGGCATGCAGACTGCTTCATATGCTCCGGAAGGATGTGCGGGAAGAGTCTGCTGAGTGGACGTTTTGTCGTTAAGCAGGAGATGCCGTTTTGCAGCGTTCCTTGTGTTCAGAGTAGGGTTAAGTAGATACTACATCTGAGATTTTATATGCCAATGTATAGATATATATTTTGGGGTTTTTACATGACATTTAAAATTACTTGAAAGATATTATTTATGTGTGATGCAATAATAATGGGGCCAATTATATTAAATACATTG
Organism: Pammene aurita; assembly: GCA_947086415.1. Classification (NCBI taxonomy): domain Eukaryota; kingdom Metazoa; phylum Arthropoda; class Insecta; order Lepidoptera; family Tortricidae; genus Pammene; species Pammene aurita. Next base: position 40,540,396 of record OX352291.1, read on the forward strand.
TGGAACTATATATTTTTATGAAGGGTTTTTGCTGTAAAAGTATTATGAATTATAGTCTGGTTAAATAAGCAGTGTTAAGGGATCAACCTCGGAATCAGAGATAATGGAAACTCGTATATACCTTTATAATAGTGTTCTTAATGTTGTCTCAAAAATCTCGTGTTATTTTTACATTTAGTTACATGTATGGAATATTTTTTACCTATTTAACTACAAAACTAAGTGTATAAGGAGGGGCACTCCATACATGCAACTAAATGTAAATAAATATATTTTTAGGAAATATCAACGTGTGCCATATCTTTAGATAGGTCTTATAAAACGTGTCAGTCTTGTAACCATTTGTTCTTGGAAAAAGTTGAACGTATAAAAAATTGTTTAAAACTAAACTTGTTCCAAATTTTATGCTCTACAATTTACTAATTCATGTCAACTTTAATGGAGTCATAAAAAAGTATATAATCACGAAAACCGATTTTTCATGAACTTTGGCCTTGAATAACAGTCACGACAGTCACTATAATTAAGGTATATGCGAATTTCCAGCTTATTATATCTGATTCCAAGGTAAAACATAATATTATTAGGCTATTATGATGATTATCATTGTGTACAAGTTGACGTTGGGGGTGTAGAAAAGTAAGACATGTACGAAATATTTTTTGATATAAAACATGTTGCATAATTGACAGTAATATATTTTTGTACTACATTTTTACATAGACGTATAAAATAAGAAGACGTAACGCCGTGAAGACAAAACTGTGATTCCATAATAAGCCCGATTTCTTCGTCTTTACGCGCGACACGCACACATCTACAACTCGTGGACGAGCGGTGATTGGTTCAAACGTCAAAAGTGAGTGTGTGTGCACGAGATCGCGGCCCATTATGGAATCACAGTTTTATCTTCGTGGGATTACGTCTTCTTAATTTATATGTCTATGCATTTTTACATATTTAACTGCCTATTCGTCGGGTATTCATCTAGCAAGCTGTAACTAAACAATATTCAATTGTGAACAACCCTTTCACAAGCCTTTTATACTAGAGTTACTGTAACAAGTTGCTATTGAGTATCTAGCTTCTGAAAACTAGACAAAGTATTCTAAAGCCATGGCAATTAGTATGTGATAGATAGTGATATAAGATAAACTTGATATCATTCCTTGAATAGTGCCATTGTGAGGTATTTATCAATGTTTTGGGAAGTACAATAAAATATATACATATATTAATTCTGCATTTGTTTACTATCCACCAGCACTGTCCGAGCCCTAAGCAGCTTTTACTTTTGTAGCTGTAGGGTTAGCCATAGAACCAGATTAGTGACTGGTGTAAGTGATTCTACTGGTCGGTATTTGAGTACCTACCTTGTACATCTCTGGTAAATTCTCACCCTTTAAGAAATGGCGCAGCAATTACGCTGGCAGGTAAAAAGCATCGGCCCACCTGACAGTAAGCAGTTATCATAGTCTATGGATGCCTGTAACTCTAGGGATGTTACATGTGCGTAGCCAACCTATATCTTTGTCATATGGTCACGTCTGAAAATACGGATTCATACAATGTGATACAAACAAATTATTCAAGACTGTATGCCTTGGTAGTAGAGTTGGGGCTACATATTTTCGTCACATTAACCTTTTTAGCGCCACAGTCGCCTGTGGCCGACATCGGAAAGTCGTGCCATTGACGTCAACGACGGCTACAGCCGACAGCTTTGCGAATGCAATGGGGACCTATGCCAGATTCTTCAAAGTTTAATTTAGCGTAAACGATTGCGCTTGCGTGGCGTAAGTGACGCATCATTTTTGTTCAACGCTTGGCGTTTTAAAGGTTAAATGTATCAATATTTTTAGACATGACTGTATTAACTGTACTGTGTTTGTTAGCCAGGCAATGGTCATCTCAAATGCAAACAATCAGGGCCTTATAGTCTACATGGAGAACTCAAGTATTTGCGATCCTATGGATAAAACAGGTTTAACTACATGAAGTAGCAACCAAATTGATGGCAAGTATCATTCTTAACACATATAATTAATATCTCTAAAGGAAAGGAGACTAAGTTAAAACTTCAGAAAATAATTGTTAATACTAAGCATATATTTTGATATAAAATACAATAGCAGTGTGTAATATTAAAGAGTTAAGAAGTAGCATTACTCATTGATTAATCTATCAAGCTTTCACTTTCAGTTTCCCCATATCGTTTCTCAATTTATTTACATTCTCCTGGAGTGCTTCTTGCTTGTTCTCCAGCGCCGAAATGTGGCCTTCAGTTCGCTTGATCTCTTTTGTGATAAATTCCATTCGTTTCACGACATTCTGTTTGGCTTCCTCCAAGTCTTGCTTAACTAGCACAGGTCCAATCAACTTGTAGACTTCAGCATCTTTCTTAAGCAACAAAAGTTCTTCCTTTACTGCTTTATTTTCGTTTAGCTGGCTATCTAATTGTTGTTTCTGGGAAACCGCCTTATGATACTCTTTTTGGACGCTGGTGATCATCTCCACCTCCTTCTGAAGTTTCTTTTGTATTTCTTCAGTCATTGTGGTGCAAAAATTGGTTTAAAGTTGTATAAACTTGATGGTTATCTTTACAATAAAATTAAACTGCTAATTTCTAAATCCGACTCAAGCTTTGAGGTTATTTTATATATTAGCAACGAAGTGACAGTGACAGTTTTGAAATGAGCAATGCCTGGTTAAAGGCTCTGTTACACTTTACTCTGTTTAGTGTCCTAACTAGCATCCTAATAAGGATCCTAAGTAGTTTTCTTTTCGTTGTAAATTTACATGCTAAATGCGGTTAGTTACACTTGACTAAATTTAGAAACTAAATCATTTAGGTTGCTAACTAGGACAAATGTAACAAGGCTTTAAAAACGGGATTTTTAAAACCGGTATTAGACATTGCAATTTGTAGGGCCCAATCTGTTGTGTACCCTGACTATCCCTTTCAGCTCGCTAAGGGCCCTACCTCTTATTACACCTCCCAACCTGACAGATTGGGCCCTACAGTCTAAACATGGCGTGATTTGGTGTCAACATCATGATGAATATGTATATAACTGAGAGTCAACATGAGTTATGAACTTATGACGTATGGATGGTACCATCTTGTACCATCCATATTATGACGCTGCAATATTTAAAGGTCAAGTTGTCTCAACTTGGCATTTCGTTCCACTGTTTTAATTTTTGAAGTGAAATCTTCTTAAGCGGCGCTGTGCACTTTTAGTTAAAGCGATGATGCGTAGTTTCAGTGACCGCGAGGCAACCGGATAGCTCGCGGTATTTAAGCTCTTGAAGTGATGAGGAACCGCCCTGTGCAACCCAACCGATTGAAACAGCGGTTGCCTGAAAGAATGTACCCTGGTTATATAACAAAATTTTAATGCCATCCCTCCTGGTTGGACTGGTTCCCTGTACGAGAGCGAAGAAAAATTTTGGTCATTTCGGGTTGCACAGGGCGGTTACTCATCACTTCAGGAGCTTAAATACCGCGAGCCATCCGGTTGCCTCGCGGTCACTGAAACTACGCGTCATTGCTCTGAATATTTTTGTGATAGGGGGAAATGTTAAACTCGCGACTGGTCATGTGACCGACAAATTCGTCAGATTGAAAATTCGTAAGACGGAGTGTTAAATTTTTAATGTAATATAATTTGTCATGTTTTTGTACGATAGCGCAATAAATGAATATTGTATTTTACCACAATGCACAACGTTAATATTCAAGTTTTCACTTCTGCCGTTGTTTTTTATTTACACGAACCCGTTCGAGCTACATTTGACCCCCCCCCCCCCCCCCACAACTCCAAACTTAGTTAGCCTACAGACTACAGCTCAGACTTTACACCTTATTAATGGAAAACGAAGGTTGTAGAACAAAGAGTGTAGGTTGTAGAATAAATATATATTTTTATTTTATGTATACTTTGTAACACCACAACTACTCGAGACATCTAGCGGCTAATAGCTGCGCGCGCAAGGCGCGCACGGTGCAAGCGCAACCGCTGGATCGATGTACAGATATACTAACTACACCGCGGATAGTGGTTTCACCGGTCGCCAAAAGATGGCGCCGCGATCGAGATAGAACGCGCCAACGGTAGTTCATCGTAGAAACATGACCCTCGGGGACTGTCCGAGGTTTGTTTGAGATTCGCAGGAGCTATATGAGTACGCACGCTATATGACCCAACCTATGATTGAGCATTTTAGTGTCGTCACTCTTAGCGCGGTCTTGCTAGAAACGTAAGCGTCTACCTAGATAGGTCTTACGCGGCTAGTAAGCACTGAAAGCCTAGGTCTAAGTCAAGTTAGTTCCATGTATATCTCGTCCCGTATTACCATCCACGGCTTTTCGTCTTCGTCCCTCGCCTCCCCGCGCTACAACTTATATTTAAAACTTATATTATAGTATTAAATATCGATAATTTCAAATGAAAAAAATTGTCATAGGGAAGCGTATTTAATGCAGTTTTTGAATATATACATTTTTAGGCACTTACTATATAAAGTTCATTTCATACGCTCAACTATACCTAGCGCCACCCGGAGAGATTTGGAACTACTGTTTACTGCTTACAGCATATTATCCGTGACTTTAGGTTTGATGATAAAAGCTCTGATATTAGTAGCGTATACAATTTTAATAATTACCTTCGACGTTTCGAGGACGTCCCCAATTGTCCCCGTGGTCCCGAAGGAAGACTCAGGTATTTCTTATGATGTGTAAAAACCGTGAAAGTTTAAATCAGTCTTTCCACTTCCTTGTATAATTCTTGGGATGAGGTAGGTAGGTAAGTAAGTAGCCGTAAATTATAAATACATTTTTTATTAAATTTTTAAATATGTTTTACTGTTCCTAATCTAATGACAATTAATCTTAAGTTATAAATACTTAGTTTATTTATCTAGGTTTAGATTATTACAATTTATAAATTTTGATCATACTCCAAGGTCCACATGTAACCAGCCTTTGGGTCTCCACTCTTTTCCACTTCTTTTAGATTAGCTGATGACTTTTTGAGAATTTGTTGTATGGTCTCACTTAACTTTGGATCTGATGGCCTGAACACTTCGTTTCTAAGTGCTTCTGATCTTTTTTCAAAGGAACCACGTTTTCCAAATCTTTCGCGCACAAACTTTTCGTACAAATCTATCCCTTCATCGTCATAATCTTCATCATTATGCGCCGGTTTCTTTTTATAGTCTTGTTTTTTCTCATGAGCATCGTCATATTTGTAATAACCTCTATCATCATCATATTGAGGAACAGAAATTTCTTTAGGAAATTCGTCACTATGCTCATCACTGTAGTGATAAAATCTGTTTTTGTTTTTAGGTTTTTTCTTATTCAATTTCTTATAAGGAGAGCTTTCATAATTATATGACAAAATGTCATCGGGGAGTTTTATATCCGGTAATTTTATGCTGACATCATCAAATTTGAAATTTAACTTTTCGTCATAGTGCTGGTCTTTAGGTAATAAGGTATCTAGTGTCCCGTCTTTATCATTTTCGGAGTCCTCTCTTGGTGCCTCATTTTCTTTTTTACTTTCATCAGGTTTCTTGTCATGTTTGTAATTCAAAGGTATTCGCTCAAATTGTAGCTTTACGTTGCCATTTTGCTGTTTATCATTTTGCGCAACTTGTTTTTCTTTTTTTTCTCCGCTATCGTTTTCTTTTGCACCTGATAGATCCTCAACGCTGGTACGTTCTGAGTTCAATTCTGATTTAAGTGGTTTTCGTATATCAGTATCTATGTTTTCATCACTATATTCATTGCTATTACTTTCAGTATTTATTTCTACAACCGGTTTGATTTCTTCATTATTAACTTTTTGAATATATTCTGATCGAGGATTTTCCTTTTCTTTCGTTATTTTATCATTACCCGGCCTTTCTTCTTTGGAGTCGTTATTATCTTCATCATATATGTCTTTGGCTGATTCAATTTTACCATCTTTATCGACCTGTATTCTTTCATAACTAAAATCACCCAAATCTACATCTTGAATGCCTTTTGGAACGGCCCTATCTGAGTTACCAAAAGTAAGCTGCTTAAGATCATCTTTTGGTTTTTCATTTTCTTCATTGGATTCATCAGTAGAATCACCTCTGGTAGAATGCTTTGGTTGATCTTCATCGTCATTTTTACTTCTTTCAGAGTACTTTTCCCTAAGAGAGTCCCGTTCGTCAGAGTTTTCTTCAACTTCATCACTGTCAATATTTCTAGCATGAGCTGCAACGTGTTTTGAATTCCGTTTTTTATCTTCGCCACTTTCTTCACTTTCTTGAATTTCCCCACTGTCGGCATCTTTTGAAGGTGATTTGAGATCTTCACTCTCTAAACTTTCATTGTAATTATTAGGTGAAAGTGTATTTGAATCACGTGTTTTTTCTCTGTCATTGTTTGTTTCAATAGAGTCGTCACTCACATTATTAATATCAGATTTCTTTTCTTCTGAATTGTCATCCCTTTCACTAATATACGGTTTCCTTTCTTCTGAATTGTCATCCCTTTCACTAATATACGGTTTCCTTTCTTCTGAATTATCATCCCTTTCACTAATATACGGCTTTATTTCTTCTGAATTGTTATCTTTTTCTCTGCTATCATCACTGTCATCTCGTAGCGGCGGAAGTTTTTGGTTATCTTTCCAGCTTTCTTTATTATTTTCTTCGGGGTTCCTTGAGGGTTCATGTAATGTTTCAATATTAAAATCTGCTAAATTAGCACTTTGTATTGTGTTCTGCGTGAGTTTATGTATAGGTAAGATCGGTTCTCTCTCTCTGGGGCCATGTCTTGTTTCATAATTAAGTATTTCTGGGGCGCTGTTACGTCTTATATTATCTGGTGCAATAGTTAAAGATCGTCTTCTTCTTTTAAGACTGTTCCTGATGTGACCACTAGTTTTTACTGGTGCGTCGTCATTCTTACCACTTACGTATTGCATTACGGCATCTTTATCTGTGGTGTTGTTTAAAGCATTTGTAGAATCAGAGGAGTTCTTTGCTTCTTGAATTGTGTTTTTTATGCATTCACCAGTTGTATTATTCTCGTTACTGTTGCACAAAGTTTCATTAAGAGTTATTAGCTCATGATTTTGGACTTTTTCGGGCGATTCTGGGACAATCTCTTTAGGTTTAATTTCAAGAGTTTCATTTACATTTGACGTTTTATTGTTTCCTGGGACAATTATGGCCTCGGTTATATCCTGAAATATAATGTTATATATGTAAGTATGTTATATTGCGAAGTGAGTAATATTTAATAATTTGAGGAATTTTGACATGTCTTACCTGCGTATTATATAAAGGGGTAGTAAAACAACATATAATTTTCATATATTTTTATATTGTAATTCTTTTATTTACACAATAACTACATTTTTGTTGCATGCTTTGTTAACACAAATTACTCTGTTACTACAACTAATAAATAAGAAATAACAAACAGGGTGGAAACTAAACTTCTACTGTAGGTGCTGGTGCTTGTGGTTCAACTAGTACGTGGTCCAAAGCAAACGTTCGATTTTTTGACAACTGTATATGTATTAATATTCCTATAAAAATCGAAAACTGCTTCTGACTTTGACTTATATATGTACCTATAGGTAAGTCCTGAAACTTAGAGAGAGGCGAATGATACGAATACCGGTATTTGATTTGATAAACAGAATCACACACTTTGCTACAATAATATAAAAGTAAGAATTCTAAAAATCAGCCAAGCATGTCGGGCCATGCTCAATGTAGGGTTCCGTAGTTTTATATATAGGGTATAGTGCGGTACTTACGTAATTTACGATGCGGCGCTTACGTCCTTTTACTATGTGTTTTTGATTTATAACTCAAAAACGGTTGAACCAGTTTTATTCAATATAGTTTTCGTTGAAAGTACTTATTTGGCTTTACTTTCATGAATTTTAAATTTTTTTTTGGACTACCGGTTCAAAAGTTAGTTAAGTTAGTTTTTAAACTTTCGGAGCTATTATTTACAAAACTATTCGTTTTATCCAAAAATTGTTGTAGAAGACATATTTTTTTAAATATCTATCTAAGAACACTCCACATGATAGGGTTGAAGCGAAAAAAAAAATCACCCCCCCACTTCATGTGTACGGGGGGTACCCTAATAAAAGTATTTTTCCAGTTTTTATTCTACCACTTTATCGGCGTGATGAATGCACATACTTATACCAAATTTCAGCTTTCTAATATTAAAGATGCCGCGGACAGACAGATGGACGGCCATAGCGAAACTATAAGGGTTCCTAGTTTACTACGGAACCCTAAAAATCATGCGATCAGTTACACGATTGTTGTAAAGTGCCGCCTCTCTCCACGATTCAATACTAGTTAAGGTAAGTACCTACAGCTATCAAAATACATCCTTTTTGCCCAATAAAAATGTGCTTACGATTTAAATACTAAAATGCAGTTTTTAAGAGGTGATAAATATTTTCAAAAAATACATAGTACCTAGGTGAATCACAGAAAAAGATTTGACTTAGGTAAATAATCCCCTACCATAGATAGAGATATAGATTGAATAGATACACACTATACACAGCTATGTACCTAGGTACAATTGTTCATTATATATCGTTTTCTTCTGAAAATCATACAGAAAAAAAGTTATATACCTAGTCGGTCCTTAAGTTCTGTCACAAGGGTTTTAAGTGATAAAATATAATACAAAGCTTTTATTAAAAAAAAAATAGACCTGATTAGAAAGCTTATTTCATACAGATTAAAATATAATATGATTAACTTATAATCAAGATCGCGTATTTTATAGATCCTTGTAAACTTGAAGATTGTTGTCAGTCCCAAACACGCCGATGATTTATGAAAATTGTACTCCTTAAAAGTTGGTTAAGATCATTGTTAAAGTTGCCCAGAGTTACAAATTGTTATTTTTATGAAAGTAGATGATGAGGGCATATTTCAAAACCAATATCTAGTTGACATACAAGTCTGTGCTTCAGCTATTCTTCTCCTGAACCTCAACGTATCTTTCAGTTTTGAGCAAAACACGATGATTTTGATGCTATACATCAAGGTAGTCTTCCAAAATTGTGTATTCTTGTCAGTCAGACCCATGTTAATTATATATTAAAATGAAGGTAAAAGATCAAGCTAATGCAGTTTGCAAGACTGAAGCCTCTTAAAATTGAATAAAAATAATTATGGAACAGGGCGCGTGTTTTTGACGTGGTTTTTTATGGTGCTTTTTCGAACGTTACAGGGAATTGTGTAAAACTGCCACAACTATTTGCCTTCAATAATATCGTAAATTAATCAGTGTAAAATAGGCTTTTTAACCATATATTGAAATAGTAAGCAACCTCTAACAGTTCCTATTTTACCAGTCCAAACCCTAGGGTTTGTCACTAGTGACAGAACTTATGAACCGACTAAGTATTATGTTGATTTTCTGTACCACGTCTTTTTGCACTTTTGTAGCAATGCATTGATATAATTATTATTTCATTATATTAGATAACATGAACATGACTATTACTTGAGTATGTGTCGTTATTTATTGTAGGTATTTATATTATATTATAGTTTAAAATATATTTCATCTATAAAAATATGGCATTCAAGCAATTGGCTTAGCGCCCCTTAATTAATTTTGTACACGTTTAACTATTCTACGTATAAATAAGTCGTCTCAACAAGAACATGCGCAAGCTATAGATACTAAAACTACGGGATTTTGTGGTGATCCGGCTTGGACTTCATATTAGTATAATACATTATACTAATTAATTAATTATGATACATCATAAGAATAAAATAGGGAAATGGAGTTTTAAGCTTTTGTTCAATGACGTCACAAATACTTAATGAAAATAATGTACAAAAATTCAATGAACCCAAATTTGTTTAGATAATACTATACACGGTGCCCGTGAGCATTGCGAGAGATTTTAACCACGCATTTCTGAGGTCAAAAGAATGAAAAAACATTATATGACTTTTGTTGTAAAACGCCAAAAAAAATTTTTTTCTTTACTTTTTTTTTCACTTTTTTTGAATGCTGTTCTACATAAAAAGTAAATGTCATTAGAAAAAAGTAACGGAAAAAGTAAATTGCTACATTTTTTCTCGTAAAAACTAGTCCATGCAAAGTGTTTCTTAGGTCTTTGATATCAGTCAATAAGAGATGTCTAGACTATACCGGTGAGATCGCCATCAAAAAATCATTTTACACTGAGAAACAATTCAAAATGCAATTTTTTGTAAGTAGTATTTACTCTGAAACTATGGCGAATTTCGAAAAAGTTTAAAGGACATTTTGTTCTCTAAATATGATAATGAATACACTGTTAAAGTCTCTCGCAATGCTCACGGGCACCGTGTATAGAGAGCTGGTTTTAAATTCTACTTTTTCTATAATCGCTTATTTAATCAACTTTAGTCAAGATTTGATGAAAAATCAATTTCATAGATGACTTTCTTAAATATACAGTTTGAGACTTAAATATGAACAAAAAAAAAAACAAAATGGTCATAATATAAAATTTGGAATAGTTCTATTTATGGTGTTGATGATATATGTGATATCTGATATGTGTGTGTGTGTAGGTGCCTATCTTATCTACTTAACAACAGACTGATTACGTGATGACTATTACAACCTGGTCCCTCAATTCATTGCAGCAACTTTATCATCCATTCATCCATGATCATCCTTTATCTATGGTCCATCGCATTAAAAAAAAGACCCTGACTGACCCGGACTCAGTCATAATTACTGCAACAGAGTCAGGTGTAATTTTTATTGGTCTCTCCGTCGTTATTAGATGTAACGATGACGAGTATTATATGCAGTGAACTGCACATAAGTAGCTACTCCAACTTTGTTTTATTTCAGTTAAGGGTAAAATTAAGATGTAACAGGAAATCTTTAAGTTACTAAAATGAATTAAACGACCATGAATACACTAATTAATACTTGGTGCTCGAGACTACTTCTTGCCAAAGAACGGGTTGTGCGAGAAGCTACTCACGAACTGCTTAGCTGCACCGTGGAAGGGCGAGGGCGCGGGCTCCGCCCACTTGGAAAAGTCCATTGAGGGCATGATGCCACTTCGGCACGGTACTCGCGGATTCCTGGGAACAAATTTAATAAGGTTAAATCGAATAAGTATGAATAATTTAATACAACAAACAATTTTTTCTGAGAGGTCTAAATTTTATGAATTGGGGCTAAGTGTGTCGGAGAATTTTACTCTCCTACTTAATATAGAGGGCTGAGCGGTCCTACCACAGATAAGTCTAACAAATAGGTTTTTGACATCTAGAAAAAAAATTGTCCGCCATGTTTGGCGGCTGACAGCTATGACTGAATCAAAGAGTAGTAAGTATAGACTTGTAGTGATTTTCACTACAGCTTTTGGGACAAAAAAAATCTTAGGGATGTCATCTCCTGTTAAGTACTCAATGTTTTTGAAATTATTATTAAATACCGTATACATATAGTATAGTATCTATACGTGACTTACTTGAAGTTTTATTACAATGAAAAGTTATCTCGAGTTATCGGGTTTAACCGCTCAGCCCTCGATGTGTACCTACGAGAGGTATTACCTAGCAGACTCTTAGCAGAAGATACAATTTAGTCAATTTGAACATCATACCTTGCACTCTGGTCTCATAAGTAAAAAAATTAAGACAGTATTTTTTTCAGGCATGCTACACCCTTTAGGGTGTCCTCTAGATAATCGGTACTTACAATTCGTGATCCGGCAAGACCATGGGATAGAGCTGAACGGTGTCAATAATATCCGTGTTGTCGCAAATCACTCGCGCTAGTCGCGACTTTCTGATCTCCACCAGCTGTTCCGGGGTGAACGACGATGGCTGGTTCGGCAATTCAAACCTACGGAAACAAATCACGTTAATATACATAGACATATTCATTAGGGACTTTGAAAACAAAGTCAGCTCCTGAACTTACCAAAATCTGTCTCCTCTTCTCGAATATGAAAATTGTGTAGCGATGATACAGGCGAAAGTAGGCCCCAGCATTGAACCTGGCAACGGTCTTTCTGACACTCCTCCTGACCACAGATCAATATCGACAGGGTGCTCAAATATTTGTCCGTATTTGCTAATAGTTTCATTAGGCATAGACCCGTGAAGATCTTCAAAACTGTCGGCACCACCGAGGCCGCAGAACTTTCTGAACTCCATGTATCCGGGAATACCAAACTCTCGGCCTCTTTGCATGTTGAATGATACCAAGTCCATTCCGAAGCGAGCTCCGACCTTCTTGAAGAGATGGTTGGTGACTTCTTGTGTGATAGAGTCGTCCATAGCTTGCGCTACTTGGTTCATGAGTCCCATGACATATTCATCGAGAACGCCTGCTCTGTACAAGTCGTAAGGTCTTCGGATTAGATCGGACAGTCTCTTGGAAGCTGTAAAAGACGAAACATTAATTTGGCACAGTAGCAAGGAAACAAGTTCGTAATATGCTAATCTCTTAGTCACAGTAATTTACGATACCTAGTTATAACTTACCGATAAACTTGTGAGCCTTGGACCATCTCTCGACGGCTGTGGGCAGTAGTGAATGTCCAAACCGATATGCAGCAGAAGCGAAGGAATCGATGACGTCAGGGTTCACAGTTTTATCATATCCATCCCAAAAACCCTAAAATAAGACCTTCATTAGGGACAATGAAAATCACTTATTTTTACTTTTACTAGCAAGGTAGGATAGGTATGTTAAGATGGCTAATATTAGCTATAGAATGCCAAGCTAGTTAGTGTACCATGTTAGAATGTAGCAGTATGAATACTATACTACAATTATATTTATGATTAACTAGAGAAGAATAAGCACTGATGAAAAATGAGCCAGAATCCGACGTAATTCGTCACACATATAGAACTTTTTTTTACTTCTTTCTCCAGAACCAATCCGAATTTGTCCATAACGTCCTTTCCGAGCAGAATAGGCAAGAATTCGTTGTAAGTGATGTGCTGGATCTCAGCGATGTTGATCCGCCGAGCCTCCTGGTAGAGGGTCTCATCGTCCCAGTGAGGGTTCACTTCGGCCAGGGCCTTGGCCACGCGGTTGTGTTCTCGAGCCATGAGCGTGTGCATCACAGTCAACACTAGTTGCTCGTTTACTCGGATTTCACCTATAAAAAAGTTCAGGGTTTTGTACAGGACGTTTTATAATGCAAAGTGTACTCTAAGATCTCATTAAACTCTCTCAATATTGACTTAAAAATGGTTTTTTTTCGGTAAGGAAGAAATCTAATCTCTCGAAGGCCATATCATCAGGTCCAGTTGAAAGGAGTTATAATTAAGAAATCGCCAACAGTTGTATTCAAAGATAAAAAACCGGCCAAGAGCGTGTCGGGCCACGCTCAGTGTAGGGTTCCGTAGTTTTCCGTCCGTCACAGTAAGTGTCCCCACTTAAGAGTTAAAATAACACCGCCATGTACGATATGATATGAGCGTTCCACGTACAGCGACATCTATCGGCAAATTAAGTAAACTATTGCGCACGAGCTTAAAGTATGGAAGATGATTTTTATGGGATAATTCTTTATTGCGTGAACCGATTTTCACCGTTTTTGCTTTATTTGAAAGCACGTCATTTCATTGTGATTTTGTAGAATTTACAGATACAATAAACACCTGCTCATACGGTTAAATTACAAACTTAGTTCAGAAATTATTATGTAACACACATTTTTTTTAACTTCTGGAGCGATTATTTCCGAAAATATTTACATTATCAAAAAATGATTTTAGTAAATCCCTATTCATTTTTAAATACCTATCCAACAATATATCACACGTTAGGGTTGAAATGAAAAAAAAACACTCCCCACTTTACGTATAGGGGAGGTACCCTAATAAAACATTTTTTTCCACTTTTTATTTTACCACTTTGTCGGCGTGATTGATATACATATTAGTACCAAATTTCAGCTTTCTAGTGCATACGGTCACTGAGATTATCCGCGGACGGACGGACGGACGGGCAGACATGGCGAAACTATAAGGGTTCCTAGTTGACTACGGAACCCTAAAAAGAACGAAATGATTGTCAAGTAACCAAGGGCCTTGTACAAATAACTTACCAGCCTCAAAGCAGTACATGTTCTTGTTGGGCCTGGTGCAGCCCTCGTCAGGAATATCCAGCTTCAGCGGCAGCAGGTCCTTAAGGCCGTACTCCGTGAACACAGGGTTCATACGCAACAGACCTCCGTAGCCGGTACGAAGTTTTCTGTATTACAATGATAATTAATCAAATAATCAGTATAGGGATTAGAATATAAATAAGTAAACTTCCCAAGCAAATTCAGTGGCTCGAGTAGTTAAAAGGAATAATGAACAACGAAGATAGACTAACATAACAACGATAAATTTAAATATGCATTTAAAGAAAATATGGCTCGTGAAAATTTGTAATCTTGTAATCGTTTTTGAACAATGATAGTAGAATAAAATGAGTCTAATTAGAACATTAGTTAATAGAAAATCAAAGTCATCCGACAATAAAAACAATTAAAATAATACGCACCTAGCGAACTTATCAGTAACACCGTAGACAGTGTTACCGTCGATAGCGCCGGTCAGAGTGTTGAAGGGCACTCGGGAACCTGTAAAAAATAAATTCGCTTTAATTTAGTAGGTCTATGTATTTAAGTATTTATCTACATATCTATCTATTATATATATCGTCGTTTAGTACCCACAACACAAGCCTTATTGTCTTATTGAGCTTACCGTGGGATTAGGTTGATTGGTGTAATTGTCCCATAAAATTTATTATTATTTATTATTTAGTAGTTCTTATTAAATAAGTCTTACAATTCCTAAATTAAGATCCGTTTTGCTGCACATGTTAGATACCTTGTTCACTCTCATTAGGTACTGTGACTTTTTGCAAATGGCGCAGGTAGAGAATTTTAACAAAATACAAGTAAATAGTTTTCGAACAATCACTACTGTAAGATGAATAAAATTTCATGGAACAACCCAATAGTCGAATTATTCACCCACTCACCACCCACCCACAACAGTCTGTAAATAAATTCTTCTTATTTATTTATATGCCCTAGTTTCCTTAAAGTCTAGTGCTTTGCATATCTTAATAATCTCCGAGATTTTACGATGCTGTCATGTTACTTAAAAACCTATTAGGTCAATTAAGCATCCTGCTCCTTACGAGCAGTCTATCGACTTTAATAGCATTGCACACATCTAGTAAATGGCTCTAGTTAGTTGACTAACATATACCAGAATATATTTTCAAGATTGCTGTGCCACTACTTAAGACCAATATTAAGGCAAAACAAATTATAGCTTAATGCGCTGTGTATTTAAGTGACATAGAAATGTTTGCCGTTGTCTTAACCATTCTATCTTAAACTAACATCGTTATTTGTCAGTGTAAAATTACACTAAGTTTCTTACGGTAGACCCGAATACTGGGAGTAAGCTTCCAGTTTCACTTTATAATGTGCGACGCACGACTCGAGTGCGATATGGAATTTAAAGAAAGTTGATTAATTATTTCAAGGCATTGTGTAAATAGTCCAAAGACCACCTACTCTAAAGAATAGGCAAATGTTTTGTAGGAATACTTAAGACCGCCCAGACAACGTTAATTTTATATAGATCAATCAATAAGATTGGGTGCTATACGATATATTAAATTATAATATGACGATGAAAGTATGAAATCTCATAAAGAGAGAGGCATCATCTGAAAAGTGTAACCCAAGTAACCCTGACAGCATGTTGGAATGGTTACAATTTGCTTTCGCAAATGCTTCTTTTATTATAATTTATAATCATCCGACTTTCATGTTATTTAATAATCGAAATGTAGTTTAGGCTGTCATTTAAGAAATAAGTAGATAAGTTTTACGTATCAATAGTTCGCTTCGGTATGAAATGTCGCAAATAACCGCGAACTGACCGAGTTACCTACGTTGCTAAATCCACAACACAAATTGAGTTTATTTAAGCCGAATGTGGTTATTTTCCAATAAACATATATATATCGACTCTTCAAAATGGTTTACGAATTAACGCGGTATTTGACTTACTTTTGGTCAATCCGTGACATTTACATTATTTGTCTATATTTATCATATTTACTATCATATTTCATTTACATATTAATTATGTAAAATCGACAGGGCACATTTACTTACTAAACTAAATGTGCCTAATTTTACATAATTAGCCATAATAAACATCAAGTAAGAAGCTCTCATCAAATAGTCGAGCACACTTTAGGTTCCCGCATGCTCATGCTCCTATTCATGCTAAATATTATGTAGATTTAAATCAATCATAGTATCTGCATTGCACTCGATATAACACAGATCAGTACCGGAGGTAAGTAATTAAGATATTCAACGTGGGATGATGAATGTTGACACCGCGATCATGAAGTGGAAAACAGAAGTGACCTTTGTCGACCGGTCGGTTGAGTCTCCTAAGTAGGCTGTCGAAATAAGTTTACCATTGCAATGTTACGACACTTTATAATTGATGGCGGTAATTGGCCTTAAACATTAGTACCTAAACTATCGTTTATGATACAAGATTTTTGGTAAGAAACATCCGGCGCAACACAAACAAATTCTGAGCGTAATTATTTGGATCAAATTACCAATTTTAGTAATAAAATGTATAGAAGACATTTGTATTACACAATTAATCGTTTTATTGATTATCCTAAAATATATTTAATGTAAATGAATCTGAGGCTATTTATAAAAATAAACCTCCAGTAAGTTATTAATTACACAGGGGTCTAGGGCGTTAACATCTAAATATATAAAAGAAGAAACTGACTGACTGACTGACTGATTGACTGACTGACTGACATATCAACGCACAGCCCAAACCGCTGGTTCTAGAGATTCCAAATTTGGCACGTAGGTTCCTTATAAGGTCTAGGGATGCACTAAGAAAGGATTTTTCAAAATTCTTCCCCTAAGGGGGTAAAATGGGGGTCCAAAGTTTGTATGGCGAATCAAGATTTGTTAGACTATTTTATTCAAATCTTCACAGAAGTATTCCTAACGATAAATAAGTAAACACGTGTTTCAGGTTTTTTGAAAATTCAACCTCTAAAAGGGGCAAATGTGGTCACAAAGTCTGAAAATCAACATGGGTATTGTATCCTTTTTGAGTACCTATAGTGCGCGGGCGAAGCCGCGGGAAAAGGCTAGTTGATTTATAAGATATTGAGATCTTACGAAATACAAGGGCCCTGGTTCCCTAGTATCAGATAAATTACAACGGGCAATGACCTGACGTGGAACGTGGAATGTAGAAGTCATCGTCGTAGTCCCGTAGGGAAGGCTTTCTCGCTTCACTACGTTCCAGATGTCAAGGCCACTTGCAGCACTGCCCAGGATTACCTACTTCAGTAGAAATAAGTCTGTGATACATATTTGGTAGAGTTCTTACCCAGACGGCAGCCAGGTCTCGGCGACGGGAAGGCCCTCACGAAGTCTATACACTTGACGCCGAATAACCGGTAGAAGTAATCGTCATCAGGAATGATGATCTCGTTGCAGTACGGATGCTTCTGGTGCGGGGGTCGCTTGCAGCACTCCTCGGGGTCGTTACGGTTGCGGGGGTCTGAAGGGCAAATAATTGGTGTAAGTATTGTGTAAACCTTAGTACCTCCTAAATTGAAGGGCTTTGTGTCCTGATTTAAAACTGATTAATGTTAATTCGTCAGTACGATAGATAGTTGAGGCAGATAACGTTTTTACTTTTTCTAATGGCTTTTACGTAGGTAATAGAACACGCACCTTAAAAGATCGTAGAATGACATAACATACTCGTATTCATATCATATGTATCATTAGCGAAATATGGTTGGATACAATGCATAATATTATTCATAATAAATGAGCGCTATGATTGATTAAATCATGATTAAGTACGTCAAATTCCGCTAGACAGCAGTGTGCTTGTAAGAATGTTGTCTTGTTGCATGAACTGGCCTAAGGCGATGACCATGAATGTCCACCACTATAAAGAAAGCCTCCGGGGAAGCTTTACAGGGTCAGGATATTTGCATGCTGCTATGTGAGATAAAAGAAGATCGTGACCTGTGTATCCGTGAGTGTTCCTCTAGCACTTAAAATGAAAATATGACTCACCGAGTGGCGTCCCAGTGAGTGTGTAGTCGTGATCCATAAACTGGCCCCAGGCAATAACCATCACGGTACCAGCGTGGTCGTGGAAACCTTCATCAGGATGCATGGTTCGCGACACCACGCGAGACAGAGGCAGGTCACGACCCGTGTGAGAAATTCGGGGAGAGTTGATCCCGTCGGAGAACAGCGGGCCAATCAGTCTGAAAAAATAATATAGCAAATTATAAAATGCTACTGAGCTTGTTAAAACCGTTATAGTCATAAAAAATGAGGCCTTCTCTTATCTTCTTATTATATACTTCCTAAAACAGCACTTCATGTGGAATGCTCCAGGTTGCTACAGACAGAGCACGTCCATCTGTCCACCAAGAGAACATCGGGGGCACAACTTTTGAGGTCAGCTTTAACGTCTCGTCTTGAGGAGAGGCAGCCCTTTTCTACCTTCATAATTATCTTTATAGCACCCGCACTCACCTCTGGAATGGCGCATTGATGGCGCCCCACGTAGGATGGTCCAGATTGTTGCAGAGTCCATCCAGCCGCCGATATTTGCCGGCGCGGCACTCGACGTGTGAAAACACTGGTGGGCACACTTCTCGAATAAGTGTCCGTGACGTATCGATGAGAGGGAGTCCCTTCTCGATCTCCTCGTATGTTAAACCGTATCTAGAAATCAGAGATTAAGTTCGATTATAATATTTATAATTTAGCAAATAGTACTCTAAATTTGGACACTCCTACACACACGCATACACTAAGACGAGTCCTTAACTGTATCTGTAGTTCATCTGATAGAAGATTCGCGTCTACGGCTTCCCTCAATTTTTCCCACTACTATTGTTTTTCCCAGATTCTCATAGTTGCTTCCTTGACATAATTTGGACTAATTATCACAAAGAAGATATTTTTAAATGTTTTTATATGAATTTATATCGTAATTTGTGTTGACATTATAATTAGTCTCTTACCTTTCAAAAACAGATAAGATATTCTTAAAATTCAATGACATAAATTAATAGTACATTACTTACCAAGGACTGTAAAAGAAAGAAAGCCCGAAATCGCAGGTATTTGTGACCCGAGCCGCAGGCGAGGGTTGTAAATATGCGATAGAGGGCTTTCTTTTTTACTGCCCGTGGTGAGTACACAATTTTACGTCTCCACCTGGCCATAATGCGAGTTTTACCGTACGCGTAGCGTGCGGTAATACTCACATTATGGCCAGGTGTGACGTAAAAGATATTTAACTTACAAAGTAGCATCGTTGCCATTCGTATTCGATACCTATTTGAAATGCCAAGTGCCAAGGTTTGCCGTTTACTTGGATTCGTAGTAATAATTTATAAGAACGTGTAAGAACGTACTGATTTGTTAATTAATTTTTAAGTGTAACATTTAAGTTACGCGTGAAAGTATTTAAAGGAATGCGCTTTAATTTAATTTAAGTTTAATTTAATGTTAAACCGATCTTGAAGATTACCACCTCCTTTAATGACTAAGTATTTGTATTAAGCATCGCAATTAACATTCACTTTCAGTTGGTTATATTAGTAGGGCTTGCAGCAACGAATTATATTTCGAGTGACTTTGTGGATTTTAGTGTGGTCAATAAATGATTTTAGATGGAATTCTCGAAAGCAGAATGTTTGACTTTGGGACTTTGTTAAAACTGGTTAGGAGATAAAAACACGAGGGGGGAAGGCAATGAAGGTTCCTATTGTTTTATTACATAATTGAAGGTAATAAAATTCTCTACAACTTTCAAGAACTCACTTTTTACCTAATACCTACTCATAATTGTCTAGATATGAGCTCCGAAAAACGGACGGTTTCCTACGATTCTTGTCATAATACATATAAATCTTTAAAATCTTAAAACAAATTAAATTGTGCCAATAAGTTCGCATACACTTTAGAATCCTTATATATTTTTTTACAAATTGTTAACTACTGAAATCTGTATTTTCTCAAAGGTACTAATACTTATACAAAATGTTCCGTTGAATAAGAATAACTCGTTTTGCTAGCTGACTACTTCTTTTGACTCAGCCTAATGCAGTATAAGCACTGCTTAAATGGGTATTTCAGATGCTCTATAACTGATTAAAATGTCCCGATTCTATAATCATGCAGAATCAAAGGTATGTAAGAATATACAAATTAACTTATACAAAACTGGGGAATCGAGTGGCCGTTTGCTTTTCTGCAGTTTACGTTTGTACTTTTTGGGGTTCCGTAGTCAACTAGGAACCCTTATAGTTTCGCCATGTCTGCCCGTCCGTCCGTCCGTCCGCGGATAATCTCAGTGACCGTTAGCACTAGAAAGCTGAAATTTGGTACTAATATGTATATCAATCACGCCGACAAAGTGGTAAAATAAAAAGTGGAAAAAAATGTTTTATTAGGGTACCTCCCCTATACGTAAAGTGGGGAGTGATTTTTTTTTCATTTCAACCGTAACGTGTGATATATTGTTGGATAGGTATTTAAAAATGAATAGGGGTTTACTAAAATCATTTTTTGATAATGTACACTCGCGATCAAAAAAATCGACTCAAACTAATTTTTAATTTCATCGTTTAATATCTCAGGAACCAATCATGAGATCAAAAAAGCAACGGTACCATTTTAGAGCTAACAGTGTCAGCTTTCAATACGAGCATGTTTTTCAGGCGAAAAATTTCAGTTCATGAAAACAAGCTAGCATACCAAGGAGGTGTAAAATTTGGGTGCAAAAATGACCTTAACAACGAAAGAAAAAACATTTTCATGAACGAATAACAATTTATTTTTATCTTTAATACCTGGTGTTACCACCAAAAACCTTTTTCACACATGCCATGCGTCTCTTCATTGACCTTATCAGCTTCCTGATGGTATCCTGGGGGCATGCTTCCCACTCTTCGACCAAAGCTTCTTTCAGGGCCAAAATTGTCTCCGGAGCAGGATTGCGAGCTCGAACCTTGCGTTTCAGGTAATCCCATAAGTGCTCGACAGGATTTAAATCAGGACTCAGAGGTGGCCACTTCAGAGTCGGGATGCCAACTGCGTCAAGGTACTCCTTTGTGACGCGGGCGATATGACAAGGGGCGTTGTCTTGCATGAAATGGAACCCCTCGTCAAAGAACCCGGCGTAGGGGACGACATGGTCTTGCAGGATGTCGGTGATGTACCTGTCTGCATTCAAACCACCGCCTCGACCCCCGCCATCAACAAAAACCAGCTCGGTCCGCCCCTCCATGGAAATCCCCGCCCACATCATGACGGAACCTCCACCGTAGGCGACTGTTTCAGCGAAGCAACACGGGGCGAACCTCTCCCCAGGTCTTCGGTACACCCGTCCTCTTCTGTCGCTGCCATGGAGACACACTCTGCACTCGTCGCTGAAGAGTACGCGGCTCCATTGGTCGTAAGTCCAATTTTCGTAGGTCGCCACGAGTTCCTTCCGAGCGTCCCGATGCCTCTGAGTCAGTTTGGGCCCAGTAGCAGGACTTCTTGGGGTAAGGTTGGCTTCCTTGAGTCTCCGCCGAACTGTTGAGGTGCTAACAGGCACAACCCGGTTACGCATCAGGTCTTGCTGGATGGCAACAGCGGTACGGTGGCGATTACGAAGACTGGAGGTGGCGATGAAGCGGTCTTCCCTCTCCGATGTGCACCGCTGACGGCCAGATCCTTGTTTCCGTTTCAAGGTTCCAAACCGACAAAACCGACGATAAACTCTGGAGACAGCAGACTGGCTTAAATTCAGCTGCTCAGCAACAGAACGCTGCGAGAATCCTCGATTCACCAAGGTGACGACTTCGGTGGCTTCAGCTTCGGTGGTATCCATTTTTCGAAGGTGATTCCGGTGTAAGATTGCGAGGAGATGTGCACTGGTCAACTTCTGATAAGCGAATGATAAGAAATAACCGGTTACACCGGTTTTTATTGGTCTCAAGAGGGCACAACTCGTGCATATCATAACCATGTAAAATGCCATTTTGTACAAAAACTGCGATAACCTAAAAACTACGCAACTGAGATCGATGTCTTTTACTGTTTTTTGTAGCTGAATAAATTCGTAATAAAATTGCATTCAAAGTTTTATTAAAATATTTCCCGCTTTCCGGAAATACGACCAAAAGTAAAAAATGTTGCTTGAGTCGATTTTTTTGATCGCGAGTGTAAATATTTTCGGAAATAATCGCTCCAGAAGCAAAAAAAAATGTGTCCCCCCCCCCCTCTAACTTTTGAACCATAAGTTTTAAAAATATGAAAAAATCTCAAAAGTGGAACTTTATAAAAACTTTCTAGGAAAATTATTTTGAACTTGATAGGTTAAATAGTTTTTGAAAAAAAATTACAAAATAATTTCTGAACTAAGTTTGTAATTTAACCGTATAAGCAGGTGTTTATTGTACCTGTAATTACTACAAAATCACAATGAAATGACGTGCTTTCAAATAAAGTAATATCGGTGAAAATAGGTTCACGCAATAAAGAATTATCCCATAAAAATAATCTTCCATACTTTAAGCTCGCGCGCAATAGTTTACTGAATTTGTCAATAGATGTCGCTGTACGTGGAACGCTCATATCATATCCTACATGGCGGTGTTATTTTAACTCTTAAGTGGGGACACTTACTGTGACGGACGGAAAACTACGGAACCCTACACTGAGCGTGGCTCGACACGCTCTTGTTTGGTATTAGCTTGAGCTCCGTCTTGTTTGAAAATGGTTCTCCAACCAATGGTTCCCTATGGGGCCTTATTCTAACTTTAAAACCCGTATAAACACGATCAAACTTCAATATAACTCCAATGCATGAACAACGCAGTACAGCTACGGCATAGGTTAACATCTGAATCAGAAATATCAGAATTTGCTTGAGAAATATTCCAACGCAACTCCAATACAACTTCAATATTGGTTGATTGTTTGTTGTTTGTTATGTTTGAGATAGGTCGTGTTGTTAATGTATTGTTAATGTATTTTAAAATTAGAATCCGGCACCTGGAGTCTGAGAACATAAACCTCATAATTCGGGATGTTTTCCATACAAGCTACTCGCAACCAAACGTTTTGAGCATTGTGAGGCTGCTCTAATTCAATGATGAGTTACTCATCAGAAAATAAACTCATTCATGCTCCCAGGAAAGTATCGTGTTGGATTCTATCGTGTACTCTGATTTTCTCGATTGCTTCGGAAATGTCATGAACTTATCGAAAAATCAGCAGCCAATCTGAAAATTTTTAGGGTATCTAGAGTTCTGTACGCAGTATTTTGAAAGTGGAACTTGGATGTCATACCTACATCAAACGTGAAGTTCATGACATTTCCGAAGCAATCGAAAAAACCAGAATACATAATCCAAGTCAATACTTTCCAGGCACACAGGAATGAGTTTGTTATCTGACGAGTGTAAGTCATTGAATTAGAGCAACCTCACAATGCTCAAAACGTTAGGTCGTGAGTAGCTTGTATAGAAAACATCCCAAATCATCAAGGTTAGTGTTCTTAGACTCCAGCCAGAGGGAACCATTGGCGGTGGTGCAAAATTTCCTTAAGTATATCTCTCGATCTATATCGGTATTTTTTACGCTAGGGTCCTGTGTCTTTAAGTTGGATTATTGATATTCAGTTGCTTCAAAGGCCTAAAAGTTGCCCTAATTGCTACACCTGTTACCAACATTTTACCACATTTAATCTTAGACGACGTTTTAGAGGTCGTCAATTCAGGCTGGAATTTGTATTTAATGTGTACATTTTATTTGGCTTTAAAATTTACAGTATAACCGTTATAGCCATATATACATTTATGGTAATGAGTTGCAATACACGACTTGTAATAATAATTAATTTATCAAAGCGTATTATATCGAGGTCAAAGACAAATATTTGGTACTCAGTTCAAGGTTGCGCATATAAATGAAGATTCCAAGCACTATACTAGCGGCGATAGAATTAAGACAGTTAAATACTTAATTGCATTAATTTGCAGTGTGTACGAGGGCCGTATTCCAGTCCAACTACAATGTATTAACCACGTACCATGGGGCCGTATTCTAACTTTAAAACTAGTTTAGATGCGATCCAACTTCAATACGAATCCAATGCATTAACTAGGCAATACAGCTAGCGCCTAAACGTTTCAACATAAATATCAGAATTAGCTTGAAAATTGTTCCGATGTAACTCCAATACAAATATTTGTTCCCATTACTAGTGATACGCTTAAGCTTAAGCTTTCCTCTTATTGTCTTAAGACAATAAGAGGAAAAATGGCGAGTATCAAAAACCCCCGACGACATAGCACGATATTTAAAACTACAGATGTGCAAGTTGCGGAAACTTTCCATATAATTGGAAATATTCTCGGAAATTTCTAGAAACTTTCGTAAGAAATATAGGAAAAAGGGAAATTTAAGAAATTGAAAGTTTCAAATCCCATACAAAAATGTGAGAATATTCCGAAATTTTCATATGTGGAAATTTTCGCAATTTTGGAAACTTTCCGATGGCACATCAGTATTTAAAACTAAAAAAAAACGAAGTTATAGTATTCTTAAATTCAATATAGTCACTATGAATAGTAACCTTCTTAAATATCAGCTGTCTTCTAACTAATTCAAATGACTCATTACGTCTTTGAAAGTTAAATTAAAGATCAATCCATTATACAGAAGCCGTGTGACAGGTTTTACCGACAATAGACTTTAGGTCTGCCGTGCCCTAGAAACGTAAATCACGCGGATGCAAAAATCGTAGTTACCCAGTAACCTTCGAGATGATACGCAACGGTAATTGTAGATACAAATAATACCAATTAGTTGATCTGTACTATCACTGTACTGACCTTGTCTGGATGGAGGCGATGCGTTGTCTAATAATTTTGAAATATGTAATTTCGGCCAAGCTTTGAACTTAACTGTACTTGTACATTTTAGAAAATGTATATCTTCATTTGTTGTTTTTAAATATTAGGCAAAATTCATATTTTTTTTCTTTTCAGTGTAATCCCCATATATTTGTTATATATCCCCATAATTTTACTACATTACATATGGATTGACGAATGGAATGACAAAAACTGCGACAAAACAACGGAATATTGTTCTTTTCAGATTATCAATAAATACCTATAACCTCGAATACCTGAATTAACCTGAAGAAAAAAATCTCGGAACTACCCGCTGATAGTCTTTTTTTCCTAATTGATATATTTAATTTCTGCAATATAAAACATCAACGACATACATTATAGGTATTACGTATATTACGTATTACGAATATTGCTTTATAGTAAATGAATGAATATGTAACAACACAAACATTACAGCGTAACTAGGATTTCCGGTGATTAAGGAACAAGTAAATTAAAATCAATAGGGTAGGCCGCATTCCTCATTTTTGAGGTTAGGCAAAGTACTTCATACCTTTGAGGTCGTGACACGCTTGCCCTTCGGAAGAGTACGTTCGAACGCCGTAGACATGAAATCTAGATTACGGTTCTTTATATGCAAGGCTTATGGAGCTTTGGCCATCAATCTCAACACGTCGTGAAGACGTGTAATTTAACGCTCGTCCTTAATAATAATTTAGTGAACTGACTGCCTATGCGATATGCTATGCTATATGCCTAAAGTGTTTATTTAAAAGAATATTGAGCTACATACAGCTTTATTTATTGAGCTAATGTGTTTAACAAATACATATGATATTAAGACCATTTCTAGTACAAGTTGTATTGTACTTATAGTCCTACAGTCAAGAACAGAAGTAGCGAAGCAACGATAAAATTAAAAATTCTAAACGAACCTTTATCGTTAAGACAATAAGATCGTGAGCATTTTGAATACCGCATTTCTACTGTTGACTGTACACCAGTTACACCACAACCAGTATATGTCAACCAGCATTCTGCGCAACTCATATTATCCAGTCCTAAGTCACGAAACTTTTTCAATAAATAAAACTCACCTTTTCAGACGTAATGTTGTTCTAGCCTACTTAGTTTGAAATACAAAACGTTACGTTCCTTAGGTACGCAGTTAGTAAACCAAAACATCCATTTCAAATTAGTGCGCGTACTTTTAATGTAATCGGTATTATAAAAGGTTAATTACAGCGTCATTACGCGTCTGAAACCTAGCTTCCGGCCAACTCAGTGCTGGTATGGCGATCGCGATGACATTTTGCTCCGCTCACTTCAAAGGCCAATTTGCAAGACATGTTACAATGACACTTAGATCAAGAATCAACACCTACAGTCCGACATTTAAGTAGCGTATGTTCTAGACAATACTCCATTATTTAGGCGAAATGGCTAAAGGTATGTTGATGGTTACTTTATCTAACACTTGGTTTTTTTCGAGGCTAATGCCGCATATTGAGGAAAAAACTTACTTACTTCCGCTTGTAAATTGTCACTTGCAGCTATATTAAATAGGCCATAGGTTGTTGGACACTTCTATCAAGCCAAGCTTCTTTTATCTTTTTTATCTTTTAAAAACGTATAAACACGATCCAACTTCAATACAACTCCAATGCATTAACAACGCAATACAGTTACGGCATAAACATCTGAATCAGAAATATCAGAATTTGCTTGAGAAATATTCCAACGCAACTACAATATTTACAACTTCAATATTGGTTGATTGTTTGTTGTGTCAGAGTTATGTTTGAGATAGGTTGTGTTGTTATTGTATTGTAATGTATTTTAAAATTAGAATCCGGCACCAGGCCCATGGTAAAGTAAAATTGCATTGTTACAGAATTTACGTAGATATGCTAAATTAACGACCTCCTAGCCTAGTCGGTAGTGATAGTCACCCTAACTATGTAGCGAGAGGTCCCGGGACTCCCGGGTTAAAAATTCGAATCCTGGTCAGGGCATTTATTTGTGTGTTTATCACGGATATTTAATTTTGTTCTTGAGTTATGGATGTTTTCTTTGTATTTAAGTATTTATCTATAGCTATCTAGTATATACATATGTCTTCGCCAAGTACCCACAACACAAGCCTTATTGAGCTCGATGTGTGTAAGATTGTACCATAATAAATATTTGTTTATTTCTAAAATTAAACCAGCGATGTATTCGCAGAATGTTAGGAAAATAATTTAAATTAACTTTGTAAATTACACACCACGTTGAAATTCTGATCTCTCACAATAATTATGTGTCTGCAGTATATTGTATGACTTGAAACAGGTCAGTCTGAATGGACCCCGAGTCTATTGGCAAACTAATTCCAACTCACGTCTTGTGGCTTTATCATTCAAAGTGTGCGCGTGTCTATTAGCTTTTACGTATGTTTTGACATGTGGTCAGGGCTGTCATTCCAGTAGCTCAATAGGATCAGGCCACATAACAACTAATATAAGACTTCAACATCTGTAGGTAACAACTCTTCGTAATTGGAGATTGCGCTCATACTGGTTTTTCTGAAGAGTTCGGTATCTTGTGGTGTAAATAAAATAGCTCCAGGTCCGGGTCAATCAGCTCGGAAACTTTCAGTGTTCGCTCCAGTAAAGTTCTCTGTTGTTATTCAATTGTCAGTCATGACCGACAATTTATATTACAAGAAAACAATAGTGATAAGGATCAAAACGTAATGTCAAGCTAATACTAATATGTTTACGACGAACGCATTTAGATGTGTAAAGGAATTTCAAGGTAACATGTATAATGAATGCTTTTAGTTATTAATCCTTGCTCTTACCAGTGTCTAATCTTCAATTACATTTTTGCAAAGACATCTTGCTTTGTGATTAGTCTTTGTCGTTAATGGGTTGTCCAGTGTCCAGGATATATAAGACGTTTGGTTTAAGAGAAGGAGGATTGACCTTCAAAGCCGGTTTTATTGATCTTTTTAAATTGAGCCACACAAGAATAATGAGAGCAATCGTTTATGTAAGGTCATTTGCAGTTCCGTAACGCTGGACTATCCGTCTTCATGCTCTTTATAGACTTTATGTTTATTTATTGTTGCTGAGTGAGCTGACTAAACTTAACATTTTAACAACATAATCAGTGATAGGAATAGTCAGAGAGTATAAATACCTAAACCTAGTAGAACAGAGACAAGAATTGGGGACTTACTTGCGACAAAATTTTTTCAAGTGGGAATTCCCGTGAAAAGTAAAATAAGTAATAAAATTTTTATATTTCTTGCCCGAAGGTATTAAAAATTCAGTAGTACAAAACTGCAAG
The DNA here is from genome assembly GCA_947086415.1 of Pammene aurita. NCBI lineage: Eukaryota > Metazoa > Arthropoda > Insecta > Lepidoptera > Tortricidae > Pammene > Pammene aurita. Next base: position 40,568,789 of record OX352291.1, read on the forward strand.
TTATTACTGGTTTACAAATAATAATAATAGAACAATTACATATTTTAACTTGTAAACTAGTAATAACTTGTACTTTTGTACTACTGTTTTTTTTTTATAATATGTTAAAAAACAAATATGAGAATTGATGAAAAAAAATTTTTTCGCAAGGAAGTCCCAATTCTTGTCTCTATTCTACTAAATTTAGGTATTTATACTCTGCCTATTCCGATCAAACAATAATGATTAAACAATATAAAAAGGAGTGAAACAAATCATAATCGTTGTATATAAAAACGTGAAAAACACATTCCTCATAAAAACTCATTATGGGTTGTACATTTTGTTGCATTTCGTAAATATACGTTTTAAAAAAAAAGGTATACTCGTATTGTAATTTATAAAAGAACTTAGAAATTGAAAATAGATGTCATATACTTTAGAAAAAGTGACCAAACCCTCCGGTGTCCGAGGCCAGATTTGAACTGGCGTCTTCAGCTTTTCGGCTTTTCTAAAGGTTGTCTGGAAGAAATCGCTCATTAGCGATAAGACCGCCTGTTGTTACCTCTACCTAAATTTATCTAATTGTAAAATTTGTGCTTGTAACTGTATGAGGTGTGCAATAAAGAGTATTTATTATTATTATTAATCTAAAGCTTGCCAAGAATCAAGATGAGCATATCAAAACAGTCCAAATCACATGACTCGCGAGGCGTTAGGTAAGTCACGGCCTTACGTAACCTCAACTATGACCTGCATCATCGTATTAACTAATACGGACGAACCATCGCAAGGTTTTTGCAATACTGTAATTACAAGTGAAAATTTATCGTAGTGTGGTATTTAGTCTTTTGGTTTGTTAGTTAGGTATTATACAAGCGCATTGTACTAACAGTAGCACACTTACATAAACATTAGGAAACTTAATCTGTTTGCAATTAAATTTACTATTGGTCAATTTGCAACTATGCTAATGTTAGGGTTTAATATTTAGTTTCACCAAAACAAATATTTTGATAAACCATGAAGATCGGAACCACAGAAGAGATAATATCGGAACGTGGCAACGATATATTATGGACATATTCGAGCCTACGGCACTTGATCCATAAGGGAATACCTATTTTTTACTTTCCGGCGAACTTATAATTTATTATTTTCTTCTCGTTAGATAAGTATTATATTGTATCATATCATAATATCATACCCTCTTAATTGTATCATACCAAGGATCAAACTTAGCTACTTTCATTTTCAAGTAGGTAGTAATCGTTTAGTTGGAGTTGGACACATTTTAAAACACCTACAATTATTTAAAATTCAAGCAGAAAAAGAAATAGTTTAGATATTTTGTTCCATACTACAAGTGAAAGATAGTGAATAGCGCAATGCCTAAATTATTCTAGGTATGGTATTATATGATACGAGAAAGTAAAAGGCTCGACTTACGTTCTTGCCAAGCTGATTGAAATGTCAAGAATTAGCTCGCCCACACTGGCATGGTCCTCTGGCTTCCAGTCACCTTTAGGCTGTGCCACCACTGCAAAATAGAGTTTCAAGAAATTAACGATCTACATAAATTACAGACCTAAATAAAGTTCGATAATAATTTCAAAATGTGTTAGAAGTAGACGATTTATGAATTTTGTGTTCGAGTTATTCGAAGTAAAGGCTGTTGGCTATTCGAAGCAAAATCTACATCGCATCCAATAGCGGTACAAAATTTCGGTTATTTAGTTTTTTGTTGTCCAATTTATCTGTATCAAAGTAGGTATTACTTACGAATACGTTTTCGTGCATCCAAATAGGCTTGGTTGACAGCTTCATACGTGATGCACGTGTGTTGACCCTCGTAGCCGCTGTAACAAAAATGGGATTTTAGTCGAAGAAGATGTCGTTTATTTAAGGAACGTGTATTTGGCTTTTGGTGACAGATTATTTTTAACGTGGGTCCATATTGCGAGTAAAAATTAGAACGGACCGCCTAAAAATGTGATGATCCACACGCAGAGCGTGATGGGCAGGTTTGTGGAGTGGATTTACCAGAAAAGGAACTTATTGAAAAGTCAGTCAGTGTGGTCTTTGTAATATAGTTATTCACCATAAGTTGGTACTGCAGTGTTTACATATTACTCATCTCATGTGAACCGCAAATCTGAGCTTTAAGATCGAAACATTTGTAACATTGCTACCGTATATAACATACTAATTTCTTAACTCTGTAGCTTACTACTACACAACTGGACCGGCAATCTGGACGCGGGTTTGCTATCCAGTGATGTTCCAGAGTTCCTTACTGTTTTTTTTTGTAATGGACATCTGTTTCCAATTTGTGGTTCTAAACAACTATTTAAGTTTAAAATAAGATTTTTAGAGTAAACTTAATAATGTAAATAGGTACGGTACGCCTGTTATTAATTTGATAGGTAGGTTTGATATCGATGACATGTAAATATTCTCCAAATATCTCTACTTACAACCGTTGCGTTACATTTCACACAGTTGTAACTAGGTCACCGTTACACGAGGTATAACTGACAGGGAAGTATCAAAAACCCCGAGGTTTCAGAATATGTCAATCACATGGGCAATTTAATCTTACTCGGGGTATAGACTTACGGTAATTGGCAACATATCTTGTATCTGTGCGTACTCGTAACATAAACTGCATTTAGCTCGTGTGTGATAGCGATCTTCGTATGATTTGTTAGGTAAGTCCACAAACATGTTGAAGCTACATATTAGGTTTCATAAAGTGTTTCACAATGTTAAAGTATGTTATAACTATTGAGTACAAATATTAATTTTGTAAAACAAAATTTATTTTTATAAACCAGTTATTAAAAAGTGCCAAAAATATCTAAATACCTGTTTTAGTAGTAGTACCGATAGTTGACTACTATAATCAGCTGTAACATGTACGAGTAGGTATGGTCTAAGAGCTGGCCACGTCAGATATAACACAATAATGAGAGCAATGACACCTATCTAGTTAGACTGCTTTACCATCCTTATTGCTAGATCCGGGCATCTGGCAGCTTTTAATGGGTGGATGTCAGAGTGACAGACCAACAAAGTTTTTAAGTTGGAAAAAAGTAATACCAAAATAGGTGAAAAATTCCAAAGTTGTGTAATTTATAGAGGACAGGGCCTATATTTTAACATTAGATTAAAAACCATTGTCTATTATTGCGGAAATAAAAACAGTAGGCGACTAACTAAAAATTGCATTTTACATAATTTGGCACTACTTTCCCCCAACAAAACCTTCTGGATATGATATAACCTAATTAATTACATAATTTCCCATAATATTTAATTAAACCCAGAACTCTAGGATTTGTTTTCTTTAAGTTATTTGCATTCTTTAACCTCCACCACTTTACAGCTGCCAGATGTCCGGATCTAGAAATAAGCATAGTATAGCAAACTAACTACATGGGTTTCGTTGCTCTCATTATTGTGTCATATCTGACGTGGCCAGCTCTCCGTCTAGTATGGGAACGTGTAAACGCTGAAAGTTTTTATAAAACGTGCCGCTCCTTAAGCCACTGACTTGGATAAACAAGAAAATTATAAAGAAAGACACTTACTTACTTACTTTACTTACTTACCCACTAAGTGAGCCTTTTTTCCCAAAAATCAACGCCTAGTTAATACATTTGTGAAACTAGAGGAACCTTACGGAGAACAAAAATATTCTAGTTAAATCAACGGCAGTGTTAGTAGTATAGGTAAAGATGCGTGAAATCCAGCATAATTTTTACGGCATTATGGGGGCTTCCGGCAATAACGTGGGAACTTGACGTCTCCGTAACAAACTATAACAACGTTACGACATCTACTACTTAAAGCTAAACAGTGTTATCCGTGTTAAATCCATTTTCGATGTCGAATTCCAAGTTAACTTTCAGTTAGTCCTAATTTTCTGTTAATTTCCAAAGGTTTCCGCTTCCCAAAGGTTGTCTGGAAGAGATCGCTCTTTAGCGATAAGACCGCCAATTGTTTTGCCTCTGCTTTTTTGGTGAGTTTTTTGAGGTGTGCAATAAAGAGTATTTATGTTATGTTATGTTAATTTAATGTTTAGTTAACAATATCGTTTAAAATGTAATTTGGGGATCAATGTTACTCTGCGTCGGTAGGAAACAACTTAGACAACCCTACACGTGATCCCTGGGTGGTGCTTAAAGAGTAACAAACTTGGCAGCTGCACCGTCTCATCTGGACCTCGCAGCACTTACTGGATTTTCTTCATCATCTTCTTTCCCACTACCACTACCCCAGAGAAGAAATGCTTATCTACATCCAGTGACATGTAGCCATACGAAAAAAAAATGTTTTTAGTGTCCGGAAAGACAAGTGTCGTAGAATGTATGAGCTCCCATACAATCTATGTCAAACTAGGTATACATATGTACGGTGTACGGTGATATTTGCAAGTATTTATGATATAGCATCAAACGTCAAATGATGTTTCTCAGGGATTAGAATTAGTTACGTCGTAAGTTAATATATATATCTACTCTTAGATGCGTAATTTACAACAAGGAGGAAGACATTGAAAACTTTTCAGACTGTCTGAAAGAGTCACTCGTTCCTATTCTCCTTTCTACAATTTAATTTCTATGAGCAAACAGCAGCAAAGACAACAGTAACAAGTAGGTACCTATACTACCTATACGGTGAATAAATCAAGTTTAGTTGTACATTATTACCGCTAAATAAGGTTCTGACTCAGCACATTTGCTATCATTTCAAGTTTAGTTTAGACAGCCTACTTTTACTATTTGTTTCTCACTACAAATCAGTAGGTTGTTGATATTTTCCATTAACCCTAGAGTAATAATGACTGGTGTTTCTAGTGTTTGGTCAAACGCCGCAAGAAGGTCAGCACGTTAATGGCCTGGAGACCGTTACACACATTCAACAAGAAGAACATTTGACCCGCTAAGATATACATGCCTGGTACAATGTTGACAGCATATTGACTTCACATCAAATGTTCAAATCATTTAGCATTATTAGGCATGTCATACATAATGTATTCGTGGTTGTGTGGTTTTGATGCCATGTGAGCATTTGAGTAACAATATTCAATAGATAAGTCATGCTTGGTCGCTAGGTACCTACTTTTAAAAAGCTCTGATTTATTGACCACGGATTTACCTTGATCTTGTTCAAGGATTTTAATTTTATGTTCAATTTATTCAGGAGGGATTCAGGGGCTGTATGCATCGGAAACGTGACTTAAACGGACAAGATGAACTATGCTGTAGATTTAATACTGTAAGAAATACTCGTATCGTGCATACGTGACGTGATTTTCAAGAAGCTGTTAAGCTTGCTCAGCTAACAAACCATGCACTCGGTCTAGCGTAGCCAAAGGTGACCCTTATTTTCTATTGTGTTTTGATATGTTAAATCGAAAGTATGAAGGTAGGTAGACTAAGTAGCTACATTTGATTTTACCGTTTATCTGAATAATTTACCAACCCAGGTACTTATCTTCATTTGATCTCCTGATGCTATTAGATAATTAGGAGTTAAAACTTCGCCTTAAATGACCAGTAAGAAAAAAAAAACTTGACCAATGATATTAGAACAATTTTGATAGGTGAAGTCAGATGAATTCGGCGTTGCTAAGAATGACTGGCGTAGTAAACTAGCACATTCGACAAACCGCTTGTCAATATGTTAAACAATTGAATAGTTTCCAATGGCTGAAATGGCTTGCATCATTTCTTGTATGTAGCAGGAGGTGAGAGATGACGAGTAGTAATAAAACCTATGAAAAATAATTTAAGTATATGTTAGAAGTTTCATAAGAGTTATCTAGAACACTGACACTTTTTGGGTTGTCGTAAATTTGGTGAGAGTTGTCGAACAAGTTAAACAAGTTATAGGTAACCTATGTCGGTGAGCATTCACCTAAAATAAAATATGACTCGACCAGTGATGCACCAGTCATAAAACACTGTTACTTAACTAACCTAACCCCATATTATTGTAAACAGTTAACCTAAGCGTTAGCGAAAGGATTTTGAAAGTGAGCGTTCAGTTGCCTAATATGATGCGTGAGACCTGATGAAAGCAATTGTTGATATATGTACTTGCATTACAACATTCGCAGGTCAGTAATCTGTCTGGCGGGCACGGAATAAGACGGTCAGTACATTGCACCCGCTCCGGTGTAAGAGTGGGCACAGACTACTCATCATTAAGCTTTTACAAGGAGCACGGGGTCACCACGAATAAGCTCAATTTTATTTGTAAATTTCTACGCTTCGAACAGCAGATCTCAATAGTATTTCTACACCATTTTGTAGTTAACAATCCAGGTTAGCCCCTATGACTTGATTTATGTGGATATTTTTAATTCACATGAGTAATGATCAAAAACGTTAACTCAAATGAAATAAGCGGTCGCGCTCTCATACTAAATTAGTACGGGAGCGCTGATGTGTGGTGACCTCGGGTTGTACTTATGATCTACTAGCCTTTTCCCGCGGCTTCGCCCGCGTACTATAAATTCTCAAAAAGGATACGATACCCATGTTGATTTTCAGACTTTATGACCACATTTGCCCCTTTTGGGGGTTGAATTTCAAAAAACCTGAAACACGTGTTTACTCATTTATCGTTAGGAATACTCCTGTGAAGTTTCAAATAAAATAGTCTAACAAATCTTGATTCGCCATACAAACTTTGGACCCCCATTTTACCTCCTTAGGGGGTGAATTTTGAAAAATCCTTTCTTAGTGCATCCCTAGACCTTATAAGGAACCTACGTGCCAAATTTGGAATCTCTAGAACCAGCGGTTTGGGCTGGGCGTTGATATGTCAGTCAGTCAGTCAGTCAGTCAATCAGTCAGTTTCTTCTTTTATATATGTAGATCTAGTGGTTGAGGTTATATGTGAAGAGCGGGGCATCGCTATATACGTGCATGGCGCTGTCTAACTAGCACAACGCAGCAGCCTGCGGATCCTCAGCAGTGTAATAATCGCGTAAAGCCGTGAGGTATTAAAGATCAGATAAACTGGTGGCGTAAACCCGAGCGTTTTTATCGAAGTTACGTCACGTAAAACAAAGACATTAAACAGGCACCGCGCTTTTGATGTTGTTTGCGATAGTTTAATTTGAAACGAATTGAGATAAGAGATTGAAACAAATGTCATTTTTTACAGTTTACTGCGCATGTAATTGTATTTGTTACACGCGATTATAATTTGTGTTGGCTGTTAGAACATACGCCTAATACTTAGCCTGCGTTCTTTCATTTAAAGGAAGTAATATGTTGGTACAGGTTACGATAAATAATACAAACATACTATAAAAGGACACATTACAGGATTCATTTCATTAAAGGACACATTACTGCCCAACAAATACTAAAAATGTATACTTATTTACTTTACTTTTCCAGGCAGCACGAATCTAGAAGATTAAAAAAAATCCCAAACATTTTCAAAATATAATCCACCCTAATTTGAACCTTAACTCCAAAGATTAATGTTTTAACTTAATTGTCACGGATGTGGTCAATATACGTACTTCGCCAGGAAAAGGGTTAAGTATTTAGTTACTTACTCGTGACATGAAATAACCTATTTATTTTTAAGGTTTTTCAGTTTAAAATAATTACATATTACAACTAGCCCCCCCTCTATAAATTTATTAATCTACATTCCCTACTTAACTAAAAACTAGGACGTCTAAAATACCTATTTCTCTAACTCATATTACGATAATAAAATCAAGGTAATCTAAAATAAAATACCTACTCTTCAAACTATAAAATCTAATAAAAAATTTGTAAATAAATCGAAACCAAACAAATAAACTAAATAAGTTAATATCTTGAATTGGATCAGTAAATTGGCCAAATGATCGCTAGTGTGTTTGTAGAACCCAAGTTATAACCGCTATCCGCTATATATCTAGTAACCGAAATCCTTTTCGCATGTAGGAAAGAGTTATGTATCTAAAAATAGCAAATAAATAAACAATCGTCAATCACGTTAATGTCATGTATTAATCAGTATGTAAGAAAAGTCTATAGTATGTCAAGTCAGTATGTCAGATGTCAGAGTACCTAAATCAAATTAGAATTTCACAAATAATTAGAAATGTAGATTATTCAACATATTTTGTTTTTGGGGTAGAGATACCGCTCCTCCTCCGCGGCATCCGTAGTCATCAGTCCAGTTGCAGGTCAGACTCCCGCCCCACGCCTGCGGATGGTATTCCAGTTCTGAAGGAACAACTATAGTTCTGAAGGAACTAATAATGACTAGACATTCTTGTCCATATTGTCATTATATAGTGACATTTAATGAGAGGACATCAAAAGGGATCGTTAACACAACAAAATACTGGTAGTGATAACAGCAGTATTAGACCCAATCTGGTTCTCTAGTTTCTGTAATTTAGTAATATAGTTTTTGTATACAATTTTTAGTATTCAATGAAATAATTCCATCTAGACTTTTAGTTGTAGTCATTTAGATCACCTTGGTACCAAAATAAACTACGATCTTGCTTCTGCCTCGATCAAGCCAAGATAAAACATTCACTGATGTCTAATTATAATTTTTGTAATGAATAGTGATAGAACCTTGTATTTTAAGGTCTGAAATTAATTACAGATCCTTAGATAACAGTATGAAATCTAAATACTAACTGCTATGAGAGAAGCAGGCTGCAAAGTATTTTTTTATAATAAGCAAAATGATTCTAACGTTACGATTTAATATTGTGAGTTATTATTTTTTAATGATCTCACAATATTATAACTACCAGTCGTATAGCAAGGACCAAAATATACGTCATTTGTAAATGAATCGTGTTTGTCATTCATAGTCATTGATAAATATATGTAATAATGTCCTAGTTATCCCTAACCCAACTTTATTCTAGCTAATTATATTTTTGAGAAAACCCATGAAACCCCGTGGTCAAATACTCATTCAAAACAAAAGCCATATGAATCATTACGTAAGTAAATATCCTAGTTATCTAAACATGAATGTCTAATGGCTTAATTAACTGGTTGAACTATAACTTTCCTATAATATCCTACAATCCTAAATTCCTACAAATGACACGTAGACTAGCAGCTAAACTATCCAACTATTCTACCGAAATATTAGCAAACTAGGAATCCGTATTCCACATTTAAATTACTCGCGTAAACTTCCTATGTGCAATGGAAGTTTCTAGCTACAGCTAACTAAGACGGATGAGGATACTCCGATTTAAACTAACACCCTATTTCCTCACGTGGTCAAGTCACTCACACTTGGGTTTGGGACAGCGAGTGAGCTGACGAAGAAAGTGAAAAGGATAAGTGGGTAAAGGAAGTTGGAATGGACAAGTAATCTGGCTGATTTAGGAAGTCTAGGTGACTACCCAAGCCGTCCAGATACCAGGAGCAAACGTCTCTCCTCGTAAACCGAGACAACTGGCGACGCTCAATCGCTAATTACTTAAAACCCAACACCTTTCAGGGAACTTGGACTGCAGTTGACACTGTTAAGTTACCCGTCCAAATCAACTGAAAGTCTAGCTCGACTATAGCTAGATCAGACTTGTTCTCTCTACTCAAAATAACCCCATAAAGTAAATTAAAATAAATCACAAACCAACTGTTGAACCACTATTAAAATTGCACTAATTAATCTAAACAATAAATCTCCAATTATTTAACACAAATAAATCCCAAAACATAATTTATATTTAACACTAAAATTCTACTGAGTACATCCAATTGAGTTTTATTGTTTTAAAGTCCGAATCCAGTCAGTATATATTTAACACTAACGTAACTCAAGCTCGAAAACAACAAACTTTTAATTATTTATAAAGCACTAAAATTTACACTGATTAAATGAACTTCACTACATAATTTTAACTAAAAACCCACAACTATTTAAATACATTATGTTATTTCCCAGTCCAAACTTCATTAATTTCATGAGAAACTAGCAAAGTCCAGGCTAGGTCATAACATAGATGTCCTACATTAACCCAAAATTCTAACACAGAGAACACGTCCGACTGTAACCCTCGTAATCTTCGAAAATCCGATGCCCCTCAATGGAATGAATGTCCCTCGCATCTCCTGAAAACCCCCTTTTAAAACCTCGGTATGCTTCTCCTACCACGCTACTTTGTCGACGCCTCCAAAACTTCCCACCTATGACCGTTCCACCATATTGCCAAATTACTAGTTTCCATACTAATTAGTACAAATTGCACCTTATTAACAAAATAAAATAAGAACTAATTTGACCTACTTATTGAGTTTGACCCAGTATTGTTTTTTTTTTTTTAGCGTTACACCGCCCTAAAACCGCCCATAATAATCACAGACAACGACATTCTAAACTAGACAATAAATGCACATATGTTTTGTAATATTATCCGTTCGAACATACCCGTGTTCTATACCTCTAAACGCTTGGGTCCCCTATACAATAACTCTAGTCTGTGGCCCACTTAAGTTTTTTCACTGCAATCCCTTTTTGTAACGTATATGCACATGTTTGTATTGTTGCATTTCTTTATTTAACGCTCTTGTATTACAGTTCTATTTGGTTTGTATTATTTAATAAATTATTACATTTCCGAATTATATAATTGCTAATTTATGGGTAATTATTTAGCATCTTTATTGACGTTTCTAAGTTTACTCTTGAATTTATTAAGTGTGGCTTTTAAACAAATCATTAAGCTCTTGACTTAAAAAAATAGACATGGTGTAGATTAAAAGTAAATTTATTATCGTGTGAAACTAAATTCTAGGTATTTTTTTTAAGTAAATAGTATTTAATTTATATTAACCAATTATAAATAAATAAATATCAATGTACGAATAATGAAACATGGCAGAGAGTTTCTGACTCGTTACAACATGCAGCAATTGTTTTCTTATTTAATAACAACTACCTAGCTAGTTTAAATTTAAAAAAATCGTCATGCCAGTTTATACCAATATATCTGGTTCAAAGTAAAGGTTTAAAACCAAACGGTGTCGAGTAAGTGTGTCAAGTGCGCGCGAGTCGCATCGGTGTGACGCAATGCCGAGAAAGAACCCGGTCCGGCGCAGCGCAGGTGACATTGCACCCAACGGTAAGCTGCGTAGTCAGCCCACACAAATCTATTCTACTGTTCTCAAAATGGAGGATTTACATAGGTATAGATTTCTCATATTTAGTGAGATAAATAATGGTCCGGTGTTCCGTTAGATAAATGTATTAGGGCCACAAGCCACAATCGACGGATTGATCAACGTTGCTCACCAGATAATTACCAAATGTTTTAACGGTGACAAACGGTTTAACGGTGTTTGGCTGATTTGTTATTTAGCTAAAAGAAAGTAATTATTACCTACAGTTTGCATGTTTACTTTAATCGAAGCTGATTAATGAAAAATAACATGTTCTATTTTGTTAAAGTCCTTTGCTAGGTCTATGGCTGGACTATTCGTAGCATACAATACAGTGCATCCTAAACAGAATAAGATGTTAAGTGGTTGCAAGAAATGTAATATATGTTTTATCTTGTTGACACCCTGGTCGAGCTACCAGAACTAGTTTCTACAACTTACATTAACACTAGGTATTGTTAAACTAAATTTGCATGTACACTATTGTTGTTTTTGACAACTGGTTGCTTAGTCAATCGATCGTGATACGATAAGAAATCGAAAAACTAGTAGGTATATTGAAGTTCATTTGGTTCAGTTCTAGTTATTCGATTTACTTGCGACGGCTTACTTCCATGTTATGACGGTTTACTAATATCAATATTTTTAATGTACACATTCAATTTGTTTGATTTTAACAAGATTAAATAAACAAAGGAAGGCCGTCCATATTCAGAATGCCCTTCTTATTTTCGGATCATACCGACTTGATTTTACAAGTGCTCTTTATAAACATTGTTAGTGATATTGTGCAGACTTATGCAATTTTCGACATTAATCAAGAAGCTGTTTACGAAAATGTAGCATTTGAAAGGTCTTGTTACGTATTATGCAATGTATGCACTATTATTCTTGTATTATGAGCTACGTTTAGAATTGTAGCTTCTCAGCAATAAATTGTAATATTATCATTATATAATGCATCAATTAGATTGAAACATAAAGTTGCAACTCTTAAGGACGCATTTTATTGCATTAAAGATGAGCAATTACTTACATTACATGGATTTAGTGAATATTTGATTGCCTCTGTCGTGTTCGTGCACCAATCGTTTCTCTTTATTTTTGGGTGGGATAAAGTTTGCTGTGTATGCCTATAACGAATTTGTTTCTAAATGAATATACTAATTCAGATGCAGCTTTTCACGCACCTACTCGTATATGCAACGTGCGTTTGTGTAATGCGGCTTTGCCCTTTTTACCAGGCATCACGTAATAATCTCTATCAAAACTCTTTTTACTTCCGGCTTAGAAATTTGTCAAAATTTGTAGGTTAGGTCAAATGTGGATAGCCAGATATAAATAGCGATCCTACAGTGTGCGTTTATTTAATGTGCCTACAGCTACTGCTGCTTCTGCAACGCACCTACAGATAATTCTAATGAAGATCAGAGCAATCAATCCAAAAATGAACTATTTAGTAGATAGTTTTTATGCTTTTTAGTACTTACAAGTTGCCGCGCAGCAGGTTGAGGCTGTAGTCGAAGGCGGAGGTGCGGCCCGGCCCGGACAGGTACAGCGCGCACTCGTTGTCGTCCGCTGCGGCCGAGAGCGGCGTCAGCGCCCATGCGTGTGCGCACCATAGCGCTAAAATTAGCGGTCTGAAACAAAACAGGATGATTAGGTTATACCGGTTAAACCAAGTCAAACCATTAAACATGAAAAAAAAAGTTACGTCTGACCGCAGACATACAATTATAAAAATGGCCCATTTAGTACCTAGTCGCTTTACCTTACTTAAGATCACATAAGAATCGTGAACATATCGTACCGATACCTATGTATATGTACCTGTTAATATTTTTTAGTTACACTTATTTAATTATTTTTTATTTATTTAATTTATTTTATATTTAAGTTTCATATACAAAATTACATGATAAGCGCCGTGAAACCCTATCGGGTTGGTACCGACACCTCATCCGTGGAAATAAATAATACATTCACAAAACACAAATTAAAAATAACACAAGTTGACACTATAAAAACTAAAAATCATTATAAACTAGGAACCACTTAGTTTACTTATACACGTATATTACGAAATATACCTAAATTATATATTTGTAATTGTGCCCACCTACTTGTAAGTCTATTTATAATGTAAAATACTGGCGATGCACTACGCTTGGACTTTGCGCTTGAATGAAATAAACTCGCCCAGTCAGCAATGACAGGTAACAACGACACTGACTGTTTTTTATCCCAATTAAATGCAACTTTTGTAATGTTACACTGACACCTGGCACTGGCCGAAATGTCAAAATAAGACATTTATTGCTAATGGCTCAAATCAAGCTCGCCTACTACTCGTAATGAGTTCAAGTTCTTTCTTCATTGAAATAGGGGCTATTCTCGTTAACTCTATAGATAAGGAGTGTCGGTAAATGCGAGCAAGTTTTTATCCCGCACGTGTCTAGTATCTAGATCAATCTATAGGTTTTACGAGTATAGGTTTCAAAATCGCTCCGCAACGTGTGTGTGTTCTTAAGTATGTGTAAGTAGAGCACCTGTTCGCCTGTGCTTATGCGCAGGTTTCGTAAGATCGGAGCTTTTACCTAGGCCCGTAGGTACCAATCATGCTGCTAACATACCCATTAGGTTTAGTGACGGCCACTTATCTTCGTTTAAGGACTGAGTATGTAGGAACACTATTGAGCTTACAAATAGGTGGTAAGTAGATGTAATGTAAGCATAAATATGTATGGAGATTAGGGTGGAGATGTCATAAGAGCGCAACGGTAAACTAAATTCGATAGCTTTATTTTTATCGGCACCCTATATCTTATTAAGAGGAGGTAGAATGTGCGAATTTGAAAAAAAAAACTATACATACTTAAATTGCCAATAGCTATGTAATTGGAATTACTCTAATGAAATTCTCATCACGTAGTAACCGATCGTATACTTTTATTACCGTGTAAGCCCTTAAAAGTCGTACTTTACGATATTTATGTTGAAAGAACGAGTGATTATTTGATAAAACACTCAATAATTGTCAAATAAAATCTTTCATAATAAAAATTAAACCCAATAATTGTCAACTAAAATCTTTCATAATAAAAATATGTTTTATTGTTTTCGTATTTACGATAGAATATAATATTATGTACTTCTGTGGTGTTCATTATCAGCGCAAATACCTACACATTCTAAGAGCTACATAATATCATAATAAGGCAAAAATAATAACACATGTTAACGAGTATATTAATAATTAATAAATTAGGATCTTATCATGATTTCCAACACCTATTTAACCAATCTCCGCTACCTTAAGGTTGTCTGGAAGAGATCGCTTCTTAGCGATAAGACCACCTGTTGTTTACCTTAAGTTTTTGGATTTTTTTCTGTCTCGGTTTCTTTTATTGAGGTGTACAATAAAGAATATTTTATTATTATTATTTATTTTTTATTAATTATTACATACAAAACTGAAACCAATTATCTAATTGAGTGCCTTAATAATGTTAAATTATCGATATCAATTGAATGCTTTTGTGTTGAAACATTCGTCGTTCATAATGTTCAACACATGTGTATAAATATCAAGTAAACTAGCTTTGTTATTAATCAACCTGTCCGCAGCAGTCGAGCGTAGCCTAACGAAGCATTTTGTCTAATAGATAAGTAACTGCCCTTGCGTTTATACTCAATTAAGTTTATTGATACTTTGAATAAATGAATGAGATAATACATTAAAACAAAATCTAGATATTTAAAATTTAAATAGAAGTCGCCTAAATACAAACAAGGAAGCAGTTAATGTTCGACTTCCTAATTGTCTTTAATAGAATGCAATGAATTTAATTTGAAGTTTGGCAGCTTCGCTCGCATATAAACATATAGCATTACCACGCAATTTAGATACTGGTTCCACTTACCGTTAATTTGTTTGCAAAAACGTAACATGGTCTTAAAAAACTGTAACGCTTATGTTTTAGTATTCAAAATTAAACATCTTTTTAAATCTAAAAATAGATGCACCATATGAAACCAACTTTCTATTTGTAACTTTCTTAAGAATAACTCTCGTCTGCGAATTATATGACAATGAGTCATCACTCTTCTTGCTTAAGGGTAACTCGTTGCCGCAATTAATTTCAAATTACGTTACATAAAGCCCAGTGACCGGCAGTACTTGCGTGAAGTCTTGATGATCAGCAAGTTCCGCGGCCCGACCTACAATCTACGCCCTACTACTCTATGTTGTTTATATCATGCCAAAAAAAATATAAGGACAAAAAAAGGATTGATTTTTGAGTGTACTTTTATTTAGTGGTTATTGTTTGTTAAATATTTTATCAGGACTACTGTCCTCCAGCGTATCCATCTGTCAACTTTACTTCAAGTTCCGCCTCCAGGGTAGCAGGAGAGAAATTAGGGGTGAATTAGCCGCTTACTGACACAGACCGAATTCCACGCGGGCGGAGCCGCGGGCACAGCTAGTCATACAATATATACCTACTAACAATGTTGCACAATTGCTATTTATATTTAATATCGTTTCCAAGCTGTTATTGTCATAGCAAATATAGGACAGAACAGAAAAAATCCGGCCAAGAGCGTGTCGGGCCACGCTCAGTGTAGGGTTCCGTAGTTTTCCGTCCGTCACAGTAAGTGTCCCCACTTAAGAGTTAAAATTAAGTAAACTATTGCGCGCGAGCTTAAAGTATGGAAGATGATTTTTATGGGATAATTCTTCATTGCGTGAACCGATTTTCACCGTTTTTACTTTATTTGAAAGCACGTCATTTCATTGTGATTTTGTAGAAATTACAAGTACAATAAACACCTGCTTATACGGTTAAATTACAAACTTAGTTCAGAAATTATTTTGTAATTTTTTTTCAAAAACTATTTAACCTATCAAGTTCAAAATAATTTTCCTAGAAAGTTTTTATAAAGTTCTACTTTTGAGATTTTTTTCATATTTTTAAAACTTATGGTTCAAAAGTTAGAGGGGGGACGACACATTTTTTTTAACTTCTGGAGCGATTATTTCCGAAAATATTTACATTATCAAAAAATGATTTTAGTAAACCCCTATTCATTTTTAAATACCTATCCAACAATATATCACACGTTAGGGTTGAAATGAAAAAAAAAATCACTCCCCACTTTACGTATAGGCGAGGTACCGTAGGAGGAGGATTGCCTGGCAACACTGCCGAACTGTCAAGTTGGTTTCAGAATCAGCTAGCATAAATTTATTAAAATTTATTACATTTATAGTTTTAAATTAGACGCATTGTGCATTAAAAGCAACAAAAGTGATACTGTAATTGGTTTTGTTAAAACAGCAGCGTAAAATCGCATCATTGGACTTTGAACCGGAGTAACTGTAAACGCACAAGTGAATGTCACCGTTGGGATTTGCTTTTTGAAATTAAGGAAGTATTCGTTTTTTTTTCTCATTGTTACTACACAATTTTGTGATAAGAGTATCGTATGTTATACGTAAATTATATTATTTTCATACAAAGCTCACTTTATAGCCGTGAGCAACGTCAAACCTACTACATTGGCACAGTGCGGTTTCTCTTTGCTTGACGAACTTGTGGAAGCATAAGTTGAGACTACACATTCGCCACAGACACTGCCCACCACTGACACACTGCACACATTATTATCATTCTTACCTTCTAGCAGTAATCTAACTTACAATCTTAGCAAAACATTTCATTATCAATATAGGAACTTTCAAATATTTTTTTTTAACATATTTTAACATCTTTTAGATAACCTGAGAAGTGAAAATGGACAACGATCGCAAAGCCACAGCACGCGCGATCTCGCGCCAGTTAGAGATGCAAGTGAAGACCTAAGGGCGGCCAAGGCCTTATCTGACCAGCTGATGCAGGAAAGGGATGACAGTGAAGTGGAGCTCAAGACTATTCTAGACAAAAACACAGCGTTGAGAAGGGATCTTGCAGACAATGATGTACAGCTGACTGAGGCTCATTGTGAAGTGGACCGTCTACAAAAAATAGTGGACTCTTTTAATCATTGTGCTTCTACACATGAAGTGGCCTTAAAGCGTATTGCAAACCTGGAAGAGGAGCTGGGTGATGCAAATGAAGAACTTGATCTGCTTAGAAGTGAACGGGAGCGCTATAATGCCTCGGGGCTCCAGAATGTTTATCAAGAGTTGAAAGGTGAATTATTTTTTAATAGTAGCAAGAAGCTGAAAAAGTATGTAAAGATAAATAGGTATATTAGGAGAACCCAGAAGCTTATCAAAAGCCAATCATGCATAAAAAATGTTAATAAATTAAAGTTAGCATTGTCAGTAACAAAAAATAGGGTTAAAAACTGCCATTTAGAGCTTGCAACAAAAGAATTAAATTTACAGGAGTTGCATGCTGAGATAAATAGGTTAAAGGATGAGCTTGTGATAATATCCTCTAATTATGAAACTAGTATTGGGCAAGTTGAGGAGCATACTAAGGCTTTTTCTAAACTGTTGGAAGAAAATCATAATTTAGAAGAGCGTTGCAAGTTACTTCTTAATAGTAACGTTTGTAGTTGTGAACAAACACCACCAACAGTGTCTGATCAACCCAGTGTGGCCCTCAAGGCACCTAAGCTGGCTGTGCCAGCAGTTAGTAAACCTGTCAAGAAGACGGTTATTTACTCTGATGAGATTGGGTTAGGAATGGGCCCCTTATTGAACCTTGGACTGAGACAAAAAGTGTCAAATTACTGTTACCGTAACATAACTTTGTCTCATTTATGTGACCTTATTTCAAAGGGATGTTATGATAATAGCACTACATTGGTAATTTTAATGGGAAATAGTCTTAATGTTGATAAGCCAAGTATAGATAAGCTGATGTCAACTTTAAATGATATTGAAAGATCTGGCGTGGGCAAAATTATTTTAAGTGCATTGCCATATTCAGAGAATATGCCTTATGACTACAATAGTAAAATATCACGTTACAACTCTTTAATGTGCAACGCCATATCTCTCAATAATAAGTATCATTTCTTTGACTTAAATAAATTTATTGAGCGCTTTTGGCTAACCCCGGGGAAGATTTTTTTGCCAAAGAAATGTACTATGAGTCTTTCTGATTTATTGGCCTTTAATATTGAGCCAAATAGAAATAATAGTGTTATAAGAGGATCTCGGCAGACCCACAGCACCACCTTGTCTCATTTAAACTAGATTGTCAGACAGCGAAAAAACATCTTAATATGAATGTTGTTCACCAGAATATTCAGGGTTTTTCCAGCAAGGAGTTAGAGATAGGTTTATTCTTAGATAATAATGATGTACAAGTTATGTGTATTACAGAACATTGGCTTCAAGAAGAACATTTAATATTTGACTTTGTTAACTTTAAATTAGTCAGTTACTATGCTAGAAAATCTGCCATTCATGGTGGTTCCCTTATTATTGTTAAAAATGGTCTAAGATCTAAAGAACGGAAGGAAGTAAAATGTTCCATAGAGAGGATTGGAGAAATTTCTTGTGTAGAATTAGACAGTTATATTGTTATTTGCGTATATAGACCACCAACAGCGGCAGCAGCTGATTTCAACAAATTTGAAAATACCATGGAAAATGTGCTGAAATTAGTCACTAATAGCCGAAACTGCCGAAAGCATGTTATAGTATGTGGGGATTTTAATGTTAACTTGCTTGAATCGTCTAATAATTCTGTTAAATTGCTATGTTTGTTTAAATCGTTTAATATGGTTCTTTGAACCTACCCGGGTGGGCGTCACTAGTGCAACATGCCTAGATAATATTTTTTGTAACTGTGAATGTCTGGATAAGCAAATATTTAACTGTTTTAATTCTGATCACAGCGGTCAAAGGGCATCTTTTATAAAGCCAATTCAGGAAACTCCACAAACTGTAACATATAGACCCATTAATGGTTACCGTTTAGAATTATTCAAAAAAGAAATTCAAAACCATCTGTCAACACTGCCTTATTCACATTTTTAAGACTCAAATAATTTGTATGAAGATTTGTTTGGTATGATTCTTTGTCAGTTTAACAAACATTTCAAATTGAGAACTATTAGTGGGTCAAAGACTAAAGCTAAATCAAAGTTTAGCGAATGGGCTACCGTAGGCATTCATAAAAGTAGAAAGAGGCTTTATGAACTTTATGGAGAGAGAGAACTGAACAAAAATGCAGATTTTCTGGACTATGTTAAGAACTATTCAAAAATTTTCAAGAAAGTGTATCTGACTGCGAAGGCGAACTATACTAGTGCAAAAATCAAAATTTCGGACAACAAGGTAAAACAGTATGGAATATTATAAATAAGGAAGCTGGTAAATGTAAATCACGCGATTCTCAAGTCAACATTGTCTCAGAGGAACAGCAGGTCTTGTCAAATGACGATATTGCCTCGGCATTCGAAGATTATTTTTCTGACATAGCATTAAATACCACAAAATGTCTAAAATCATCTTCGTCTCAAGCTCATTCCTTACTTTGCACTAATATTAAGAAATGTCAGATGATATTTGAATTTGACCTTGTAGATTCGGAAAAAATTGTAAAAATATTCAATTCTCTGAATTTAAAGAAAACAGAAGACTTATGGGGTACATCAGTTGTAGTCATCAGTCATATCATAGACGTCATAGCGCCTTACTTAGCCTTAATTTATAATAATTCAGTTTCACAAGGTGTTTTTCCAGATCTTATGAAATGTAGTAAAGTCATACCTCTTTTTAAATCGGGTGATTCTAGTGATCTGAATAACTTCCGGCCGATACCAATACTTCCTGTACTAAGTAAAGTCTTTGAAAAGCTAATGTTAAATGATCTACTGGGCCACTTCAACAGACATGGATTGCTTACAAGCAATCAGTTTGGTTTCACAAAGGGACGTTCCACAACCGACGCTGCTGCGGTACTCATCAAACATATTTTCATTGCCTGGGAAAAACATTACGATGCAATTGGTATATTCTGTGATCTTTCTAAAGCGTTTGATTGTGTAGATCATACAACCCTCATTCTTAAATTAGAACATTATGGTTTGTCAGAAAATGCCTTGAATCTCAAGTCTTCATATCTTAGCAACAGAACACAAACAGTTGTTGTAAATAAAACCCAGTCTAAAGGGACTTCAGTAAAATTAGGAGTGCCACAGGGTTCTATTTTGGGCCCATTCCTGTTCTTGGTTTATATAAATGATTTACCTTGCGTAGTACAAAACCTTTGTGATATCGTTCTGTTTGCCGATGATACATCTTTAATTTTCAAAGTTTACCGGCAATCAACCGATTTTACTGTAATTAACCACACACTAGCTGCTGTACTGAACTGGTTTACTATTAACAATTTGCTACTTAATGCTAAGAAAACCAAATGTATTAGATTTGTTTTGCCAAACGTTGCACCGGTGGACACTAAGATTCTCCTGAATGGTGAATGTTTAGAGATAGTAGATAAAGCAGTGTTCCTTGGTTCGACGTTGGACAAAAATCTACAATGGAGTCCTCATATAAGAAAACTCGCTCTTAGATGAAGCTCGGCCGCTCATGCCGTTAGGAGAATTAGACAATTAACGAATATTGACACAGCTCGCTTAGTTTATCACAGTTATTTTCATAGTGTAATGTCATATGGTATTCTGGTTTGGGGCAAAGCAGCTGACATACAGACTATATTTGTTTTTACAAAAAAGAGCCATCCGCTTTCTGTATAACTTAAAGGCAGGTGCATCAGTTAGAGAACTATTTAAAGAAATTAATATTATAACTGTTGCTTCCCAATATATCTATGACAATATTATTTATGTTGTAAAGAATATACATACATTCAAAAAAATTTCTGACATCCACAGCTATAACACTAGAAATAAAAACAAGCTTGCTATCAGAAGTAGTCGTATCCGCAAGGCATACTCGTATAAGTCATTTTTTGGTCAAGGTATTCACATTTATAACAAGTTACCCGTCGATGCTTTAAATTTATCATTTCTCGCTCTTAAGAAATATTTGAAAAAAAGTTTAATGTCAAAGGGTTATTACAGGGTCGAGGACTATATGACGGACAAACATGCATGGACCAAACCGGAAACTACTACAAAATCATCTAAGATTTAGAGGACACAGTTCAGATAGGAAAGCATATCAAATGTTTTGTGAAGCAATCAGATTTGGATTTTATTATTATTATTTTATTCAATTAAACAATACGTACATTGTATATGTTCCATAGAGAGGATTGGAGAAATTTCTTGTGTAGAATTAGACAGTTATATTGTTATTTGCGTATATAGACCACCAACAGCGGCAGCAGCTGATTTCAACAAATTTGAAAATACCATGGAAAATGTGCTGAAATTAGTCACTAATAGCCGAAACTGCCGAAAGCATGTTATAGTATGTGGGGATTTTAATGTTAACTTGCTTGAATCGTCTAATAATTCTGTTAAATTGCTATGTTTGTTTAAATCGTTTAATATGGTTCTTTGAACCTACCCGGGTGGGCGTCACTAGTGCAACATGCCTAGATAATATTTTTTGTAACTGTGAATGTCTGGATAAGCAAATATTTAACTGTTTTAATTCTGATCACACTGAGCTGTTTTGATATGTCTTCTTATAGAACTACGCATTATTGTGTATCTTTAAGATATAATATTACTGTATTACTGTTTTGAAAAAATAAGTCCCGCCGAGTTTCTTGCCGGTCATAAACTCATAAATAATACTTCTCGGGTCAGAGGTGTAGGGTTAGAACCGGTGGTAGTTTTTCTTTTTCTCTCTGACGTTCATAAATGCATTGTAATGTGCCTAAATTGAAGAATAAATATCTTTTATCTTTTTATCTTTTACCCTAATAAAACATTTTTTTCCACTTTTTATTTTACCACTTTGTCGGCGTGATTGATATACATATTAGTACCAAATTTCAGCTTTCTAGTGCTAACGGTCACTGAGATTATCCGCGGACGGACGGACGGACGGGCAGACATGGCGAAACTATAAGGGTTCCTAGTTGACTACGGAACCCTAAAAAAACAGCCGCTCTTTTAGGCTGTTATCGTTAAAATAAAAGCTGTCTTTGCACTGTTTATAAAACGTGGCATAAACGGCTCAGTTTACAAAAGAAACATCTGTAATTTTTGCAGTATTTAATTTTAAAACAATTTAAGTAAGTCGTTCGATAGTGTTTGTTTTGGTTATTACTGTTATTAGTACCAACATCCTTAACGTCTTAACTCAATTAATACACTAAATAACTTTTATTATAAACGTAACCATTTGGCATTTAAGATGTTAATGAAGAGTACTAATGTATAGCCGCAAGGTAGAAAACCCGTACCTGATGATACATTTTAAACTATTGCAGAATAACACGTCCAATAAAAACTTTAGAATGTTATTTAGTTTATTATTTCGTAATAAGCTTTTGATTTAGGAATTACCTAATTACATGAAGTCATCGGACGAGTTTTAATAAATAAAATGGCCAAAGTTAATTAGGCGAACTAAAATCCATATTTCCCTACTACGTACCGTAAACCGAGGTAAAACGGGATGGCGTTGGCCGTTGGGTCATGAGTAAGAGAAAGTAGAGAAGAGGATGAGAGAGTAGGGATGATAGAGGAGCGAGTTGTCAATGCCATATGGCTACATGAATAAAATATTCTCTTATTCGATTTCTCTGTTGCTTAAAGGTTAGCTGGAAGAGGGATAAGTTCGCCTTTGTAAACACTCACTATATTTTTGTTGGTCATGTAATGTGGTGGTTTTGTGTAATATAGTGTTTTACTATTACTACTTATATTAACACGTCAAGCTATTGTAATGTTGATAATCCGAAAGTGTCAATTCTAGCAATTTTCCCAACATTGCTATCCCTCCTAACACCAACTACGGGGTGAGGTGGGATTTCCCACTATTTTATGTTTATCGTTAAATTATGAAATGAATTAACAGTTAATCAATAAAAAAACTGTATTAAAATACATGCGATCGGAATATTTTTATGTATAAAAATCAATGTGTATATATATAAAAATAAACTCATATTTAGGTTTGAACTTGTGTTTTGTCCCCACTCGCCCCATTGTACGGTAACTACTCGGAGCTGCGCGAGCTACTTGTGTCTATCTATCTGTAGGTATGTTACTTTATCACTGCCAAACTAAGGAACCAATGTAGTTAAAATTGTGCATGTAGATAATTTTAGCACTATATAAGCTAAGGAATACGCCATATGCTACTTTACTTCTGGGAGAGGTAATGGTATAGTGCAAATCCCAGTCGGACGAAGTCGCAATTACAAACATTTTTATAGCATTCATTAACATTCTTACCCTTGACCATAAAAAAAAATGTAGCTATCTATCAAGTAATTGACACGGATACCTGACCCGATAGCCAATAGCCATCAAGTCCCCTATTCGACATGCCAAACAGTGACACGTGGATATCCATGCGAGAACGCTACTTGTTTTATTTGACAAATGTACAGTCGACATCAAAGATATATTTACACTATTGTACCTTACACCTTTGTAATAAGGTCCAAAAGTGTAAAGATATCTTTGACGTCGACTGTACTTACTACAATGTGTCAAAGTGGTCTCACTAGCGACTGTAATTCTGTCTTTGAATTGGGCCCTAGATTGTACCAACTTAACAACAAGCAGGTATGGTATGCCTTGCGTTCTTTATCTTTATGCTAGTTTAGTCTTCCAGGGTCCTCTTTAACTTTCTTTCTTATGTAATGGTTGGATTCTTGAATGGCAGATTCCGCGACCGCACCTTACATGGACTCGTGAACCGTAAAGCGGGCAGTCTTGGCATCGTTGACCGGTACAGACTACATTCTACAGAAGGTCTGCTTAATATAAATCGTATTTAAGTACATACGTAGTTTCTTATTTTCTACCCTCATCTGCTATTTTAATTTGACTTGTGTTGTGCCTTGAATTTTTTTTGACTCGGCAAACGTAGTGTAGTACGCCCTCTGCATGGCCAGGTGGGATGACGATCTGCGAAAGACTGCAGGCAGATGCTGGATGTGGCAAGCTGAAGACAGGGTGCTATGGCGCTCATTAGGGGAGGCCTATGTCCAGCAGTGGACTAATATAGGTTGATGATGATGATGATTCAATTTTTAAATTTAGAGAAACTGCCTCTTTTACAAAAATTGCAAAAAAAAATCACAATATATTCTTCCTTTTTTTCCAGCCTCTGATTCAGCTACTCAACAGGCTTATGTTAAATTATAACGCATTGTTTCGGTAAAATAGTAACAATTATTTATAGTGTGTTTTTTATTGTTTTACGCTTTATTTTTTTTATAAATACCAAGGGGTATGATTATAAAATCGAGATTTATATCAACTTAGTAAATCACAGATAGTTGGAAAACATTTATCTACAGCAGGTTATTATGTGACGGTAAGCCTGAATCGCACATCACATGATTCGGACGGTTACGCAAGCGCAAGCGCAAGCGGTCAACAGTCGAGATGCGCTCGCGTTGCGTCACGTCTGTCGCCGATTGTAAACTTATAATACACTTAATCCGCATTTACTAGACTATGGTAGTTGTAGTTTTGTAGGAAAATAGGCTAAAAGATATAATTAGTAAAAGTTGAAATTAACGTGTGATGTTGGGATGAAGTAGGTTAAATATAGATGTCGTGGGCGTTAGAAATGGTACTGACCTGACCTGACCTCTGTCTTCGTGTAGAAAAACAATGGGAATTTAGTCACGTAACTTGTTTGCATGGTTCTTGCTTGTCAAAACAAAAAAATATGACTTTTGTTTATTATTTAGTAACTCAGATATATTATGTGTTCTTAATTTGTACTTAAGATAATTTAGGAGTTTATTTTTTTCACTACCATATACCAGTTTGATTCCGACTGTACTTATAATTAAATTAATTATTATTCATATGTAGGTATGTAGAATGTTCACGAGCGGTCGCTTCTTATTAAAAAAATACATATTTCGTAATTAACCTTAAACTAGTAACCTTGAGTTTGGTGCAGAGACCGCGATTCCTACAAAAAATGATTTTTGGGCGTAAACAGTTTCATAACTGTTTTGTTGATACAGCAATGTAAAGTTGATTTATGGCAGGAATTAAGACATTGGAATGTAAAGCAGGGCCGCGATTCGACATGCCAAACTGTGAGACGTGGATGTCACACTTGTATCGCCAGTGATATCCATCTGTCCACACGTGTCCACACCTAACTGTCAATCTGTCAGTAGGTCTCGCTAGAGCTTTTTGTCTATGGCTATGGCCACCATTTTAGATATCACTCTTGAGTGATTCCACCCCAAATTTCAACTGTCACAAAAGTGTGATATCATAGTTGTCTCGCAAGCGACTGTCAGTTATGCCATGTCGAATCGAGGCCCAGCTAAGTTGTGTTACTTTTTACTTATTTATTGGCACATTTGGCACTAATCAAAATATAAATAAATAATTAAAATATATAAAACAGTAGCGTTATCTATGATATATAATAATGAAAGATGGGTTATGCACGCTCCAAAAATGAAACACTTAAAATGAGTGACTTCAAACAATTGTTTCTAATCGCGCGGGCAAGTGACAGATACGAACGTGCTAATGAGCTCCCGTCACCTGCGTGGGAAAGAGACAAACTGTCATTTTCTAACAACGAGAGTGACAAAGATATAATGATTGTCAATACAGGCGATAGAATCATTGCTAGGTTATGAAATAAATTTGGTAAGTAGTACTACCAAAGTTAATAGCACACTAGTTACTACCAAATTTATTTCATAACCTAGCAATGATTCTATCGCCTGTATTGACAATCATTATATCTTTGTCACTCTCGTTGTTAGAAAATGACAGTTTGTCTCTTTCCCACGCGGGTGACGGGAGCTCATCAGCACGTTCGTATCTGTCACTTGCGCGCGCGATTAGAAACAATTGTTTGAAGTCACTCATTTTAAGTGCTAGACTATTGTAATATATAACGATATAGAGAATGACAGATAACCATTAAACCGTTACAGGTAGGAACCTCTAAATTTTAAACATTCTTCTTACACAACGACCGACCTTCTGTAGTCGGTAGTGACCCTGCCTACTAAGCAGGAGATCCTGCGCGAGTTTGTTGTGTTTTTAACGTGCATTGGCTCCTGAGTTATGGATGTTTTCTATGTATTTGAGTATTTATCAATGTTTATCTACTTTTAATAAAATTATGGAAATTTCTATATAAAGTGACCTATTTTTTTTGCTTTTAAGTGTATCTATTATATCGTACTCTAGTACTCCAAATACAAGCCTTCTTGAGCTTACCGTGGGATTAGGTGCCGTAGCTATTCATCCTAACGATAAAATACACAAAAAATACATATTCTACTTTCGACACAAATTCAATACACAACAAATAATTAACCAATATTGGAGTTGTATTGGAATTTTCAAGGAAATTATGATTCAGACATTAAGGCGTTAGCTGTAAGTATTGCAGAATTAATGCGTTGGAGTTGTATTGGATTTGAATCGTGTCTTAACGTGTTTTAAAGTTAGAATACGGCCCTGGGTCGATTTGTGTAAGATTGTCCTATAATATTTATTAAACATTACTATCATTGGCCTATTAATTAATCATTACATGTAAATGAGTAAAACTTGATAGTTGTTTTGTATTAAACGAAATCTATTGCATAAAGGCTTGTAATCGATAAACCACCAGCGCAACATAATTGGTCAAACAATAATCAATCATAAATTCCCACCGTCATGCTCTCGCTGTTAGCAAAGAACGGCGGCTGTTTATTGCAGTGTATCTATAACGTGCATTATGAACACTGGTGTCAAATCCTGGTGCCGTAGTCTGATTTTAAAATAAAAAATACATGATAAGCACAATATTTTTCAAACATAACTTCAACATACAACAAATAATCAACCATAATTGAAATTGTATTGGAGTTTCATCGGAATATTTTTTAAGTAAATTCTGGTATTTCAGATTCAGACGTTTAGGCGCTAGCTGTATTGCGAAGTTAATGGATTGGAGTTGTATTGAAGTTGGATCGTTTCTAAACGTGTTTTAAAGTTAGAATACAGCCCCTGTTATTCAACATGTACTATTGAGTACATGTTGAATAACAGGGTTGATCGCATTTGTCAGAATATCAATCATTCTTGTAGGTATGATTTCTATTCGATTGCTCTAAACCTACTCCAAAGCGCAGCGTAATTATTACCTTCATGGCATAACTGACAGTCGCTTGCGAGACAACTATGATATCACACTTTTGCGACAGTTGAAATTTGGGATGGAATCACTGAAGAGTGATATCTAAAATGGTGACCATAGCCATAGACAAAAGACTCTAGCGAGACCTACTGACAGCTTGACAGTTAGGTGTGGACACGTGTGGACAGATGGATTATCACTCTATCCACTAGCGATACAAGTGTGACATCCACGTCTCACAGTTTGGCATGTAGAATCGCGGCCCAGTATGTGTTTGTTACATTGTTCAAACTGTAGATAAATACCTAAGTGTTTTTATATTGGCCGCAAAAAAACACTGACTTATTGCAAAATACTTGTACCGTCAACTGTTACAACTTTGCCTGCGATGCTCAACTTTTCCTGGCTTGAAAAACAGTAATTATCTATCCTTACCGAATATGGCCGCCTTTCTCCTAAAGCAGGAATAAGATATAAATAGTTGTTTGGTACAGAAAACCATGTTTTTCAAGTCAGGAAAATATGAGCATCGTAAGCAAAGTTGTAGCATTTGACGGTAACTATTGTGTTTAATTACAATAAAAAATTGCACATAAATTATAAGAATATAAGTACTTGCAGGTACAATGAACCTGCGTTTTTTGCTTAAATTTTTTAGTTTAATGGTTAAGGAGTCTCTAGCTTGACTAGCCTCCGCCCACTACTTTGTCCGGGTAGAAATGATTAGAAAGTTTCCACCCATTTTCATCCCCTTACATGTTTTTTCAAAAAACTTCGTTTGGTGCAGGATTTGACATCTGAAGAATAAATTTTCCCAATTCCAAGCTTCTGCCTTTGCAGTTCATGTTTATGTAGTCTGTCAGTGTAATTATTTATTAGTAGCGTATGGACAGGTGGCGGCATTAGTGAGCAGAGAGGAAAGGGCAATGGAGTCGCCTAGATAACATTTTATGATTGAATGACTAATGATTAAATTATGTTTTTGCTTAAAATATACATTTCTTATTCAAGTAGTGCCAATATTTTAGGATCGAATTATTGAATTATTTTTCATATTACTCAATTAAGGCAGACCCAAAAATAGTAGGAAACACCAGCCAAAGATCTAGCGGGAGAACGAGAGGGTGATTCAATAATAATATCCAATCATAAAACGTAACTTAGACCACCACCTGTCCGTAGGCTATTAATTAACCATTTTTTTTAAACACCACGAAGGTGGCAAACAAGCTACGGCCCGCCTGATGGTAAGCAGTTACCGTAGCCTATGGACGCCTGCAACCCCAGAGGATTCGCATGCGCGTTGCCTACCCTTTAAGAAACTATATACTCCTTTTTTTGAAGAACCTCATACTGTAGCCCGCCTCATGCTGTAGACTATAATTTTATTACTTTTATGAATTATAAATGTAGATGAATAAAATAATTATAGAAGGTTTTGTTTAAAATTAATAACTGAGTGTAATACAGCCAGATTTACGTCTTCTATAAAGGTTCCTTTTACGACGTATATCTTTAACGGATTATTTCTAAGACAGTATTCATTACCACACCGGCCGAAGCAATTGCCGATGCCGATTGCATCCTTTGTATTGCGCGTTGCAAACAACTTGTTACTCTTGCAATTAGATGTGAAGTAAAATATTTTATAACTAATAAAATATAGAAATCTTCAATGTGGTGCAATATTAAAGTGTTCTTGACTAATAATCACAGTTTTTACTTTTTAGTTAAGATATTGAGTTTTTTGTTGACGAGTAAATAGTTTAGATATTTCGCTTAGCGTTACCTAACCTAAACCTGTGTTTAAGAAACTACTAAGTAGACATACCTACTTAGTATTGATACAAATCTTAGTACATTCATTAACTCAAATAACACATAGCATTATTTGGGCTTTTTACCAGTTAAATAATCATTATAATCACATATATACAAAAAATACACCTTAATTTTATAATTGAAAAAAAAAATGGAAAAGTTCACCGCGGCGAGTAAGATCGAACTTGCGACCCTTCGGAATTTCGGTTGCAGGCGTTTCTGCTTAGTAAAAAATACACCTTACTTTTTAGTAACTTACTTACTTATTTTATAATATGAAAATACGAGTAGTGTAAATATCTCTAATCGGTCGGACGGTTGGTGTCGGGTGTCGGTGAAACATTATAAAATTTGCATTAAATAAAAATGGCGTAGATAATTCAATTTTCTCCTATTATTTTGATTTCGTTAATTAGACTCGCTTTGAAAATTTGCCTCTAATAATCACTTACCTACTTATTTATTTATTTAATCTTTATTGCACAAAAAGAAAACTTATCGTACAAAAGGCGAACTTAATGCCATGAGGCATTCTCTACCAGTCAACCTTAGGGCCAAGCAGAAAGATTGTAGGCGGTGCTTCTAACTACACAGAAAACAAATTATATGACAGAAGCATAAAACTTTAAAAAGATGCGAAACTACATCCTTAATTCTTACACATAAACTACATAATTCTAATATACATAAAATACATAAATCAATACATACATACATAGATACATATATATACATACATACATACAACCATACATATATAAATACATATCCGAAGAATCTTGTTAGAGAAGATACTTAGAATTTCTTTGATCCACCAGCAAAGAAATCACGCACAGATTTTTTAAAAGCGTACTTGCTCGGTGCTTTTCTAATTTTAGGGGGAAGACTGTTCCAGAGACGAGCTGCTCGAATGGTAAATGAATTGGACTTGAAACCAGACCGATAAAAATAATGAGATAAATTGTATTAGTTATGAACTATAGTGAAATAATTGCCAATTTCGAAAAAAAAAAAATTTTGTGGAACAAAATCTCTGTTCAATTTTAGTATATAATTTTCTACATCTATTCTTGCGTGGGGATAATTGACACTACAGACCATAATAGCTAAAAGCTAACCAAAATATTTTAACTATGCGCATCTAAACAATAACATTAGCATACTGCATAATTTAGTCGGTCCGATTTTCTCGAACATTGTAGGTAACTAACTCTATTGGGTAATCAAAATATAAAAATAAATTTTACGCTTAACATATTATAATGACTGCATTAGTATATTTCCGTTTTTAAAAATGGAAACTTAATTATTATTCACCGTACAAGAAATTTAATTTCAAGAATGTTTATTTGTTTGAATGAAATATTATTTTAAGTACAACTTTTATTACACTTTTCATGTAATGATATGCCACAGTTATTATTAATTACTTATGTATTTAATTATAATAGTTAATTTGCTTTTTAATAAGTAATTATGAAAGATTTTCATGTAAATAAGTGAAGCTACGCGCTACGCTCCGTAGCGCCGTGCGTAGCCTCTGCGTAATCTTGCTCTATACGTACGATAGACTTCAACGAGAGGGTGAGACTTTTATTTATAATTTTTATAACTATTTTGTGTAACTATTTTTGCCAACTTTATATATAAGTAAAAATTTATAAGTTGTTACCATATTAAGATAGGTACTAAAAAGTAACATTTAAACTAAATCTTAGTTACCTTTTTACTATTGAAGAAATACATAACCTTAATAAATAGGAAGCTAATTTGAATTAATAAAAAAATAAATGAATAAAATAGTATAAATTAAAATTCCAAACATACCTTGTTATCATTCTCGTATCCCACACTTGCCACAGTATCTTGAGCACAACACTATCTTATCTGCCAGCATAGATCACTCTAATTCACAAAACTTTTTAATTTATTTCAATAGTTAATTCGCGGTTCGTGCTTCGTGCGGTGCGCCGGTGCGAGCACTGAGCGAGCTGCGCCCGCGCCGTGCAGGGAAGGCTCGTGAAAGTCGCGACCCCCAGCCGGCTAGCGCCAACCCTCGATTGCTTCCGATTGTGACGTATTGGAAGCTTCGCGTTCGACCTTCACTTAATGCTGAAAGACGCGTCTCGATACACTTTTGTTACTTAGGTCACCATGCCTTCCTTACATAGTGTAGGTATATACCATATGATACTCATATATCATAATATGTTAGCTAACATTATTTCAACCTGCAGATGATGATGAATATAGCTTTATAGTTTGGCAAGCGTTTAATACCTATATTTCCTTTTTCATAAATAAAAGTTAGGTGTGATGTGTTTAAATACTTTTAACAAATAGTTCATAAACTGAGTAGAAGGGCGATCCTCCTCCCCGACCATTGTATAATATTGTATGAAAATCCACTTCTGCATTCGCGAGGATGCTAAAATTTGCGACCATAAACGTTCCATCGAAAAGTAGTAGTTCGGTCTACAAAGTTTCAATTCAGGCATTATAATCGACGAGTAGAAAAATAAAATTTGATTTATTCCATGATGCAGTTAGCCTACTCATCTTACTTACGCTTCTTATATGTATGTATATAATAGTATTACATTTACATACGTAACTATACAATTTTTTTGACCAAGGATGTATGAAATTGTATCAGTATTATTTTGTTCATCGAATTCAAACTCGAAAGCAAATTAGAGACAGTAGGTATAACACACACAGACAATTATAGGTAGAGGCAGAGTAACATTAGATTATAAGCAAAACTGTACCTAATAAGATATATGGACTATAAGTTGTCTGCAATAGAGTTTTATTTATTACTTATAAATGTGTGCCAGTAAATATTGCACTAGTTCTTCACTAGTTCTCAAATTAAAATATTTTGACCTTAAAACTAATTCGCAACCTTAAGCGAAAGCAAAAAGGATCGATGATGTCCGTCAATTAGTTGCTTTATCTGATTGCGCAAGCGACGATGCAACGTCCGCCGTGACGCAACGGATGCAGCGAGCGAAGAACATTTTATTCGGCACCTCTGATGTAGGATGCAGTGCAACACTTCTGCGAGTGGTGTGCGGTAAATGAAAAGATAAAAAGCCTTTTTGAATTCTCTACGATACTATAGTAAGTTAAATCTATACAGTATGAAAGATATAAAGAATAAATGCTTTTTAAATTAATTCGTAACGCTCTTCGGGTGAAGTCCCCTCCAGTTTTAGCCAGTTTTTCCTGTCTCTGGGGTCGTATTCTAACTTCCAAGTACAATACAATTCCATTGCAACTCCAATACAACTCCAACATTGGTTGATTATTTATTGTGTGTTGGAGTTTGGAGAAAGGTGGTGTTTTAATGTATTGTTTATGCATTTAAAAGTTAGATGACGCGGCGAACACTAGATGACGCGGCGACCTTCGTAGTCTTCGTACCGCCAACTACCAACGACTTCCATCGACCTCAACTGCACTCCTACGCCAGTCCTACCATCTGTTACCCCACTCCCACTGACTCGTGCGTTAGTCCTACCGTCTCTCTCCACTCTTCCACCCCACTACCACTCTCTTCCACACTTCCCCCACCGACATCTACTTCATTCCCATCGACTCTAACCCCATTTCCACTGATTCCTACGCCAGTTTTATAGTCTCACACCCCACTTATTGTCTTCAGCCACTTCTAGTATCACTTCCATATACCATATCTAAAAATATTTTATTTTTATTTTAATAGTCATTATTCTGCTATTCGGGGCGGAAATTACTTCCAAAAAATAAAATATCATGTGTTCATTCGTTCTTGACGTATAAATGGTGTAACCTCGATCTGATGTTGTCTTCTTGAAAATATACCATATACCCGAGTACATTTTAGACTCTCTTAACTCTTAATAGTCCTTACACAATTGGAGGGTGCTATCTCTGCGTGCGTCCCTTGACACGAGCAGGGGCAGCATCCGCTTAGTGTACCCCTCACTTTTCATTAAATAGTCGAAAGGGCCACTGCGCGTTGGCTTGGGCTTCGCATACGCCTCCCAAAGGTCCGGAACACCATTGTTCCATGGTCGGGGAAGACATACATATAAGAATAGTACTTACTGTAGAGTAAAAACTTACCCTGCCTCAAACGCCAAAATAAAATGCTTTTTGATCTTGCACTGTAATAAATTATTAAGATGAAAATCAATTTTAAAGGTGATTAAATCTAATGCCATCGTATTTATCATCCATCTCATTCTCTGACCGGCCAAGATTTGCAACTATAATCTTGCAAGTTACGCAATCTAAAGAGCTTAAGAAGATCTCGACAAGTTCCAAAGCAATAAGCATCATCTCGTTTAATGACCTTGTTTTTAACTTTCTCTGAAAGAGCAGTTACCATCACCATTTAACCTCTGTACGTTTCTTGTACTTGCGTCATATTTGAAAGGGTTAGGTTAAGTACCTAATATTTTAGTCCAATTTTTCCCAATGTGCTATGCTAAGATTTTATTTATTAAACATATTATCTATTTTTTTAAATTGTATATGTCGACGATATTGCATTTCCTTATGAAGCGATAAAATAATTGCACCAAAAGTGTTCCTCGATTTACAAATAAAAAACACTTATTTGTCTAACTCTGACCCTATCGCAAAATCTACGTCACGCATGTTGTAAACAGAAAGTTGTCTTCATTATTTTGCGACGTTTAAACACAGTCGTTATGAATGAACGTATGCTTAATTTAATGGTTGTAAATTCGGACAAGTTCACCTAGTAAGTAGCAGTGTCATGACTACTCATGACTGAAGGTCGTTTCGTCACGGAGGCGGGAGTGGGATCCAACAAGTGATGTAAGGTACAGCCCTGAGCAGGCTATGTATATGGATAATATTATGCAAATGATATATATCTGCAAATATAGAACTAATTAACTATTAGTCCGTTGTCAGATTAGTCTTCTTACTGGAGCGCAATTTGTGTAATGACAGCTTGTGATATGACGACCATATGGCAAATGGAGCGTGGAAAATTTTAATCAATCAATTCAATCAATCAAAGAAATCAATTTCAAGTTCATTTATAGTTTAACCCAAGGTGACCCGCACCTAGCTTTGTTTCTTTTCCAAAACAGTATTTTTTTAACCACTTCTCAAGTGAATAAAGTAAGGGAATAAATTTGTCGACTTGTCATTCATATCACTGTCCCGTATCCATATTCCGAACAAATATCAGATATGAGAAACTTTAATTCAATTCATAGTGACAAAATATATCCCATCAAAAACATTTACATGTACAAAAATGCCACAGCCTCGCAACGCAGTTCTCCTACTGCAAAACGTATTGAGATCTAATGTAAAGCAAAGCCGGTGTGCCGGAGTTTACTAACAACTATCGTTAGGTGTATATTTAATTGACGGTGATGTTTCTGGATCTAGTCCTTATTCAGTAAAGTCCATGTTATCTGACCTACTGTACTTCAAATCATTAAAACTATGTTATGGTTGGTAAATAGAGAATTAAGTTGACACGATACAATAATACTAGTAATGTATCCTGTTAGTTTACCAAATACACACAGCCCTGTTCTAGTTTTATGGTTCGCGGGGGTCAAGTGGAACTCCACATCAATAACCGATTAAATTGACTCGTGTTGAAATGTATCAAACAAGTACGTTAGCACTTCTCCTTGGGCGAGGCGAGACGGTGTGGTAATCTAATCATACAACCTAATAAATCGCTTCTCGTGAACCTTAATCTAATATCTCCTTAAATAATCTAAGGTCATACGGGACAAGAACGTCACACTAATAAAAATACAAGTTAGGGTTAGCGGGGAACCTTCATCAAGTAGCTAGGGAAAAATGCGTCAAAGTACTTACTTTATTACTGTTGTTAAACAGTATGACCTCGTTTAAAAACAGAAGAAATGGGAGGAGTAATTACAAGAAAAAGGGTCAACAATACTTAAAATATAGAGTCATCCATTAATCTCGTGTCGGAGGTTTGTTCCTGCAATTCTATCAATCTACGAGCAAAACTCGACCAAATTTATGTGAACACAAAATTGCACAGGTACGTCTATTAGTTGCTAATTTGGTCGGTAACTAATATACTAATATGCTCATTTATGGCACGTCAAGTAAATTGTAAATTCACTCAGTTTTTTACTAAACTTTGACGTGTATAATATACTTACACGTCATGTAAGTCAGTAATAATTAACATGTGTCCACCAATTTGGTACTTAATAAATAATTGTCACATTATCAGATTCTTATCATCAAAGTGTTGTAAGAGGGAAAAGAAGGAGAGTGGTTAACATTTTAAATAATATTCTCTTGCTACCATAATAGTCTCGTACAAGTAACGTAAACGTATTACACAACGCAATAGTTTACGTAAGAATCGTGAATCATGCAATGTTACTCTAAGGGATATCCATATCAATTAGCAATCAAATTAACTCTAGAGTCTAGACTTTAAGCCACCAGACACTGCCAGTAATAATGACATTATTTCTCTACGCATCCTTTTCATCCTTCAAATACATAGGAGGACGCGTACAGAAATAATGACATTAATACTGACAGTGTCTGGGGGCCTACTCAAATAAACTAAAGTAATATCAAACCCCTCATTCGGTAGCAGGCGAGAATTTGTAAACAATCAATCCCGCATCAAATAAGCGTCTTTAGATATTGATACCGGACCTTAAGTGATACCGATGACGTAATGAAAAGTTTGTACAAACTTTAAATATAGCGTGAAAATGAATTAGAAAGACGATTTAGACACAAAGAGTGTAAAGTTATAGTTTCGACACAAAGTGTTTAATAAAACTTTTATCGGTGACTAAGCGTTGAAGTGTGGATTGATAATTGTGAAATGAAACGATTGAATGCCTCGTAAACACTTTTTGTGCAAACTGTGCCTATTTTGTCAGCCAATTGCTTAATATTCCCAATGTCACTGTGAGAAATACTATTATTGTAAAAGGAAACTATTACACAATTTTTAAATTTCATTTAGATGTAATCTTCTTTCAATTCAATTAATTTAATAAAAAAAAAAAACACATCTCAAAGATAAAAGATATAAATAAAAAGCATTAAGACAAAAAACACACACAATAATAGTTATCTTGTTCTCAGTAACCATCAATTTTCAAAATTCCGGTTTGAAATCAAAATTCGAACGGAATCGAAGAATATATTTAATTGATCTTTTATTAATGTTTTGAAGTTGCGTTATAAAACTTACTTTTGAAGAAGCATTTCTTCCTTATGCAAGAATTAACTCAATATAATAGAGACTGAATAATCTATTACAAAACCGATATATTTCCTTTGTTCGAACTTACAAGTTTAAGTTAAGTGTACCTACTTACTTAAATAACAAGCTACCTACTGATCTAAATATGTATCTTTAAAAAAACCTTATTGTTTTATCAGCCGAGTAGAACTATCGCGATTATATATAATTAATTAAGAATTAAATTAGCACACCGTAAAAACGTAATTTGCAACGATTTGCATAGAAGATGTCGTCGCTTCGGCGCAATTCCGAAACGGCTGTGGCTAATCGCTCCCGATCGAGATGAAACAATACGTTGCGCAACGCACACTGTTGAAACCGTCCCACAATCCGGTCCTACGTAATACTAATCCCCAATTTTGATTTAAATTCTAAATATGCAAGACTAGGAAATAAACTGTAGGTAACATTTTCCTATACATTATTTTATTTATTTTATACAGAATGCATAGTGAATAATAAATTCAAGTTAAACAACTATTTAAAGTTACTTATATTATATGTTTCGGATTGGTATTACGGTAAGTGAGTAAGTGAATATTACTAGAACTACATGTCTGAAAACGAACAATTCTTCATTCATTCACTTGTTAAATAATACTCTCTGAATACCAGACAATGACGGTTTTTGTCCACACAATTATGTGCATTATGCATTACAAACGTATTTTGTAATATTGTTTCGTCGACATAACAATTGTCTGTCTCACGCCGGCGTAACGTTCGAATCAATCATTTGCGGCTAAATCTATTATCTCCTTCCTAAATACAGTATTGGTTAATAATTTCATTACGGCGGAGTAACTGAACCGTGTCTAATACACAGATTAGTAGTGCAGGTTCACGGGGTTCACAATCTTCGGACTTTGTTACCCACAAAACTTACGTATTATTTATAATTTGTATAAAAAATACTTAACTATTTATATTTTACTACCTTATATACCTTTTTAACCGACTTCAAGATTTCGAAAGAGTTTTCAATTCGGCGTGTATGCTTTTTTTTAGATCTATGGACTTTATTGACTCAAATAAAATGGTAGCTGGGAAATATAAGTACTTCATAGTAATGAACGCGCTAAGCTTTGGACAAAAGGCAATCGCTTAAAAACATCTTGTTGGTTTTGGTTTGGATATGCCAAATTCACAAAGACATGGTACAGTCTCAAGACCTCAAGTAAATGGCGCTTTAAAAAACGAATTGAACTATTTATAATCAGTGCGTTTTTATCCTTCTTGTATTTTTTGAACTGTTATTTGTAGCAAAATAATTACAAACTAACATAAATAATTTACTTGCATTACCGTGATAATACGTATTTATATGTGTGTATGGCTAGTAATTATTATAACATAATGACCGAACTATATTATGCAGAACGTCATTATAATCGTAAATAATCATTAGGTAAACCTACAAGGCGGGCTGGGGCAGGCCAGAGCAAGCGACTAATAATTATGTATATGCCCTGTCACCAAGCGGCGTGTATATGTCGCAGGGAAATGATTAAAAGGGATATGATCAAATTACGCAGGATGTTAAAATGGAGACTCCATATCATCATTTCCCTAGAAAAATTCAGTAATTTCACCAAATCACTGACTCTGTGTAGTGGGAAGACAAAATCGGCCAAAAAAACGCGATACGCTTTTTCATTTCACTAGATTTGTTTAGGAATTTGACAAAATCTCTAACCGCTACAGTAAGTTGATGAAACGAACTCAAAAAGTCGACTAGTTTTATCATTTCGCTAAACAAGTTTAGTGAAATGATAAAGTCTCAACTGGAAGATGGTATATGGTGATTTGATTAAATCTCTGAACTGGTTTAGTGAAATGACGAAAGGAAGTACCGAATACAATATTTTACTTTACAGTTAAGCGATTTTATCAAATCTCTGACAGTTCTTCTACCGTAAAAAGTTGTGAGATCCATCTAATACCAAGTCGGTTGATTTATTCAGTCCCTACTTAAGGGACCTTCTGTCTTAAGTGTAATTAGCTAATCTAACAACATCTTATAGTGACCGTGAGCATGCACTGGATTTTCACAAATAACGCACCTTCCAATTATGTCTTTCCACTAAACAGAGTCAGTGATTTAGTAAAATGACTATATTTTTCTAGGGAAATGATGATATGGATTCTCCGTCTTAACATCATGCGTGATTTGATCATATCCCTTAGAGATTTGTTAAAATCTCTGATTTAATATCTGTTTCACTTTATCTAGTCAGAGATTTGATAAAATCGCTTAACTGTAAAGTAAGATATTGTATTCGGTACTTCCTTTCGTCATTTCACTAAACCAGTTCAGAGATTTAATCAAATCACCATATACCATCTTTCAGTTGAGACTTTATCATTTCACTAAACTTGTTTAGCGAAATGATAAAACTAGTCGACTTTTTGAGTTCGTTTCATCAACTTACTGTAGCGGTTAGGGATTTTGTCAAATTCCTAAACAAATCTAGTGAAATGAAAAAGCGTGTCGCGTTTTTTGGCCGATTTTGTCTTCCCACTAAACAGAGTCAGTGATTTGGTGAAATTACTGATTTTTTCTAGGGAAATGATGATATGGAGTCTCCATTTTAACATCCTGCGTAATTTGATCATATCCCTTAGAGATTTGTTAAAATCTCTGTTTTAATCATTTCCCTGCGACATATAGATAAGTTGTTGTCTAGTTTGACAGTGGATTGGTGTAATGCATGCATGACTAACATATGTGTTGCAATTGCGGCCCTGAATGCAAGCATGTTGATAAATGGTGGAGCATTCAATTAAATGACAATTTGGGTGAAGAGATTTAATTATAATTCGCGACAAAGACTAAAATGCGTCGATGTCTGCCGCAAATGAGAGTACCTAATACAAATACCTCAAAACACATGTAGTTTAACTGGGTACACAGCACCGTGTCGTCCAGCGCGCGACCATGTTTCATTGCGCGACCATTCAAAAAGTTTACCCCATCTGTAAAGGGTTAAAAATAAGCTCACAGACAAGCTAAGAACATGATGGAGAAGTGCATAATATTCCACATGAAAACCAGGTTGTATGGAATTCAAAATAAGAAAGTTCAGCAAGATAAAGAACAGATAAGTTGATTCGATCGTGGCCAGGACTATGTAGAAATATCCTAATAAAATTTTGATAGGTAGTGCCCAATAAATATTTCTTAGATTGGAGGATAAATGTATTTCGTTGAGGTGCGTTATTTATTAACCTACGTTTATGACAGTGAATGATGTTACATTAATCGTGCGAAAGGATTCGCTTTACTAGGGCACCACCAGAGGCGCGAACACGATCACGATCCGCAAATTAGTGAAAAGATTCGTCGTTCATTAGCAGACAATGCTTCTTAGTAGCTCCAATCGCTATTTAAGACTTGATTGAGCGTATAAGAGTAATATAAACCTGCGGCTATCTAGTCAATAGTTGTAGTGTAACAAAAAGAAAGTGAGATAAGTACAAAAAACCGGCCAAGAGCGTGTCGGGCCACGCTCAGTGTAGGGTTCCGTAGTTTTCTGTCCGTCACAGTAAGTGTCCCCACTTAAGAGTTAAAAAAATGGGTTTTTTCAAAACTTTACTTGAAAGCACGTTTTTTCATTGTGATTTTGTAAAAATTACAGGTACAATAAACACCTGCTTATACGATTAAATTACATACTTAGTTCAGAATATTATTTTGTACTTTTTTTCAAAAACTATTCAACCTATCAAGTTCAAAATAATTTTCCTAGAAAGTTTTTATAAAGTTTTACTTTTGAGATCTTTTTCATATTTTGAAAACTTATGGTTCAAAAGTTAGAGGGGGGGGGGGGACACATTTTTTTTACTTCTGGAGCGATTCTTTCCGAAAATATTGACATTATCAAGAAATGATTTTACTAAACCCCTATTCATTTTTAAATACCTATCCAACAATATATCACACGTTAGGGTTGAAATGAAAAAAAAAAACACTCCCCACTTTACGTATAGGGGAGGTACCCTAATAAAACATTTTTTTCCACTTTTTATTTTACCACTTTGTCGGCGTGATTGATATACATATTAGTACCAAATTTCAGCTTTCTAGTGCTAACGGTCACTGAGATTATCCGCGGACGGACGGACGGACGGACGGACAAACATGGCGAAACTATAAGGGTTCCTAGTTGACTACGGAACCCTAAAAAGCAACACACTTAACTGACCATCGATAGACCTTATGTCGTTGCAATAGGGATTACAAACGGACAGTTAACAGCGTTGGCGATGGTACTGACATAAATTCCAGTGCGTTTTCCTCTTCTATTCTTCTGTTCGCAGCCTACAATTATTTGCGGTCATCTAAACATACCTAACATTGTTTAAGTATGAATTCATGTTTACGCATTTAAAGCCTCGGTTTTGCTTAGATCCTTAGAATGGATAGAAAGTTTGTTTAGATCCATGTTGACCTGGAACTTATAAAAAACAAATACGCAACAATGAGCTCCCCGTGTAGTCGTAGTAAGTACTTAGTGAAGGCGCAAATTGATTTCATGTGGTGTTATCGAAATTTGTCCTAATATTTAAGTATCTCTTTCCTTAACATGGAAAATAAAAGTGACACAACCACATAGGAACTCGTAATTGGTGTGCACGAGTCGTCATAGGTTAATGTTTCAGCTTCTAAGTATCTAGAGTGAGGTAACTGACTGCTGCGCTGTAAGCCGCCTTAATTCGAAGCCTGTGTGTGTAATTTTAATTCAAATAGCTCACACACGACCTGACCGATGTAGTACGAGGTCGATCTCATATTAAACTGTTAAACGTCGATTTGTCTTATCAGCTCGCCCCTTCGACGCCGCAAAAGTTTAAGACTAAAATTAAGACCGCACCAATGTCGAGCTTAACACGTCTCTATTGTGCTTAAAATACTGAGAGGTTGAGACGTTATTTGAGGTTCTTTTGTTTCTCGGTGATCGGTGTTGCAATTAGGGACAGTTTGGCTTTGCTCCCTAACATTAATCAAGTAAGTCGATAAGGCTGCCAAAAATGTTAATCAATCTAACTGTAAGTAAAAATAATTCATAAGCGAGCCGGCATTCTAATCTTACTTTGGATCTGCGGTTCAAAAGTTGCAGAGGGGGCATAATTTTTTAGACTTTCGGGGTGATTATTTTTGAAATAATTAACTAAATCAAAAAATTGCTTAAAAAAATCTCAATTTTATTTTTAAAGACAGGTGCAACGTGTTGATGTTTGGTAATTTTTTTTTATTTGACAATTCGTTACATGTATTTTTTTTGTTGCAATTTTACTACAAAACTAAGTATCGGCATACAAAACACACCTTATGATAAAATTTTATTAAGATACGTGTTATTAGTTTCCGAGTAAAATGGCTGTGACATAGGACGGACGGACAGACGGCCAAGACGAAACTTTAAGGCTTTCGTTTTTGCCATTTTGGCTACGGAACCCTAAAAACTGTTGAGGCGTTTAGTCTATGTGAATTGTCTCTACCAAGAATTTTATTAACAGTTCGATGGATACGAGTATGTACCTATACATAGAAGTTTAGAAAAAGATCTTTGTAAAAAAATACCTATTAAAGCTGTACAAAGCGTTTGATAACAAACAAGTTGAGTTAAGTAACGTACCATTGAAGGTTAGTA
Organism: Pammene aurita; assembly: GCA_947086415.1. NCBI lineage: Eukaryota > Metazoa > Arthropoda > Insecta > Lepidoptera > Tortricidae > Pammene > Pammene aurita. The sequence continues at coordinate 40,610,957 of OX352291.1, forward strand.
AGTAAGGCGTTCCTTGAAAAAGGCTCTAGGCGCGACCGCTCTAGTTCTGAGCCTCACACGATACCGAACCTGCGGTCTGCTGACTTTGACACAGTTTCACCCAAATCGATTAACCACAACAAATTACCTGTCAATTTTGGAAACACTAACATACTTGTTTAATTTAATAGCCATAATTAGCGATCAAAGACGTAGCGACATTTTTGGAAATTGGTTTTACATAACACAACTATGTATACAATGAGTTCACAATAAACACATACGAGTATCATAAGCTTAATTAAATATATACCTTATTTAATGTGGAATAAGGATGTATTTGTAATTCTAGAGCACGTGCAATGCGTCATATGAGACAGCAAAAGCTGTTACTTGACTTGCATGGCTGTATTAGCGTGGTTAATTATTTTAATGGTCATCTTTATGGCTTGTAATAACGTAGGCATGCTAAATTCGTCGGTAAATTAATTAAACATGGAATGATGTGAAATATTTCTACAGCATAGCTCTGCATTTTTTCATTAAATTTAATAATTTAAATAAGCAACCTCACTATGACGTAAATATGAGCATTGGCGCCAATTCTTGCAAAATACGGCTTACCATTGTGGAAATATTATGGTGAGAACAACAACTATAAAATGCATGGTTAAGGTAGTAATGCAAATTTTTAGTATGAATGTGTTGTGAATTTGGTTATTAATTACAGACGTATAATTTAAGAAACTAAAGACATAAAACTGTTTAAAGCTAGTTTTAAGACATTACTTCGAAGTTACGTCTTAAATATTAAATACGCGAGCAAAATTCGTCCCATGCAAAGTTGTTCTAAATAAAATATTTTTTTACTTTCCCAAAACAAATAGTTTTTATGTTATTGCTAAAGAAGTAGTCAATTTCAAGGTCATCGGTGGCTGTTGTATTCACGGGGATACGTTTCTGTTAAAAATATGACATCATCATTAGATTCATTATTTAATTTTTAGCTAGGTGAGTTTAGGTAACTCAATTCTCTGGAGATAAATTCACAAGAGAAGCAAGTGATACAATCATTATGTACCCATACCTATACAGTCGTCTTATAAGTTTTTAATAATCTTTTTATCTGTTGCCGGTTAGCGAAAATTTTATATTACATTTTTGAGAAACATGCAGCGTTTTTACTAGGTAGGTAACGGCCGCGGACTTTAATTGTTCAGCTTTTAGGGTTTACATTGGAATTGTCATAGAGTAAGTATTAAACCAAAGTGAATAGCATGAACGGTAAATGGGTCAACTATTAAAGTTCGTTGCTGCAATCGCCAGGAACTGGCCACTTTTCTATATGTTGGCCAGCCCTCATACTAAAAATGAACTCTATTCACCTACAAACTGAATTCATTTTAGTATAACTCGGCCAGTTAGATTGGCCAGTAATTGAAACCTTACACTAAAATGAATTCTGTTTATAGGTGAAGAGTTCATTATTAGTATGAAGACTATGAAGTAGCCAGTTACTGAACGGTGGCCAGTTACTGAACGGTGGCCAGTTGCTGAACGGTGGCCAGTTACTGGCGATCTACCCTACATTGGTAATAAAACTTACTGACTATTTAGTGATTTTTTTTCGTAAGACTTTTTGTGTCTTGACGGTACATACTGTTAAAAATGATGTGTTGTTATTTTTATTGCAAATCTTCCGTGAATTTAATTTTCATAAATTGTGTTTTTTGTTGCATGTTCTAAAAGCCATATCATCTATACATATAATAAACGCGTAAGGAGAAAAAAAATGTACATTGAAGATATTTTAGAATAACTTATCCGGGGGGTCTTAGAAACGTTGACTGAATACATTTCAGTGATTTTTGGAATTCTTGTCTGTCTGTCTGTGAATTTGTCTACGCACTACGTAAAAACTACTGCACAGAATTTTACGAAATTTTGTATAGTAACGGTTTATACCCCGGAGCAACATATAGGGTAGTTTTTATTCTGCTTATTAAAACATAATTTTCATCAAAAATAGTTCTCAAAAGTGGTCACAGATGGCGCTGTATAGGTACCCTGTATACTGATATAAACATTATTTAAGGACGTCTTTAGATTAAATTAAGCGATTCGGTCTGTTGCGTTCCCCCGAGGTTTAAACCATGGATTTTTAAATGCTTTCCCAATTTAAGGATTGCGGGTTAAATATTTTCAAAACGTGTTACTTCGTTTTGGAAATTGTAAGTATCCGGACTATCTGGACATATATTGTGATGCATTAATACCTGGATGTACTTTATTCTCAACGTAAACATAATCTATTTATCAAAACATGAAACCTACTTACAATATACGTAAAAACAAATAAAACAGGTAGTTAAGATTTATCCATTTCGATTTACCCGACAGCAAAAATTGTGCCGTTTGTGAGAGCAACATGTTTTATCTCGCTTTAACAGCTGATTGCAATAAAAAGGGTAGTCATGAATCTAACAATTACTAGCTGCTTAGCTGTCACGCTGCTGCTGAAGAAATTCTCGCTGCGACGCTCCGGGCCTGGGTCTACGCGGTACTCGGCCTATGGCTTTCGCAGACAGTGCCGCTCACCATCGGGCCTCCGGCCCTCATATTTGATAAGACTCTTCGCCATTGAGTTTTGTCCGGATTCTGTCATGCTGCCTGCTGCTGCTGAATAAATTCTCGCTACGACGCTCCGGGCTTGGGCCTACTCGGTGCTCGGCCTATGGCTTTCGCAGACATAGCCGCTCACCCTCGGGCCTTATGACTTCACCATTGAGATATGTCTGGTCCCTGTCATGCTGCTGCTGCTGCTGCTGAAGCAATTTTCGCTGCGACGCTCCGGGCTTGGGCCTACGCGGTACTCGGCCTATGGCTTTCGCAGATATTGCCACTCATCCTCGGGCCTTAAGACACTTCACCATTGAGATATGTCCGGCCCTGTCATGGTACTGCTGCTGACCTGGGCCCTATACGGTACTCGGCCTTTGGCTTTCTCAGACGTTGTCGCTCACCCTCGAGCTACGGCCCTCGGGTTCGCTAAGACACTTCGCCTTTAAGTTATGTCCGGTCCCTGTCATGATGATGTTGAAGAAGTTCTCGCTGCGATGTTCCGAGCCTGAACCTTACGCGGTACTCGGCCTTTGACTTTCACATACATTTCCGCTCACCCTCGTGTCCGCAGCCCTCGAGTTCGCTAAGACACTTCGCCATTGAGTTATGTCTGGTCCCTGACATGCTGCTTCTGCTTAATCAATTCTCGCTGCGATCCTCCGGGCCTGGGTCCTGCACGGTGCTCGCCCTATGGCTTTCGCGATATTGCCGCTCACTGCGTCACGGCTTCGGCGTTCGGGTTCACCAAAAAACTTAACCATTGAATTTTGTGGGGACCCTTTCATGCTCCTGCTGAAATAATTCTTGCTGCCTTTGGCCTTATTAGATTTTGCCCTGCTGCTGCTAAAGCAGTTTTCGCTGGGACGTTGCGCTTACACGCTACCTCGCGCTCATACCTTCAGTGTTTGACCCTCTGTTCGAAGCATGTTCTCCTGCAGGAACTCGGCCATTAGCATTCGCAGGTCTCGAGGCACGCCTTTGAGTCAGTTATCTTTATCAAGGATGAACTAATAAAGGAGATCGTCAATTTTTGTTGGGTGATCTGGCCCAGATTATTTAGGACCGTTTAGGAATGTGTCTGACCTTTAAAAAATCGTCATAACTTCTAGAACAGGACGGTGGTAAAAATATTGCGAAATCTAATGGGAAAATTGAAAAATCCTGCATTTAAAACTTGAATCTGACAAGGACAATATTTGAAGGCGTGCTTGCTTATGATTTGTATATTCATGTAAAAAAAGTACCGATTTTTTAAAGATAATGTACAAAAGCGGACTTAAAATCAAAACGGGAATCATGATGAAATAATAAAAAGTCATATTTTGATCGTATATATAGTTCCTGTATTTTGGTAAACAAAGACGGCTGTCAAACCATCGTTGATAATATTAACTGAACATTTCTAACACCTATTGCGAAGGGATAAGGTTTACCACCGTTAAGTGCCGATACCACTACGAGTAGTATCTGACGTTGCAAAATTGAAAAAAGATGCGTTTCGTTATCGAAGGAGCATGATATTATACCATTATGAAACCCACTTTTAATATTCAAACTCCGATCAAAAATGCAAAAATACGCAATTTTAATCTTTAGGCGTTTTAATACAGTCGATTTCTAATTTAAACTTCCGTATTCGTAGGCTTAGATACTATTTTAATATTACAATGTTTTAACTTACCGAACAGCATCAAAACGCAGATTATGTAACGGTAGACATTGACAGTGTCAAACCAAAAAAACAATCCGTTTCAGGCCAGGGTGAAGTTAAACTTTATGTCAATGCCATAAGGACGTTAACGACTTGTCTTGCTGTATTTTAATCGGGGAAAAACCAACATAATGTTTATTTATTTAGTATTTCTAATTCCCGTTTCATTTTTTTGTAATATTTTGTCTACTTTAGTAATAAAATGAGTATTTATTTTACATTAAAGTACAAACTGTATACGGTTTATATCAGGTGGCCCAGAATTGACGATCTCCTTTAGATAAATATTTATATGTAGAACGCGTAAATTCTACACTATTGGCCTGGATGGTAAATGAAAATGATAAAACCTCCCACACACGCGGGCGAAGCCGCGGGTACAGCTAGTTAATAATATAGGTACTAGCATTGAACCAATTATTTATTACTAGCTTTTGCCCGCGGCTTCGCTCGCGTTAAATTCGGGGTAACAAACCATACAAACTTCCACCCCCCATTTTAGGGAAGTGGGTGGTTAGAAAGAGACAAAAAGTAGCCTATGTCACTCTCCATCCCTTCAACTATTTCCACTTAAAAAATCACGTCAATTCGTCGCCCCGTTTTGCCGTGAAAGACGGACAAACAAACACACACATACACTTTCCCATTTATAATATTAGTATGGATTGTCAATAAAACAAATCGCTTCTTCTTAACTGTGTATGTACGGTAACAATTTCTTGTTTTAAACCACCATTTAAAGCCTGACCAGAAATATATGATCATGCGCCATGTTGCGGAACTTAATTGGAACTAATTTCTTACACTGGCAATAATTTTAATTACAGAATGATATGCATGTGTGAGTGCATGTGATAGGCTGTCATTGTTTGTCAGTGTCATTGAGGCGATTTACTTGAATAATAATAAAGTGTTGAATATTAAATAATAAACGACAAAAAAAATCCCAAAATTATCCATAGTCGAGAGCGAAACATAGTAAATAGTGCTTCTGTAAATAATACGCTCAGAAAATGAAACTATTTCGCTCTGAAACATTATCAAATTAACATCAGAGCTGACAGGTAAACAAATCAAGATGTCACCATACCATAGAGAATAATACGCTCTATGACTATGTATACTGAACAGTTGCCATATAAATGAGAATAATAGCGCCCTCTTGAGTATAATCATATATTTCTGGTTAGGCTTTACTTGAGATCTAGACTCTGTACCATAGACTGTATCGATTCGACTTTTCCAAACCATAACCAACAAGATGTTTTTTTGCGATTGCGACACCATCTCGGCCGAGCTTTGGGCGTTTATCCCCATTGAAAAGGTAGCTTTGTTTACCTATCTTTACAGTGTACGTAGGTACGTAGGTACGGCATATTATGCCTACAGGTGTAGGCATAATATGCAGTTAACTTATACTGGTAGACAACCCAAAACCCAAACTACTCCCTACTCGTATTATTGCGTCTGGTAAGCTCCTAAGTATAAGCTAGCTGAACCACGCCGCGCTACTTCTCAACATCCCATCAATTAGGTATAATTTTATTTGTAAAATGCTGTGAGCTTAAGAGATGATTATAAGGATCAACTGAACCCCTTATCCAAGCCTGAATTAAGTATTAACATTATTGCAATTGGGACTCGGGTATTTCAATCCGAAATGGCAGACTGTAAACGTAATATTTACATCCAAATAAAAAGTGAAGAATTCTATTAAATTAGCCCAATTCGAATGTAATGGCGGGTGATTTTTCCGCAATTTTACCTCGTTTTGTTCAATTATTTTCCGCTACAGATTTTGGCAAGATCATTTGGTATTGCGTCAGCTGGTACCTCAAGTTATACAAGATGATACGAGGGAACAGTAAATCGTGCTTTTTATCTACCTACTTACTGCTTGCATAATAAATATGTGGCACGTGTGTAGTTTAGATAAATTCCGTTATGTGCAACGTAAGGATAGTAACTTACTATAAAACTCTCGTGAGATAACACACAAAAAATATTATTTAAATTAAAATAATTAGATACTAACTTTATTTATTTTGTAAATATAATAATGAATCATATAAGTAGATATAGAAATGCCTTTTAAATACCAATATTTCTTATTCCAACCCTTAAAAATATTACAGAAAAAACATACATTTAGGGTACCTTTAGGTTGTTCTCTTTCAGATGACGGTTCGTAGTTGGAGCTTCGAAAAGTTCTTAAACTGTCACGCTCTATTAAATATAGATCATAGACTAATTAACTCAAGACCCCGCATAGCCGGGCGACCCCCGCTGCCACGCTCGAAGTAATTTCAATCTATAGTAAGACACTAATTATTAGAAGTGACAGGTAAACTTAGTACGTCTCCATGGCAACCATTAATGTCTGACTCTCTCTAACGCGCCACGGAACAATCGCGCGTTCCCTGTCTAGCATTGCGTGTTCCCCTCCCGCACCCCTTCTTTTTGGCAGCTCAGGTTTCAAAGAAATAACGCGCTAAGCGGTGTATAGAGATATTTTGTATAAGATATATATAGTCTCTGGCTTTACGTAAGCCCTAAAATACAAAGCAATAAGACTAAGTTCAGAAGATGGTATTTTAATCATTGTTAATTCGTACAGTGAAATTAATCAAAACATTACAGATTCGTATTTTTTTATTGCATGCGATGCATCTCTTTCTTTCGTGCATTGAAGCGATAAATGCGTCTCTTACATGGTGGCGTGGTTTAAGCTAATCGATGATAGCCAGCCATATACGCATGGATTTGTCCGCCAGATCTGTCTGGCAGATATGTTCGAAGGACAAATCCGTCAATGCGTGCCGGGAACTGGCACGGATGATCGTCTGTGGACAGATCTGAATAGAGCCATATATTGACAGATTTAGAATAGAACAGAATATAGTTTATTCGTAGTCACACACATAGACATAGGTACTACATTGGGAAAGAGGTAGAAAAAAAGAGAAAGTGTCACGAAATGGCTTCATCCAGGCAGATCTGGCGGAGAAATCCGCGTGGATATGCTAAGTAGCTAATACGAGCCCCAATGCATATTAGATCGTCTAGTCACACTTAAAAATACGATATTTTTTTAAAGACTGCTATTTAAATCCGGATTGACTTTGACGATTAAAGGAATACGCTACATACAAAGCCATTGAAAGTAGTTTAATGTTGCGTTGTACAAAGTGTAATAATGTTATTTAATTTAGAGTAATTGTATCGTAAAGTTAACATTAAGCAAGCAAAAAATTACGTCTAGTTCATATTTTAGGAAAAATAGGTCGTCTAAAAGCTGATAAAAGCTGTTTTTTAATAAGTTTAATATTTAATTATATTTCAAATTGAATATAGAATATTCTCTGTCATCTAAAATGACAGATGGCTATATAAAAACGCAATGAGGGTTTCCGCGATTGAGATTTTCACTAGATGGCAGCACCGTGACGACAGGTCTTTTTGGCAGTAGCTGTCAAAATCCACCAATCATAAAATATATGGTTAAACATGATTGGTAGATTGTGACTAATAAAACTTACTTACTTACTTACTTAAAAAAAAAAAAAAAAATTATTCTATCGAGATGGTGCGAGGTAAACCAGTGACTGAAGAAGTGCGGAAAATTATAATTTCCTGTAACAATAACGGCAAATCTACTTACCAAATATCCAAGGAGATGTCGTTGCCACGATCTACAATTCAAACGATTATCGAGCATCACCGAAATCATGGAACAATGTCCTGTTTAAAGAAATCTGGCCGTCGACGAATAACCTCCAAGGCAGAAAACAGGATGTTGAAGAAGATTATCAAGAAAAATCGTCGTGCAAGAGCAGGAGAACTTACCCCAAGTAACACATCAAAGCAGTATAACGGCCGTCTTACAGCATTCGTTTTATAGTAGCATTATAAACGTTTATAGTGCTGATATAGCTCTTAGATGGGCACAAATTACCCAGCTTGAGATCCTATATAGGTTATTTAATAGCATTACAGGCGCATTATGTCTGCGCTATTAGCATTATCGTTGTCATGGAAAGTGCCAATCGCATTAAAGAAGCATTAGTACGCTCTATTAAGTTGCCAACCGCATTAAAGAAGCATTAATACGGCCAAAAAACTTGCTAATCGCAGTAAAGACATTAGTACTCTCGATTAACTTGCCAATCGCAATACAAAAGCATTATACTAGCATAAGAGTGTAGTAAAATAAACCTTACGTCAAAGGAAAAACGTCTCTTATACCGACGGAACAAATGTTATAATACAATGAATGTTGTGATTTAACTACTTTGTCTCGCAATATAAAATGGACGAAGACGGTACAAAAAACTGAATGAGTGACACGTCATATTTGTTTGCATCATAACAAAATTTATAAAAGTTTATGACTCTTTTACGTTATTATATCCTTCAAATATTACTGCGCAATGTAGTTTACTGTAAATGTGTATATAAGTTTCATTGAAAATTTTCACGCGCCTATGATTTATTGTGGTTTTGCTATAAAATATTATAAAAATATATGCGTCAAATAAACAAAACAATTGTGTAATCCTCGTGTAGAACGAGTTTTGCATTATTAACATAATAGTGTTGGTTGAGCAGACTTAAATTAATTTATTTCATTATTATATAGGTATTTTCCTTGTATAAATAGGTCCGCATGATTTTATTTTTAGGTTATGTTATAAATTATTTACAAAATGGCGTTGGTCTATATAGATGGAGAGCTAGCCACGTCAGATATGACACAATAATGAGCGCAACCAAACCCCTCTAGTCAGTTTGGTATACTATGCCTATTTCTAGATCTGGACATCTGGCAGCTTTAAAGTGGTGGAGGTCTAAGAATGCAAACCATTTCAAGAAAACAAATCCTAGAGATCTGGGTTTGATGCAATATTATGAGAAACTATACAAATACTATACAATATTAAGAGAAATTATACAAAAGTTTATGTTGGGGAAAAGTAGTGCCAAACGATGTATAATATAGTTCATAGTTTGTCGCCTACTGTTTTTGTTTCCGTAATAATACACAATATTTTTTGATCTAACGTTTTTTATCGATTTTTGACCAGTTTTGAATCGATATTCCAACATATTCACTACAGATAGAATTATAAGGCAAACGACTATCGGTTCTTGAATCTTTTATCTTAAATGAGCCGTTATTTTTTTATGATATTTTTAAAATATGGTCTAAAAAAACACTTTTATCGATATTCGAATGGTGTAAAGAATCTTACATATACGTTATCTACATATTAGGGTTCCTCTTTGACGTCTTTAAAAACTGTAGAGAGATTTTAATGTTTAACTAATTAACACAAAATTTATGACCATAAAACCACTTTTTTAACCTAAACCGATTCGACTTTGAAGTCAAATATCTCGAAAACAATGAATATTGAAGTAAATATAGGATACTATATTGTTTAAAGTCGTTACTGATAATATGATAAGCTATACAGGGTGACTGGTAATTCGTCGTATTCCTTCAAGGGGGTTATTCTACAGCTTATTTGGAGTGATTTAAGTCCGGTAAAGCAGAGGTCAAAACTCATTGGTTTTCAAGTTATTCAAGATTTTAGATTTTTTTAATAAATACCCGCTTTTTGACCTAAAACTAGTATTTTTTTTAAACTACGTATTTTTCAAATAAAAAAAAAATTCCGAATAGCCGATGAATCACTGATTACGTAAAATAATAAAAAAGTACAAAACATATCAAAATTTTGCAAATAAAAGCATCTGAAGTCAGAAGTTTTTGTATTTTTTTTTCAAATCTTGTTACATTTTAAGGCATAACTAAAAAAAAAGTATAACACTTCGCGTACAAATTACAGAATTTATTTCCTCAGTTCATAAGCTTTCTAAAAAAGTACAATTTATGACATTTTATGCTCATTTTTTACAAATAATAATAATAATAATACCAGAGCAGGTACAGGACTTAGCGTACTTGACTTTACTTGTTTGTGTCGTTTTAAACTCGCCGAAGGCATACTTTGTCTCCAGTTTCTTATCTTCTCTTATTCCTTGAGGTAGTAGGCACTGCAGATTGCCTTTGGTGAAACAAAAAAACTGATTAAGGGTCATTAGCTAATGAGCTAATGAAGTTAAATTACTTTAATTAGTTTGTTTGTGTCACTTTAATTCTTACGGCGGGTTTTTCGCCTTCTGTTCCTTATCTTATCTTAATTTTATTGGGTGGCGATGCTTCTCATGGGGTGGGGGTGAGACTAACCAGGTTTAATAGGTAGTAATTAATCAGTTAGTTACTTTCAACTTTCTTTCCAATTCGGACGATATTGATAACTAAGTTTTTTCTCAAATGGCTACTTACGAATTTGAAGAATACGCAGATATCATTTATTGTTACGGACTCTGTGATGGTGACGCCGCTGCAGCTAGAAGGGAGTACCAACTTCGTTACCCTAACCGCCGTTTACCTCACGTAAGCGTGTTTGGTTCATCGTACCGTCTTATTCGGGAAACAGGATCAGTTAAACGCCGTCAAGCTGATGCTGGAAGACCTCAACAATACGATCCTGCTGAAGAAGAAGAAATCTTGCACTTTTTCCGGGCAGACGGTACTACTTCGACAAGAATTATGGCTAACCGGCTCGGTATGTCTCAGTGGAAGGTGTGGTTTACCCTGCACTCAGCTCGACAGTATCCGTATCATGTATCTGTATAAATCATTAGAAAACTAAGGGAATCAGATCTAAGGTCGTTGGCGCCAGGGAGCCCCTTAAAATATAGGCCCTGTCCTTTACAACTGAGACAACTTCGGCAGTTTTTACCTAGTTTGGTATTACTATTTTCCAATTAAAACATTTTGCTAGTTTGTCACTGTGACCTCCACCCATTAAAAACTGCCAGATGCCAGGATCTAGCAATAAGAATTGTATAGCAATCTAACCAGACGGGTTTTGTTGCTCTCATTATTGTGTCATATCTGACGTGGCTAGCTCTTAGTCCAATAGCAGCTCAGTGACTCTTAAAAAAAGCTTATTAATGCCTACAGCATTACACGGGATTAATTATGCTATTAAACAACATTAAGCATTATATACTACTTAAAATTTCTATTTTAGACCCTAAGGCACTAAAACAGCTAAAAGCTGTATAGCGAATTTACGTGGCATTATAATGGCTAATAGTCATGCTCTTAAATAGCATTAAGCATTTATTTATGCTATTGTAGAACCTAAGGCACTAAACTACACCATAGCATTAGTGTAGCAAACCAAAACGCAACTGTACAGCTGAATGCTGTACAGTTGCATTTTGGTTCGCTGTACTAAAACTAATGGCTAAACAAAAGCATTTACATATGCCATTATACAACCGTTATACAGCGTAAAGCATCATATAATGCTATTGTAGAACCTAAAGCACTAAAACAGCTGAAAGCTGTATACCGGATTTACGTGGCATTATAATGGCTAATATTCATGCTCATAAACAGCATTAAGCATTTATTTATGCTATTGTAGAACCTAAGGCACTAAACCACACCGAAGCATTAGTGTAGCAAACCAAAACGCAACTGTACAGCATTCAGCTGTACAATTGCATTTTGGTTCGCTACACTAAAACTAAAGGCTTTAAAAAAGCATTTACATATGCCATTATACAACTGTTATACAGCTTAAAGCATTATATAATGCTATTGTAGAACCTAAAGCACTTAAGTGGAAAGCTGTACAGTTGAGTTGTGGTTTGCTGCACTAAAGCTAAAGGCTTTACAAAAGCATTTAGATATGCCATTATACAGCTCAAAGCCTCATATAATGCGACAAGTTGCTCGGTGAACGTATATAAGAGTTTATACGGCCCTTAAGTGCGAAATAAGTTAACTATTCATATGTTATAATGCTTCCTGTGTTACTTGGGACCGTATTGTGGCGAGACGCTATTAAAAAAAAACATTTCAGTCGATACCTGCAAGAGAGTGGGCTATAGTTTTTACACTGCTAAAGAGGAACCCCTTCTAGATCTAAAGCTGAACTTAAGGAGAAACTTACCTGTGTCTGGACTGAAATAACCACCGAAGAGTGTAGAGAGTTGGTAGATTCAATGCCGCTCAGGATCAAAGCCGTTTTGGATGCAAAAGGTGATACCACCAAGTGGTAGACGGTCTATTATGCATCGGCTAAACCAGTGGTGGGCAAACTTTTTTCATGAGGGGCCAGCTTGAGAAATTTCGGACGAGGGCCAGAATTGCAGCACAACTGGAAATTTTAAAATCCTACGGTTTTATATAAAAGTGCAATTATGCTGCAATTACGGCCTTCCTCTTGAAACTTTTCAAGCTTCAAATAAATCACATGTAAGGTCAAAATTATAGACTTCCGGAAATTTAGATTTTTATTTATTTGAAGGCCCGGGTACATACCCGAGCCTTCAAATAAATAGATATGAGAGACATATGAAATTGTTTTTGTTTTACCATTATAGCGTCGAATGCAGGTTCGAGTTCCGACGAAGTAATTTTCAGCAGTGAGAAAAGGTGTTCATCAGTAAGTCGGTTTCTGATTGAGTCTTTTCGCAATTTAATGGTGGAAAATGTCGGTTCGCACACATACGATGACCCAAACATAGCTATAATTTTCTGGGAGTGAGCAATCCTCTTCGGGTATTGAGCTTTCGGCAGTGTCTTATAAAAATCTAACAGTTATATTTAAGAACAGTTGTTTTAAATGGGTGCTACACTGCATTTTGATAATTTCCAATTGCAACTCTGCAGAGACGTTCACGGGATCTACGTTACACGGCATCGAAAAAACAACTAGCGCTGACTGTATGTTCTTAAAATCTTGAAACCTAGTTTCAAATTGTGCGTGAAGTTTCTTTCTGCAACTGCTGACTGAAATGTTTCAGTTTGTTCTTACTCACTGGTGCCTTTCACTGCGTTACCCCTCTTCGCTCCCCGCGATCCGCCCTCGACACAATACATACATGAACGCGGGTAAACTGATTCTCATACTTATTCATCTACCTAATCGGTTACTAAGTTCTGTTACCAGGTTTCTGAATGATAAAAATATAAAATAAAATTTTAAAGAAAAAAAAAATTATGATTTAATAGCTTAATTTCTAATAAACATAATATGGAATAATAATATACAAATTGGATGGGAAATTTATTGTAAATCCTTGTAAAGCTCAAGATTGCCTAAAGACGCAAACACGCGGTAAATTTATGAAAATTATACTTTACAAAAGTGCATCAAATAAATATTTCTCCTTTGTTTAGAAGGTTCCATTGCTTGTTTGTAAGAAACCTGTTTATTAGAAGTAATTTCGTGACCATCATTTAGTTTTCTTGCGATTTTCTCCCACAGATATTCCCATTTGAAACATTGCCAATTTTTAAGTTTTCAACAAAAGGTATAGATTTAGACTACTATGGAACAAGCAGACTCGCAACGTGTAGTCTAGTATTTTATCGGACAGACCCACGTGAACTATACATATATCGAATTGAAGCTAAAGAATATAGCTATCGAATTGTACAAGACTGATGCGTTTTAAACATGATTAAAAATAAATAGGATTTTGAATCAACATGAACAAGGAGTGTAATTTTGACGTATATTTTTCACGCCTTTTTCCGAATGTTATAAAGAATTCTGAAAAACTGCGACAATAATTTTCATTTCAATATATAATCTATTGACTATTAATAAATAAGCTTTTAAATTATATACATCAATAATAAAAATGTTGCTACATATTCCTATTTATTTAGTGAAAACTTTATTAACAGAACTTAGTAACCAACTAGGTATCTATCTATCTATATGTATTCAAATATTTTACTTCATAACGGGTGAATCCTCAAAATATAATCATCGCGGACCATATACAAATTATTTCAATGTATCCGCGGCGGGCCAGATAAAATGGTTTCGCGGGCCGGAGTTGGCCCGCGGGCCGTACTTTGCCCACCACTGGGCTAAACCGAAGACGAACTTTTTTGCGAATATCTCATTTGGCAAAACAATGTTTTTTTTATCACTGTGGAAAGTTGTTATTTTTTTCATTCGATACATAAAGTATTATTAATTTTAATATTGTTTTTATATTACATGATCTTCTAAACATCGCTGTCATCCTGAATTTTTAGGTTAAAGTTAGGTTAGTATATATTTTTTACCAGCTAGACGAACTCATTTGTATTGGGGCTCGTATATGGATAATGTTTGCGGTGAGTTGCATGTTTTAGCACCTTTGCTATCGACTGAGTTTAAGCAATTAAGTACATAGCTAACTATACAAATATAAACAAAATTGTAATGTATGTCGTATGTCTCAATCTAACCTCTAGTTTGACCCCCAGAATCTAGTTCACATGTTGACATTATTAACATCCTCTGTACATTCAATAAATCGACATTTAGTGACATACGTAAGTGACATTTTGTGAATAAGTACTAATAAGAAGGTAGCTATTTAATACGTTTACGTGGTTTTCAACGGATATTAAGCAAAGATCATTCACCAACTTCATTCGGTTGGATTTTAACTCGACAGACGTACTTACCTAATTTAATGTGAATGCCACAATAAATACATAGGTAAGCGTAATATAAATAAATAAATATTATGGAACAATCTTACACAAATCAACCGAGTCCCACGGTAAATTCAATAAGGCTAGTGTTGTGGTTACTAGGCGACGATATATATAATAGATAGATACAGATAAATACATAGAAAACATCCATAACTCGGGAACAAATATACGTGATCAACACACAAATGAATGCCCTGACCAAGATTCGAACCTGGGACCTCCTGCTTCGTAAGCAGGCGGGTCACTACCGACTAGGCTAGGAGGCCATTAAAGCGTATGTAAGTACTTAGGGCTGCCGGTCGCACCAACCACAATCAACCTATGTAAATTATAAGTAATCGAACTATTAGTAGTAGTAGTTTATGTAACTGTTACGTAATAAGGGTCCTTAAAACATTAGTGTGGTTTTATGAAACGAGCCTAATTACGTACAGTTGCATACACTGCTTTATCTACACTCATATTATTTATCCTAAATGTATTATTCGGAAACCATAGAATGGCCGCCATTGCACCGCCATGGCCAACTCGATTGTGCCGGCGGTCGCGCGGGCGCGTGTCGGCTTCCGCGCGGGAGCGTGCAGGTGTACATTATGTTATCAAAACTCATAACACATCAATATTTGAGCATGTAAAGTTAAAATTACGTTACTGCCACAGATAATAGTACATTATGATACAAGTGTGCTAAGTTGGTCATTACATACGAAGCGATATTGTGCGCACGAACGCATGTGAGTGCGCATAAGGAAGCTGAGCTTATGTAATGATCAAGCACACGCGTTTAATACGACGTTTTTCAACACACTTGCGAGGAAATAACAGAATAGTATAATTAATAACTTTTGATAAATACATTAATTGTCAGAATGTTTACAGGATAGAGGTACTTACGAACCTAAGATAATTAAATTTAATTAACCTTTTGACGTGATAACGTCTTTAAAATCGTTTTAGTCGGGTGACATGTTCAGAAACTTGTGTCACACCAAAACCTCACGAGCGCGATCGCAGGTATAACGAG
Organism: Pammene aurita; assembly: GCA_947086415.1. Taxonomy (NCBI): domain Eukaryota; kingdom Metazoa; phylum Arthropoda; class Insecta; order Lepidoptera; family Tortricidae; genus Pammene; species Pammene aurita. Next base: position 40,626,887 of record OX352291.1, read on the forward strand.
AGAGAGACGGACCGATCTCCCGTCTCATCTCGAGCGCTGCCAGTCATTCCGTGAAACTTGTCACGCGGAATCCTCACGAGCGGAGGCTGGCATAGCGTTCGAGTGAGTGGACCGATCTTCCGTCTCTCTCACTCTAGCGGCATACAAACGAATGGAGATTTTCTCGTGCGGTTAAGTTTTCGTTGAATGTTTAATCTAAGATGTAATTTAAAATTTGAAAAAATTGTTATCTTCATTAATTCCTTACTTCCCAAAAACTTATATCACCAATAAGACGTTATCACGTAAACATCTCGATCGTAAACCTACTTTACAAACAACCAATTTTTTTTGTGATGTTATTGAGTATCTGGAACTCTTTTTCAAATCATTTCATAAAATTAAAGACTTTTATGACTCTTTTATTACTCACTAGATTTTTATGATGACATTTTACACTAGTAAAATTGTGATACATACTAATGTATCACAATTTTGAAATATATCCAGAGGTTAAATTAACGCTAAAGTTGTCTTCTTATTCATTGAAAATATAATTTGTTTAAATTAATAAAACACGACGAGAAAAATCTAACTAATAAACAGTGATTTGAGGTTAACTTATAAATGGCGCGCAATTTTCTTTTTTGGATGTGCGTGCAGCTTGAGGCAAAGGCGCGGACGTATAATGCCAAACAGCCAATATTAAAACAGACAATTCGTGTTTTAAACACGAATTATTGTGTATTACGAGTAATATAATAAGTTGAAATGATTCTTATTCACAATCAGGATTGTATAATTTATATTCTATCGTAAATGTGTATATTTTTAATATATTTACTTTTTTTTTACTTTTTTAGAATGTAAACTCCTTAAGAGTTAAAAAAAAGTAAAGGTAATACCCGACTAAATTACAACGATTCGTCTGCTTACGTACAACTCGGTACTAGAGTACAAACACGTCACTTGATCGGATTATTAAATTATTCCACTAGTTGGATAATTATTGTGAAATGCACGCGTGTTTAATATCTAGGATTATGAGCATAAAAGCGGTGGAATAAGAACCTCGTTACGAGCAGGTGTGTTGAAAAAAGCTTATCATAATCGGTTCATATGACAAAATCGGTTGTGGTAATGCTAGCCATTGCCTACCGTTTTCGAACACGTTTTAGAGAACTTACAATGTGAGTGTAGATAAAATACTTTATTGTAAGTACAACAATGAAAAATACGACAGAAAGAGTACATAATATTTGTACAAAGGCGGACTTATCTCTTAACTATTTATAGAAAAATCACAAATAATATACGTCAATACAAATTGCATAACACACACACAATTTGGTACAGCCACCGACCCTTACTGTTTTCAAAATTAGTGTGTAAGTGTACTAACCTACCCACTTGCATCGTGAAAGAGACACATACAATGAGATAAAGAGGCAGAAGATGAATGGCCCTTAACTAGTATGCTGTTAAAAAGCTTTTCATTAGGCAAAAACCTTTCCTATGGCGTTAATCTACAGCATTTTAATTTTAGTGTATTTCAGAAACCGCTGGATTTCAATTTCGAACCAATTCAGGACATTAAGTCATTTTCGCGAATAGTAGATTGTTTGACAAGGGTCTAAAGTAAGCCATATTACCACGAGGTGGTTATTTTCCCGAACGAAGTGAGGGAAAATTGTTCGAGTGGTAATATGGCTTTTAGACCAGAGTAATGCATACTATTTTTCACTTCGATTGCGAGAAAATAAGATAAAAATACTTATTATTTACGCACAAGAACTAAACTAAGGTTAAATTATGGTTTAACTTGACGGTCTTTTAATTTTTTTAACTTCTTTGACATAGATACAAAATATAAGCACCTCGAATAAATGCCACAGACGACGGTATAATTAGCTCTTTAAAGTAGCTATTAGACATTGCAATTTGTAGGGTCCAACCTGTCGGGTTGGTAGGTGTAATGGTACTTAGGGAGTAGGAGTCCCGATCTAGGGCGATCAGCAGTGCCCCGATACCCGCAGCTGTTTATGGAGGTCGTTAGAGTTATTTTACCTTTTTTATTTATAATGTTAGCCATTTTCTACACATTCCGTCTGGTTTTTTATTCAATATAAAAGTTAAATTGTGTAGATTCGCTGGTAATTAATATATTTATCTAGTTTTGTATTTAAATCATAGAAGGGTTGGGCAGATGAATTTAGATTCAGGCAGCTCGAGCGGTCATTTAAATATCTATAATAAAAAAAGTTTCAGATTTTATTTAATGTGTACTGTTATGAGTACTATCACCGTGCTTCACCAAATACTTTTTTTTGATGTTTTGAAGGCATCTCTGTAAACGTTGAGCTAGGGTCGGTAGGGACGATTTGTTGGTGAGGTAGGGTCGGTAGGGGCGATTTGTAGGGAAAGTGTAATAACGTGCTTTGGGGCCGACAGGAGTTGGACACAACCGATTGGGCCCTACAAATTGCCATGTCTAATAGCCGTTTAAACAGTTTAAACACGCTTTAAAGCGCTTCCAAAAAATTACAATCCTTTTTAATGATTGTGAAGTAGGAACTAAAAAACACCTCACGTTTTTGAAATAAGTTGCGATTTTAACATTGCTGTATTCTGATTGGTTGATATTAAATACAATGTTTTTTTAAGGACTTTAATTATTTACACAGTATACGCACCAAAAAAGTATCTAGCGTTCCGATTAACTTCGATATGTGTGTTGTAATTGGTGGATTTAATATGGTGAAGTGTTCCGATTGGTCAATTTAAAATGTTTTGTAAATCATAAATATGTATACATACTAGCCCTAGAGGCTAAATGTACTACTTTAGTCCGCCTTGGTAAGCATAATACGACACACTTTTTGAGCATGAGAAGTGAAAAATAAATAAAAACTACTTCGCGCCCTACAAATTTAGCTTTTCTAAGGACCAATGTTGGAGATGTCCTTTGACAGGTGCCTTCCCTATTGATACACTCAAAATGGTTAATTGACGGACCAAGGGTAAATCTATGATATATAATAATGACAGATGGGTTATACACGCTCCTAAAGTGAAGCACTTAAAATGAGTGATTTCAAACAATTGACGCTAGTCGCGCACCGGCCAGCATGAGATGCGGACGTCATAATGAGCTCCCGCCACCCGCGTGAGAAAGAGACAAACTGTAATTTTCTAACAATGAGAGTGACAAAGATGTTATGATTGCCAAAATAGATAAACATAACACAATCGTTGCTAGGTTATGAAATATAACTCTGGAAGTATTTTTTCTGCTCTTTTATTAGAGTATAACCCATCCATAGTAAATATATTTGGGGTTAATTAGGTGAAAACAAATATTTAAAACAAGCCTGCTTTGCATAATAGATGACAAGTTAATATTTTTGATGCAAACCTATTATTTCAAGTTCCCTGTTTATTTTTTAGTCAACTGTATATTGCTGCCGTTATTCTATAATATGATGCCTAATGTTTGAGGTTTAGTTAAATCTATTGTCGCTAAAATATTATTACGTATTAAATTTATAAGTATTATTATATGCCTCAGAAATGGTGCAGTTTCATATTTCAGATGCCCGAAAAATTATAAGCCTAAAAAGTCCTAAGCTTACCTGGGGAACTTACTACGTCTGTTCCCTGTGGAAATGTGCCCATAAGGCTAATTAAAAATTAATTGCCTCGTTGAATGGCGATGCCTATTCTTTGCCCGAGGAATGAGCCAGCAGCGGTCACGGAATGCTACGAATAGCCTTTTTTGACATTTTTAAATAAATGATACGATTAGCCGTGATGACAGTGTTGAAATTCACATTTACACTGAATACGCCTCCGTCGAAACCTGAATTCCTAACATTTAGTGCCCGAGTTTGCACCCAATAGCATACTTCAGGCGAATTACTTCAATCTTGCGCCAACGACATAGCTCCCTAGTATTTATACCTTAATCACATTCCTTAGTAAAATATAGCTTATTTCTGTTAATTTACCGGTTTTACGCATAGTAATTGATATCATTCCGAGGTGAAAAAAGTATACCTACGCATACGTGCGTGTGCCCACTGCTATGCTTCCAGATATTTCAATCCCATCAAAAACATAAATGTGAAAGGCTGCCAAGTTCGATACTATGGGAATGCTTCGCCTATAAAAGAAGTGAGATCTGAATAAGTACCAAGTTCCATAAAAATACCTCAAATCATAAATAGTTATAGGAATGCACACTTGATTTCCAGCAGTTTTTAATGTACATTTTGAATAAGTATCACGTTACATAGAAATACCTAAAATTATAATAGTCAGAGAAACGCACACCGGTTTTTTTAGCAGTTTCCTGATAACATTTATTATTTTCAGTACTTTTTAATGATGTTACTTGACAAGTTTTCACACACCACACACCTTTTCAATGCAATGAATCGACACCTTTGGACTGCAATGTGTCAAGTATATAATTTTCTATTAAAACTTGCCAAGGTACATCATTAAAAAGTACTGAAAATAATAAATGTTATCAGGAAACTGCTAAAAAAACCGGTATGCGTTTCTCTGACTATTATAATTTTAGGTATTTCTATGTAACGTGATACTTATTCAAAATGTACCTTAAAAACTGCTGGAAATCAAGTGTGCATTCCTATAACTATTTATGATTTGAGGTATTTTTATGGAACTTGGTACTTATTCAGATCTCACTTCTTTTATAGGCGAAGCATTCCCATAGTATCGAACTTGGCAGCCTTTCACATTTATGTTTTTGATGGGATTTCATTTATTTTTGTTAGGTGTAGGTTCTTTGTTATTTTTTTATCACTTTTGCTTTAGGAAATGTCTCATTCCACTTAGGTATGTACTTTATACTATAACCCTTTATACTAAGCGTCTAATTCTATTTTGCTATTTATTTATAGGTGATTTTTACAAATAAACTGGCTCCCTACACCTATAAAATGTACCTACTTACATATAATTACATACATCAATAACGTACTTTATTCTGTTTGTAAGTACGCTACCTACATAGATAATTAATAACTTGGTAATACCTACCTACCAGTAGGTATTATAATTGGTGGCCTATTATGTAGCCCTAGAAGTGCACCATCCCATCTCATCCCGTGGCGTATCGGAGGGTGAGATGGGCAGTAGTATATATAATTCCATCTTAGAGTATATATGATTTCCATGTTCTTGAATCTGCGATTTTATTAGTTGTAAAATTAGAAATTATTTAGACTATGCGAAAAAAAATAGTCTTTTCATTTTTGTTTGACTGATTTAGCGCACCTAGTGTACCTAGTGACCTGCTTTGTACTTCGTAAATCGTGGGTTCGGTTCCCGCAACAGACACACACAGAGTGGTGAACAATTTTATTGTTCTTGTCTTTAAGACAAACATGTATTGTCTTAAATTGGTATGTATCTAAATTTAAATAAGTCTTATCTCATTTCCACTCTGTGCACGACGAAATTAAATATATGTACAAATTAACTATTTATGTTCCTATTTAGTTATAACTGTTATAAGTTAATAAACATTACCATTTGATCTCTTTTATTTGCCTAGGTTGTAAGAAATAATAAATAAGTCTGATTGTTACCTATATTCTCAAGTTTAGCTTTAATAAAATATATTATTTATCGTCTTTTACTCATACTATAACGAATGACCTAGTGACACTGAAAATAGAGAGCACTAGGACATCCGTACCGCGCGCCGGCGCAACGAGAATGACGGGCGAGCGCGGGGGGGAACGCGGGAGTATATCAAACTGGTTGGGGGACGAGGTACATAAATACGCCGCGTTCCAAAGGCCTTGCACTGTATCATTCCGGCTACGGCAGCGGTTGGGTGAGGTCGTGCTCACTGTGCGCTCTTGCTCTATCGTTGTCCTAGTCCCGAACCTCACTCAGACTAGCTCTGACTCGCTCGCTCTCTGCTCCCCCTCGTGGTGATTTAATCGCAAATTACCACAAGGACAGCTCCGGGTGTGTTAGTTCAGACTTTCTCAAGTCACCAGTAAGACCCGTGTGTCTCGGCCCCTCTGGAAATCCACGCTCGTAGTGGTCGCTCAGTGGATACTCGTTGAAACTGAGTGGGCTAGACTCCTGGTTGTAGCAATACACCTGGTGGATACCCGTTAGTTAAGACTTTCTCAAGTCAGACCCGCGCGTCTCTGCCCGTTGAAAAGACCACGCTCGCAGTGGCCGTTTGTGGTGGATACTATAACAGTGCCAAACGAAGCCATAAACGGGGTGGATACCACCACGAAGCCCGATAAACTCATACCAGTCCGACTCCTTCCCGCAAACTAGGTACACATTTAGCTGACCGACACGGCGGACAAGTGGACGTTGACAAATACTATAGGCTCACCTCATTCCCGCGTACACTCGTAGTCTTAAGTTTCCGCGTAGTTTTAAGTGCGTGCGGCGACTCACTGTAGAATGGAGGTAAAGGACGAGATAGCGACGCTGAGGGAGGAGATGGCGACCCTTCGGGCTAATCTCGAGCGACAAGCGGCCGAGATCAGTACCCTGAGATCCGAAAACGATCACTTGCGTACGGAACTCGGTAAGCCTGTGGCCCGGGCGGGCCGTAGTCACATCTTACGCCCCTCAACGCTCGACATCAAAGTCTCGAGCATCCAGGCCCCTAAGGCAACGCCGGCAGTCACTTTGCCTGCCCCGGCCCCTCCGGCCACCATGGGACCGCCGCCGCCGCCGCCGGCGCCGTCGGCCTCCAAACCTAAACCCCCTCCCCCTGCCCCTAAGGCAGTCTTGCCGCCCTCTGGGGGCGCTCGTAAGAAGAAACCCAGTAAAAAGGCAGCCGCGTCTGTCTCTTTATCCCCTTCAGCCCATAAGGCCTCCCCTGAGGGTATTAGCCTGAGGAAATCCCGGTCACGTTCGCCTAGGACACGTTCCTACGCGCGAAAAGACCGGGACTCCAAGCGCGCCCCCAGCTTGTGTCCAACCCGCTCTCTGACTCACGTACGCGCCCGCTACTGACTGACGATGAAAACAGGGACCTTCTCTACTCGACCGACGATATGGACACAGATACCGACACCTCAGGTTGGGAAAAAGTTCGCAACCGCAAGGGAAAACGTACGCGGTCGAAGTCTCCAACGTCTTCGGCGCCGGCGCCGAAGGCGCCGCGGACTCCCTCCGTCTCAGCACCCTCTGTGCTGGCCCCTCAGGCCCGTAGTGCCACTCCGGCAAGAGACGGCGGGTCTTCGACAACAGCTGCGATCCCGTCGAATCCTACCGTCGCAGCACACTCTGTGCAGGCCCCTCAGGCCAGTAGTGCCCCTCAGGCAAGCGGCGGCGGGTCGTCGGCACCAGGGATCGACCATAATAGGCTCGACTCGTTGGTACTGGTCGATGTACAGCGATGGACCACTGCTCGGGCCATGGCCCAGCAGAGTGGCATTGCCATACACCGAACGGATCTTCAGACCGAACCCTATTACGGGCTTAGGATCACGGTCCAGGGATCCAAAACTTACCGAGCCCTGGCCAGGCTCTTCGAGGAACTCAAGCTGTCTTTCAACCGGCGAACGTTCCCCGAAGAGAAAGACCACAGGGCCATCATCCGCAATGTACCTAGGTTCTTTGAGGATGATGAGGTAAAGGAGGATCTAGTGAGGAAGGGAATCAACGTTCGGGAGGTGTGTCGTCTCTATCATAAGTCTAGGGGCAAATATGATATTGTTCTGGTGAAGACTGATCCCAGTCCTAGCTCGCGTCAGGCTCTTCAAGCCATCAAGAACGTGTTAGGTGTTACGGTTAGGGTAGAACCTCCCAACAAGAGGAACTACGTCACGCAGTGTCACAACTGCCAGAGGTACGGTCACAGCGCTCGTGGCTGTAACTCCCCCCCCCGCTGCGTCAAGTGTGCTGGCGACCACTCGTCTCGCAACTGCCCGCGTCCGGAGGGGTGCAAGGACCCGGTAGGCCGGCGGTGTGTCAACTGCTTGGAGCGCAAACTTCCCCATGGGCATACCGCCAACTGGGGAGGCTGCCCCTGTGCTCCAAAGCGGAAGGACACCTCCGGCAAACCGAAGCCCTCGCAACCTGACGGGCGCAGGTCAGGCAAGACTCAGGTGGCTCCTCAGACCACTAGCGCACAAGAGTTCCCCGCCCTTAAGGCTGTAGGATTAGGGCTTGCCAATAGGAACCCGCCGCCCTCTGCGGTCGCAGCACCCTCTCCGGCACCCTCAGTGCCCTCGTCCCAGGGGGGCCCCGTTGCCCGAGGTACCCCCGCACCTCAAGCAGGCCGGCCTGCCCCAGGTCCCCTCCCAGTTTCTATACTGGCCTCAAAGACCCTCTCTCCCCAGGAGCAGAGGGAATATGAGGCTTATATAGCAAACGCTAGCAATTACTTCTTCGCCTCAGTGTTAGGCCGTCAAGTCGCTCTCCACCAGAATGAATAATAGTTGCCTCAAGCTTAAACCCAGTTCGCTGACCATCGGTTTTTATAACGCCGATGGCCTAAGCCGAATGAAGGATGAGATTACACTCTTTCTGCGCGATCATTCCGTCGACATCTTCCTAGTACAGGAAACATTCTATAAACCGTTTATGCAATGTTTCCGCGTCCCTGGTTACACTCAGATTAGAAACGATAGGATTGGTAGGGCCCGCGGGGGCACTTGCATCTTCTATAAAAGTTTCCTACATTGCATCTCTCTCAACCCCCCTCCACTGACAAATATGGAAGTGTCGGTCTGCCGCATATCGATGGACGGTCATCCCCCCATATCGATTGCGTCAGCCTACATCTCTCCATCACTTAACATAGTACAGACTGACCTAGATATTTTAGCAGCCCTAGGCCCCTCGGTCATCGTGGCCGGGGACTTAAATAGCAAACACGTCGACTGGGGATGCGTCGCGACTAACCCCAACGGTAGGCTGCTCAATCGTCTGTTGATCGAAAGCCTCCCTATCGATATCCTCCCTCCCCTTGAAGCAACCCACTACCCCCATACTGAAGGACACCGACCAGACATACTTGACGTAGCCCTTCTAAAGAACGTAGCGCTCACTCTGCGTTCTATAGAAGTGCTAGACGAATTAACTTCAGATCATAGGCCGGTCCTCTTGCGACTGGGCCCTCACCCCGATCAAGCCCCTCCTACCAGGACACTCGTGGACTGGGACAAGGTGCAACAAGGTCTCCTAAAGACAGACGCCCCCATACTTAGAGACATACCTGACATTATTACCACAACTCAACAGACTGACCAAGCGATCGACCTATTCACCAACTACCTCAACGCTGTCAAAAGCGAAGCCTCTAGGGAGGTGTCGGCCGAGGAAATCCAACGCCGCCCCCTGCCTAGGGAACTGAGAGAGTTGCTGACTAGGAAAAATCGCGCCATTAGGACCTACTCTAACTGGCCTTCCCCCGAAAATCGTCAAATCCTGAGGGGCTTGTGTCACGAGTCCAAACAGCGAATTGCCGAATTTCGGGAGAACTCTTTTAGGGATCTGATGGGGGAGATAAAGCCTAGTCACCAGGCTTACTGGAAACTAGCTAGATCTCTCAAATCAGATACCGTCTGGACTATCCCCCCTTTGGAACGCCCCGGTAGTCCAACCCGCGCACTCGAGGACGACGAGAAAGCAGAATGTCTCGCCAATAGTTTAGAGTCTCAATGTTCGCCCAGCCTCCTGCCTGCCGATGAAGCCCATGTCGAGAGGGTAAATTCTGAGGTGGACAGGAGATCGCGTCTCCCCGTAACTTCACCTCTCGTACCGGTGTCGGTTAAGGAAGTCCACGATCGAGTAAGGTATCTTCGAGTAAGGAAGTCCCCGGGTGCGGATGGCATCTCCAACCGCATGCTGAGACTTCTGCCCGAACATCTCTTACTCATTCTGGTCGGCATCTTCAATGCCGCCCTGTCCAATAGTCACTTTCCAGCCGCGTGGAAACGTGCCACGGTCATCGGAATAGCGAAGCCCGGCAAACCCCGGGCCTCGCCAGCTTCTTACAGGCCCATCAGCTTACTCAGCTCGCTTGCTAAGCTGTATGAGCGAATCATCCTCGCTCGTATTCTCAGGTTCACGACTGAGAATTCAATTATCACGGACGAGCAGTTCGGCTTTCGTGCCGGACACTCGTGCGTCCAACAGGTGCACCGCATCACGGAGCACGTGCTGGACGGCTTCTCGCGTCGAACAGGGTTGAAGACGGGAGCGATCTTTCTTGACGTGGCGAAAGCCTTCGACAAGGTCTGGCATAACGGGTTGATATACAAGTTATATCAGATCGGTATGCCGGACAGACTCGTACTCATAATACGAGATTTCCTTACGGACAGAAGCTTTTGCTACCGACAGGAGGGAACGCTTTCACCTCCACATCCTATTAGGGCAGGAGTCCCGCAAGGCTCCGTCCTCTCGCCTACACTCTATTCGTTGTTCACGAACGATATTCCTAGGCACCCGCGTGTCGAACTAAGGTTGTTCGCGGACGACACCGCGCTCTTTACGACGCACAATCGCTACATTCTTGTTCGGAAATACCTCCAAGAGGCAATCAATGGCTTAGGTCAATGGTTTCGTCTTTGGCGTATTGAAGTCAATCCGGACAAGAGCGCAGCGATTATCTTCCACCCTACTGCCATAGGTCCGACAGGCAGGAAGGTGGCTCCGGTCCGGCTTTTTGACCAGCCCATTCCGTGGGTTAACGAGGTCAAATATCTAGGCGTCACTCTCGACCGTCGTATGACTTTCAAAAGCCACATCCGTAGGGTACGCAACAGAGCGCTGTTCGTATTAGGAAGGCTAGGGCCGATGATTAACAAGTTTAGTAAAATGTCACTTAGAAATAAGCTGACACTCTACAAGACTTGTGTTCGTCCAATCATGGCATACTCAAGTGTGGTTTTTACCCACGTGGGTATGTCAAGTCTCGAGCCGCTTCAGGTCGTTCAGAATCGTTTCCTCCGTAGGGCGACTGGGGCCCCGTGGTACCAGACGACCCTCAGTTTGCACCATGACGCGGGGCTTGACTCCCTTTATGGTTTCTTTAAGCAGACTGCCCGGCGTTATTTTGACAACGCTCCGCACAGTAGTAATCCGCTAGTTAGGAAGGCTGCGAACTACATTCCCAACCCTCCCCCCCTCGGACTCTTAACACGGAAGTCACTGATTAGGGGCCGCTCGGTTCGGCGGCCTAGACACTACGTCACGGACCAGGACGACGCACTCACAGCGGCCATTCATGAGAAATGGAACGCTGTGCGTGCGCCCTCCCCCACATGTACACTGCGGCGCCGGCGGGGACGCCCACCTCGGAACAGTCGCGACCACATCGACACGTTCAGTCCCTTATCCACCCGGTACCGCCGCATACCGGATAGAGTCACCCCGACAGTCGTCGGGCCTAGCTGAGTTTCTTGCTGGAGTCTTCTCAGCTAGGCTAGGAGTAGCGAACCAGCGACAAAACCCCCATTAGCTCGATCCCCCCCCACTCACCCAGATCAGGTTGAACTCGCTGGAAGCGCAAGCTCGGTAGGAGCATTCCAGCGTAGCAAACTCATCACGTTAGGTCGCGGAAGGGTCCTGGATTTTCCCCCGGCAACCATCCCACCAAACAGTCCGCCCGCTTTAGCGCTCCAGAAGCATAAAGCCCAAGTCAGGCTAAAAAAAAAAAAAAAAAAAAAAAAAAAAAAAAAAAAAAAAAAAAAAAAAAAAAAAAAAAAAAAAAAAATTATTCGTTCAATTCGAGCAGCAGCAGACAAAGGAAAAATACTAAAGAAAACCCGCCTCTCCAGTCATCAACCTCAAGCCGCCTCCACGTATTTAGCTGCAAACACTGCATTTTTATTGCATCCCAAGCAAACCCTGAACCAGTCATAGGTGCATTCGGCACACACTCCATACCTACTTATAGTAGAACAAAATTACACATTCGTTGTTTTCGAAACTGACTCACACTTGGCCGTTTTCAGATTTTTACTTTATTTCGACCTAAAGACAAACCTTCGAGCCAAATTTCAGGTCGGTACGACCATTGGAAGATAGACCCATTTAGTTCATTATGACTTCATAGTAGAACAAAGTTACGCCTTCGCTATTTTTAAAACTGACTCACACTTGGCCGTTTTCAGATTTTTCCCTTTACTTTGACCTTAAGACCTATCTCCATGCCAAATTTCAAGTCAGTACGACCATTGGAAGTGGTCTAGGTTTTTGATGAGTCAGTGAGTCAGTGAGTGAGTGTATAGTAAAAATAGCGATTTTCTGACGTCAATATCTCAAGAACTGATAAAATATGTTTTGAGTTATAGGGTGGTCGAAATTGGCCCAAAATGGTTCGTGTAATATAACCCACGGCCGGTGTGTCGCTTTTTTTTGCTCGAACTTGGCGGACACACTGCCGTGTGTCTAGATTTAATCATATGTTAACTTGTTAAAATACTTACATAAAGAATAAGTCTCCGACTGGTTTCCCTACTTACACGCGATAAACCTTTTTACCTCATTTTTTAGATCGATAGCTGGTTTTGGTCAATGGAAGCTCCGGAAGTGCTGCTTACACACTGCCTGCCTGCAGTGATGACATTCGGACATTATTCTCGAATGCGCGTTTGACGTATCCAAATAATATTGAAAACGTATTGATTGCGTGCGCTTGACCGTACTGAATCTGGGAATATTACCTCCACAAAAATTTCATAGGGATATCAGAGCCGGCTTAGTCGGTAGCTACAATGAGTTAATGTTGCTACCGCAAGAGATTAAGATTTGAGTTTCTGCGGAAAGAGAAGCCCCGTAGAATAAATGAGTTCCCATAGGTGTTATTCAATTATTAAGTAGGGAGCGTATCAAAAGTGCCGAAAATTATTTTACGTAGTATGGATGGATGGCACCATATAAGCCATGAGATTTCTCTTTTCGCACAAACTCTTAACAATATTGGAAAGATTAGGGTATCATTGTTCTAAAGTGGAACCTATAAGTATTACCAAATATTTGCCCAAACACGCATCAGAGTTGTAAAGTGCAAAAAAGCCTAGAACTAAATACGACGATTATTATTATTGTATATCTTTACTTCGAGCAACATGGATTAAAAAAAAGCTTTGATACAATTTCATTTAAATTCAAATACATTGCTAATAAATCTAATAATTATATTTCACTTCTGGCTCCTTATTCCCTAAAAGGTCGAAAAACTGTATTAATTAAAAAAGACGTATAAAATGCTATTTATAAGATAGTTTGACGTATTAGTAATACAAAAAACAACTTGAATGAATTTGTTTTATATCGATTGTAAAAATGTTTTTGGAAATACGGTCTTTATGTCGTTTATCGTATGCGACAACCAGAAACTCTGGATTGTGGTACCGTTACGTCAGTTGTTTATTTACGCTACTGAAGCAGTTAACGGTGCTTATAGGTTTTGTGTCGGTCGTAACTTAATTCTCAAAATTCTATCCGTATTGGTTGAGACTTTGCTTTCGTAAATACGAATGATACGGGAGGTAATCGACCCTGTCTGGGGTCTCATGTTGTTCTTTAGTTTTAAACTAACTATAAGACTATCTGTATCAACATGAAAGCAATAAAATATATATATATATAATTCTTAAAGTTTATCTAGAGGCGACAATAGTTGCACATTGAAATAAATTACACCTATGCTTAATTGGACCTTTAAGAGGTTTGCTGAAACTTACACGTGTGTTGCTTAACTCTTATCAAATAATCAAATTAACGAACGAAGTTTACTACGGTGCCTTAGGAATAAATTATAATGCATGTGTGGTTATACTGATTATAATAATAAAGCGAGTTTAAAAGCTAACATAAACCGAGTGGAATTAATAACAGTGTCATGCGAAATAGATACGACCCAATTTAGGATTTATAGCCATTTATAGCCCTCACACACTTTAGTGTGCCGAACATATCACATTGCACTGATAATTAATTATGCCTCCGTTTTACAAGAATGTGTTTGGCATGAATTTCGAGGTATGAATAAAAAAAACAACTATTTTCTTCCCAGAGTTAACTGCGCCCTGTGTACGATTAGTAAAACTTGAAGCGGGTTTCTATCTAATACTCATACGTCGCCTTGAGGTACTTACGATTACAATCTTATCAGGGTTCATATAACTACATATTTTGATTACAAATAAAGATCTCTTATCTGCATCTTAAAACTTTAAGCGATTATAAATTTGCGTACCCAGCACTGTTCTGTTAACATAGATTCAACAGCTGTCTACTGGCGAATATTTTACATAATATAAGTATTAATGCCTGCCTGAGTTACAAATGTCTCTACCAAAAATAAAAATAAATGTGCCTAAGATTGAGTTCTTAGATCACTGACAAAAAATGTACGAAAACATACGTACATTTTTCTTAATACTGACGTCATTCTACTTGTTAAACATATGACGTTATTCTTATCTCTCACTACTATACAGTCACCACCCACCTTTAAGAGGAGGTAAATTCAATCGAAAGTGGAACATACGTGTTCACAAATGCTAGGCACATTGAATGGGCAATAATTTAAACCTGTCCTGCTGGGCGACACAATGTAGATGAATAACGCCAGAAACGTGAACAGGGGTGTTATTGCGATCACTTATCACTTAAAGGTTATTTACATATGTTGCCAATTTCTTGCTTGGCACATATGATTATGAGATATGAAAAAAAATTGTCGGTGTTCTAGATTAGGCTTGCACCGATTTCAAACATAATACATATATTATATTATAAGGTGCTAGCGCATAATAAGCTCTTGTTCCTTTAGACGTCAACACAGTGAGTCCTCCTTTTTGTAAAGGGTCGGCAACGCGCATGTGACACCTCTGGAGTTGCAGGCATCCATAGGCTACGGTAGTTGCTTACCATCAGGCGGGCCGTATGCTTGTTTGCGACTGTCGTGGTATAAAAAAAAGGATAGTTTTTTTAGTATTTATATAATTTTTGAAGTCGGTTTTCTTTTTTAATAAGTTTTGTGACTCCGCGTACGTGTGACGGTGTGAACGACCCTATATCGAAAACTTATCATAATGGTCTAAGAGCTGGGCACGTCAGATATGACACAATAATGAGAGCAATGAAACCTGTCTAGTTAGACTTCTTTACCATCCTTATTGCTAGATCCGGGCATCTGGCAGCTTTTAATGGGTGGAGGTCAGTGTGACAGACCAACGAAGTTTTTAAGTTGGAAAAAAGTAATACCAAAATAGGTAAAAACTGCCAAAGTTGTGTTTTTTATAGAGGACAGGGTCTATATTTTAACATTAGATTAAAAACCATTGTCTATTATTGCGGAAATAAAAACAGTAGGCGACTAACTAAAAATTGCATTATACATCATTTGGCACTACTTTCCCCCAACAGAAACTTCTGGATATGATATAATCTAATTAATTACATAATTTACCATAATATTGCATCAAACTCAGAACTCTAGGATTTGTTTTCTTCAAGTTATTTGCATTCTTTGACCTCCACCACTTTACAGCTGCCAGATGTCCGGATCTAGAAATAAGCATAGTATAGCAAACTAACTAGAGGGGTTTCGTTGCTCTCATTATTGTGTCATATCTGACGTGGCCAGCTCTCCGTCTATAACTGAGTTTCCGTGTAAATGTAAACAATTTTTTACTGAACTTTTTATTTGAATTTTTTACAAAACTTACGTACTACATAATATTGACCTAATCGTAGGCGATTTTTTTCTTGCATTCATGTTAACAGTTTCATACGATAATAGCCGGGCGATTATCGCCCATGATAATGTCATACGACATTTAGCTTCAAATGGTAGGAGAAACTTGTAAATGAAGCTTTTGGGCACAAGCGAATCGATCACACATGCAAACCAGTTTAAATGAGCTCTTGATTATCGTGATGTCTAAATACTCTGGTTACCCGAAAACTTACCTCGCCAGCAAACAGGAATATACGGTCAGGGCACTTAGTTTTGATATGTTATGTGCAACAACTAGATTGGCTCGATTATTGGCTATGACGTGTCCACATCCTCGAGCGTAAATACGTCGACAACTTTAGATAAATATCTTGTTTAACGTCAAAGATCGGAAGTTGCTAAACTGTTTGCTCAACTGAAGCAAAGGGAAAAAAATATGACTCTGTTCACTATATACCGTATGTATGACTGTGCTCTATATACCGTAGGAAATCTGAGTAGGGTTATAGTTAATTCATTTCAAGCATTAGGATTCATTTTAATATCCGTAATTCCGTATGCTCATTCATGTAATTAGCGTAAGTATACTAGTATGCCTATAGCTAGTAAAGTTCACGTGATTGCTTAAATATTTACATTACGTAACTTCTAAGGCTAAGACCCAAACCTGGAACCAACCCTATCTTTTATGGACATGAGTGCTGTAATATAATGAAACTATAGCGACCACATTTGGCAAATAATTTTGATAATTTACACAATATTTAAATTCGATAGTGTTTTAGCAATACCTTACATAACAAACAGAACAGTAAATTTAATCCGTTGAGGTAATAAGAACTAAGCTAGGACTTTTTACATTCAGATAATTTAAAAATTGCACCATTGGTTTCACCTAATCGACGTTCGTTTCATCGTGACCGACCGCAAAAACTCTTCAATTTTCACGGTTATTTTTTGAATCTCGTATTTCAGTTCGACATTGATTTTAAACTAAAATCTTGATCGGACAAGCATAAGGTTGAGTTTTCTGCGGTCTAATTTTAAAGTTTTGACGTTTATAAGGTCAGCTGTAGATTTGCCGCAGTTGACCCGTTTGGTATGGCAAAAAAGTGGTCAATATTCATCGGAATTCCTTCCTTAGCGTTTGGAAATCTAGACCAATTACGGTTCGACTTGACATTATTAATAAATCTGTTCAAACACGCTTATGTGAGTCGATTGGAGTACCGAGGGAGTACCTAAACAAGTTTATGTCATTGACATATGTGTCAGGTAAATACCTAGTATAGTAGTAATTCAGATATATATATATAAGATGAAGTAATATCCTTTGTGGTTCTTTTTCTTTTTTCTCATTCTATTCATTATAATAATGAACACACCAGATGGATTTTGTTGCTCTCATTATTGTGTCATATCTGACGTAGCCAGCTCTTAGTAAATTACTTGCTTCAAAGCTAATTCCGCATCATTGTGTTATCTTGTGCTCAACTTTTAATGCACATTATTCACAAAGCAAATAGTCTTCTGTTATGTGAGCTCATCATTCCGTAGTATGACTAAACCTCTAGATGCTTAAAAATGATGCGTGTGTAATCACGTTTTTATAATGGTTCATAAAAGGAAATTCATTCGGTAAGCATTGAGTTGAGAATACAGCCTGGCTACCCCTCCTTTAAACGCGACCTTCGAAGTCACATGACTGTAGCATCGTGAGTCCACAAAGAACACAAAGCAGTAGGTTAGTTTTTTCCGTGTAAAGAAATCGGTTATTTATTTATTTATTATTATTTAAATAAGTTGTTTTTTATTGTTGTAATGCTGTGTTTACGGTAATAAAACCAAAGCACTGTGAACTACAAAACAATAAACAGAAGTACTTAAAACTAGTTCGGTTTAGGCGACATAATGCGTGGCTCCGTTGCGTCGTCTCATTTGGTGTAGGATTCGACAGAGTGACCCGGAACCGCCGAAACATGACACCCTTACATCATAGGCACTTATGCTATGATTTATAAGAAACAGGTTGTTGTTTTATTTTCGTTTTTTTGTATGGGCGATATACCTACTTGTATGACAAGATCACCATTTTTGTTGTTAATAAATCTTATTATGACATAAATAATTAAATATTATGGGACAGTGGGCGGGGCACATTGCACGTAGAACCGATGGCCGTTGGGGCGGAAAGGTTCTCGGGTGGCGACCACGAACCGGAAGGCGCAGAGCGTGGGTAGACCCCCAACAAGGTGGACTGATGGCTGTCCGCTGGATGCGGGTAGCGCAGGAGCGGTCATTGTGGCACTCTTTGGGGGAGGTCTGTATTCAGCAGTGGACGTCTTTCGACTGATATGATGATAATGATGGGGCAATCTTACACAAATCAACCTAGTCCCACAGTAAGCTCAATAAGGCTTATGTTGTGGGTAATAGACGACGATAGATAGACCTTGTCTTTTGTCTATAAATACTTAAATATATAGAACACCACCATAACTCGGGAACAAATATCCGTTATGAAACTGATGAACGCACAAAAAAATGCCCTTACCATCAGGGCAAGGTACTTACGCCCACCAACAAAACTTTTTAAGTAGAAGCTCGCCTGCTGCATTGTTTCCGTTGCGTTCACATAGTGATCTAAGTGATCTACTTCTCACTGCGCGCGCACATCCCGTCTGCGCAAACGCAACGAACTGCGAAATGCCCTTCGAGAGATTATCGCACTTCTGCGACCGCAAACACTTTGTCATTGAAAATTACACCTTGGGTTGTGATAACTAAGTAAAATACGCGGTACGCGGTTCTTTTGTAAAATTAAATAACTGCATTCATCTCATTGACTCTTGTTGGGTTGGGTTTTTGAGTTTATTATTCAAAGTAAGTATATACTTATACGTGTGTGTATTAATAATCAGTCCATGCAGATGATATTCCTGATCTTTAGCGGTCTACTACATTCTAAAATAAATTTGACACAACATAATCCCAATTCTTGGCGTAACCAATCCAATTCTACGCTGAATTTTCTGCTTACATTGTGAGGCAAATATTACACTCTAGGTCTGCCTATTTTAAAATTATTATTTAACGTAAATTGCTGATTACTTAACTAACTTCGGCCGTTTGAGAACTCTCGAAGCGTCACGTTCGACAAAATCAATTAACATGTTTTGAAGGAGAAGCAGATCATTCACGCCTTCATTAAAGGAGGATTTTACTTAGTTTTGAAATATCCTTGCAGGACTCAAACTTGCAACTATTAACCAAGCTACTAGTTTGCTGAACTCATTTTGTAAAGCGATCGTGACGAGTTTGCACACTCTATTTTCCATGGCCGGCCACTGTCGAATTGCAGCCTGACAACAATAACCATAAAATGTAATTTCTGGCCTAATTACATCACCAAATTAACTTTACAATCTTCGACTATTGGTTCAGGCTATTAAAGGAGGCTTTGAGAAAATAATTACCTACTGGCGTGCCTCGGATGCAGCAAGAAGCCTTACACGCATTTTTAGGGTTCCGTAGTCAACTAGGAACCCTTATAGTTTCGCCATGTCTGCCCGTCCGTCCGTCCCTCCGCGGATAATCTCAGCGACCGTTAGCACTAGAAAGCTGAAATTTGGTACTAATATGTATATCAATCACGCCGACAAAGTGGTAAAATAAAAAGTGGAAAAAAATGTTTTATTAGGGTACCTCTCCTATACGTAAACTGGGGAGTGGTTTTTTTAACCCTAACGTGTGATATATTATTGGATAGGTATTTAAAAATGAATAGGGGTTTACTAATATCATTTTTTGATAATGTAAATATTTTCGGATATAATCGCTCCAGAAGTAAAAAAAAATGTGTCCCTCCCCTCTAACTTTTGAACCATAAGTTTTCAAAATATGAAAAAAAATCTCAAAAGTAGAACTTTATAAAAACTTTCTAGGAAAATTATTTTGAACTTGATAGGTTGAATAGTTTTTGAAAAAAATTACAAAATAATTTCTGAACTAAGTTTGTTTAACCGTATAAGCAGGTGTTTATTGTACCTGTAATTTCTACAAAATCACAAAGAAATGACGTGCTTTCAAAAACTCTTGTGGGGACACTTACTGTGACGGACAGAAAACTACGGAACCCTACACTGAGCGTGGCCCGACACGCTCTTGGCCGGTTTTCGCTTTAGAGCAGCCATGTGAGCGAAAGTGTGTTGCAATTATATCTGATTGGCATTATATATATATTTTTTTTAATATTATAGGACAATTTTACACAAATCGACCTACGCCCACAGTAAGCTCAATAAGGCTTGTGTTATGAGTACTAGACGACGATATATATAATAGATAAATATGATAAATTACATAGAAAACACCCATAACTAAGGAACAAATATCTGTGATAAACACTCAAATAAATGCCCTGACAATTCGAACCCGGGACCTCCTGCTTTGTAGGCAGGGTCACTACCGACTGGGCTAGGAGGCCGTTATATGCGTTGTATTTTGTTTTTGAAAACTACTACCTTTAGTTAATGGGCAAAGGGCTACAAGCGGCATATTATTATAGGACACGCATCGTGTTTTTCCACTTTTTCCCTTTCTTTACTTATTTATACCTACTATGTACTACTTAACTTTATGAAAATTGCGTACTTTTTAGCCTAGTTGATAGAGTGACTTTGCCTATGAAGCTGAAGCATTTATTTGTGTGATTATCGCAAATATTTGTTCCAGAGTTGTGAATGTTTCCTAATTTATCAATATTTATATGTCCAGTTACCGGCAATAGTATCTTTCTAGGTGAGGGCCGCAAAAATATGTGACACGCTCTTATTTGTAGGTCCATAAGAGCGTGTCACATATTTTTGCGGCCTTCGTGTAGCTAGATACTATTGCCGGTGACTGTACATGTATGTATATATAGTCGTGTAATAGTTACCTACGACACAAGCCTTATTGAGCTTACTGTGGGACTAGGATCTTACACTTATTGTCCCTTAGTTTTATTATTTTATTTATTTAATACATACCTACAAATAGTTACTCGTAACTGGGGTACCTAGTATATTTGCAATACGCACTGCGCATCCACAATCAATCGTTCACTGGATTTACTTTGATGCAATCGATCGCAATCTTGCGGCAGATGAAGTCGGTATTAAACTACGACTACGCAACCGAATCATTATTTTAATCGAAAGATAGCGAATAGCATGGATAGCCTTGGATCAGATGAACCAAATAACCATGGTCGTGTTATATGACGACATGTTTCCGCGTTAAGAAATGAACCAAGTCAACCAAGGGGTGTATTTAACTAAACTACAGAACTACGCTGAATAAGGGAGCCGAAACTCGCCGGAGCTACCCCTATTTTTAACGAGAATCGAGAAATCGAGGGAACTCCTGAAATCTTAAAGGCATACATAATGTGATTTTTGTGTTTTTATCAACAAATCAAGCATTTTGTACAGCAAACAAGTGGAACTGCTGATGATGATCAGAACAGAACTCTTCAACGATTCATAGTTCACGTTTGACGATTTGACCTCTTCGCTGTGTTTGTTAAGCAGGTTATATTTTCAAGACAATTTTTTGTCAAGCTCGAGTTCTGATGATGGGATCGATGAGGAATCGAGGGAACTCCTCAAATGTTAAAGGCATACATATCGTGATTTTAGTATGTTCATCAACAAATCAAGCATATAAATTTAAATAAGTGATATTTGATAAAGTGGAACTGCTGATAATGATCAGAACAGAACTCTTTAACGACGCATAGTTCACGTTCAGTAGTGTGATCGTTGTATTTCTAAATGTCTCTAAATAATGAAACATGAGCACTAATGAAATTCCACGTTTAGGTCTACCGTTTGCATGTTACGTTACGTATACCTACTTAAAAAGAAAAGTTTGTTTTTGAAAGTGAATTGCATAGCAATGCAACTGTTTTCAAAGAAACAGTTAATTTTTGACTATATTGTTACGAAAGCGTGATGTGTGTTGGTTATGTAGTTAGGTATTCGCATTAATTAGCCTGGCTATTTTTAGCAACAGTTTGTTATGCCAGCAAGTACAGCCTTGGCCAGAAGTGTTGAGCATAGCTCTTTTTTGTTTACAATTTTGATGTTAAGTATTAATTCCCTATCATAACAATGTACGATGACGTAAAATGTTATATTTTATTAATATATCTAGAAAACTTCACTTAATAACACTTTCAAGGTACCTATAAAATATGAAAAGTGGAGGTCCCAAAAATGCGAATTTAAGTAGGTGCGACAAATTGCAAATATTCTATTCACTTCAACAAAACATGCCTGTTTAGTTTGAATTAATAGATAAAATAACTTTAAAAAAGATAGAAACGCCGGTCTAAACTTTCGAGTTTTGTATGAAAATCACAAGGGTGCTCAACAGTTCTGGCCAAGGCTGTATCTTTGTTATGTCAACTTATTACCTACACACTGCTAAATTTTTGTAGGTACTTACCTAACCCGTAAGTTGGTTAGATTAAAAGCCCTGTTACCCTTTTTTTTCAGTGTCCTTACTTAATTGTAAACTTAGTTTGCAATATGCGGTTACACCTGACTAAATCATTAAGGAAGCTGATTTATTGAGGAAAAGTATAACAAGGCTTTATTTAAGTAATAATTGTTACGGATCTAAGAAATAATCGGATACCACACCGCTGAGACTAAACTGTGATCGATGATAACTTGATAAACCCATTTCGTTTATTACCATATATTATTAAACAGACTATCCCACTTATCTTTCTGCACAAACTCTAGGTACTCACATATCGGGTTTTAACCAATCACCACTAGCAATGTGTGCGTCTGTACGTGTACGTATAACTACGTAACGTACGCCCTATATCGATCTGGTAGTTTTTAGGGTTCCGTAGTCAACTAGGAACCCTTATAGTTTCGCCATGTCTGCCCGTCCGTCCGTCCGTCCGTCCGCGGATAATCTCAGTGACCGTTAGCACTAGAAAGCTGAAATTTGGTACTAATATGTATATCAATCACGCCGACAAAGTGGTAAAATAAAAAGTGGAAATTATTTTTTTATTAGGGTACCTCCCCTATACGTAAAGTGGGGAGTGATTTTTTTTTTCATTTCAACCCTAACGTGTGATATATTATTGGATAGGTATTTAAAAATGAATAGGGGTTTTCTAAAATCATTTTTCGATAATGTAAATATTTTCGGAAATAATCGCTCCAGAAGTAAAAAAATATGCGTCCCCCCCCCCTCTAACTTTTGAACCATAAGTTTTAAAAATATGAAAAAAATCTCAAAAGTAGAACTTTATAAAAACTTTCTAGGAAAATTATTTTGAACTTGATAGGATGAATAGTTTTTGAAAATAAAATACAAAATAATTTCTGAACTAAGTTTGTAATTTAACCGTATAAGCAGGTGTTTATTGTACCTGTAATTTCTACAAAATTACAATGAAATGACGTGCTTTCAAATAAAGTAAAAACGGTGAAAATCGGTTCACGCAATAAAGAATTATCCCATAAAAATCATCTTCCATACTTTATGCTCGCGCGCTAGTTTACTTAATTTGCCGATAGATGTCGCTGTACGTGGAACGCTCATATCATATCCTACATAGCGGTGTTATTTTAACTCTTAAGTGGGGACACTTACTGTGACGGACGGAAAACTACGGAACCCTACAGTGAGCGTGGCCCGACACGCTCTTGGCCGGTTTTTTTAATTACGAAATAATTATCTTGTGGTAATCTTCACACACGTAGATATAAATAGGAAGCCTAATATCATAAACTTATATAGATGTCATATACAAAGGAAAAAGTGACCTTGGCCTCCGGTGCCCAGGGCTGGGATCGAACCAGCGTCTTCTGCATTCGCGGCAGACGCCTTTACCACTTGGCACTTGGCTTGGTTTAAAATAAACAAATCAAAATATTTATTAAAAAATAATTTTATTTGTTCTTCAGTTAAGCCTAATATCGTAAGGATTAACCTGATTAAATAATAATATTATAATATCTAGGAACATTAGCGTCCGCCCGCGACTTCATCCGCGTGAAAGTCGTTAAAATCCTTTAATCTCTTTTTCACTCCCTTTGGAGTTAAATTTCCAAAAATGCATGATATTCGAAGAATACCAAAGTACACGATTGCTTCAAATAGAAAAAAATATATAGCTAAAGTCTTCTCAAAGATGGTTTAACATCATATATCAAACCTGACATTACAAAACGAACTCGCGGAGTCCTTAATGATCAAGTGTCGCATAAAAGGACATTCGGACCTAATTGAATTAGGTGCAGCTTTTTGAAATATGTATTGTTTGTATATCATATGCGCGCCACATGTGTTGCCCACGCGCAGCGGGGTGGGCGGATCTAGAACGTTGCGCAATGCGCAGGCACCGCACGACCGCCTAGGGACACCATTACAAATCAAATTCGCAGACAATTTCGCGAACACGGTGGATGAAACGGCAATTATGGCTGTCAACGCAGAACACGATCACAAGCCGTGATTGAAGTGTGCCGCCATTGGAATTTGTTTTCGTAAAATTGTGATCCCATCAAAAACATAAATGTGAAAGGCTGCCAAGTTCGATACTATGGGAATGCTTCGCCTATAAAAGAAGTGAGATCTGAAAAAGTACCAAGTTCCATAAAAATACCTCAAATCATAAATAGTTATAGGAATGCACACTTGATTTCCAGCAGTTTTTAAGGTACATTTTGAATAAGTATCACGTTACATAGAAATACCTAAAATTATAATAGAGAAACGCACACCGGTTTTTTTAGCAGTTTCCTGATAACATTTATTATTTTCAGTACTTTTTAATGATGTTACTTGGCAAGTTTTCACACACCACACAACTTTTCAATGCAATGAATCGACACCTTTGGACTGCAATGTGTCAAGTATATAATTTTCTATTAAAACTTGCCAAGTTACATCATTAAAAAGTACTTAAAATAATAAATGTTATCAGGAAACTGCTAAAAAAACCGGTGTGCGTTTCTCTGACTATTATAATTTTAGGTATTTCTATGTAACGTGATACTTATTCAAAATGTACCTTAAAAACGGCTGGAAATCAAGTGTATAATAATATAATAATAACTATTTATGATTTGAGGTATTTTTATGGAACTTGGTACTTATTCAGATCTCACTTCTTTTATAGGCGAAGCATTCCCGTAGTATCGAACTTGGCAGCCTTTCACATTTATGTTTTTGATGGGATTTCATTTATTTTTGTTAGGTGTAGGTTATTTATTATTTTTTTATCACTTTTGCTTTAGGAAATGTCTCATTCCACTTAGGTATGTACTTTATACTATAACCCTTTATACTAAGCGTCTAATTCTATTTTACTATTTATTTATAGGTGATTTTTACAAATAAACTGGCTCCCTACACCTATAAAATGTACCTACTTACATATAATTACATAGGCTGCTATTTATATATCCGGAAACCGGGATTACAATCTTCTTAAATAGCATATTTGACCTCCATGGTAAAATTTGAACTTTTTAAAGTACTGGCCGGTATATTTTTTCTTTCTTATTAATGCTCGTGTTTTGTTTTTGACGGGTTTTAAATGTCATCTCGCAGCAAGAATGGAACTCACTCGTGAAAATATTCGTGCTATGATTTATTATGATTTTCGGCGTGGTTTAACGCAACAACAGTGCATAGATCAACTAACTTCAACTTTTGGTGATGAAGCCCCATCTAAAACTACTGTGTATCACTGGTTTAGTGAGTTCAATCGTGGACGTAGTATGCTTACGGACGAAGTTAAGGCAGGTCGCCCGAAATCGGTCGTTGTACAACAAAATATCGAGGCTGTGCGAAAACTTATAATGGACGACCGACATGTTACGTACTGCGAGATAGAGGCGACTCTGGGTATTTCTATGACCAGCATTAATAGCATATTACATAATTATTTGGCTGTAAAAAAAATTTGTTCGCGTTGGATACCCCACAACTTAACAAAAGAGCAAAAAGATGCTCGCGTCGAATGGTGCAATAAAATGTTAAAAAAATATAACCGTGGTGACTCAAAAGCCGTTTATAACATCTATACAGGTGACGAATCCTGGATCTATGCATACGATCCCGAAACGAAGCAACAATCAACGGTATGGGTGTTTCAAAATGAGCCGAACCCTACGAAAGTTACTCGTGCAAAAAGTACATTGAAACAAATGGTGGCCTGCTTCTTCGGTATTAATGGCCATGTAGCTACAGTGCCACTAGAAAACCGTAGAACGGTAAATTCAGAGTGGTACATGACCATTTGCTTACCGGAAGTATTTGAACAAATTCGTAAAACTAACCAGCGACGAAGAATCATTCTTCATCATGACAATGCCAGCTGTCATACGTCACGCGAAACAACTCTATTTTTGGAGGGTCAAAATGTGGAATTAACGGGTCATCCGCCGTACAGCCCTGACTTGGCACCCAACGATTTTTATTTATTTCCAAATATAAAGAATAAATTACGCGGTCAACGATTTTCGACCGCTGAAGATGCTGTCGACGCATTCAAACAACACGTTATGGAGGTACCTCAGGCGGAGTGGCAGAAGTGCTTTAAAAATTGGTTCACGCGAATGCAAAAGTGCATAGATCATCAAGGGGAATACTTTGAAAAACAATAAAACCATTTTCAGCCGTGTACGTTTGTTTGTTTTTTTGTTTCCGGATATATAAGTAGCAACCCTCGTACATACATCAATAACGTACTTTATTCTGTTTGTAAGTACGCTACCTACATAGATAATTAATAACTTGGTAATACCTACCTACCAGTAGGTATTAAAATGGGTGGCCTATTATGTAGCCCTAGAAGTGCACCATCCCATCTCATCCCGTGGCGTATCGGAGGGTGAGATGGGCAGTAGTATATATAATTCCATCTTAGAGTATATATGATTTCCATGTTCTTGAATCTGCGATTTTATTAGTTGTAAAATTAGAAATTATTTAGACTATGCGAGAAAAAATAGTCTTTTCATTTTTGTTTGACTGATTTAGCGCACCTAGTGTACCTAGTGACCTGCTTTGCACTTCGTAAATCGTGGGTTCGGTTCCCGCAACAGACACACATAGAGTGGTGAACAATTTTATTGTTCTTGTCTTTAAGACAAACATGTATTGTCTTAAATTGGTATGTACCTAAATTTAAATAAGTGTTATCTCATTTCCACTCCATACCTACTTATAGTAGAACAAAATTACATATTCGTTGTTTTCGAAACTGACTCACACTTGGCCGTTTTCAGATTTTTACTTTATTTCGACCTAAAGACAAACCTTCGAGCCAAATTTCAGGTCGGTACGATCATTGGAAGATAGACCCATTTAGTTCATTATGACTTCATAGTAGAACAAAGTTACACCTTCGCTATTTTTAAAACTGACTCACACTTGGCCGTTTTCAGATTTTTCCCTTTACTTTGACCTTAAGACCTATCTCCATGCCAAATTTCAAGTCAGTACGACCATTGGAAGTGGTCTAGGTTTTTGATGAGTCAGTGAGTCAGTGAGTGAGTGTATAGTAAAAATAGCGATTTTCTGACGTCAATATCTCAAGAACTGCTATAGGTAGAATAATGAAATTTTGTATTCTAGACAATTAAGGGGATGTCAACAGACACTCGAAGTTTCATATGCGTAGATAAAATATGTTTTGAGTTATAGGGTGGTCGAAATTGGCCCGAAATGGTTCGTGTAATATAACCCACGGCCGGTGTGTCGCTTTTTTTTGCTCGAACTTGGCGGACACACTGCCGTGTGTCTAGATCACGGATTGTGAGAAATAACAGTTGGAATAGTTCACGTTTTATCGAAATTCCGAACATGGTAACCCTGATCTCGGGTCCCGGGCAAGGCCAGCAGACAACGACGACTAATTGGCTAATATGGCCACTAATATTAATGATCCTGCCGTAGTGTAGCTATTGAAAGCGTATGCACTACCAAATAACTACCGACATTCTTTGAATAGAACTAATTTGCCAAAGATAATTAATGTAAATGTACTTAGTTATTACTTTTTAACGTACAGTAAAACTAATATAAATTTTAGCCTTTTGGGTTGTTTTTAAGAAACCAATCAAGGTCAGGTGGAGTAAGGTGAGTAAATAGTTTATTTTGTCCCGGGAAAGCTAAAGGGTAAGTATAGAAATTCCATAAAAGTGACCTTACTTACCACACGACTTTACCAGCTTGACTACCCACTAGTTAATGGTTATTTATTAAGATAAATACATCGTTTTTAGGGTTCCGTACCTCGAAAGGAAAAAACGGAACTCTTATAGCCTCTTATAGGATCACTTTGTTGTCCGCCGTCCGTCTGTCAAGACCCTTTTTCTCAGGAACGCGTGGAGGTATCAAGCTGAAATTTATATTAAATACTCAGGTCTACTGTCCTTAGGGACAGTAGTAGAGCTGTGAAAAAATCAAACTTCTAAGCCAACGCAATCAAAAGATACAGCCGTTTATGCCGCAAATATCCGCAAATTTTCGAAATTCGCAAGGGAATCAAAACCTACAGGGTATGTACCCTGAACTCTGAATCTTGAAATTTGGTACGAAGCAACGTCTTATTTATTAGCACAGATAAAGGAAAAATTGCGAAAACCGGAAATTATTAGTTACATCATATAATAAAAATATTTTTATTAATTTTAAAGTTACTACCCCTATATACCTACAGGTTTGTACGGAACCCCGGTGCGCGAGTCCGACTCGCACTTGGCCGGTTTTTATTTATCAATAGGTATATCGTTTTAATTATCAAATCCAAACTTTACTCAAGTTACGGTAATATTATTAAGTAAATAAGTAACAAATTATGATGTCGATGTAAATTAAATGTTAAACGAATGGGACCGCTTAAACTGTTGCTTATTAACTAGTATCATAACTTTTATTGCGTGCGTGCGTAATGAGAAGATAATACTCACCAGTTATAAAATAACATGGTTTTCGTCTAAAGTGTTTTATCTTAACTTAAATCTTAAGAACCGATTAATCAAAGTTACTTTGTAACTTTAGAGTTTTTTAAGTTAATGTGTGCGTTTTATGTTAAGTGCATTATATTTTTCTTCCTCAGATCATAATGCAACATCCGAAATGTAATTTTGGGTTATTAAAATGATTCACAATACTTATTATTATGACAAAAACGGGACTTAATCGCGTACACTTACTTTTATTATTTTCCTGACGTTTCGAGCGTGCCGTAACGCTCGTGGTCGCAGGCAAACTGACTGAATGAAAGACGACATGAACATCGTGTAAGTTTAAATCAGTTCACAATACTTAGGTTGCGAAATGTAAGCCTGGAGTGCGATTTTTGAATCTCACCAAGTGACTAATTCTCACCGATGTGAGTGATTTCCGAAAGTAAATCACTCACATCGGTGAGAATTAGTCACTTGGTGAGATTCAAAAATCGCACTCCAGAACAATAAAGATAAGTATCACTAACCAAATGTTCACTGGCACTTATTGAGCAATGTAACACGTAAGTCAATACACGAGATCGACACATCAGTGCCGTTAATCGAGTTATCCTACTAGTAATTAGCCCTAATTTCAACAACTTCTTAAGAAGCCGATAGGATCTGTGCATGCGTCTCGCTAGTTGTCAGAATGGTGTTACCCCAGGGTCGATCGTGTCGATGCTTGCACCGATAAGTTTCGTTCTATTTCAAGGGATAAGATCACCATTAACTTTGAAGTGACCTTGCCAGAAAAACGTACCTAGGCCCTAAATCATTATATTCGGGGTTTTTTAATATTCAATTCTTAAGGATTGTCAAAGCGCAGGTGACAGCTCTGGAGTTGCAGGTGTCCATAGGCTGCGGTAACTGCTTATCAAAAGGCGGGCCGTATGCTTGTGTGCCACTGTCGTGAGCGGCATTTGCAGTAGTTATATGTGAACTCTTGAATCGGACCCATGGTTTTTACTAGACACCACAGCACAGTAATAAATCATACTTCGTTGTAGTTCATTGACAAATACTCTACTTCTGTCACCAATGTCACCATACATCACGCCCTGTCCGTTTGTCCGTGTCTAGACAGATTGCGCAATCAAGACCATGCACGCCAAAAGCCGCGCGTAGCGTTTGACCTAAAACCTTTTAACAAAGCTCTATGTTTTATTAATTATTATTTGTATGTCTTTCCCGACCACGGAACAATTGTGTTCCGGACCTTTGGGAGGCATATGTGGAGACGAAGCCAACGCGCAGAGTCCCTTTCGACAATTTAATGAAAAGTGAGGGGTACACTTATTAATTATTATTATTAAACGCACTAATGAAGAAAATAAATAACACATAAGAGTTATGTGTAATCTAATTTGTGATAGAAGCTTTTAATGCAGACTGTAGTAGGTGTGTCAAAATTCTTCCAGATCCATCGTTTGCCTGTTTTTTGTTAAATTCATTTTACTTTTAAGTCATCTAAGTATTCTAAGTACTTGGTTATATAAATGGAAGTATCTATCTAAGTATCTTGAAGTAAATCAAATTATATTGTTGAATATTTTTGATTTGCATTCATCTGGCCTCGGACACCGGAGGACCGGGTCACTTTTTCTGAAGTAAGTATATGGCATCCATTTCAGTTTACCTATCTAAGTATTCTTGTTTAAGATAATCGTGGCTAATTGATTTTTCTGATTTTCGAAGCGATTATTTCTGCCAATACCATTTTTACCAATAGCACACTTCTGCATACAAACTTTATATGCAACGGTGGCCTTTTTCTCTGCAGCTGATCCTACATGATAAGACCTCTCATAAGTTAAAGGTACATTCAAACATTTTGTGTTTGTAATCTGACTCGACTCTGCCAAACCTTTCATTTAGTACGTTTCAGAGTTTAGAGTTTAGACAATTTATGTAGGCTTAAATCTGGAGACTCACCTAAAAGTAAATTTTAATGCACATTGAAGACAAGAAAGTTTCTCATGAACCATGCAGATCTAGACACACGGCAGTGTGTCCGCCAAGTTCGAGCAAAAAAAAGCGACACACCGGCCGTGGGTTATATTACACGAACCATTTCGGGCCAATTTCGACCACCCTATAACTCAAAACATATTTTATCTACGCATATGAAATTTTGAGTGTCTGTTGACATCCCCTTAATTGTCTAGAATACAAAATTTCATTATTCTACCTATAGCAGTTCTTGAGATATTGACGTCAGAAAATCGCTATTTTTACTATACACTCACTCACTGACTCACTCACTGATTCACTGACTCATCAAAAACCTAGACCACTTCCAATGGTCGTACTGACTTGAAATTTGGCATGGAGATAGGTCTTAAGGTCAAAGTAAAGGGAAAAATCTGAAAACGGCCAAGTGTAAGTCAGTTTTAAAAATAGCGAAGGTGTATCTTTGTTCTACTATGAAGTCATAATGAACTAAATGGGTATATCTTCCAATGGTCGTACCGAACTGAAATTTGGCTCGAAGGTTTGTCTTTAGGTCGAAATAAAGTAAAAATCTGAAAACGGCCAAGTGTGAGTCAGTTTCGAAAACAACGAATGTGTAATTTTGTTCTACTATAAGTAGGTATGGAGTGGAAATGAGATAAGACTTATTTAAATTTAGATACATACCAATTTAAGACAATACATGTTTGTCTTAAAGACAAGAACAATAAAATTGTTCACCACTCTGTGTGTGTCTGTTGCGGGAACCGAACCCACGATTTACGAAGTGCAAAGCAGGTCACTAGGTACCAGTGTTGGCCGATAATTTCAATTAGAATTGAAAATTGATCAATAAGATTGAAGATTAATTTCGTAACTAATCAATTACACTAACATCAATTTTTACTAACGTTAGTTCGCATTGATTTTGTACGTCGTCAATTACACTAACCGTCAATTAGAATTAACCTATTAGTTACACTAACGTCTCGAAAATTTAATAAGAATTACAGTTAATTAGATTAACGTTAGTGTAACTAAATTAATCCTGTCTTACACTTATAATTAATTTTAAAACTGCACCTCGGGTTCGGAAGTCGGGACCAATATCACAAGATGGAGCTCATGCTGGACCCTAGGGCTACCTACTGGATCACTGGTTTGGCGCATCATAGACTCATGCTGTTTGGGCTCATTCGACTTGTACTGATGAGCAGATGGTACCGGTATCAAAATCTGGAGCTCATGCTGGACCCTAGGGATCCCTACTGGATCTCGGGTTTGGCGCATCATAGACTCATGCTGTTTGGGCTCATTCGACTTGTACTGATGAGCAGATGGTACCGGTATCAAAATCTGGAGCTTCTTTTTACTTTTACTTTCTTTGTGTGAAAGTCAAAGTCAAAGTGAAAGTGAATGTGAAAGTCAAAGTGAAAGTGAAAGTCAAAGTGAAAGTCAAAGTCAAAGTTAAAGTTAAAGTCAAAGTGAAAGTCAAAGTTAAAGTCAAAGTGAAAGTCAAAGTGAAAGTCAAAGTGAAAGTCAAAGGTAAAAGTCAAAGTGAAAGAAAAAGTCAAAGTCAAAGTCAAAGTCAAAGTCAAAGTGAAAGTCAAAGTGAAAGTCAAAGTGAAAGTCAAAGTGAAAGTCAAAGTGAAAGTCAAAGTGAAAGTCAAAGTGAAAGTGAAAGTGAAAGTGAAAGTGAAAGTTAAAGTGAAAGTTAAAGAAAGTGAAAGTAAAAGTGAAAGTGAAAGTCAAGGTCAAGGTCAAGGTAAAAGTAAAAGTAATCAAAACCTCGTAGCTTAACCTAAATTCGCGTTTAGTTAGGTAAATTATTAATGTCAATTACCAATTCAATCTACACTAAAAATTAAATTAATGTGTAAAACTAAAAGTAATCAAAACCTCGTAGCTTAACCTAAATTCGCGTTTAGTTAGGTAAATTATTAATGTCAATTACCAATTCAATCTACACTAAAAATTAAATTAATGTTTAAATTTTTGAGAAAGACGAAAAATTAAATATCTTCAATTATTAGTTATTCGCAAAGGATTAACACGTTAGTTACAATTAATTTCAATTCTAATTGAAATCAGTTTGCACTAAACTATTAGTGTTCAATTTTAACTAACGTGTTTCAATCTTCAATTTTTAATTTTCAATAACACTAACGTTCGGCCAACACTGCTAGGTACACTAGGTGCGCTAAATCAGTCAAACAAAAATGAAAAGACTATTTTTTCTCGCATAGTCTAAATAATTTCTAATTTTACAACTAATAAAATCGCAGATTCAAGAACATGGAAATCATATATACTCTAAGATGGAATTATATATACTACTGCCCATCTCACCCTCCGATACGCCACGGGATGAGATGGGATGGTCCACTTCTAGGGCTACATAATAGGCCACCAATTATAATACCTACTGGTAGGTAGGTATTACCAAGTTATTAATTATCTATGTAGGTAGCGTACTTACAAACAGTATAAAGTACGTTATTGATGTATGTAATTATATGTAAGTAGGTACATTTTATAGGTGTAGGGAGCCAGTTTATTTGTAAAAATCACCT
Organism: Pammene aurita; assembly: GCA_947086415.1. Classification (NCBI taxonomy): domain Eukaryota; kingdom Metazoa; phylum Arthropoda; class Insecta; order Lepidoptera; family Tortricidae; genus Pammene; species Pammene aurita. Next base: position 40,660,147 of record OX352291.1, read on the forward strand.
ATAAATAAATAGTAAAATAGGATTTATCATAGATTATAGGTACTCGCGATGCCCGATCGATCCCGAAATCCCGATATATGTATGTATAGTGATACTAGATAAAAATTCCGTTCCCCGCCTCGCGCACCCTCCGTCGCTGCCTACACTCGTCCGCCGCGCTCGCGCCGTCCGTGATAAAAAAATAATAAAGAACCTACACCTAACAAAAATAAATGAAATCCCATCAAAAACATAAATGTGAAAGGCTGCCAAATTCGATACTATGGGAATGCTTCGCCTATAAAAGAAGTGAGATCTGAATAAGTACCAAGTTCCATAAAAATACCTCAAATCATAAATAGTTGTAGGAATGCACACTTGATTTCCAGCAGTTTTTAAGGTACATTTTGAATAAGTATCACGTTACATAGAAATACCTAAAATTATAATAGTCAGAGAAACGCACACCGGTTTTTTTAGCAGTTTCCTGATAACATTTATTATTTTCAGTACTTTTTAATGATGTAGCTTGGCAAGTTTTAATAGAAAATTATATACTTGACACATTGCAGTCCAAAGGTCGATTCATTGCATTGAAAAGGTGTGTGGTGTGTGAAAACTTGCCAAGTAACATCATTAAAAAGTACTGAAAATAATAAATGTTATCAGGAAACTGCTAAAAAAACCGGTGTGCGTTTCTCTGACTATTATAATTTTAGGTATTTCTATGTAACGTGATACTTATTCAAAATGTACCTTAAAAACTGCTGGAAATCAAGTGTGCATTCCTATAACTATTTATGATTTGAGGTATTTTTATGGAACTTGGTACTTATTCAGATCTCACTTCTTTTATAGGCGAAGCATTCCCATAGTATCGAACTTGGCAGCCTTTCACATTTATGTTTTTGATGGGATACCAAATTACAGCCAAGGACTAGCATGTTATCATCTTATAATCTTTGAGTTACATGCTGATTTTACTAAACCAAGAGATCGTATGTGAGATAAGCCGAGAATTGAATGGCGTGTAGGGCTTAGTTCACAATTGTAACACGAGATGGTTCCATTAGATATCTAGGTGAGCCATTAAAAACCTTGTATGTATTTGGAGATTTCAGTATAAGTACCACATGCCCTTATGTAATTGTCAGAGCACGCGCTAAACAGTATTGGTCTAATAAGAGCTGGCCACGTCAGATATGACACAATAATGAGAGCAATGTAACCCATCTAGTAAGATTGCAATGTCCTTATTAAGTAATGGTTTTATTGTACGCTTTTTCAGGAAACACGGCAGAGAGTTTACAGCCGAAGTCGGGAGGTTATAATCCATAACTATAATAAATAAATAAATAAATATGAAAACGCCGAAACGGTTGAACCGCTTTTGATAAAACATATCTTAGACAACTCGCTGGAAAACCTGCTTTCGCATTTAAATCGGTTCAACTTTTTATAACTTTAAAGTACCACAGACAGATAGACAGGCAATAACTCCAAATATAAAAATACATGCACACGGTAGACAATTTGATTGGATGAAGACTGGTAATCGAATGTGTAACACTTACTATGGTTTACAAAGCCTCACATCAAACTAAAACACAAGAGTTGTACGCAAAAATGTTATGAAAAGATAAACAAGTTGGTAGGTTTTTTAAGATAATTATGTGTACCTATATACAGTCCAATGGAAAATTATGTTTTTCCCTAAGAGCGTTTTCACATTGACCGATCCGATATCGGATGTCGGATAGCTCAAGGAAAAAAGAAGCTGCTAGCTAGAGAGTACCCTATGGCAAAAAGTTGGCCTTGTTTGCGTTTGCTTTCTTTTAAGCAATGGACATTTGGTATTTTAAGGAAAAAATATTGAAATCACAAATTTTGAATTTGTCTTTTTCGTGGTCCTATCCGACATCCGATATCGGATCGGATAATGTGAAAGCGCACTTACGGTAAGGTTCTGTCGCTTTGGTCTATTCTAGGAATTAAAACTATATCGCCTATCTACTTACAAGCATACGTACTTCAACATGACTTCAACACCTATCTACTCACACCTAACCTAACTAATAAAATACCTTTTAAAGGTTTTATCTAGACCAATTAAACCGATTTATAGGCATTTTCACGCCAATCAAAGTCCTAATATCATTTTATGTATATAAAATGCTGGTATAGTTAATAGGTGTTCAATATATTTTCTGAGACACATTATCCAATTAAGTTCGGTCACATAAGCTGATATCATTACACATAACTAGCTCAATTTTGCGAATTTGCTCGCTAGAAATTCATGAAACCATGATACGAGTTTACCTAGTCCTTGGTACCTACACTCGAATCTTGTCAGAGTGAGCGTGATTCGTGATTATGTGTTATCGGTCTAGGTTTTTGCGAGACCTTCATGTTACACGATTTTTGACATTGAAAAATTATGCGTTTTTCGAACGCTCTATTGACAAAAGGGGAAAAGGGACTAAAGGAGATCGTCAATTCTGGGCCACCTGATATAAACCGCGATATTGATATTGGCATATCAAATGCGTTTGGGTGCAGGCCGTGCAGGGTATACAAACGGTAAATTAGAGAGCTTTGGAAGGTTGCGCATAATATTAGTATTATGTAATAGTAGTATCTATACATATAATAAAGCTGAAGAGGGTCGAAAGTCTGTACATGGAAAATAATCGAAAAAAAGTTGTCTGGGGATACTTAGAATCGATAACAGAACACGTACCAACAATTTTTAGAATTTTTGTCTGTTTATCTGTTTATCTGTTTGTCTGTTTATCTGTTTGTCTGTTTATTTGACCGCGCATCACGTGAAAACGGCTGAACGGATTTTGATGAAATTTTGGATAGAGATAGTTTGAGTCCTGGGAAAGGATAATATATAGTTTTAATCCCGAAAATCAACCCTGGTGGGGGTGAAAATGGGGTTGAAAATTTGTATGGAGAATTTTTAACCGCTGAAACGATTTAGATAGAAATGAGTATGGAGATTATTTGAGTCTCGAGAAACGTCATAGGATAGTTTTCAAACCCTTGTGGGGGTGAAAAGGGGGTTGGAAGGTGGTATGAAGATTTTTTTTAACGCTGAACTGATTTAGATGAAAATTGGTATAGAGATAGTATGGGTCTCGAGAAATGACAAAGGATAGTTTCTTCTTCAAACCCCCCCCCCCCCATCTTACTTTAGAACCGTAGGTCCAAAAAATTTGAAAAAAATAATGGAAGTGACGCCTGAAAGGTACTTTCAATAAAAACTATCTATACATATAATAAAGCTGAAGAAGGTCGAAAGTCTGTTCATGGGATATATTCGAAAAAAAGTTGGCTGGAGATACTTAGAATCGATAACAGAACACGTTCCAAGTATTTTTAATTAGTTAACGGCTGAACGGATAATGATGAAATTTTGTGTAGAGATAGTTTGAGTCCCGGGAAAGGATAATGAACAGTTTTCATCTCGAAAATCAACCCTGGAAGGGGTGGAAAGGGGGTTGAAAGTTTGTATGTTGAAAGTTGGTATTGAAATAATTTGTAATTTCTTGGTCAAGGTGTTCATATTTATAACATGTTACCCGTCGATGCTTTAAATTTACCTTTACCCGCTCTTAAGAAATATTTGAAAATGTCATGAATGTCAAAGGGTTATTGCAGCAAACCAAAAAACTACTACAAAATCATCTAACATTTATAGGACACCGTTTAGGTAGGAAAACATATCAAACGTTTTGTGAAGCAGTCAGATTAGGATTTATTTTTCTTTATAATTAAACAATAGGTACATTATCTGTCTCTCAAGCAGTTTTGATGTCTTCTTGAAGAACTACGCATTATTTTGTATCTTTATGATCTAATAATGTATTACTGTTTTGAAAAAAATAAGTCCCGTAGAATTTCTTTTCGGTCATAAATTCATTATACTTCTTGGGCCAGAGGTACACCTACAGGGTTAGAACCGGTGGAGTTTTGGAACGAAGTTCCTTATCGGACGGTTCGCGGATGGGGGCCTAGGCGAAAAAAAGTCACGTGACCGTTACGAAAAAGCGTCACGTCACGAAAACGCGACACCCATACGATTGAGAAACATGTAAAATGGAATGAAATAAAAAAATATATAAAATAGAATAAAGTGAAGTGAAGTGTAGTGAAACTGAGAAGTGGCAAAGTGATAAAAGTGAAAAAAGTCGAGAACCTCAAAAGTCGAGAATTTTAAAAATGTCGAAAATGTCAAAAATTTCGAAAATGTCAAAAATTTAAAATTTCTAAATTTCCAAAATTTCCAATATTTCCAAAATTTCCAATATTTCCAAAATCTCCAAAATTTCCAAAATTTCCAAATTTTCCAAAATTTCCACAATTTCCAAAAATTCCAAATTTTCCAAAATTTCCAAAATTTCACAAAATTTCCAAAACTTTCCAAATTTCCAAAATTTCCAAATTTTCCACTATTTCCAAAATTTCCAAAATTTTAAAAAAATGCAAAAAAAATTAAAACCACAAAACTTACGAAAAAGTAAAAAATGAAATAAAATTAAGTAACATAACTTCGTTCCAATCGCACTTGATTCACACACTTTCCACGACACTCACGTATTTTATTTTTCTCTGACGTTCATTAGTGCATTGTAATGTGCTTACATTGACGAATAAATATCTTGATCTACACCAATATCATAAATCCTCTATTCCGCGTTCGGAACCGTATGTAATTAATTACCAACATTATTGCAACCAATAACGTAACATCAGTGTATTATCTGTGACAGTGTGGTAAAAACGTATGAAAATTCATTACCTACGGTAACGTAATGAAAATCCGCCCCCCCGACCGCCGGCGCAATAATATTGGTCATGGCGGTGTAATGGTGGTCATTCTAATGGTTTCAATGGATTTTTAATATGTGTGTAGGTAAAGCAGTGTATGCTTCTGTACATAATTAGGCCTTATTACGTAACAGTTACATCGCCATGTCCGTCCGTCTGTCCGCGGTCTAGCTCAGTTACCGTTCGCACTAGAAAGCTGAAATTTGGTGAGGCCTGATAAGAACTTTCAATAAAAACTATATTGAATAAAATCGGTTCAGCCGTTTTTGAATTATTAGTCAAAAACGCATAGTGAAAGGAAGTGCCGAATAGTAAACTGACGTAAGCGCCGCCAAATAAACGACCTTTAGAACGGATGTTTTGTAACAGGGCAGCATCTACGAAACTCTACACTGAGCATCGCCCGACATGCTCTTGGCCGGTTGTTTTTTCATTGTTATCCCGGAAATCACCCAATTAAGGATTACTAATTCCAATTCTAGAAAATCCCCAGCCAGGTTATACTAGAAAAACGCCAGTTTTTGCATGCTTCCTCGACTTATCTAAGGCCTTCGACCTAGTGTCTTATAAAGTTCTGTGGCAGAAAGTTGAGGAGGTAGCCGGGCTGCCGCCAGAGGTAACCTGTCTTCTTAAATACTGGTACCATAGCCAGAAAAACTGTGTGAGATGGGCTGGTGTTCTCTCGGAGGAGTACAGGTTGGAATGCGGGGTGAGGCAAGGGGGGCTTACGTCTCCCCGGCTTTTCAACCTGTACATCAACGGTTTGATAGAGGAGTTGAGCGGTACCAATGTCGGATGTTCGGTTGATGGAGTTTGCATGAACAACATCAGCTATGCAGACGACATGGTGCTGCTCACACCATCTGTCGGCGCATTGCAAAACTTACTTAGTATCTGTGAGAGGTATGCAGTGGACCATGGGCTCAGATACAATGCTAAGAAGAGTGAATTCCTAATCTTCAAGGCTGGTGCTAAGACATACGAGGTTGTGCCACCAATTGCTCTAGGTGGCACTTTCTTAAGCAGAGTTCAGCACTTCAAGTATCTGGGCCACTGGGTCACTGAAGACCTCTCCGATAATATGGATATGGAGAGGGAGAGGAGGGCGCTATCCGTTCGCTGCAACATGTTGGCTCGGAGATTTGCGGGGTGTACTAGAGAAGTAAAGCTAACGCTATTTAGGGCATATTGCCAGTGCTTTTACACCTGCAATCTCTGGGTCAATTATACGCAGCGGACGTATAGCGCACTCCGAGTGCAATATAATAACGCTTTTAGAGCATTGCTAGGGCTTAATTGGAGGTGCAGTGCTTCGGGCATGTTTACGGAGGCAGGAATCGATGGTTTCCATGCGATTATGAGGAAGCGCTGCGCCTCATTAATGGAAAGGATGCGGGGGAGCCCTAGCGGTCTTCTAAGGGTGTTTGCCGACAGATGGGATTCGCCCATGTTAAAAAAATGGATCGGTTTACATTCCACTTTGGTAAATTTTAATTGGTGATGTGTTTTTTGATTATTATTTGAATGAAATTAAATTAAATTAATGTATTATTATTTTTTCCAATTATTATTTAATAATCTAATTTACTCAATTTGACATTTTTATTTATTTACTCCATTTGACATTTTTATAAAATTTACTCATATTGACATATCAAATCAAATTAATTTTCATTGTTATTATTTTATTTTATTGTTATCATACATACCTCAACTAATGATCTGAAAACGAATCAAATATATTATTTTTGTAACTTAAAAAAGATGAATGCTCATCCGGTTATGTCTCGGTGCTGTGTTTTGTACATATGTTTATTCTTATGACTTGTATTTATTAACATTAGTTCTATAAGCAACTTTTATGTTTTTGTTTCAATTACTAACACTTTTATGGGCTTTGCCTGAAATAAATGATTTGAATATACGTAGCCTATAAAAATTCAACGTCTAAAAGGGGGGGGTAGCCACTACACTCGATTTAGTTAAATTTGCATGGGTCATGGACCCCCCCCCCTCCAAGTGCACCTAAAATAGAAAAAAATAATTTCTGCATTTATGACACCCCCCCCCCCCCCCCCCCTCACCCCCCAACTGATTTGACGGGAGGATCGATTTGGATGATATTTCCAGTAGACATAAACGTATAAAAACAAAAGTGGCCTGTATCGTCCGATATACACCTACTATACTCTCTATGTCGTTTAAATCATGCCAAAAAAATTTTATAAAAAAAAGGATTCATTTATGAGTGTATAGTTTCATTTAGTGGTAATTGTAAAATATTTTATTAGGACTACTGTCCTCTAGCGTATCCATCTGTCAACTTTACTTCAAGTTCCGCCTCCAGGGTAGCGGGAGAGAAATTAGGGGTGAATTAGCCGCTTACTGACACAGACCGAATTCCACGCGGGCGGAGCCGCGGGCACAGCTAGTGAACTAAATATGTATGAACAATTGTGATAAAAGTTCCCACCCCGGTACCAACTTCTCCCTCTGGACCGCATCCAACGGAGACCGACTCGACTTGTCGCCAGGATTTTACAGATCGGCTTAACTCCTTGGCGCTGCGTAGAGAAGTAGCCTTGCTCTGCATTTTCTATCGCCTCTATAACGGAGACTGCTCCGAGGAATTGTTAGGATTAATCCCTGCCGCCTCTTTCCGCCATCGTCCTACGCGACAACATTTCCATTCTGACTATTTCGATGGTTGGCAGTCCTCAACTGTGCGTTCTCCAGAAACTTCCTGTCTCGCACAGCCAAACTGTGAAATGATCTGTCTGCGGTATTTCCGGACCGATACGACCTTCAAACCTTCAAGAAAAGAGCGTTCTTCCATCTTAAAGGCCGGCAACGCGCTTGTGACCCCCCTGGTGTTGCAGGCGTCCATGGGCAACGTAATTGCTTACTATAAGGCGATTCGTCTGCTCGGCTGCCTCCTGTCATAAAAAATGTTATATATACATAGGTATGTGTGTGTTATATGTATGTATAGGTAGACTTTATATACCTACCTAGTATAATGACCTACACCTTTGCCTTTCTTCAAAGACGCAGTTTTTCTTCAGAACAACTACTCGCAACTCAGATTAGATTGATCTCGCTGGATATGCAGGCTCAGTAGTGAGCATTCCAGTGTAGTAAAGAGGGCAGATCATTCATGTCTGGTCAGGAAGGGTCCTGGAGTTTCTTTCGGCTACCTTCCCACCACCCAGCTCCATAGTTATAAAGCTGCATTCTGCACGATCCAATGGGAGCCTAAGACGTAGGAATCCATGATAACAAAATGAAATATACACTCCATAATAACCACTTACCTTTTCCGCTGCGCTTAAAATTAACCAACCAGTATTATTTTGTAACAAGCAATAACAATACAATGCAAACATGTAATTCAATGCAATTTATTTATCAGGAGGTAATATCGGTTTTCATATGAACATTTGACATGTCAAGTACAAAGCCTTCGGCAACCATTTGTCAAGTCCCCTGGGCATCTTATCGCGATGGAGTAACAAGCCTAGCTGCCGAATTAAAATATGCTAAATGAGCCATCGACATATCTATTCACAAATCCTTATTTACCTGCATGTCAAATGTCAACAGGATCCTAGTTAATTTTGACCATTCAGTTCGTAATTCATAGGTACAGACAGCTGCAGAGAAAAACACCCCGTGTCCCTATTTCTCTGCAGATGACCGTACCTAGTTATAAAACTAGTGTGCAGTTTAAGTTATTTTCACTGGCCAGCGTATAGCGTATCAGCAGGTAAGCTTTGTAAATAGAAATAGCTCCCCAGATCAGTATCGCCCATCGTAATCTACAATCAGGTATTGAATTACCATCTCATTCTCTTTCACTATTATACACATCTAATGTAATATAAACTCTGCTACATTTAAAATAGAGTTCTAATTAGTAATATCATGTTGAAGAAAAGATACGACATCATAAACGTAAGTAAGTTCAATTGCTGTGACTCAAATGGTAAGTCAGGTTTAAGTATGTGGTAAATAGGTGTGTCAACGCAGCCTATATTACAATTTTGATTCTTCGAAATAATCTGATAACAGACCACAAGCATACGCCAACACAAACATAAGTACTATAATCTAAAGGAAAAAGAAAAGCCGTCTCTTTTCATAGATAGGCATACAAAATATTTGCATTAGGATTCTACATAAGACGCGAGAGTGGAAAGTGAGCTGAAAATTAAACATTAAATAGTATAATTACCTACCTACCTAAGTAATCCAAGCTTTCAAAATAAGTAATTCGATCAAATTAGATTTCTTAGCTCTGAGTCACTCATTTCCCTTTCTTGTTAAATATTCAGCAACAATTACTTTATTGTGGTTACCAACTAGAGATGTCAGCAACCTTCGAGTTACATCGGCCGAAAAGTGACTGCGCGAAAAATTTGGTAAGATCTCATCGACCATTTACTCACAAAATCTCTTATTTCATTTTCATTTTAGTTTCAAATAGGAACCTTATAACGTATATCAGTAAGCTGCCTTTTCAATGATACAATCGAGTGAGATTGAAGTTGTGAAGAAAAATAATTGTTACGAAACTGTCCTATTAATTAACAACCGAATGCAAATTTACCGCGAAGATAAGCTGCGAAATAGTGTAGAATCATTCGCGCATCACATTTTGAACCGACTTCAAGATTTGAAAAGAGGAGGTTCTCAATTCGGCGTGTATGTTTTTTTTTTTTTTTGTTTTTTATTTTTTATGTTTGTTACTCCATAACTCCGTCATGTCTGAACCGATTTTGAAAATTCTTTTTTTGATTGTAAGTATATATATACAGATTGGTCCCGTTTTTGTCAAAACGCAGTTCTGATGATGGGATCCATGAGGAATCGAGGGAACTCCTCAAAACTTAAAGGCATACATATAGTGATTTTTATATTTTTATCAACAAAACCATCATTTTCATTCAAAACAGTGACATTTGATGAAGTAGATGATGTATATCTGATGATGATCAGAACGGAACTCTTCAACGACGCATAGTTCACGTTTGGCGATTCGTCCTCATCGCTGTGTTTGTTTAGCAAGTTTAATTGTCAGAACAAATGTTCGTCAAGCTCAAGTTCTGATGATGGGATCCATGAAGAATCGAGGGAACTCCTCAAATCTTAAGGGCTTACACATAGTGATTTTTGTATTTTTATCAACAAATCAAGCATTTTCATTCAAAAGAGTGACATTTGATGAAGTGGAACTGCTGATGATGAACAGAACGGAACTCTTCAACGACGCATAGTTCATGTTTGGCGATTCTTCCTCTTCGCTATGTTTGTTAAGCAAGTTAGATTGTCAGGACCAATTTTCGTCAAGCTCAAGTTCTGATGATGAGTTCCACGAGGAATTGAGGGAATTCCTCAAATCTTAAAGGCATACATAAAGTGACTTTTGTATTTTTATCAACAAATCAAGCATTTTCATTCAAAAGAGTGACATTTGATGAAGTGGAACTGCTGATGATAATCAGAACGGAACTCTTCAACGACGCATAGTTCACGTTTGGCGATTTGTCCTCTCCGCTGCGTTTTTTAAGCAAGTTATTTCATTGTATGGAATCTAAGTGCACCATCTACAATAATCCTTCACCGGCTACCCCCATTGAAGTCGGTTTTTTTTTCTTAAAAATTATTTTGTTCCCACATCACAGTTTATCTTAAAGTAGATACGCAGATACGCTTACCTACTACGGTGTCGTTTTGTAATGTTCATTGTTTATTCATTTTATGCAGCGTAGGAATAGGAACCTCTAAGAGTGATGAGATAGGATTAGGACGACGACGAAGTGAATGACGTTCTGGTAAATGCCTAATAAATAAGACACTGACCCAGCATGCATCAGTTCTGCAATTCCTACCGTTTTGGCTCATTACCACGCCTCATCGTACACAGACCGTCAGTAGGTAGGTACAGTCACCGGCAATAGTATCTTCCTACTCGAAGGCCGCAGAAATATGTGACACGCTCTTATGGCCCTACAAATGCCCTGCTATGGCCTGGCTCTTATTTGTAGAGCCATAAGAGCGTGTCACATATTTTTGCGGCCTTCGTGTAGGAAGATGCTATTGCCGGTGACTGTACACTAGGTACAGTTAGCAGCAGAAGTACCTAAGCGGGCGAGATGTTCAAAACAAGCTTGATACGACTTTACTGTACATAAAACAAGAGCGTGTCAAGATCATTTTGAGCACCTCAACCGCTTAGCCACTTCTGCTGCTGATTGTACTTATCTACATCTTATTGGAGGCTACCACGCCGCGTCTTCCGTCAAGTTTAGGTAAGTATCCAAGTAACCTACCCTACCTAGTACTTATGGTATAGTTACATTCTTTTATTTTTAGATAATTAGATGACGCATTTATTGCGTATTGACAGACACATTGTCTGCGTAAAAATATAACTAAATTGTGATACAAAACGGGTATGAGATATATGAATACATTGCAGTTTACGTAAACGGGATCGGCCAGAAATGTCGCAAGACCTACTCATAGTGTTGTGTTCCTGACGGTGAGTAAGGTTGCCAAAGAGCTCAAAGAGGACCCAGTGTGTTGACGATGAGGGACCTTCTTGTTCCTTTAGTCGTCAACACAGTGAATCCTCCTTTTTGTAAAGGGTCGGCAACGCGCATGTGACTCCTTTGGAGTTGCAGGCGTCCATAGGTTACGGTAGCTGCTTACCATCAGGCGGGCCGTATGCTTGTTTGCCACCGTCGTGGTATAAAAAAAAAAAAAAAAAAAAGACACCATGTGTCGATATTTAGACAACCAACGGCACTGCACCGCCTTAAAAGGCTCGAGATAAGTGGATATATACTCATTCGAATAACCCGTTCAAATAAACACAATTAAATTGCTGTCGAATTCAGTACAAAATGTATGGCTCTAAAAGAATTCGAGCTATTGAAATGTATCAATCAGGCCTCATATAGCAAAATCGCGCGATAATAAATGTCATAAATTTATCGAAATGTAGAGTGAACTTGGAATTATGTGGTGTGTTGAGATATGTTGCAATGTTAGTTTTTGCGGTCCGTTGAATGGCGACATAATATATCCTACGGTGGAAGAGAGATGGATAAACGTGTTCAAACTGTTAAGGAAATATGGAGTGGCTGACGCGTCAATGATTGCTCTTTAGCCCTTTAAGTCGGCAGTGTCAATTTATTTTCCTTTTAAAGGACAGGTTTGACGGGACTTCCATTCCACAATCAACCTTAATTAGAAACCAATCTGCATTGCCTTCGCAAGTTGAGAAATTGCTTTAGACCGTCACTTCCGAAGCTAATAGCTCCTAGATGTCTTTAAAAACCGGCCAAGAGCGTGTCGGGCCACGCTCAGTGTAGGGTTCCGTAGTTTTCCGTCCGTCACAGTAAGCGTCCCCACTTAAGAGTTAATAACACCGCCATGTAGGATATGATATGAGAGTTCCACGTACAGCGACATCTATCGGCAAATTAAGTAAACTATTGCGCGCGAGCTTAAAGTATGGAAGATGATTTTTATGGAATAATTCTTTATTGCGTGAACCGATTTTCACCGTTTTTACTTTATTTGAAATCACGTCATTTCATTGTAATTTTGTAGAAATTACAGGTACAATAAACACCTGCTTATACGGTTAAATTACAAACTTAGTTCAGAAATTATTTTGTAATTTTTTTTCAAAAACTATTCATCATATCAAGTTCAAAATAATTTTCCTAGAAAGTTTTTATAAAGTTCTACTTTTGAGATTTTTTTCATATTTTTAAAACTTATGGTTCAAAAGTTAGAGGGGGGGGGACGCATATTTTTTTACTTCTGGAGCGATTATTTCCGAAAATATTTACATTATCGAAAAATGATTTTAGCAAACCCCTATTCATTTTTAAATACCTATCCAACAATATATCACACATTAGGGTTGAAATGAAAAAAAAAATCACTCCCCACTTTACGTATAGGGGAGGTACCCTAATAAATAAAAAAAATCCACTTTTTATTTTACCACTTTGTCGGCGTGATTGATATACATATTAGTACCAAATTTCAGCTTTCTAGTGCTAACGGTCACTGAGATTATCCGCGGACGGACGGACGGACGGACGGGCAGACATGGCGAAACTATAAGGGTTCCTAGTTGACTACGGAACCCTAAAAATTAGCAAGTTAAAATGTCGTCAAACAAAAATGCACTGAATCGGTTGTGAAGGGCATGCAAATATCGGACGATTCTCAATACCGGTATTGAATCCGATATTAGGGCTCAATACCGGAATTCCGGTATTAATACCGGTATTGGAGGTGAAAAACGTTATTTAAAGGCTAAAATCAGTTAAAAACTCAAGCAACCTTAACAGTTAATCATATTTTGTTGTATTTATTAGCTGCAACTTGTTAATTTTTTTTTATACCACGACGGTGGCAAACAAGCATACGGCCCGCCTGATGGCCTGATTCATTTCATATAAGTACAGTCGTCTTGATAGATGATTTTTTGGTCTTTTAAATTTGTGGTCCAGCAACTGGGTACATAACGTTTTATATAATTTCATATCATACCTATATTCTAGTAATATCATAACGTTTTTTGTTTTTTTTTAAATACCACGACGGCCCGCCTGATGGTAAGCAGTTACCGTAGCCTAATGAACGCCCTTTAAGAACCTATAACTCCTTTTTTGAAGAACCTCATACTGTAGCCCGCTGGGAAAACTCGGCAGGGAGTTTATTCCACAGCCGCAGCGTTCGTGGGAGGAAATTCTTCTTAAACCGTACGGTGCGCGACCCACTAGGCTCCAGGGTGTGAGGATGAACACCCTGGTGGAAAGGTGCGGTGATAAAGCTGATGTTTAGGTATTCATTGAAAAATTTTATGTAATTCTAGATAGAAGGAATTAATATATCCAGGAAAAGCAAGTTATAGGGGTTAACCTGGATTTTTATACTACAAAAAGGTGTAGAATACTATTGAGATGTGCTGTTCGAATCGTAGAAATTTACGAATTAAATTGAGCTTATGTGTGGTGACCCCGTGCTCCTGGTAGAAGCTTAATGGTGAGTAGTCTGTCTACTCTGTTTCTCAAAACATAAGCAATCTTAAGATAATTATTTTTTTCGAAAAAGCTAATGAATTATTATTTTGTGATATTACAACTTCCCAAAAAACAAAAGTTTATCGTTTGAGTTCCATTAACATAATTTAAAACTTAGATAGTTTTTGCTTGTTTGTAGGTAGGGGACTACCTATCTAGTATTAAACATATATAAATACTAGCTTTTGCCCGCGGCTTCGCTCGTGTTAAATTCGGGGTAACAAACCATACAAACTTCCACCCCCCATTTTAGGGAAGTTGAGGGTTAGAACGAGACAAAAAGTAGCCTATGTCACTCTCCATCCCTTCAACTATCTCCACTTAAAAAATCACGTCAATTCGTCGACCCGTATGGCCGTGAAAGACGGACAAACAAACAAACACATACACTTTCCCATTTATAATATTAGTATGGATTATTCGATAGCGACAATTCAACAGAACCGTAAAATAAAATTTTCAGATGTAAGTTTCGCACGTCTTTGACCTAAACAAACAGATATCATCGGTGAATCTGTCAGTACATAGTTAACAAAACTATTCAAATCTTGTTTTGATAATCAAGCTTAGATTGATTACTTCAATATGAGAAAACACATTAGATAGCTACTTAATAAGTAGTACAAGTACGTGCAAGGGTCTACGACATTTTCTTACTGATATTTTAACTGTATTTTTTCTACTGATAATGATACATTTCGCTGTGTAAAAATAAATTCTGTAAAATGTTATCAACGGATTTTCTCATTTTACTAGTCGTAGTACTCGTAGTTAAATTCCAAAACATCTTAGGTTGATTTGATAAAAATCGTCAATCAATCGAAAAAATATGGGGCTGATTTTGTATCAATTAAAATGTCCCTGCGGAACTAATGAGCCAGCCATATTTAAACTAAACAAACAAAGATTAAAGAAGATAAATAGTGCAGTAGGTACATGCAAAATAATAATTACTTATAATATTAGACTCAATATCTGCCAATTTGAACTTTTACCCATCAATTTAATCAAATTTACATAAAATTATACGAAAACTTTCCAATACCGGGATTCCGATATTTCGATATTGGTCCTTAACAATACCGGTATTGAAATATCGTAAATATTGGTCCGAGATTCCGGTGTTTCGAGATTCCGGAATTCCGGTATTCATGCCCTAGTTGTGATTTGTGATCAAGTTTGATCAGCAGTATAATCCCGTAATAATTTTGACCCAAAATGCCGACATCAAAAACCGTTTTCAACCAACTTCAAGATTTCGAAGGAGGAGGATATCAATTCGTCACGATCTTTGTTTTTTTTGCTATTTTTTTTTTATGTACGTTCACCGATTATTCGAAGACGGCTGGACGGATTTGGAAAATTCTTTTTTTGTTTGAAAGAGTATACTTCACAGTTGGTCCCATTGTAACTAGGTCAGGATCTGATGATGGGATCTTGGAGAAATCGAGGGAACTCTTCAACTATTATACAGACCTATAGTGATTAGTTTTTTTACAGCAGGTCGAGCATTTGCTTTTGGAATGGTGGATGCTAAGTGAAGTCGGTTCTTTTTTGTTTAAAATTATATTCTCTTAGTTTCATTCTCATACGCAAAAAAAACTAGAAGGATTTAAAGGCAACTCAATTGGTTCGACTTTCTGTCCTCATTAAGCGAGATGAATAAGAACTTGCCGAGTAGGTACTTAAACGTACGGTTACGTATTTATTAACACTACCTATAGTATCTAGGTTTAGTAACTTCTCCGTAGTTTTGCCGTCATGTACCATCAGGTTCAAAATTGCATGGTCAATTTATCAATGAATTCATTCATAAATTGGCCATGCAATTCTGAACCCGATAGTACAAGTAATGTACAAATCTTTGTTTACTATGTCTGGCCGATTTCTCTCAGTTGCTTAAAGAATAGCTGGAAGAGATCCCTTAAAGGGATAAGTTCGCCTTTGTACACACTCACTATATTTTTGTTGGTCATGTATTTGTTTTGTGCAATAAAGTGTTTTACTACTACTACTACTAAATGTATATAATTGTGTGCTAATTCGATTAGTTCCGCTTGTACCGTCTTTACACAAGACCAGACGTTCCATTTGCCACTGTTTGTCTGGTTTTGTAATACAAGATGAGTTTCTTTTGGCATTTAATTAAGTGAAAGGGGAATCTGTGATAGAATGTAGGTACCTACAAATTGAATTGTTACTACGTTGGTGGCAAGCGTATGGCCCGCCTGATAGAGTTAGAGAGCGGCCACCGTTGGTTAGGTGTCACATGCGCATTGCTGACCCTTTAAGAGGAGGATTCACTGTGTTGCCGGCTAAATACCAGGGACGCATAGATTCAGAAATGTATGAAACACTCTGCGGTTTGTCTCGTTTAACCTAACAAACAATCGTTCCAAGCGGCGACGCCTGAGACAAAAGTGCAGACAGATGGCTCTTAACATCCCCACTAAAAAGGACAGGAGGGTTATTCCTATGTCGTTAACAGAGTGCATGATTTTTCAACTTTGGCTACCTTAATCACCAGCAGGAAAACAATATGCAACGGTACGTACTCAGGTACCTACTATTAAATAATAATAAACACATAATAGAGGTAGATATGAAAAAAAAACGGTATCATATAATGTATACTTATATTGAGATAAACATTGAAATAACAATAATTAACAGTCATGTGTATATAATATACATAACACATTTTAAATTGGTATTTATAAACAACTTTAATTCTGATAACAGTAAGGCGAATTTCACACTGGCGCCGTGTCCCGCTCCGGTGAACGAGACAGCGCAATACACATGCAGAGCGCTATGTCGCTCGCACACCGCCACCGCATGCGGAAACCTCAGCAGTATGATAACCGAGGAATGGGAATGTTAAAATTTAGAGCGTTACTGTGTATCGAAATATTACTTGTACAAATAGTCAATATTAGCAATAAAAATGGTTAACTTTAGTTATAATCCTGCTGTAGGTACTGCATAAAGTCATCCGTTTTCATTGCCTGGAATCAATGGCTAAAAAAATTGTAACTAATATTCTTAACAACTAGGCTCTAAATCGAATAACATGACTAAAATTAACATTGCCTGTACCTACCTACAAATTTTAACAAAAAATCTAAGGAAAGCTATTGAACGCTATGGTTAAATTCGTATAAAATAGAAATTGTACGTACGTCATGGCCGTAAACAATCCAGAGAAGTCAGTAATAGATACGTCGTAACAGTAATGCAAAATGCGCGAGTTCCTTCAAGCTACAACTATAGCCTCGTTGGATACTGCACATTGCCCAGGGCCTGCATACTCACGTTCTGTGCCCAGATTTAATCAGCCTATAGTCATGTCTAACAGCGTTCTAAACGCTGCATGTCGCCCTAGCCGCCCACCGAGCCGACGACGCGACGGTTAGTTGCCTGCGTTACGTATACGTGAATACAGCGGGCTCACCAGACTGCATACTAAACGTTGCATATCGCCTGGTACAGCTCCAGGTGGCAGCCGGCGTCGGGCGTGAGCGTGAGCTGGCGGCTGGCCTTGAGGAACAGCACGAGGCCGGGCCGCGCGCGCAGCGGCTCCGTGTCGCACGCGGCGCCCGCGCCCGACGTCACCACCAGCAGGCTCGGGCTGGCGCGTGTTGCGGCGTTGTAGCTACAGCGGGCTCACCAGACTGCATACTAAACGTTGCATATCGCCTGGTACAGCTCCAGGTGGCAGCCGGCGTCGGGCGTGAGCGTGAGCTGGCGGCTGGCCTTGAGGAACAGCACGAGGCCGGGCCGCGCGCGCAGCGGCTCCGTGTCGCACGCGGCGCCCGCGCCCGACGTCACCACCAGCAGGCTCGGGCTGGCGCGTGTTGCGGCGTTGTAGCTACAGCGGGCTCACCAGACTGCATACTAAACGTTGCATATCGCCTGGTACAGCTCCAGGTGGCAGCCGGCGTCGGGCGTGAGCGTGAGCTGGCGGCTGGCCTTGAGGAACAGCACGAGGCCGGGCCGCGCGCGCAGCGGCTCCGTGTCGCACGCGGCGCCCGCGCCCGACGTCACCACCAGCAGGCTCGGGCTGGCGCGTGTTGCGGCGTTGTAGCTACAGCGGGCTCACCAGACTGCATACTAAACGTTGCATATCGCCTGGTACAGCTCCAGGTGGCAGCCGGCGTCGGGCGTGAGCGTGAGCTGGCGGCTGGCCTTGAGGAACAGCACGAGGCCGGGCCGCGCGCGCAGCGGCTCCGTGTCGCACGCGGCGCCCGCGCCCGACGTCACCACCAGCAGGCTCGGGCTGGCGCGTGTTGCGGCGTTGTAGCTACAGCGGGCTCACCAGACTGCATACTAAACGTTGCATATCGCCTGGTACAGCTCCAGGTGGCAGCCGGCGTCGGGCGTGAGCGTGAGCTGGCGGCTGGCCTTGAGGAACAGCACGAGGCCGGGCCGCGCGCGCAGCGGCTCCGTGTCGCACGCGGCGCCCGCGCCCGACGTCACCACCAGCAGGCTCGGGCTGGCGCGTGTTGCGGCGTTGTAGCTACAGCGGGCTCACCAGACTGCATACTAAACGTTGCATATCGCCTGGTACAGCTCCAGGTGGCAGCCGGCGTCGGGCGTGAGCGTGAGCTGGCGGCTGGCCTTGAGGAACAGCACGAGGCCGGGCCGCGCGCGCAGCGGCTCCGTGTCGCACGCGGCGCCCGCGCCCGACGTCACCACCAGCAGGCTCGGGCTGGCGCGTGTTGCGGCGTTGTAGCTGTCGCCGCTCTCCACCTGAAACAACAAGACTGATGTATCACGGAAACATTTCATCTTGCCCTAACCCATTATTGTCAAAGGAGACTGGAGGCAATCCATGCCCGACTCATGTGGGGATTACTCCCAGCTGCCTAACTCCTCCATCCTGTGGAGTACTGTGTGGAAGCTCGGCGCTATCGGTATACGCGTATTAATCAAAATACAAACATCGAAAACATTGAATAGGTTATACCAATCCTATCGATACGGAGCTCGGTCGCTTTATCGAACGAGCGGAGCGTAAGCCGAAGCAAGTTCTTACAAACAACTTCTGGCTAGTGGACGTCTCGGCATTTCGATGGCTTTTTTATTTTGAGAGTTTGTCCGCGATAACTTTAGTAACGCTTTTCTGATCTTCATAAAATTTATTGGGGTAGTGGCAGAGATACATATAATTTGAGAGTTCGTATATGAGCAGTATCGACCAAGAGGTCATGGAGCTAGAAAACGCAAAAAATAATCATAAGGGTCTTGTTATATTGGTCATCGCGTTTGCAAGGAAATCGCGAGTTCTGAGTTCGAGGCGGACTACTAGTTTATTACACTGGCAGCTAGGGAAAAAAATAAAACAAAATGAAGATTTACCCTAATCTTAACGACGGCGAAGTCCGGCACGGGCGGGCGCCATATGCAGCTGTTGCCGTCCTCCAGCTGCGGACTGAACAGCAGGTGGTCGCGCGTGTAGCTGCTGTAGTCCAGCATCTCCAGCAGGCGCGGCACGTCTATGAGCTTCGGCGTCAGGCCCGCGCGGATTACGTTGTCCGAACACGCCATGCATTCTATGCAATCTGAAAGAGTAAACATCCTCATTATCCTCTGTCTCGGCTTTTTACCACGGCATGGAGCCTGGGGTCCGCTTGGCAACCTGATCCTATTGGCGTAGGCACTAGTTTTAACGAAAGCGACTATCATCTGGCTTTTAACCTCGACTAGTACGGGCGACGACCGCAAGATCTGCTACGTTACGTGATACAAAGATAAGCCCCAAGGCACATGTTCATAAAAGTGATGCCGAGTTCCGAAAAAATAGTTTTAAAAAAAATAGGCCGAAAGCATAAAAAAGTACCATTTCCGGTGTAAAAAATGGATGGTATTTACCTACGTAATTTGATATAAAGATGACGCTTGTGGCAACAAACAAGCTGTTTGCAAACAAACAATTTGTATGTAGGTACAGAAAAACCCAGTCTGCCAGTTCCTGCATGGCCGGAAGTGCCCGGCAGACTGGTTAAAAAATAACCAGTTTAATCCCAAATTTACGTCACTATCTTTTTAGAAAGCATCACTTTTAAGAACATGTGCAATGGGGCTTATCTTTGTATCACGTAAGGTAGCAGATCTTGCGGTCTCCGCTCGTACTAGAAGGGAAGCTAATGATTTTTAGGGTAACAGTCCAGCATTGTCACGAGCAGCATCATTAACAATGAGTGTTTGCACTATGTCGGCAAGGACTTGTTTAAACGGCGTATAAAACGTTGTACCACTACATATTCCAACAGTGTTGTACTTACCTCCACTGAGGTACGCATGAGGTAAGTTAGCATTTAGGAATATGGCCTGGCCCGGTCTCAGCTCTACATAGTTCATGAAATAAGGTGCGTAGCATCCGACGTCGCCCGGGAAATCAGCGTGCAAGCGTCGCAACAGCGGGTATAGGAGGGAGGATTGCGATGATTCTGAAAAAAATATATATGCAAGTTGGTACAAAGTATACAAAGACTATCAGGAAATCAGAAAAGTAGTGTATTTAATTGTTAAGAAGACCCACAGAACGAAATAGAAAGCACAATTTCATACAGATGTCATATAATCTTAGCTTTGCCCTAACACTTGTTTCCTTTGCATATCCCCGTCGTCAAATTGACAATATTGACAGTGTGGGACCATGCCGCCATAAATACTGTATAATATAATATAATATAATTGTAAATGACGATTCGAAAGTGCCGGTTGCTATGCCTACTTGAATAAACACATTTTTGACTTTGACTTTGACTCCCTAAGGATTTTCCTATAGTTGGGCAACTGTCCAATTGAGTCGAAATGAAGCTCATAAAGCTGGACGTCTCGCTCACACTCGCTGTCTGCAGGCTTGGCGTCGCAGCGTTCTTGCTTTATTCTATTGTCGTACTGGTACGATGCATTTTTGATCATAAGATTAAGTCCCATACATACCTTCCTTCTCCAACCTGTCCAGTAAACTCTGCAAGCTTGCAGCTACCACAGATTTGTCACAAGTCATCAGGGAGCTGAACACTTGCTTCAGAGGAATGCCACTTTCCCCACATTCCTTGTGAGACAGGAAAGCGTTCACACTTTCCTCTGATAATATCCTGGTCAGTTCTGGCAGCTCTGTAAATAATTAGAGTCCATTATAGTTATTAAAAGGTATGAAAAAGGTGTTGCAGGGAAATGTGGGAGAAAGGGATGTTGTTTAAGACATCCTTTCATGTTATTAGAAGTACTTAAAGTAATATTAGAAAAAAAAGTAAAAATTGCTGGTCATAATGGATACTAAATTATAGATGCGAAAGTAGCTCTATATGTCTGAAGGAAGAATTAGGGAGGTAAAATTGTATGTGTTGTTACATTTGCAATGTTTGTCATTACATTATATTTGGACGCGTATGAAGTCGCGGGCTAGAGCTAGTCAAGGTTAATAATGTTTAAATAAACAATTCATACGATTGACAATGTCCATACTAAATCGCGTTCCTCCAAACTGCTGGTTAAACGTATGTTTTCGGTATTAGGTGCCACAGTGCCATCTGTGGTGTCTGGAGTTCAGTTATTTTGGCGGCGTTAATCGTCGAATAAAATGTATGATCTATTGCGTTTGTGAAACAATAGATGGCGCTAGTACAGTCGCCATCAAATATAAAGGCACGCCCAAGGTACTCAAAAACATCTGAACATGGACTTCATGGCCTGGCAATAGAGGCGTTGTTCAGATATTTGTTACCACCTTGGCCGCTCCGATATATCTGATGGCGACTGTATCTTAGCTACGAATATGAGAACACGATTTTGTATTGACATTGTCAATCCTTTGCTTATTATAATCATACTTGATAAACTTGAACCCATTTTGAAGTATAAAAACTTTATAATATAGCTACAAAAACGAAAAAACTGATCAATAACCTACTTCTAAGATGATATTGAATCTCCTCCAAAGGCCGGAATCCACAGAGAGCCTCAAATGGCGTCAGTGCTATTGCCAGTTCAGGCTTGTGGTTGGGGTCCTTGTACAGATCCGGGAAGGTTCTGTGAAGCTCAACTGCTTGTTCCTAAAAAAAAAATGGTTGAAATATGTTTATCTACTTTTTCAATCAACACCATAAAAAATCGTATTTTTAAATGTTGATTAAAAAAAAACTATTATTAATGAGTCATTTATTCTGCTGATAACAGCTCTTGTAAAAGTGTCTTTAGCTCATGCACTTGTCATTAAACTTTATGGTTTATGATAGTAGGTATGTAACAACCTTGTGAAATATAATTACAATCAAGCATTTAAATGCGAAAAATAATATTGCTATTGGGCTTAAGAACATTGTTCTTTGTCTCTTTTGGAACTTAACACACGTTTGGAACCTAACACATAAATTGTAATTTGACCTGTGTTGGAATAATCAATATGTGTAGACTAAACAACAATTAATTAAAAGAACATTCCCTCACTGTGTTATTTCAATGTTACATACATGTTTTCCTCAATATGATAACTGACTATAGTGAATTGGGCAGTACTATGAAGGTTTAAATTTTAAAAACCCTTCATTCACTTAAAATTATACTTTACCAATTTTCAGATATAAACAAATTTTTGGGCTAAGTACTCTAAATAAAAATCAGTGGTTGCTGAAGCCAAATTCCATACAATCCGGCCTGCGAAAAAGAAGCAGAGGTGCAGTCTGGCCCTCGGGAAAAAAGTTTGGAGACCCTTGCTTTAGATAATGTAATAAGATGTTACCGAGCAGTCAAAATGCTACAGGCCCCTGGCCTGGGTACCTGGCTTGAGATACCATGACCAAAGAAGGATCCGAATATTTACTAAATTTAGTATGGGTAAATAGAGATTGTATGGGCTTGGTTTAGTTACACCACTGTTTTATTACTCAGTGTAAATACAAATAGATGCAACAATTAAGTAGTTGTAGTTTTTGGAATCGTGTGGTATTTTATACATTATTCATACCTTGTTTGGATGAGCCTGAACCGACAGGGCTTTGCGAATTGACAAGACTTTAAACAAAAAGGGTACAGCTACTCCAAATCTCCTCTTCACTGCTGGCCCTATAGCATCCAGGTTGTCTGTAATATAGTCCGACAACAACACATTCCTTTCTAAGATAACAGAGGGTCCATTAGGATGTGTTCCCATCCACAACTCGGCATATGGTTTCTCGGGGTCTATGGTTATGTTTGGGTCAGCACTGGATAACAGTTTAGCAACAGTACTATCTGTGCCTAGTTTACCCCAATCATAACTCTGCACTTTATATTGCAATTCCATTGCACCCTGAAAAGATAACCCCTTCCTTTAAAATATTTTATATCACTGTTAAAATGTTAGGTTATCAAGATGAAATAAAAACGTTATGATTTAAAATGTCAGGTCACAACTAATGCACCATAAATATAGATACTTACTTTGCTTCAAATGTTGCACTGGAATATACAACTGAGTAATTTTTATCACAAGTGCGATGATAAATTTTTAAAACAGTTGTAAATTCTCACCAGGGCCAACAGTAGCCAAGCGTCGGATGCTACCGCTTTATTTAATGGGCTTGATTGGACGGCAATTGACACAATTATATTTTCTATTAATATTTCTTAGAAGTTTTATTTAACTAAAGGACTTTGTAAAGTAGTATTACACTACACACAGGTACGTTCTTGTATTACTTTACTCCGCATGCAACAAACACCACACCATAGCTGTCACACGTTGTAGAATCAATAGAATAATTAATAACGAGACCAAAACCTACTGAAATAAATAAAATACACTAATAAGCACCAAATTAGTATCAATCGGGGTCATATTATCATTATTATCAACATTTGAATATGTTTCAGTAGTGTTAAGTTTGCCTTTGGTTGACTCTAATCAGTGTACGAATGCTAGTATTCGAACGAATTTTTGTACGTTTGACAGTGACACTGCCGCGATGTCAAGTTTGACAATCGACAGCGAAGGTATCGTTTTTTTTTTAATTTGATAAGACTCGAAACCGAGTGATTCTGCGTTTCCAGTAAATTTATTGTTCTGGTGAATGGGGTAAGATACACAACTAATCGATTAAATTATCCAAAAATGAGGAAAAGTACATTTAATTAAGGTACTTTAAAATATTATAGGTAAGCCTGTAGAATTCGTCTTGTTAAAGAATTTCTACCCACCTGGACATTTTGCAATACCTAAGATAAAAACCATATTGAAGCCGTTCTTCGATAAAATTGATGAAAAATAAGCAATAAAGGCACAAGCTTGCAAAATAACGTTTCAAAATGGATGGACCACGGCCCCAGATATCAAATAATTCGAAAAGGTTTTACTGTTCGACATGCCACATCTACACCAATTCTGGAAAACAACTAGTGCAACACTTCAAGGGTGAAAGACATCACTATAGACATATAAAGTTAACTTGCAGTGAGCACGAAGTTTGTGAAGAAAGCGACGGTTACAATCCGGCGTTTTATTTTCCCCTTCTTATGATAGTTTTTATGACTGTTTATATGTTTTCGTACATAGTTGTGACGTTATCTAACCGATATTTACGCTTCGAATAGGATGTCTGTATATACATACTGTAGTCTGTAGGTAGGACCACATGAGCATTATAGACACATAAGCTACTATTGATGAATATTTATGTATACAAGCACAATACGAGCGCGACCATAAAGCGCGACGCACTTAGTATTCATATATACCTCGCAACTATCATCGTTAACTGATTTAATTGTGTTTTTGATTTAATTTAATTCTTAATTAGTAATCGAAATATTTAGTTCAGTAAGTGTTATAGGTACAACACTTACTAAGTTAATATTTTAAAGTTATGAGTAATGAGTAGAAAACTCATGATGATTGTGTTAGTTTCCGTCCACGTATGTCAGTTTTCCGTCCCTACTTATTTATACATTTATATTCAAGATTTTCCCAAAGTAAAAGCTTTATAATATTGTCTTCTGTTCATTATAGTATTCTTCTTCTTCATCGGTAGATTCTTGTCAGAGTGGTCGTGGTCATTATGCAGGTTTTTGAGTGACCCGCTTCACAAGACGTCGCCATTCCTCTCGCAGGGCAGCTTTACGAGCGCATTCGTTTATGTTCGCTGAAATACTGGCTTTGATCTGGTCAGTCCACCTCATTGGAGATCTTCCTCTAGGTCTGGTGCCCTCCACTCTCCCTTGCACAACCAGACGCTCTATGGACACTCCGCCTCGTCGGGATATGTGGCCAAAGAAACCGAGGATCCGAGCTTGCACCGTAGATAGCAGACGTTGTTTAATCCCGAGTTTTTTAAGGATCGAGATCATTATAGTATAGTATGTTATAATTAAAAGGATTAATCGCGTGTTAACACTAATTTTGAAAAATCTCCGAACATCTAGAAGATTTTTAACAATTGGTGCTAATACGCGATTATCCTTTCAATTATAGCTTTATATGAAAAAATCCTACAAAAATTACAAAGTTGTCCCTATATATTTGTAGCAGCTTAGTTTAATTTAATCAAGTGGACGGTACACTGGACCTGGACGGGAAACTAGCACAATCCCCCTCCTTAATTGTTGACCTAATTAAAATGTTTAAGTTATGAGTAGAATACGTGATAATAAGGAATAATGATCATTTTGAAAATAGGTAGGAACATTTTATTACCTACTACGACGGGTTGTTTATCTATAATATCCATTAAACCCGCCGATTTGAAAAAAAACGAATTCTTGTGCTGTAAGGCCTGTAAGTAGGTACCCAATAGGTACCGTCACGGACTAATCGTTGAGCCATAAGGTTTACTTTACACATAAATATTGGACATTTCATATAGAAAGTATGAAACAAAATAAAATAGGTTCAACCGTAAATGGCTCAATAATTAAAGTCCTTGACCTACTATTAGGTAGTCAACCAATTTGATTCCTAGGCCACTCTAGAACCTTGTCACAATAGCGTCAATAGCTAGTTTGGTAGCGAATAGGTTACGGTTATACGTATCCAAGGGCAACTGTCAATACGACAAGGTTCTACAGTGGCCTAGGAATCAAATTGGTTGACCGTATCCTACTAACTTTGCAGCGTTCGTGGCGATCTGATAGATGCGGGCAAATCTATCATTTAGCCTAGAAAGCTGCAGAAGATTTAAAATTAGATAATATAAATATTAATAATGATTCATAGGTCTGTATTAAGGGTCACTTCAATTATATTTAATACATAGGTACTTATATTCAATTATATTGGCTATATTGTATTACATTTGTCATAAATCAACTTATAAAAGATATAAAAAAGGATAATAAATATATTGAAAACATTTTTTTTTTTCTTTTTTAATATTTTAACTAACGCCGAACTGTATTCTAATTCTAACAATTTAGGCGTTAAGAACAAGGGCGCATAATTCTTTTTTTATTCATATGGTAATGAAGATATGCCGATCATACTTGGATGTAACTATAATCCCTCAAAAATATCTTACGCATTTTTATTTGAAAAAGCCATAAAAGTGTAGTACGGAAAGGGATAAATAATAAAAACAAAGAATCTTACTCGATTACTCAATTCATTTAGCAATTTTAGCATCCTAAATACCTATGGGTTGGCAACCCACGTATATGTAGCACCCCTGGGATTGCAGGCGTCTATAGGCTACACTATGCCCGCTTACCATCAGGTGGGTTAAGTTTGTTTACCACCCACATGGTATGTATCTATATAAAAACTTAACCGAAAATGACGTGGACCAGTTGCACCAAACCTTCCGTCAACGTCATTAGTCGTCGATAAAATGTTCTTATATGAAAAGTTTGAAAGAGTATACTATATGTAGTGACTACTGCGTAGCCATATTTAACGTTGAGAATAGTGCGTGGTGCGGGAAAAGCTGAAGGCATAGGTCTAAGAGGCCCTCCCCCTGCAAGATGGTGTGCCCAAATCACTGCACCCATGCAATTAAAACTGCAAGAAGCCATGCGGTTAGCGAGGGATAGAAGCCTATGGAGGAACCTGGTCTTCAACAGAAGAACTTGATGTCACGATCCTCACCTATGAGGGAACTAATGATGATGACGAGTGCGTGGTGCAACCGGCCCTAAGTACCTAGGTATGTACAATTTTTGCTCGTCAATATAAAACATTTCTTGAAAAATCTTTCAAATTGTTCCAAACGCGCGAGTTCGCCCTGAAATTTTCATTCTTCTTTTCAACGTAGTCCTCCACTTTTGTAGGCTTCTCGCTTAGTTTAGGACTTTTCGGTATCGCAAAGCCCGAAATGCCTCTGCTGAATATCTCGACTTTAGGCCCGTCGTCAGTTAGTCTGCATTCCCCGGCCTCGGCTATCTCGGCTGCACGGTACTTCGCATTTTTCACGGACGGGCCGAACTTAAGTTCGAACTCCTTCAGGTCTAAGTAAGGGTATTTCTTCATGATGACCAGCTGTTCGTACTGGCGTAGGTCGCTGCCGCTTAGTTTCCGTTTGGCTGCGTTGGCATCAGTGGTATCGGGGTTATCGAACTCGAAGTCCTGAGGTCCGATCTCCTGTTCGCCGGATGTCGTTTTCTTAGCTCTACCGGCCACACATTGTCGAGAATCTAAGTAAACATGAGTAATATCATAATATGACTATGAGTAGATAACTGACCAAGGAATTTATATTGCTATATTTGCTATAGGGTAAGGGCTGTGATAGTTTTCCCATATATTTGTAGCAAGTTTAATGAAGTGGGCGGTAAACTGAAGGGCGGGAAACTAGCATTAACCACCCTACTTAGACCTTAGACTACTAAGTACTGAATATAAAATTAGGTAGGTAATACTAGGTAAGTTAGTGAAGCTGTTCAATATGTTATTGCACAGGTATTATTAGGCACATTAAAAAGTTTTAATCGATCTTAAAGGGATTGGAGGGATGTTCTTACCTAATACCTACATAATTAGAACCTTCAGAAATCAACTTACGATTTAATACTCCAGTCAAGTCATTCGAACGCGCTTTATAAAGAGGAAACGTGTAACTATAAGAAAGGCACAACAACACACTAACAACAATAAAGGCTGGGGCAAAGTTCTGCATTATGTCAAATAAAAAACGTTTTATCATTTAGTTTAATTCTGATTGTTGGCTGTATTATTTATTATAGGAAATTTTCGACTTGTGGATGATCTGTCATTTTGACTAACCCAAAATTAAAAATAAAGTTTCTATAAAGAAAAAGAAAAAAGCTAGGCCTATCCTCCTTTTAGGGCGGCGAACCATTGGAAGTTTAGCTGATTCGTTCGTCTCACCCCTTTGCACGTATTCTGGGAATGGAGAGCGAGATAGGGTGACATGGGCGTGGCCTACGTTCCCTAGGGATGGCGGGATTTTGCACCTGACACGGGATGTCCGCGGTTAATACACGTGTCCAATGTGTCCGAATATCACGTGTCGAGTGGTGTATTGAATATTAGCGTAACAATATCACTCCCTTTAGCATAATTAGCATTGATAAAAATGTGGAAGTAATAATTTAAAGTTTTAAACGATTACCTGCGTCGGGAGGCTTAGTCCTTGGACAGTTTTCAGTATTGAACAAAAATCTCTTTCGCAATATGAAATCGCAAAATAATACCAATCAATAATAAACAAATAACAATATAAATATACTTATCCTTAAAAGTGTTAAAAGTACTGTCCAAAATGTCAAACGATATAAAAGATCCGCCAAAAGATCCCCAGACTACAATTCGGACCCCGCGTCCGTCGTCACCGCGGGAGTTTTTCGCGCGCATTTATGGGCATCTGGAAGAACCGAAAGACCAAGGTGTCGCGGTGGGCAGCCCTGGGAGCGAATCTGGCTCGGACGTGGAGGTGGGCAGCGACCGAGGCTCGGCGAGCCCGGTGTGGCCGCCGCCGCTGCCGCTGTGTCCGCGCCCGTTGCTGCTGCCGCATCAGCAGCTGGCTTTCGGCGCTGGATTGGCTGCCTTTTGTGAGTACCGACCAAGTAGAATATAGGGTGAATCGGTGATTGCGGTTAGGACAATTTTACTACGCACAGTCGAAAATATCAAGAGGACAATATTTAACCGCCGCCGCTGTAGCCGTCACTGCGTTCGCTGCTGCCAACTACCCTCCAGGCGCCGAAATAGCTATTTGCTGTTAGTATACCTGGTCCTGCTATATACAATTTTTATCATATTGAGCTTGAAGTACCTAGGTGATTAGGTATATAAGTTATACTGAAAGACTTTTTCTATGCGATCAACATAGACAATATGAACATCTGATCGGCCGAAACGTCGAAACGTGGCCGAAACGTATGTAACCGCCAAAAAAAATCGGTGATTTCGGTGTTAGTCCCATGTAAAAGATATGTTTACACTTTTGCATCTTACCCCTTTGTAATAAGGTACAAAAGTGTGAACATATGTTTGACGTCGACTGTACCTAAATTAAGAAGAAGCATTAATAGGTACTTACGAGTACGGTGCTTGTGAAAGGGGAAAACTTTAGTAAATTACATTTTCTTTTTTGATCAGCGTGCTATTTTACATAAGAGAAGCGGGAGGTAAATCGCATTTTACTCCCTAGGGTGTTATATCCTTTTTTACCAACCGACTCATATAGTAGGGTTTCCTCTCAGTAAAAAAGTGAAAAAAATTGTGCGCATCGAGAAAAAGTTGTGAATTATGTTTGTACGGTGCAATATGTTTTTACTCTCTGGTTAAGGCTGCTAGGGGTTGCGTGGTATCGTTTCCTTATAAAACAGACATGCAGAATTCATTTTGATATAAAAAAAGTAAAAATCCATATTTAAAAAAAAGTTCTGCGGAGAGGAAAAATACTCAAAAAAATATTATTTTCTAGAACGTGATATAACTAATAAATGTCAACTGAAAAATAGATGTCATATACTTCAGACAAAATTGACCAAACCCTCCGGTGTCCGGGTGGTCTAGTGGTCAGGACGTCAGCCGCGAAAGCTGAAGACGCCAGTTCAAATCTGACCTCGGACACCGGAGGGTGTGGTCACTTTTTCTGAAGTATATGACATCTATATTTTTCAGTTAATAAATGTCATTTATTTTTAAATAAAAAAAATATCATAAGAAAGCATATTTAATAAAAAATAAAAAAATAAAATTTCTTTATTTCCAGACAACATAGGTCCATAGGATAGTTAGTAACAAATGCTTAAAAAACTAAAGTTAAACCTAAATTTTAAAACTAAGACACTATAAATAAAATGAGTTAGTAAAAAACAAAATACTTAAGACGATTGTCGCCGGAGTGTCCTTGAGCGTTTGGGCGCTCTCTACCCGCGCCACCCGCGTACCCTTCTCATTGCGATCGTGCATAAATCCGCCGCGATGCACCGCAATAATGTTCAAAGAATATGACTTTACTCAGAGGCGCGCGGGCAGATTTATAATAATCATACCTAATCCTTTTGTGGATGTTTTGTGATTTGAATACTGTGATTAAGTACTACGGTGACATTTTTTAGGAATGCTACTGTAAAGGTTGTCTACCTTTACAACCTCTCTTCTCAAACACTGTCTGGCACGGTGTTATTCAAATTAAGAATTACAACGTTCTATGTCAGACGTTCAGGATTCTTTGAGGAGTCTCAAAGGGACAGCCTAAACCGATAGTCGATTTTGATGTACTAGCTAATAATATAAAAAAAGAAAACAAATAACTATCAAGTATATTTTGAGAGTATTAATTAAGGATACTCTTTACACTACTAAATAAGATAAGTAATAAATAACGATCTCGATTAGTAGATTTTTATGTAAAAAAATGAAAACCTAGATTTTGAATTTGAAGAACAGTGAGCGGCAAAATATTTATGAATTTACGAAATATGGTTAAAAATATTCCGCATATCAGAAAAAAATAAAAAAATACTGACTAGTACAGCAAAAAAAACTGAATGCCCATCAAAGCGGTGTTTTCATGTGAATTTGGTTTTTTTTTGCTGTGCAAGTGAGCTTAAGAGATGGTAATTTTTTTGTTGCGATTTTAAATATTAACCGTAAAAAATCACTTAATTACGATAAATTAACAAAACTAAGCCTGTTGCGAGTTGCGAATAGTAAAAATGCACATGTAAGGAGTGGTATTTGTGCACGAAATCATCATAAAAATGAGAGCTGTAAGGCCATTAAATTTAGATCTTTAAAATATAACACAGCGCAAACACTTCTTAGGATTCCATAGCCAAAATGGTAAAAACGGAACCCTGAAAAGTTTTTTGAAACATGTCCGTCTGTCCGTCCGTATGTCACAGCCATTTTTATTATAAAACATATATTACTGAAATTTTATCTAGAGGTGTGTTTCATGTGCCGCTACTTAGTTTTCTGGCTAAATTGCTAAAAAATGCTTTTAGGTGAGGCACTCCATACATATGCCAAACGAAATGTCAAAAATATTTTTTTTGTAAATATGAACATGTTGAGTCTAAATATAATAGCCCCCATCTAACTTTTAATCCGTAAGTCTACAAAATATGAAAAAATACCAAGAACGCTTAGTACTTAATTTTCTACGAAAATTATTTCACATAAATATAATCGGTTCATCCGTTTTTGAGTTATCTCCAAGAAACTACTTTCTACGGAACCCTACATTATACATGGTCCGATACAAACTTGGCCGGTCTTTTAAAGATATTTGATAGGTAGTATTAACCCTTAGTAGTAATTTATTTATTCACTTGTGTTGACAATTAATATAAAATTTGTATTTATTTGCATTTCACCGACATAGTAAAGTTTTTTTAGCGTAGTCAACGCGCATGTGAATCTTATGAGGTTGCAGGCGTCCATAGGCTTTATAACTGCTTTCAATCAGGCGGGTCGTATCGTATGCTTGTTTGCCAGCGTCGTGGTATAAAAAAAAGCTTTATTTCCTTTATTCTTGCATACATTGAACTCTTAAATATCAGCAATTTTTTATTAGATTCTCAATCAGGCTTTGCTCAGTGATAGTTAGTAGACTGAAATTTGGTATGAGTTTTAATTACGCCTACAAAGTGGTAAAACAATAAGTATCTGAAACCCATTGTTGGATAGGTCTTTCAAGAAGAATATGCCTTAAACAACTTTTGGATAAAACGAATACTTTCGTAAATAATAGCTTCGAAAGTTAAAATGCTCTTTGATTTTTGAACCGTGGGTCCAAAAAAATTGGGAAAATTCCTGGAAGTGAGGCCATTGAAATACTTATCACGTATTTTCAATACAAACTATATGGAATACAATCGGTTGAGCCGTTTTTGAGTTATGCCTATAGTAAAATAACGTAAGTGCCACAAAATATTTCTTTATAGACTACCTTTTGAATGGATGTATTGTAACAGGCCGGCAACTACGGATCCCTACACTGAGCATAGCCCGATATTCTCTTGGCCGGTTTATCTGCAATCCTTTGCAGTTTACTTCGCAATTTCTAGATTTGAGGAATTAGTATAAAGTATAACATTAAAGATTGTGTTTAATCTTAAAATAAAACGCATATTACATTCGTTTAGAACACGGTATTCTTAAATAAATATGTTTAA
The DNA here is from genome assembly GCA_947086415.1 of Pammene aurita. Lineage (NCBI taxonomy): Eukaryota > Metazoa > Arthropoda > Insecta > Lepidoptera > Tortricidae > Pammene > Pammene aurita. The sequence goes on from OX352291.1 coordinate 40,692,645, forward strand.
ATAAATTCGGTTCTTTGGAGTTTTTTATTAAATTAATTATTAGTGTATTGTATTGCAGCACTAGCAGATTTCCGCAACTCGACGACTAATGCCTATTTTGCGTGATGCATGCGTCTACTAAAACATAATAATTTTAGTTTACTTACATGACCAAATTTGTTTTCAGAGCAATGTGAGATTCATGATTTTTGTTTTTTCTCCATTTTTATTTCATTTGTTTTTTACTTGTATTATAATCTAAATAAAATACACTTTTTATACGAACGTACATAAACATGCATACGAGTACATTATCTTAAAAGATAAAACGTCTATACATTATTGATTCCGGGAAGACACGTTATATCCGCACCGCATGAACCCTCTGCAGTTATTTAGTCTTTAGGCACAGTAAGTCCGATATTATTGCTCACGGGCCAAGCACAAGTATATGTAGTACATGGGAAGCACGGAGCGACGAGCGACACAGCCTCCTCGTCTCAAAGCTAGCTCACGACTGCCAGCAACGCCGTTTTCGAGCTAATAACGCACGAAATGTGGAATTATGATCAAGTTGTTTAAGAAAATTTAATCATGAAATAAAACAATTAAAAACGGATTTTATCGCGTGTATTGAGTTTAAATTACATCCCGACGTTTCCAGTCGACCCGTTGACCACGAACGCTGTAAAGTGTTTGAAACGTCGGGATGTAATTTAAACTCAATACACGCGATAAAATCCGTTTTTAATTGTTTTATTTCATGAATAACTATCGCGGCAACCGAAGACAATATTATGTACACCAGTACGGACTGGAAGTTGCAACCAGAATTCGGCGACGTGAAGACCTGGCGAATAAGCTAGTCGACCCGTTGACCACGAACGCTGTAAAGTGTTTGAAACGTCGGGATGTAATTTAAACTCAATACACGCGATAAAATCCGTTTTTAATTGTTTTATTTCATGAATAACTATCGCGGCAACCGAAGACAATATTATGTACACCAGTACGGACTGGAAGTTGCAACCAGAATTCGGCGACGTGAAGACCTGGCGAATAAGCTGAGTCGACCCGTTGACCACGAACGCTGTAAAGTGTTTGAAACGTCGGGATGTAATTTAAACTCAATACACGCGATAAAATCCGTTTTTAATTGTTTTATTTCATGAATAACTATCGCGGCAACCGAAGACAATAAAATTTAATCAATTTAAATATCTAACCTTGAGTTTGTAGTGTTCTGTAGTACATATTTTTTAGTTCAACAATATTTTAAATCGAATGAGCCGTTCAGTAGATATAAGCAAAATTAACCGTAAAACGACATTTCGTTACATTTACATAACGGAGAAACTATACGTTACACGAGTTATTCAAACGTTGACAATTTTTGAATGACCCGTTATTGAGATATATCGCTTAGAAAGTAACAGTTTTCGGCCACCATCAGCGCTTAGCGCCTTAAAACTAAAAGCCCTGCAAACCAGCTGAGCCGTGGTTGGTGGTTCACCGAGGCGCACGCACAGTCGGGGCATGCAGCTCGTTAAACCTGCCGAGCACGGCGCTGTCCTGCCTCCCGGCCACGACCTGCAGGAGACTGTTGGGGCTTCCCCTGATGTCTGATGAGCGACGCGACTTTTAGTGGTAGCCGTACAATTAAAAAAACCGCAAATCGATCTACAGTTTAGCCGTTTGGCACCCACATACTAGATGTCAAAACAATTTTTTTGACCCGCAGTTCTTAAAAAAAATCCCTTAGGAGGGGAGTGCCGAGACATTTTTTTATTTGTATGGAAAAAAAAATTTTTTTTTCAGAAACCTATCGTGTGTGGTATCTTATGAAAGGGAATTTTGAGGCGATTCTAAAACTATATCATAACATTACATTTCAGCCATTTTTTTTTAATTAACACAAAAATAATTTTCGAAACATACCAAGTTTGGGCTCCTCCAGACACGATATGGTAGATTTTTTTTTTAAATACAATATACCACAAATGATACATAATATCCTCATATCTAACCTCAAAAAAGCAATTTTGAAAACAATTTCATTCAGTATTTTTTATTAATTTTTCAATATTACAAAGTGACACAGTTCTACTTCAATACCTATTTGGCGTGAATTATGGAACTGTAGTACATATTAATCATAAAATGATACGTAGTATCCATATATCCAACGGGAAATACCTCTTTAACCCTTTAACTGCGCCTTTTCATCAGCTGGTATAGTTTGCTTAGTTTTTGACACAAAATATCAAGGTTGGACTCCTTCAGATACGATATACGCAACTTTTTTTTTGTACAGTATATCACAAATGATACGTTATATCTTGATATCTAACTCCAAGAAAGCAATTTTGAAAATAATTTCATTTAGTATTTTTTTTTAATTGGTGCGATTTGACACACGTGGATGAATGAAGCTCGACGCCACTTTTTAAGTCAGTATCTACCACAAAAACTATACCAATTGATGAAAAGACGCAGTTAAATGGTTAAAGAGGTATTTCCCGTTGGATATATGGATACTACTTATCATTTTATGATTAATATGTACCGTATCTGTACTACAGTTCCATAAGTCACGCCAAATAGGTATTGAAGTATAACTGTGTCACTTTGTAATATTGAAAAATAAAATACTTAATGAAACTATTTTCAAAATTGCTTTTTTGGGGTTAGATATGAGGATATTATGTATCATTTGTGGTATATTGTATTTAAAAAAATCAGCCATATCGTGTCTGAAGGAGCCCAAACTTGGTATGTTTCGAAAATTATTTTTTTGTTAATTTAAAAAAAATGGCTGAAATGTAATGATGTGGTATATTTTAAGAATCGCCTCAAAATGCCCTTTCATAAGATACCACACACGATAGGTTTCTAAAAAAAAATTTTTTTTTCCATACATATAAAAAAATGTTTCGGCACTCCCCTCCTAAGGGATTTTAAGAACTGCGGGTCAAAAAATGTGTTTTGACCTGAGTATGCGTGTGCCAAACGGCTAAACTGTACATCGATTTGCGGTGTTTCCTTGAAATTGGGCTTGTACGGCTACCACTATTTATTGCGCATGAGCGCATAGAAGTCATCAGTATGCGCATCGGCAAACATACCTGAAGCGCTGCAGTATCGAGGAAGCCCCACCATCGCCCGGAACAGGTTATTATACAATATGCGCAGGGTATTGTACGCTCCTTGGGTGCAGTTGGTCCACAGACTGCTGGTGTAGAAAGTTTGGCAGTATGCCTTAAAAAAGCGTGACCTTGACCTCCAGTGTGCAACCAGCAAATCTGCGAACCAGCATGTTCCCTCTTACAGATAGTGCCCTTCGTTCTCTCTCGATGTCACAATCATCTTTTAACTCCTCATTTACAATGTACCCAAGGTATTTAAATTGCGAGACTCTCTGCAATGGCGAACCATTGAGGTAAACTGGAGGAACAGATGCTGGAAGTTTATTTTTGCCTTTAAATACCAAGAGCTCACTCTTTTTGGAGTTGTACTTTAACCCATGCTTTTCAGTATAGGTCTCACAAATAGCTATTAATTTACGCAAACCCCCAATCGTGGGACCCAGCAGCAGCATGTCGTCCGCGTAGTTTATATTATTAAAACTAACTCCGTCCACATGGCATCCAACATAGGTACTGCTGAGTTCCTCAATCAGCTGATTTACGTAGATGTTAAAGAGCGTAGATGTTAATGCAGTTTTTAAATATGTACAATTTAAAGCTTTTATGATACAAAAACTGCGCGAAAAAAAATCATTGGCGTCGTGGTGTATATGTTTCAAGCTCTGCTAATATGAACCAAGGTTATAATTTATGTTATGACAAGTGGAATGGATGGCTAAAAGATAAATTGTATTGCACAGACATCATAGAGTTACGGAAAATGTTAATAAAAATACCAGCATCTCCACGAATGGAACCTTTTTGGCAGTGGCAAGTGGTAAATGTAATTGAGATGTTTTATACATATATATATATAGTGAATTTTATGTTTTTATAAACTAATCAAGCATTTTCATTCAAAAAACCGGCCAAGTGCGAGTCGTACTCGCGCACCGAGGGTTCCGTACAAACCTGTAGGTTTGATATGAATTTCAATTTAATACCTCTACGCGTTCATGAGGAAAGGGGTAAGTAACATTCAAATTATTAAAAATATTTTTATTATATGATGTACCTAACTAAAAATTTACGGTTTTCGCAATTTTTCCTTTATCTGTGCAAGACGTTGCTTCGTACCAAATTTCAAGATTCTGAGTTCACGGGAAGTATATCCTGTAGGTTTTGATTCCATTGCGAGTTTCGAAAATTTGCGGAAATTTGCAGCATAAACGGCTGTTTCTTTTGATTGCGTTGGCTTAGAAGTTTGATTTTTTCACAACTTCAAGGAACAGTAGACCTGAGTATTTGATATAAATTTCAGCTTGATACCTCTACCCGTTCCTGAGAAAAAGGGTATTGACAAACGGATGGACGGACAGACGGACGGACAACAAAGTGATCCTATAAGGGTTCCGGCGTTTTTTCCTTTCGAGGTGCGGAACCCTAAAAGTGACATTTGATGAAGTGAAACTGCTGATGATGATCAGAACGAAACTCTTCAACGACACCTAGTTCACGTTTGGCATTTGTCCTCTTCGCTGTGTTTGTTAAGCAAGTTAGATTTTCAAGACAATTTTTTGTCATACTCGAGTTATGATGAAATTGGGATCCATGAGGAACCGAGAGGGAACTCCTCAAATGTTAAAGGCATACATGTAGTGATTTTAGTATTTTCATCAAAAAAACAAACAATTAACATTTAAAGAAGTGACATTTTTGGTTTCCGCTTCCCAAAGGTTGTCTGGAAGAGATCGCTTTTTAGCGATAAGACCGCCACTTGTATTTTATGTGTTTCTCTATTTTGAGGTGTGCGATAAAGAGTATTTATGTTTATGGTATGTTATTTAATAAGTGGAACTGCTGATGATGATCAGAACGGAACTCTTCAACGACGCATAGTCACGAGAAGAATTATAATAAATAAATATTTAAATAAATATTATAGGACAATCTTACACTAACCGACCTAGTCCCACAGTAAGCTCAATAAGGCTTGTGTTGTGGGTACTAGACGACGATATATATAATAGATAAATATAGACAAATACTTAAATACATAGAAAACATCCATAACTCAGGTACAAATATCTGTGATAAACACACAAATAAATGCCCTTACCAGGATTCGAACCCGGGACCTCCTGCTTCGTAGGCAGTGTCACTACGGACTGGGCTAGGAGGCCGTCGAAATGATGACCGGCAAGAAACTCGGCTGGACTTATTTTTTCAAAATAACAGTAAATCAAAACTTAAAAATACATATAAATGCGTTGTTCTATAAGAAAACATCAAACCAAGGTTAGGTAGACCAACAATAAATAGGTTATAGTTTAAGAGAAATACCAAAGAAAAATAGTAGTTTTATGTAAGTGTTACGTAATAAGCAGTGATCGGAATTGGTAGTGCCATTTCGCGGGACTTCGGTGTGTAAGCTTAGTATGGATATAGTTTTTAACCCCGGGATTTGATATGAAAATTATAAAGTTTGTGTTTGGTTTAAAAAATGTTTTAAAGAACCGCGGGCCTAACGTAAGTATGAAAAATGTGGTTTCAGTTAGATATCGGACGTCAAAAAAAAATAGATTGACAATAGAAAATATTGATAAAAAATATGGTTTGCTACTATAATTTCAAAGAAAGTAATTATTTAATTATGTTCATTTAAAATAATGATGTTAATGTTTCGTGTTTTATTTTATGATTGTATTATTGTTAATTGTTACTGTTAAACGAAAGTAATTTTAAATGAATGATGTATTTATGTATGTATATATATTTTTTTTTAGTTTTGCGTTTTGAAGAAAAATTTCGGTGAGAAATACGAGTCGAAGAATCTCAAGTCTTATCCATGTTCTTTACAATGTTTAAGGTCATTCACCCGAAATGGCACTACCTATTCCGATCACTGGTAATAAGGCCTAATTACGTACAGTTGCATAGGTACACACTGCTTTATATACACACATAACGGCCTCCTAGCCTAGTTGGTAGTGACCCTGCCTATGAAGCCGGAGGTTCCGGGTTCGAATCCTGGTCAGGGCATTTATTTGTGTGTTCATCACGGATAAGTTCCTGAGTTATGGATGTCCTCTATGTATTTAAGTATTTATCTATATCTATCTTTATTATATATATCGTCGCTTAGTACCCACAACACAAGCCTTATTGAGCTTACTGTGGGACTAGGTTGATTTGTATAAGATTGTCCCATAATATTTATTTATTTATTTATTTTATTTATATTATAAATCCTAAATGACGTGTTCGGAACCCATTAAAATTACCGCCTTGCACCACTGGATTGTGCCGGAGGTCGGGGAGGAGGGCAATAACCGCGGTCGGGGAGGAGGGCTGGATTACCATTACGTTAACAAAATCGATGCTCCAAATTTGAAACTCATAACTTAACAATATGTAATGTTAAAATTACGTTACTGCTACAGATAAAAAACTTATAATTATAAAATCGGTTGTTGCAATGCTGGCCATTGCCTACCGTTTTTGAACACATTTTAGAGGACTTACAATATGAGTGTAGATAAAGAATGTTTATGTGTCCAAAACTCCAAATCTATTACCTATTAGAGTTCATTTTTAGTATGAGGGGGCTAGTTATTGAAAGGTGGGTGGTGGTTACAGGCGATTTACCCTATACAGCATGTGGACCGAGATTTAGGAGAAATTCATTGTAAATTTCATCCACTCCTGCTGCTTTTCCAGGCTGAAGGCCTCTGATAGCCAGAGATGGGCATTTCATTTCGTAATCGATTCCTGATTACACGATTACTTGATTTTACTTCTGTAATCTTTTACTGGTTGTCAGATTACTTGTAATGTAATCAAGTGTAACGGTGATTATGATTACCATTACATATTAAGGAATCAGAAATATATACATATAGTACAGTCGACGTCAAAGTTATGTTTACACTTTTGCACCTTATTACAAAGGCGTAAGGTGAAAAATTGTAAAGATATCTTTGACCTCGACTGCTAGTAATTGGGATCAATATTGATTCCAAATTATTGGAATTGTTGACTTATTCTTATTACCACCAGATTACTTCTTCATATATTTTAAATTCGCACTGCTGCCACATGCTTATGTTTTTTTTACATGTATCAGTTCGAATTCAGGTTTTGGGCACCAATTAGGCGCATCACACACTTGAGCGGAATCGTAGCGATCGAATAGACAAAAATCTGCTGTAAGTAAGAAAACACCCAACTTCCGGCTGAATTTTGTCTGTGACTCCATACAAAAACTTAGTCACAATAGACAAAAATTAGCCGGAAGTTTTTGTCTAAATATGATCGACTAAATTTCGCTCAAGTGTAAGATGCACCTTAAGTATATTAAGAAAGCTATTTTTTTACAAGCTTTTATTTAACTCACAGTGTTTGAACTAAAGTACGACTAGTAGGGTGAATACAAAGAAATAAATCAGAAACTAGTACATTTTTATCATATTTTTTCAATTAATTGATTCTATTAGGAACACTTATTTACTTACTAGCTGTGCCCGCGGCTCCGCCTGCGTGGAATTCGGTCTGTGTCAGTAAGCGGCAAATTCACCCCTAATTTCTCTCCCGCTACCCTGGAGGCGGAACTTGAAGTAAAGTTGACAGATGACGCTAGAGGACAGTAGTCCTAATAAAATATTTTACAATTACCACTAAATGATAAAAATTTTATAATTTTTTTTTTATCATATTATTCGAGGCATCATTTAAACGACATAGAGTAGTAGGTGTATATCGGACGATACAGGACCACTTTTGTATTTATACGTTCATGTCCACGGCAAATATCATCCAAATCGATCCTCCCGTCAAATCAGTCTAAGCATGAAAGGTAAGAACAGGCGCGGTTGAAATTGGGGGGGGGGGGGGGTCACAAATGCAGAAATGATTTTTTACTATTAGAGGTGCACTTGGAGGGGGGAGGGGGCCATGACCCATGCAAATTTAACTCAATCGAGTCCCCCCCCCTTTTAGACGTTGAATTTGAGCATGATGAGATGAGAACCGGCCCAGAGCATGTCGGGCGATGCTCAGTGTAGAGTTTCGTAGAGGCCGCCCTGTTACAAAACATCAGTTCAAAAGGTCGTTTATTAAGGGATATTTGGCGGCGCTTACGTCATTTTACTATTCGGCACTTCCTTTCACTATGCGTTTTTGACTGATAATTCAAAAACGGCTGAACCGATTTTATTCAATATAGTTTTTATTGAAAGTTCTTATCAGGCCTCACCAAATTTCAGCTTTCTAGTGCGAACGGTAACTGAGCTAGACCGCGGACAGACGGACGGACATGGCGAAACTATAAGAGTTCCTAGTTGACTACGGAACGCTAAAAAGAGATAAATAGTAGTTTATGTAACTGTTACGTAATAAGGCCTAATTATGTGCAGAAGCATACACTACTTTACCTACACACATATTAAAAATCCAGGGGGGGGGGGGGCGTGCCGGCGGTCGGGGGTAATGAATTTTCTTACGTTTTTACCACACTGTCACAGATAAATCAAAATATTTATTCTTCAATGTAACTTACATTACAATGCACTAATGAACGTCAGAGATAAATAAAATACGTGAGTGTCGTGGAACACGCGATTGGAACGAAGTTATGTTATTTAATTTTATGTAATCTTTGATTTTTTTTTGGAAATTTAATTTTTGTTTTGTATTTTTTGGAAATTTTTGAAATAGTTGAAATGTTTGGAATTTTTTGAAATTTTTGAAATTTTTGAAATATTTGAAATTTTAAAAATTTTAGAAATTTTAGAATTTTTTGAAATTTTAGATTTTTTTGTACTTTTATGTTCTCGACTTTTTTCAGTTTTTTCACTTTTATCACTTTGTCACTTCTCACTTTAACTTTTCACTACATTTCACTTCACTTTATTCCATTTTATATATTTTTATTTCATTCCATTTTACATATCGTATGGGTGTCGCGTTTTCGTGACGTGACTTTTTTTCGCCTAACCTCCCATCCGCGAACCGTCCGAGAAGGAACTTCGTTCCAAAACTACCACGGGTTCTAACCCTACACCTCTGGCCCAAGTAGTATTAGTTATGACATTAATGACCGAAAAGAAACTCGACGGGACTTATTTTTTTCAAAACAGTAAGTAATACATTATTAGATCTTAAAGATACAAAATAATGCGTAGTTCTTCAAGAAGACATATCAAAACAGCTTGAGAGACAGATAATGTACCTATTGTTTAATTATAAAGAAAAATAAATCCTAATCTGACTGCTTCACAAAACGTTTGATATGTTTTCCTACCTAAACGGTGTCCTATAAATGTTAGATGATTTTGTAGTAGTTTTTTGGTTTGGGCCATGCATCTTTGTCCGTCATATATATGTAGTCCTCGAACCAGGAATAACCCCTTGACATACATGATATTTTCTAATATTTCTTAAAAGCGGGTAAAGGTAAATTTAAAGCATCGACGGGTAACATGTTATAAATATGAACACCTTGACCAAAAATGACAAATTATTTCAATACCAAATTTCATCTAAATACGTACAGCGGTTATTGGTTGTTTCTTCCCCATGTAAACTTTTTGCATCCGCTTAAGGGATAATTTCCGAGATAAAACTATTTTATTTCCTTTTCCAGAGCTCAAATTATCTCCATACAAAATTTTATCTAAATCGATTCTGCGGTTAATAATTCCCTATACAAATTTCCAACTCTCTTTTCACCCCTTTAGGGTTGATTTTGGGGTAAAAACTATCCTTTGTCCTTTCTCGAGACCCATACTATCTCTGTACACATTTCCATCTAAATCAGTTCAGCGTTAAAAAATTCCTCATACCAACTTCCAACCCCCTTTTCACCCCCACAAGGGTTTGAAAACTATCCTATGACGTTTCTCGAGACTCAAATTATCTCCATACTCATTTTTATCTAAATCGTTTCAGCGGTTAAAAATTCTCCATACAAACTTTCAACCCCATTTTCACCCCCACCAGGGTTGATTTTTGGGATTAAAACTATATATTATCCTTTCCCGGGACTCAAACTATCTCTATACAAAATTTCATCAAAATCCGTTCAGCCGTTTTCACGTGATGCGCGGTCAAATAAACAGACAAACAGATAAACAGACAAACAGACAAAAATTCTAAAAATTGTTGGAACGTGTTCTGTTATCGATTCTAAGTATCCCCAGCCAACTTTTTTTCGATTATCTTCCATGTACAGACTTTCGACCCTCTTCAGCTTTATTATATGTATAGATAGTGCCTGTAATGTAAGAATTAGTAATAAACTTGATGAAAGCTTGTCTTTATGTGGATTTTAAAGACTTCACGTGAATATATAACGAGTAGAATTGGTAATCTACCCTTACTTTTTTTTTTATTTAAACATATATCAGTTTTAGTATATATTATATAACTACTTAAAAGTTATAACTATAAGTATAGTCGACTTTCGTATTTATTACGTTATTAACTGGGATTTAGTTTTAATTATTATTTCAATATGTGTAAGATATTCATTACTTATTAATGGGCAATTCACTCGAACAGTTCAAAGGTACAAGAAAATATAGAAAAGAACACAAAAAAGATACCCCGTAAACGTAGGAAAATACAGTAGATTAACAAAAACCATTTGGTATTAATTTTATTACAAATAACAACCTACTAATAAATTCTGTACAAAAAGCAATGATATCCCATCAAAAACATGTATACATATTATATATACCTTGGTTGTTGACTTCAACGCCAAAAGAAGTGAGATCTAAATGGGTGCCAAGTTCAATGGTTAGTCCTGAAATGTATTTATAACAACATAAAAAAATATAACAACTCAAAATAAAATTTCTTCTTAAAACTTACGATAATATGTATATTGAAGCCTAAAGTTTGACTTGGCTAGTTCTAATATACGAATTATATTATAGCCTTCGCAAGTTCTAAAGCAGTAAGTTCATATTTTATTCTTCCTAAAATTTGGCTTGTTGGTAGAAACTAACCATCGAAAATAGGGCTTATCCATGACTGTTTTGTATATACTTAATAATAAGAGAACTAGATAAGTTATATTGAACTTGGCTCTCATTTCACATTTATGTTTTTGATGGGATAAGTATTACATGATTGCTCTAAAGAAATGTAGTCAGCCACAAAATCATAAACTGTCAAAAATTTGTAAACTGAATTAGAACATATTTCTCCCAACCGATATTAGAATCGTCTTAATACCCTAAGTATCAGATCAGATGATTGTCCAAAGAATAGTACAGTCAGCCATTAAATCGTATAATGTCAAAAACCAGTAAACTGATTTAGAACCAATTCCTCCTAACCGATATTAGAATAAATAATAATAATTTAGATGATTGTCGAAAGAACAGTACAGTCAGCTACAAAATCGGTCCGTCACTAAAGCCACACTACAGGTAAGCATCCATCGAGCCCAGGATCGACCGGTTAGGAGAGCATATGTGAAGTGTCCACGTCGTCACGTCCCTCAGCCACGAGGATCAAATAAAGAATGCTAAAAAATATGATATAAGTTCAAGGAATCTTTATACAAGAAACGTTATTTTTCGTGTTTTGGTACGGAACCCTCCTTGTGAAAGCCCGACTCGCACATGGCCGGTTTTTCGATAACCCATTCGCTGGCAATCTTTAATTAAATCCATCGTTGTTTAAAATCCACCCCTGACAACCATGCCAACACTCACGGTGTAATCCAGTCTGGAATTTAGTAATTCAGATTACTTACTTGATTAATGAAGAATCAAGATTACAGTAGTGGTTTACAAAACCGATTCCAAAGTAATGGATTACAAATGTAATCATAGTACAGTATTACTCTAATTTTGATTACCCAAGTAATCAATTACAGAGGAATCACGATTACTCTAATGTAATCGTGTAATTATTTCCAAGAGTAATTGATTATGCCCATCTCTGCTGATAGCTACGTCGCATCGCGTCGCCTTCCCCGGTTGTGAAGGGTTTTGATAGGACGGGGTCAGATTTGTGCTAGGCCTTACGGGGCTCCGACATGCCCAACGATTAGATATCGGATGTCGGAAGGTCACTAATAGAAGCTGCTAGAAAGTGCCTTGTAGCGCCAAGTCCGCCTTTTTGCGTGAAATGCATTGTTTTAGTTATAGTGATTAGTTAAATTAATAAAAAAATAAAAAAGTACACATATTTACTTCCCTGTAGTCCTATCCTACATCCGATATCGGATCGGGTAATGTGAAAGCGCACTTAAGGTGTTTTACGTTTTTCTTAACCTGATGTATTGACATCTACGTCAAAAATAATAAGATGGCGCCCATGCCCATAGAGACATTCCTGGAGCGATGCATGTTGATTTTGACGTAGAAATAGATACTCACAATCTCACGTTAGTGAAACTGTTGCAATTTAGCGTCTCACAAAAGAGAGATCAGTCTCATATCACACTTGAATTGCTAGCAACTCTCAGTTATGCCATGTCGAATAGGTCTCCAGTAGTATTTTTAATTCAATACATATATTATAATAATAATCTGACCTGACAGCTCCTGCCATATTTTGTAAACCATTTTGTATGGCTCTTGCTGTCATATTACCGTCTTGAATTAAAAATACTTCTTTAGGTACCTCTAAGTTCAAATGGGAGGTAATTTCATTACGGGACAGTCACATATGAGCAACCTGTGGCGTGGCAATTCGACAACCGCAAATCAAGTGATATCCCCTAATAGGCAATAGAGGGGTTGACCTCGCATTAATTCCTCAGTCCAAAAAAACTTTACAGCATGATAAAGTGTCAGGAGTAGATGGTATATAATTATTTTTCCAAAAAAAACAATTGTCCTACTTAGGTTTGTTTTACCTAAACTCTTATATCGTCTATATTTACGTTTGCAAAAATGCTCAGTCTAATTTTATTTCACTATAAATATTGACTTGAAGTATGTAACCAATGATAAAAATTTCAAAAAAAAAATCCATAACAGAACATATTTTTTTATAATTTTTTTTTTGTGTGTAACTTACATCGGAAATTTGCTACGTCTTTTTTTTACTGAAGTGAAATTAAATGTATGTATTCTACGTATGACAAAAAAAAAACCAAAAATTTCATAATAAAAATTCAGTATAAAAATTTGCTTATTACTCGCAGTAGAATATTGCTCCGTCAATTATTATTTTTAATTATATTTCCTTTAAGACTTTTCTTTCGACTATTGCGTATTAAAAAGTTAAATCATGTCACAAATAAAGATTCCTAATATTTCACTCGTTAGTGGAATGCGCAAGTGCAGGACGCGGAATGCGGGAGTGGGGATGCGAGGGGCCATGCGCAGCGTGTGCAAGCACGTTGACTGGACAATGTTTCTCTAACTACTCTCGCTCAAAGCTCTCTAACTTCCTATACACTTTTTTAATGATCTTCTTTAATAAACTCAAAGAAACAGTTTACTTTTATGGTTCTGCACGGTACTAAAATATACATTAATACACCCATACTGTTAGTAATTTTATCTTAATTGATATAATTTGTAGTGGTGCTAAACGCCTAGTCACAGTGTAAATAAAAAAGTACGCCGGTTGTAATACATACTGTGATACATTTTTTTAAATGCATGCGTGTTGAGTAGATGTGTCATATGCAGACTCCGTTATCAGTGGTGAAAATTTAATGAAAGCGAATCATAGGGTTGTCACACAATATTTTATTACAAGTACAACATGTGACATATTTGTAAAAAAACATAATTTTCAATTATATCACCAATGTATTACCATGGTATTTTCATTAGGTAACATTTTCCGTAACTCTGATGTCTGGTTATTGCTTGTGCAATACAATTCATTTTTTAGCCATTCGTTTCCACTTTTCATTTTTTTTTTTAATATTATGACCATTTCATCCTAGGAACCGTCATATACAGGGTGAAATTTAAATTACTGGCCATATTCATTCCCAGCACTAGGTTACACTTAAAGAATCTATTTAGCGAAAAAAAAGAGTACATTTTTTTTAATTTTCATTTTTCAATTTTTAAATATTTTCCACGAGTCGTGGTCACCCTATTACCACAAATGTAAACAAACCTAATAGTAGGTTTTAACAACAACATCAGCAAAACCCTTGTCGGCCTTCACTAAACCTTATATCGTTGCAATAGGGTCCACCCAGTTAGTGTTGGCGATGGTAGGCAGATTTATCAATTTTATAAACGAGGGTAGACCAAACCATTCCGCGCTAGCGGTAAACATAACGGTAAGCATAAATGATTAGTCACTCGTCACTCGCCAACCTTAAAATAATAATCGCGCGCGTACTAAGGTTTAAAAAATGTTTTCGAACCGGGAATATTACGAAATGGTACGGTGTTATTTATTAAGTGGTGAGTGTTTACGTGGTGCACAAAGTTTATACGAAATGGAATCAGTTCCGCGCCTTCGCAAACAAGGATTGAATCCAAGAGTACCATCTCGTGGGACAATTTTGACAGCCAATCAAAATTTGTTAGATAGCGGACAGTTTAGACAGCCTGCACATGCACAAGGACGTGGAGCAAGATGGCGCACTACCCCATTACGCTGCCGTGGTCCGTGATTACTTAAATAATGCTCACGGAAATCAATGGATCGGTCGCGGAGGTCCCGTCCCCTGGCCACCTCGTTCTCCGGATTTGACGCCTTTAGACTTTTTTCTGTGGGGTGAAATAAAAAGACGCGTCTACGTGAACGAAGCCGAAAGCCTGGACGATTTAAAACGTAAAATTGTGCGTGCATAACCAAGTGCGAAACAACGTTGTAGTGCTTAGAAAACTAAAGAACAATGTGCATAAACGTGCCGCACTTTGTTTGGAGCAGCACGGATTACAGTTCGAACATTTATTGCAGTACAACTAAAGTGCAATTACTTGCTTCAGTAAGTACCGAGGGTGATTATGTAAATAGTTTAATTGCGTCGATTTTTAATCAAATGTACATAAGTTGATTCAATTTTTTAAATTACGCCTGAATGCAAAGATTCCCGACCTAGTTTTTACTCATTGTTTTTAAGCCACGGACGTTTTGTTAATAATCATTAGTCAGAAATAACATTTTGTAACACCACAACTACTCGAGACATCTAGCGGCTAATAGCTGCGCGCGCAAGGCGCGCACGGTGCAAGCGCAACCGCTGGATCGATGTACAGATATACTAACTACACCGCGGATAGTGGTTTCACCGGTCGCCAAAAGATGGCGCCGCGATCGAGATAGAACGCGCCAACGGTAGTTCATCGTAGAAACATGACCCTCGGGGACTGTCCGAGGTTTGTTTGAGATTCGCAGGAGCTATATGAGTACGCACGCTATATGACCCAACCTTTGATTGAGCATTTTAGTGTCGTCACTCTTAGCGCGGTCTTGCTAGAAACGTAAGCGTCTACCTAGATAGGTCTTACGCGGCTAGTAAGCACTGGAAAGCCTAGGTCTAAGTCAAGTTAGTTCCATGTATATCTCGTCCCGTATTAAACTGTGTTTACCGATCCACGGCTTTTCGTCTTCGTCCCCCGCCACCCCGCTCTACAATTTTAGATTAAAAATGGGTTGCCTTTGCATTTTGACGGTCCTAAGCCCGTTAAAGTATGAAGGAAAAATTAGCAACTTATGTAGGTAAGCGTCTTATCTCGCTGCAATAGGGTTCATAATTGGTGACGCGATTGCAAACAGCGGGAGGAGCGGGGTGTCAATGACCTTAACTGATAAGAGAAAAGCGGGTGTAGTGGGTAGTTGACGGTTAACCATAACGTACGAGATTTTTAGGACAACTTGATGATGACTTATTTCGAAAAAAATTTACTGAGCGGTATTAAAAGAAAAAAACACGTGTTTAATATTTTTTCGAGTTCTTTCGGGTGTTTCAATTTGGCCAGTGAATTAAATTTCACCCTGTATATACGATACGTTTTAACACGAATCTTAGTCATCTTACTTTAAAATTTATATGCATTTGCACAATTGTATCATGTTACTGAAAAAAAAAAAATATTTATTTATTAGAAAACTAATCTTATGCCCTGGTTACACCTACCGAGTACAGTGGCGAGACAGCAAAATGCCACTCGGCCGAGAGAGTAAAATGGCCGAGTGACTGTTTATACGCGTTTTTTGAATTTTGTGGCGAGTCAGTCAGCGTGTTCAGTAACGAAGTGCACGGAAGTGAGCTTACCCAATTATGAATCGCAAAAATATCATTCGAAAACATAAAAACTTGCTAATACCACTCCTCATAGAGGAATTGATGGACTTGTTAGAGCAAGAGAAAAATCGTATTTGAACGAGACGAGACCATGGATTTTAAAGAGACCTGACTCTTGGCGCTATAAATAATTTTTTTCAAGAACTCACAATTTTTTTAGAGTTCCCTACCCAAAGGGTATAACGGGACCCTATTACTAATACTCCGCTGTCCGTCCGTCCGTCTGTCACCAGACTATATCTCATGAACCGTGATAGTTAGTTGAAATTTTCACAGATGATGTATTTCTATTGCCGCTATAACAACAAATACTAAAAAACAGAATAAAATAAATATTTAAGGGGGCTCCCATACAACAGACATAATTTTTTTGCCGTTTTTATAGATAATGGTACGGAACTCTTCTTGCGCGTCTCCGACTCGCACTTGGCTGATTTTTTATTTATGTACGTTAACTGTAGCATAAGGTAGGTACGATTAAGTCAAACAACTGGCATAGTTAGTTTAAAAAAAAATTACAAAAATATTTATTAAATCGGTCACTATTGTAAAGGGTGACGAAAATTTGTTCCAGTTGTCCCTCATTAGGGACATAGGGTTTGCGTAAAAGTTTTGCACTTGCCACGGTCTTAAACGACAACTTCTAGCCGAGACCGGCTTATCCTACATCTGTCTTAACCATACGTCGTTATCGAGGGAGCAAAAACGATTTGACAGTAGTCAAAGATTATGACAAATAAGATAAAACAGAAGTGACAGTAGTATCAAGACGTTTGTACCTACAAGTTCAAAATTTATCGATGTTTTTTTTAATACCTAACCTAACCTAACCTAACCTTCGTATTCGATTTGATTATAGACATTATAGTACATACTAAAAAGATTAGCCACGCAATCCTAACGACAACCTCTTCATTCACCTGTTATTCAAAACATTTTTCATTCATGATCGATTTGTCTGGACTTGTAGATAAAGGATTAATTTAGACACACGAAGAGTTTTATTTTCTCAAAAATCAACGCTAGGTACTCGTAATTTTCATAAAACATAAACCTTCTGTTAAAAGAAATTTCTACTCAAAAAGACGCACTTTAACGAACGTTGAAAAGGAGCAAAACGAGTTTGATTAATCATTTCTAGCAAAAACATTGTGCTAGATATGAAGAACTTCTTAGAGGCTAAGACGTGTAGGCATAATATTCTGCTTATATTAAACGGACATTCTGTTATATATATTCTTCAACACATTTGTTTTTGCTCCCGCGATAACGATGTATGGTCTTAACTTATCGCCTCTTTGTATTGCGGGTTTGGGGGGGGGCGTCCCGACATCCTACTGCCAGTAGGTAGATTGCTAGTGGAAACTATGTGGATAAGTGGTTATCCGGTCTTTGGAGTAAGTATTCGATTCGATCCATACAGATACAAATAATGTATTGTACCTACGAAACAACACATGACAATGGCCAGTGCTTGGCGTACAATAATGTTGATTCTATTGCATGTTATGTCATTGAATGTCTAATAATGTTTATAGTTATATAAACTATTGGTAGATGCCAAAAAAAAGATAGGAATCATTTTAAACAACAAAAGAAACAAGAGCGATAGTGCTGCCTGCTGGCCTTGAATACCGGAGGACTTGGTCACTTTTTCTAAAGCATATGACATCTATTTCAGCTTATAACAAAATAAACAATTAAATATTACACACACAGAAAAAAAATACAGTTGTCATAGGTGAATTAGACAACAGACAAATCTTATTTAAGCGTAATTTATAAGTACAACTTATGTTTAAATTTGAGGAAATCACGAGTTTAAGTCATCTGGCAAATTCGCTGTTTCGCATATGCCTTGATATACCCGTTATGAAGAAATCTATGGTTGTCACTCTAGCGGGGAGGCGGGGGGCGAAGACAAAAAGTCACGCGTACCAGATCTGGGGGCACGGCAGTTACCCCGCCAAGTCGAGCAAAACAAAGGCACGGCCGAACCATCATTTTCCCGAAGCCATTCAGGCCATTTTCGACACCCTCTAATTCTGTTATCGATAAAGCCAGAAGGCTGAAATTTCTATGACACAAGGAAGATATGAAGATATGAAGAAGGTGTGTTAAGGGAGTTCCCCCTCTGCCAACAAACTGTCTTGCAGTTTGGCAGAAGAAAAGAATTTGTAAGACAGGGTTTATTTTACCTGAATAAATGATTTATTTATTTATTTTATTTATATTCCCAATATCATTGAATTTCAACATACTTTAAGAACTATTGCAAGTCAAAGTACCTTAATTTTATCACAAAAAATACCATGTATTCATTGACTCAGCACTGTGTATATCTTAACATAAGAAAGGTTAATTAATAATTATTGATTTTAGAATCTTAATTATAAATAATTAAAATAGGAAACCAATCACTTATACTTATACTTACAATTATGTAAAAATAATCAATGACATATGACATGTAAAAATGTATTTAATTTTTACCAATAAATGCTGTATTCTATATACTCACTGATTACGATCATCGTATATCTAAGGTACTTCTAGCAGACACAAGCTCCAAATTTTGAACACTTCTAGGGTTTAGGCTGTAAAGCCACTAAAAATTAAAACATACCGCAATATCAGACGGGTTCTCTAGTTTTACAAACGGCACAGTTAACATTGTAATCCCATATAAATATATGCAAAAGCTAAGTATTTTTTTCTGTTGCTAAAATTTTAGCTTTTATTTCACTTCATAATTAGATAGTATAGGTTAGATACTTACAAAAAGAAATGAGATCCGATCAAAAACATTACATGTACAAAAATGCCAGTCTCGCAATGCAGTTCTCCTACTTCAAAAAGTATTGAGATCTAATGTAAAACCAAGCCGGTGTGCCGGAGTTTACTTACAACATGTCATTGTGATCCTTTGAATGTTAGATGTCTATATTTTTATAATAAATAGAATTACTTGGCCATCGCACAGGACAAATAAATCATCTAATAATATTACATTATATGTATAATATAATATGTACACATTAATAGGCCGGCTTATGCTATACGTATGTTTAGCAGTGCGATGGCCAGGTCATTTTTTTACTATAAAAATATAAACATCTGATATTCAAAGGATCACAATGACATGTTGTTAGAAAACTCCGGCACACCGGCTTGGTTTTACATTAGATCTAATGTCTAAAGTAATGACTTTTTGAAGTAGGAGAACTGCGTTGCTAGACTGGCATTCTTGTACATGTACTCTCTTCTCTCTAGTGATTACTTGCCGAGTACTACCCAGCTAGCTAGATGCGTACCAGGCCAGTAATTTGTCCTAAGGTCACACCCTTAGTACAAATTACTGGCCTAGTAGCTTAGTGTCACAACACTAAAATGCTCAAACTTGGTTAAGGCATATAGCGTGCGTACCTTGAGACCCTACCGCGTTTCTCAAAAAGTCCTCGGCAATGCGCCGAGGGTTTCTACGTTGAACAAACGTTAGCGGCATCTATATAACTCAATCAATGCGCCATCTGTTGGTAGGCGGCTTGACTAGTGTCGAAGCGTAGTTGTATCGGTGCATGCGGCTGCATTGTGTGCATTATGCATATTATTACTACAAGCGTCATCTGTTGGCGAGTAGTGGTGATGGTGTTCTATTTAGTAAGGCAATGATACTCTGGTGCTTCCATTAAATACTAAATTGTTTAATTAATAATACGCCATCAAAATATTTATTAAAATTATAATGATACTAGTTAAGTACAAATATGAAAATAGACAATTATATAATTAAAGTAACTTACTCCACTTTTTTCACTATGACGCAAGCATAGCTGTGTCGTAGCCGCGCATGCTAAACTGGCCTCGATAGCTGAAGCACGACGACATATTACTGCGTGCGCATTCGCTTTAAAAGGCTAGACAAATTTTTCATTTCAAGATTTGACACGTATATGTGGATTATTTTTTGGAAATTTCTATTTTGGCTGTTGAATTGACTACCTAACGTGAATGAAAAACGAAACCGGGCTGAGGAATTTTCCATGAAGTTTAGAAATATACTGTTTGTCTTAGATTTTTTCGTAAATATTATGCTAAAATAAGACTAACATGATCCCCACTGTTACAAACCTGACTGAGAAATTTTCCTAACAAAATGACGAGTGTAAGCAATTATTTTTGAATAAAAGTGACAGTTTTATTTGAATTTTTTTTTGAATATTTGACAGTATCTGTCAGTAATCAAAATAATTTGTTTAGCGAAAAAAATATACCCCGAGGGAAATTCCAGTACAAACTATTAAGCTTTTTGTACATTTTTGTAAAAATACCAAAACTGACATACTTTTTTTTTTTGAAAAATAGTGTTTTGTGTTTGTTATGACCTATACTACATCCCAGCAAAAGAATAGTCGACTGAGGAATTAATGCAAGGTCTCCATACAACGACCCGGTAGATTTCCCACACTATAACTAAAACGTAATCCAGATATCTACACAAATTACAATTACAAATTGAATATAACGCGGAACTCCCTAATTTTCATTTGATAACGCTGTCGCTATTCAGTTTCACGGATTGTTGTTTCGTAATAGTTATTAGCATCGAACAATGAGCAGATTTTATAGCGAAGTAGCAGAACAGTGCCGACAATTTTCACGAGAGAGTGGACTCGAATGGGCGCCGGCGGGGCTATAGACGCGCATCGAGTCGTGGCGTCATAATCGCATCACCAAGCGAGCTGTCACTCCTCCCTCCCACTCGACTCCATCACTCCGCGAACAACACGTTTTTCAACCACGCGACAAACCATTATGATACTATTTTCATAGCAATAAGAATCGCTGTTGGAGGAAACGATTTTCATTCAAATAAGCCGCTTAACTGAATATTGTTTGCGGAGGTATTGTTGTCGGGGAATTCGTAGCACGTTCTCAAAGTCTGGCAATAAATGATTTTTATTAGGCGAATAAATTTTTATGTTAGAAATATTAAAAAAAAATCAAGTGCGTGTCGAACCTAGCATAATAGTGGGGGTTTTTAGCGACATAAAAACGTCGAACCTCAAATTTTGATGCACAAGTATAAAATTTGTCACAGTTGTTTCTTGTCCCTAGACAAGCTGATTCAGATCGGTACCCCCCCCCCCCCCCCCCTGGGGGGGTTAAAATACCACTCCACCCGGCTTCATTCAAAAAATTCTAACTGTTCACGTTTAGCTAATAGGTCAAGTTTGGTATCAATTTCGGATAAAACGACCATGTAGACCATTCGGTTCTGGTATTAAAAAATGCAATTTACTCAGTAATATTTAAAAAAATATATGAAAATCGAACATCTTAACTAAAATTTTTATATTCCAGTCATCATAAATATTAATTTGCTAGTTTTTTCATACACTAAAAATACAATATTAAAGCATATTTCATGTAGATTAAAGAAAATATAATATTTAATAACCATTACTAACAGCAAATGGCATTAAAAAAAAATGCGTCGTGCGTCGTGACATTATTTTTACCGCCGTCGGCATCCGCAGTCAAAATATCCAAATAACGCACTGTGGATAGGTAGCATGCAAACTTGTTATTTATTTCATCATTTATCAAAATTTGAGGTTGTGCACTTAAGACCCATACTATAATGGAGGGTTCCGTGCTTACCTTCAATGCAATAAGAAAAATGCCATATTTGCTTCGCCAGGCACCTACGTCATATAAGAATGAAAAGAGTTTTTCGGAGACAAAATATGGTGGCATCATGGCATGGCATATATTTATTATGCTAAGCAGTTAGTTAGCTGTTTTAGTGTTTCGTAGCCAAAATGGCAAAAATAAACATGTAATAATGACGGCTGAACCCATCATGTTCAAAATAATTTTCGTTGAAAGAATTATTAAGAAACATGTTCTTCAATATTTTCATAATTTTTGGACCTCCGGTTTAACCCAATTTTTGGGACTTTCGGAGTGAGTGGTACTCATAGTGTTGTGTTCCTGCTGGTGAGTAAGGTTGCCAAAGAGCTCAAAGAGGACCCAGTGTGTTGACGATGAGGGACCCTCTTGTTCCTTTAGCCGTCAACACAGTGAGTCCTCCTTTTTGTAAAAGGTCGGCAACGCGCATGTGACTGTGGAGTTACAGGCGTCCATAGGTTACGGTAGCTGCTTACCATCAGGCAGGCCGTATGCTTGTTTGCCACCGTCGTAGTATAAAAAAAAAAGTGAATATTTCTGAAAATATACCAATATATACCTAATCAAAAAAAAAAGAAGAAACCTGAAGTTATTTTTAAAGACCTATCGGTTAATATATAAACATGTTCACATCTTTGCAATTTTTATTTACATTTAGTTAGGTACATGTATGGAGTACCCTTTAAGAATATATTTTAAATGTTTAACCTGTTATATAGAATTCTTAAAAAAATAAAGCGCTATTACCTATTTAGTTTTGGAATTCACGGAACATAATTCAATTGCACACTGAATTGCACCTAATGACCATTTTTATCAATGTAATAATATGTATTCCATGAATGGTATTTTTTTGATAATTTAATTTTGATCTTTATTAGAAATCGTATATTATCTTATTTTAACTGTTTTTTTTTCTTGTAGTCAATGTACACTTATAGACTGAGAGATATGACAGAATAATGAGAGCAACGAAACCCCTCTAGTCAGTTTGCTATACTGTGCTTATCTCTAGATCTGGACATCTGGCAGCTGTAAAGTAAAGCGGTGGAGATCAAAGAACGCAAATTTCAAGAAAACATCTTTGTTTTTGTAATTTTTTTTATGTACGAGTATGTTCACCGATTATTCGAAGACGGCTGGACCGAATCGGAAAATTCTTTTTTCGTTTGAATGAGTCCCATTGTAACCAGGTCAGGATCTGATCATGGGATCCTGGAGAAATCCAGGGAACTCTTCAACTATTATAGGATTTGAGCATTTTTTACAGCAGCTCGAACATTTGCTTTTGGAAAGGTGGAAGCTAAGTGAAGTCGGTTTTTTTTTGTTTAAAATGATTGTACTTATATCTACTGTGTAAAGGACCATTTATACATTGATTAATGTTAAGTGCGAGTTCATACATACAAATGTACATACACTTGTGTTTAGTAACAATACTAAACACCTTCCTTAATTTAAAGGGCGTTTTTAGAGGTTTGGTTTTTAAATAGGCTGTTTCTAGTGATTGTCAATTTGAGAGTTGGCGGTATATTTTGGTCAGTACGTTTGACCATTTCACAATGAATAGACTTACTTCAGAAAAACGCTTCCAAATTATGCCAATTATTAGATACTTATATATTCCACAGCGCGCGACTCCATCAATTTATAGCCTACATTCGCCGAATTATTGGGGCTAATATATGGCCCCAGTTGCTCGAAAAAGTGGTTGAAAATGGGACTTCCCGATTCGAGCCAGCCCATGGGTGCTAAAAATTTATTTTTACCTGTTTTATTAAATTTTAAATTTGTATAGGTACTTGCCTCAAAAAAAACCTTTCATATATTTTTAATTTGTTGAGTAAAACTTGATTGTGTTTTTGACGTGTGCGCCGCCATAAAAATCCGCGGTGGCGGCGCGCTAGTATGGGTCTTAAGTGTACAACCTCAAATTTTGATGCACAAGTATTAAATTTGGCACTGTTGTTTCTTGTCCCCAGACAAGCTGATTAAGATCGGTACCCCAAGGTACCCCCCCTTCTGGCGCCGGGGAGGGGGGGTTAAAATACCACTCCACCCGGCTTCATTCAAAAAATTCTAACTGTTCACGTTTAGCTAAAAGGTCAAGTTTGGTATCAATTTCGGATAAAACGACCACGTAGAATTCGTTTCTGGTATTAAAAAATGCAATTTACTCAGTAATATTTAAAAAAACATACGAAAATCGAAAATCTCAACTAAATTTTTCATATTCCAGTCATCATATACAGGGTGGAATTTTGTAATGCCACCTGAAGGGGAAGTACTCTTAATATTGTAGATAAAAAATTTTACTCAAAGAAAACATTCCTTCATTTTTTTAAAGAAAGAAAACTGCATTCAAAGATTTTTAAAAATTCGCTTGCTGCACCCGGTAATCTAACTGACTAAAATCTGTAAAAGTTAGGGTCAATTATAAGGATGAAATCTATCTTACAAACTTTATAAATTAAATGAAAGGAAAACAATGAAATCTTAAATTATTAATTCAATGGATCAAGTTAAAGCACTTTTACTCAAAGATCCATCTGTTTACTTATGTTATTAATTAATAATTATCATTGACGTCATTTATCCATTAAAATGACGTATTACTTTTTAGATAAGACGATTGCAATCTGCACGTGTTTGTAATGCAGACTCCTTTCTTAGATGCGACATAACTCCGTGTGTGACGTAGTTTAAATATGGAATGTTACATTTGAAAATAGATTTTCATCTGTTATTCACATTTGATTGTCACAAACAAATCATTTCATATTCCTTTCATTTAATTTATGAAGTTTGTTAGAGAGATTTCATCCTTATAATTGACCCTAACGATCGATGCAATAAAAGTACAGGCGCAACTTTTAAGATTTTAGTCGGTTTACTGGAAAATAGTCATGGTAGTTATTTTCGGTTAATTATTCGGGGTGTATAAATTATATCTGTTTTAAAATTCAAGATAGACTGGTTTTATTATTATTCTCTTTATTCATTTTTCTTCTTAGGATTAGGTTTTTCACAATATTTATATAACTAAAAGTAAAATATAAAAATACATCTAAAACATACAAAAATAATAAAAACATTATAAAAAACCTATCCTAGGGTGCCGCCGGCAACGGAGCAAGGCCCAGGCTGCCGGTGGTCAGGGCCGCAGAGAGAGGAACCTTCGGACTATGCGCGCCGTGTCCAGGATAACCGCCTTCTGGATCTGACCCTTGATCCAACCACAACCCCGTAGCGAAAGTCTCTCTAGGTGTTGGTCGAGATTCTTCGCTATGAGACCGTTCGCAGAAACAACTATCGGCACAATGATCGCCGAATCAACCTCCCACATGGCGGTTACCTCGTGAGCCAAGTCTAGGTACTTGCTGGACTTGTCCTTCTCGGCCTTCACGAGGTTCTCGTCACATGGGACGGTGATGTCGACGAGCATGGCCCGGCGTTGCGGTCGATCTATTACCACGATATCAGGCTTATTGGCTACAATAGTCCTGTCCGTGATAATAGATCGATCCCAATAGAGCGTGGCACGACCATTTTCGAGAACTGGCGCAGGTGTGTACTTGTAGTACGGCACTTCGTAGTCCACAAGACCGTATAGGAGAGCAAGCTGCTGGTGTATAATCCTGGCTACGAGGTTATGTCTGTGCAAGTACTCGCCGTTAGCAAGATGAGAACAACCGGAGATGATATGCCTGAGTGACTCTCCGGGACGGCGGCATGCCCGACAAATGTCGACCGTACCGTCCTTCAGGATATATTTCCGGTAGTTATTCGTCATGGTAACTTCGTCCGCAATTGCACAGGCAAAACCTTCGGTTTCTCCGAAGAGGTCCCCGAATCGTAACCAGTTCACCGACGCGAGCAGGTCTACGTCGGGTTCCGTGAGGGCCCTGTAGAACCGCCCGTGTAGCTCCTTGCTCTCCCATACCGCCCTGCGATCCTCGGTGCTTAGCACCACAGGTTTGCGCCAGTTCTCGTTTGCCAAGGAGAGCGGCGTGAGACCCTTATCTACTGCCACCACATCACGATGCATCCCACACTCGTTGTTAAGGAAATAGTTCCTGAGATTGTACACCTCACGGTTGTGGAGATTTTTGGCGTTTAAAAAGCCGCGACCTCCACACTTCCGTGGGATGTACAATCTCATAACAGACGAGCGTGGGTGAAGCATACGGTGTGTGGTGAGCAATAGACGGACTCTCCGATCCAGGGCATCCAGCTCGGTCTGTGTCCACCTTAGTATGCCAAAGGAGTATGTGAGTAGGGGCATTACCCAGGCATTGAAGGCGCGCACCTTGTTGCCACCTGACAGAAGACTATTAAGTACTTTTGTCAGCCGACCGAAGAAGCGCTCCTTCAACGACTGTTTAATACCCACATCCTCAATGCCCAAAGACTGTGACATGCCAAGGTATTTGTAGGTTTCTGATTCAGAGATAGATCTGAACGTCATTGTCTCAGAAAGCTGTAGATTTGTTGAATTTACTACTTTCCCCCGCTGTACATGCATAACCGCACATTTATCAACACCAAACTCCATCTTGATGGAACTACTGAACTATTATTATTATACACGGTGAATCTGAGTAACCCGAAAGATTTCAACCATAAATTCCTGAGGTCATAAGGAGTAATAAATGGTTTACGAATTTAGGTCGATTTCGCAAAAAAAAATTTTTTTTTTCATTTTTCGGATTTTTAAAATGCTTTTGAACATAAAAACATAAATGTTATTGGTAAAACTGTCAATTAAAATAAATTAGTACATTTTGGCCACGACCACTCTGTAAAGAGTGTAACGACAAAGAAGAAGAACTCTGAAACTAGGCTAATTCCAGAAAAGTTTATACGACATTTTAGTCTCAGTCAGTTATTTATCAGTAATTTTTTTTTCATTTTATATTTAAAAAAATTCAGTGTATAATATTTTTGTTAATTTTTTTTGTTTTTTTTTTCATTTTATTTTCGTTATATTTTCATTTTTTTTCCGTTTTATTTTCGTTTCGTTTTCGTTTCGTTTTCGTTTCGTTTTTTTTTTCGGTTTTTTTTTTCGTTTTTATTTTCGTTTTTATTTTCGTTTTTATTTTCGTTTTTATTTTCATTTTATTTTCATTTTTATTTAATTTTAATTTCATTTTTATTTTATTTTATTTTTATTATATTATAATAGTAGATTGTACAACAAGTGCATAAAACGTACGATTTTACGCGAGGCGTTTAAAAGTCGAGTGTAAAATGGGTTTTATGGACGAGGGTTACACTCTAATTTTCACTTCATTTGCGAGGAAATTATTTATCGGTAATCGTAAAACAATTTCAAGTTCTAACAAAAATATTACAATGAAAACAAATATGGTTCCAACCAAGTAATTTTTTAATATATTTTTTTGAATTTTTGTGTGTTGAACATGTGAATTTAGAAATTTTCTGCCAAGTCATCAAAACATTTCGGGGCATTTCTAAACTATTATCAACTCCTATTTTATTTGATTTCATTTATTTAATTATAGAAAACACAAATAATTATAGCAATACTCAGATAGAATTAGCGGACAAATCATAAAAAGTACAGTCAATTCCTATTGGACGGGAAAAAAATTGTTTGTATAGATCAAAGTGTCAGGAATTGATATCAATAAAATTTATAAGTGATCAATATTGGGCGCTAATTTGTAATAATGCTTCATTTCTCTTAAAATTCCTCAACCAAGTTTAGCTGACCTCTTCTGCCCTAGTAATTATTCTTATACAAAGCTCAACTTACACTGGTTAATTTTTTCACATTGCGGACGATCCTCTGAACAGATTTTGCTCTACTGGGGCTCATTCTCTTTGTTTTTTTATTGCGCACATTTGTTACATTTAACTATTTTTTGTCGGAGCCGTAGTTTTTCCTCTAGAAGCGAAAAACTGGTTTTTACCATTTTTACCATTTTTTTGGCACCTTAGCGCCCAATATTTACTTATAAATTTTATTGGTATCAGTTCCTGACACTTTGATCTATACAAAAAAAAATCCCATCCAATAGGAATTGTCTAGGCCAGAAAGCTAATTCTATCTTAGTACAAGAATATAATAAAAGAACAAGTTTCAGTATTCTACGAAATTTTACTGTTCAATTAAATTGTGCAATATATTTTGACTCTGTTTGGCTGTTGAGCCACATTCTTGGTCTTAGAAGAAAATTTTACTTTATGCCCTAGAGCTTAAAATGCGATTTTATATCGTCCACGCACGATTTAAAGTCGAACTTTACGAGCATGAGAAGTGAAAAGAGTATATCTGCCTACCGTGGATTTTAAAACAGATATAATTTTTGCTGGGCATAAGGGAAACTACGCCTTATTGGGATTAGGTCCAGTTTCCACACGATGTTTTCTTACACCGAAAAACCCAGAATACATTCTTATACGCGGAACATTATTTAAAATAAAAAGCATGATTAAATAATTCTGTTAAGAATCAATTATTTTTATTACATTTTATCGCATATGAATTAGTCCCGACGAAATTATTTTGAATCATTTTAACGGGAATACAATCAACATAAGTTTATTCTTACGATATTTTTTTCAAATAATCATTTTATTCTTGAGTGTCCAACAATGACTGATATTGATCGTTTCATTATACTAGAGGTATCGGTGAACCGCGTCACATTTTGCTGGAGCCATTGAAACAAAGTACTACCTATAACTAGAATAACACAAAATTATATATTTTAACACTTCACAATATGCATTTGATTTTGGTTCCTATAAGCCTGGGTCTAAGATTCAATCGACACGAGCCGTCACGCTCGAATGGCAAGAACAAAAACACCGGCACCACACAACGATCTTTTAGCGCACTAACAAGCGATAATAGCGTCTAGATCAAAGGCGTAAGTACGAAAACATACGCAAAAAGATTCTTGTTTGTCTGTAGGCTCGCTCGTGCCGCCATACCGGCAGCGCTTAGCTCGTAGGGTGCTCGAATAATAAATAAGCCAAATGTATTGGTCACAGAGTTTAAAATAGCTTAATCGCATTTGAAAAACCCTATCTGATAGGGAAACCATATGCTGGGTTGTAACCACTTACCCGAATTAACTGTATTGACATGGTTAGCCTTTCGTTCGGGTAAGTCAAACGATACGCTTACCGAATTGATAGGGTTTTTAAAAACAACTCTATCAAATACCCAATCTAATACCCCTTTAATGGTTACCGGTTCCGGTCCCTGCGTATAACTATAATGTATACGAGTCAGTGATTTGGTGAAATGACTGAATTTTTCTAGGGAAATGATGATATGGAGTCTCCATTTTAACATCCTGCGTGATTTGATCATATCCCAAATCTCTGTTTTAATCATTTCCCTGCGACATATACACATATGGGGTATTAAATGAAAGCCCATAATACCGTCTCCATATATTTTCTACAATTTGTGCCCGAGCTCCGAGGAATTTTAGGGTAGAAAAGCTAAAGCCGAAGGTAATTAAAATACATATCTAAAAATTATAATATTGATAATACATACGTTAAATACTGTTAAATTACGGAGTCGGAAACATGACGGCGACACACAGACGGACATTAAAGGGCCATTTTGGCTACGGAACGCTTAAAAATTAATCAAAGAAGAAAAAACTGGGTTATCTCTTTGTAAATTTCTATAAAATATGAATATTCTATTTATAAAACATAACAGGACAGTTAGGTATTCTCCTAGGCGATCTAGGCAAGAATACGCTTACTTAGTGAACTAGTATGAACGTGATATAAGTACTTATTACAAAATCTAAGACGTAGGTTGCATCGCAGGTATTCTAAAATAACTATTTGGCGCCTATTTTTCAGTTCAGTGATATGTTAACGCGACATAAATGCCATTAGAAAAACTTTTATTTCATATTTTATAAAACATCGAAGTAATTATTCACCACTTACTGTACTGTACCTCTACGTACGGTGTGGAAAGTGGAATTTCTTCTTGTATAAAATTTAAATATTTATAAGTGCATTAGCATGCATATTTAAAACTCAAGCAAAATGCTGTTATTTCTGATTAGGAACTTATTCTCAGATAGGTATCCCTGTATAGTGGTTATCTTGAATCGAAAGCACTCAATGCAAAAGGAATACATGTCTTTGAATGTCGCGTCTTGACCATGTTTTAGAAATCGTCAAAGAGTTGTGAGGTTTCTGGGACGTCCAGGGGATTACTGCGGAGACTTATCTCCACGGCGCTCCATTATATTCACAATATTTTTCTAGTGAATATTTTATTTTTACGGCTATTGGTCCGGTGATATCAAGGGGTGCTTTGATGTTTCTGTGAGACACGGTGCTTTGAATAACACGGATCTGTAAAAGTATTATGCTTCGAGAATAAGAATTTAGCAAATTGGAATAAAATAAGCAAGATTGTCGGGATTATTATAGTAGGTACAGGTACCCGTAGATAGGTATATATTAGCGTTGCTTATAGCTGTAGTCTTTATAGGAGCTTTGATGTAGTTCCAAATTAGACGTGTGCGCCGCGCCGGCGTGGCGTAGCCGCGCCGTGAGACCCACGCCGCCGCCGCCGCCGCGGATTTCAAAATCCACGCCGTTGGCCAAAATTTCAGAATTCGACAAAAATTTGCCAATGACAATTACCGATGAAGGAAAGTCAGTTGAAAATTTAACAACGTATATTGACGAATTAAACCATGAAAACATCTACACATTGAAATAGTTTGGGTTTGGTCAATTTCTTCTCTTTCGGGAGATTAATAAATGAGTATGATTTAACCGCTCACCTGACAAATATTAAATCGATGGCCTTATTAATAAGATTGGTAACGAAAATAATAAATCTGCCATCAAAATTGTACCACCAACTAAATTATCCTGAGAAAAGAAGTGTTTTCGGTGGCAGGATTGATCCTTAATACTGAACAGTATGTTTGGACCTACTGCGAGTCAAAAAAGGATGTTCATCAAAGGATGTTCACTAGTCGTTCCGTCAGAGCTGAGGATCATGTCTTTCTGTTGAAGACCAGGTTCCTCCATAGGTTTCTATCCCTCGCTAAGCGCATGGCTTCTTGCAGTTTGAATTGCATGGGTGCAGTGATTTAGGCACACCATCTTGCAGGGGGAGGGCCTCTTAGTCTTGTGCCTTCAACTTTTTCCGTTATGATGATCCTCTCCAGGTTATCCGAGAAGCGTCGAGAGAGGTGTCCGAAGTATGTGGTCCTGGCACGTCGTAGACAACCAGCGTTTTATGCGTAGCTCCTCTAGTATGGACTGATTACGTACTAATCGCATCGCAGTCCAAGGTAACCGTAAAAGCCCTCGCCAACACCACATCTCAAACGCGTCAATACGGCTTTTCAGATCTGCCTTGATAGTCCAAGTTTCAGAACCGTATAGGAAAATTGGAAACACCAGGGAACGCATAAATCTAACCTTAGTCTGCCTCTGTATGCCGCGATCTCTCCAGACCCTATCTAACCGAGTCATAGCACCCTTCGATATTTGAATCCTTCTAATGATTTCACGTTCATAGGACTAATGGCTTGTTCCATTCACGACATCTCTCGATGATCTGGCGCACGATGAAAATCTGCTCCCGTGTCCCTCGCCCAGACACAAAGCCAGCCTGCTCTGCAAGTATTTGCCGCTCCAGGAACTTTGTCAATCGCGAATTCATGATGTCAAAGAAATACTTTACTGGCTTGCGATATAATAGACAAAGTTCTATAGTTGTCACATTTTAGCGTCGAGCCTTTTTTATGGAGAGGTATAACCATGGATTCAGTCCAGTCTCTCGGCCACTGGCCAGTTCTCCACACTTTGCAGCAAATCTAGCGTAAGAACTGTGTACCTTGGCCACCTAGATTCTTTAGGAGACTAGCGCATATACCATCAGTACCGACGGCATTAACTTTCAGACGTCTGATAGCGTGTTCCACTTCGGAAATAAATATGTCCGGCTCTAGTGGATGCACAGCGTCATTTCGCACTAACAGATATTCCAGAACTTCTCGATAGAGTTGTTCCGAATCCATCTAGCCAACACTTTTCCCAGGTCTGATAAAGATCAGTATCCGCTATCTGCCAGCTTCTAGGTTTGTAATCGCGGGTGAGAAGTTTGACTTTCTGGAACAAGTCTTTAGAATGGGCAGTTGCAGCATGGTTTTCGATTTCGTCACATAAAGCATGGATTGAATTATTCTTATCGCGTCTGCATGCCCTTTTCACGCAAGTCTGTGTTAAGGCCTTGTTCC
Source organism: Pammene aurita (assembly GCA_947086415.1). Classification (NCBI taxonomy): domain Eukaryota; kingdom Metazoa; phylum Arthropoda; class Insecta; order Lepidoptera; family Tortricidae; genus Pammene; species Pammene aurita. Next base: position 40,724,966 of record OX352291.1, read on the forward strand.
TTGTCCTCTGTCGCTCAATAAGTTCCCAGGTAGCATCAGAAATCCAGGGTTTCCGCCTTGCTTGTTTCGGACGCAACCGCCTTGAAGCCATTCCATGTTATCTCTGTATCTTCAAAAGGATCCCTTATAACGTCCTTTATCTTGAGAGGCAACCTTCTGGCGAGCTCCCGCATGACATTTCTTGGTAGCTGGCCTTGGTACACGCTTTAGATGGAGTTGGCTTTAAAAGGATCTTAATTTATCACAATTATGAAAAACATCAACATAAAAGCGATTTCCGAAAAGGCAGGACTGAAGTGTACTAGAAAAAAAAACACCCTTAAATAAGCCAACGGCCCTATATATCGTTTTATGTTCCTTAAAAGTTTTTGATATTTAACAATTTTTAATGCGAAACGTGAGCCTTGCAAGTATAGGCAAAAGTGACCTTGACGCCGGCGTGGCGCAGCCACGCCGCCAAAAATTCCCGGCGCGCCGCCGCCGCGGATTTTTATGGCGGCGCACACGTCTATTCCAAATTTATTTACCCTTTGTTAATCGATTGATATTTTCGTTACTAAGCTAAATAAATGTTGACCAAGGTTTCTTTAGATTAGATATGTGTGATATACCTACTACATATAACAAAATAGTAGTTTATGTAACTGTTACGTAATAAGGGTCCTTAAAACATGAGTGTGGTTTTATGAAATGAGCCGCAGGCGAATTTCATAATAAGATCACACGAGTGTTTTAAGGCCTAATTACGTACAGTTGCATACACTGCTTTATCTACACTCATATTATATATATTAAATTAATTGTTCGGAAACCATAGAATGACCGCCATTGTACCGTCATGGCCTACTCGATTGTGCCGGCGCTCGCACGGGACCAATCGAGTTGGCCATGGCGGTAACATTATGTTATCAAATTCGATGTTCCAAATTTGAAACTCATTGCTTAACAATATTTGAGCATGCATAGTTAAAATTACGTTACTGCCGCAGATAAGAAACTTATCATAGTTAAATCGTTTGTTGTAATGCTTGTCATTGTCTACGGTTTTTGAACGCATTTTAGAGTACTTACAGTATGAGTGTAGATAAAAACTTTTATTTTAATCTTATACCACGGCGTACATATAATTCAAGCAACAAGCCTTCAAACCAGTCCCTAGTTTACAGCAATAACTACCTAAATCTTATCAACCGCCTTATTTTAAACAGTAACCCTGCAATAGAAAATTATATGATTTTAGTATAGAAATGGGGTTTCGGTCGATATTTCACCTACTAAATATAATATTATGATCATGTATGACTCGATCTGATCGATCTCGCCAGCATCCTATGGAGCATGGTCGAATATGACGCTGATCGGCGTCATTAGCTGCCAAGGAGAAGTTTCAGGGGAAATAGTTTAGTACTTAACACAAAAACTAACGACACCAGCTAGCAGGCATCAGTTCTATGGACACCAGCAGCTAGCTCTCAGGGCAAAACAACATAATCAGTGAATAGATATTATTATCATTTATCAGTCATGATGTTACACGTATATAAAATCCGTCAGGTTTAACGTAGTTAGTCGTACCCACGTCGTACCTAATGATAATGATGTGATAGATGGAGAGCTAGCCACGTCAGATATGACACAATAATGAGAGCGACGAAATCCCTCTCGTTAGTTTGCTATACTATGCTTATTTCTAGATCCGGACATCTGGCAGCTGTAAAGTGGTGGAGGTCAAAGAATGCAAACCACTTTAAGAATACAAATCTTAGAGTTCTGGTTTTGATGCAGTATTATGAGAAATTTTATAAATAATTAGATTATATCATTGCCAAAACTTTCTGATGGGGGAAAGTAGTCCCAAACGACGTATAATGTAATTCATGGTTTGTCGCCTACTATGTATTTCTGTTTCCGAAATAATACGCAATGTTTTTTGTTCTTAGGTTGAAATACAGGCCCCGTCCTCTATAAATAAGATAACTTCGGCAGATTTTACCTATTTTGGTATTACTTTTTGCAACTGAAAAATTTTGCTAGTCTGTAACTCTGGCCTGACCTCCACCCATTAAAAGCTGCCAGATGCCCGGATCTACCAATAAGAATAGTATAGCAATCCTACTAGACGAGTTTCGTTGCTCTCATTATTGTGTCATATATGACGTGGCTAGCTCTTAGTCCATGATTACGTAATTTGCACTGTCTAATAATAATAAGTCCCGTGTCTTGTCTAATAAAATAGGAATAGCTAAATATTAAGTAGGGTGATTGTGCTAGTTTCCCGTCCAGGGTCAGTTTCCGTCCACCTGACGGTTCTGCTACAAATATATGGGGAAAACTTGAACGTAAATGAATTTTCCTGCGGAAGTTTGGTCTTGTTGCGATCCATAATATCTAAGAAACAATTCTACCATTATAAAAAAGTAATTTGACAAATAGTGCCTTTAAAAATAAAACATTAATAATCGCCTCGAATTCGGCCCTATCAAATGTCATCGCAATGAAGAAAAAAACTTGTGGCGGGAAAAGTTTATGATGAGTTTTATTAATGATTTAGGCAGTGCACTAAATATGTTTGGCACGAATTATCTATTTTAAAGTTAATTGTACAATATTTTAAGTTTAGATTAAAGTTTTAGAATATAATTAATATATAAACTTTGTGGACCAAAACTAGCAGAGCAATTTGGTATAAATTTCAGTTTTGCGACCACCTGATCCCGGAAACCCAGACAGCTAGGTAAATATTTCTAATGGTTATTTTACTTCAAAATACTTAATTAATACGTAATATTATAGTATATAGTAGTATGGTCATATTATATTTAATTACCTACACACTTTAGTTTCTGTCCATTCCTCATATAATGCTACGTAAATAAGTATAATAAATAAAACATTTAAATGACTTGAGCAAAGACTAAAACTAGCTGTTCTGTTGCATTGTTATCGTTAATATACGAGTTATTTGTGAGTAGACAGAACTATAATTAACATTAGAATGACCAAATGGTAGTAGAATAACAATTATAAGCTCCATACTATGGCGTGCTCTGCTTATTTCACTTCAAAAGAAAGCTTTGTAATCGTGCCATTGCCATCGTCCGTACACACACACACACACACACACACACACACACACACACACACACACACACACACACACACACACACACACACACACACACACACATCTTTCACAATGAATATTATCCGTTATTTTCATTAAGCACTATCACATCACCTTTATCTATTTACCGGCAATTAAAACCACACGAAAATAAACAAACAAAAACATGCGCTGTTAAATATTTGAACAAATACATCCGCGATGCGGGCGTGACTCACGCCCGATGCAGCCAGCATGCGCGCGCGGAGGGTCGCTCATTCCTTCCGAAGCCAAGATTATTTTTTTCGAAGAGAAGATAATTTTTTCTATATCCATATTCACAATCACAGTATATTGCTACGCTCGCACGACGCACCGCGCTGCCTAACGTCCGACTGATGTGACCCAGCGCGGCGCAGCGTGCCGCCGCGTCCCGCCGCGCAGCGCTGCGCCCGCGCCGCGTGGACGCAAGGGGCCGCGGGGCGCGGGGCGCGGCGCCGCCGGGACGCAGTCTGTTTGACGTCGCTAACTTGTTAACATGTGCCGCGGTCGCGCGGCGCGACCGCGGCGCTGCGCCACTCTGGCAGTTTGGCCAAGGCTTTATAGTACAAGCAGTCACAGTGGTTAACATTAAAGGCATACAATATCATTGTTTGGTGATAAAATGCCTTAGTTATAATATTCGATTGTTTGGTTGAGTTAAATATAATACCGTGATCGATTTAACAATACATACTTGTATGGAAAAAACAAATTTATAAAAACTAACTACGCCATTTCGTTTCCTTAATCGTGCCTAACTGTATGCTAATATTAACGGAAATAAAGAAACACGGTGTTAATCCTTACTATCATTAGTTTTTAGGATTCCGTAGCCAAAATGGCAAAAACGGAAACCTTATAGTTTCGTCATGTCCGTAGTTCGTCTGTATGCCATGGCCATTTTTTATTTGGAGACTATAAGTAATATTGATGAAATTCTAACAGAAGGTGTATTTTGTATACCCCTACTTAGTATTGTAGTAAAATTGCTTAAAAGATTTTTTTTAGGGGGGAGCCACAAGGGGTTTTCCATACATGTAACAATTTTTTTTACCAAAACTCATCATGTTGCACATCAATCGATAGGACTTTAAAAATAAAATTGAGGTTTGTTTTATCATTTTTTGATTAAGTGAATATTTTCAGAAATAATCGCCCTACTCAGTGGACGAAAACTAGCAGAGCCCAGGACGGAAAACTGACATTTATGGACGAAAACAAACGAATACCCCACTTTTTCAAATAATATTTTTTATACAAAATCTCGCAAGTATTGATAATTATCGCGTAATATTAACATAAACTAGACTATATAAGCTATAAAATGAAATATAATACATTTAAGTAAGGGTAGGTACTTTAAGATATTCTTTTTGCATCACAAAGCTGGCAAAATCGATAAGTGGACGAAAACTAGCACAATTACCCTAATTATACGCATTCAATTGTATTAATTAATAATTTGAAGCGCTCAATAAAATAATTAGTTATCACTAATCAGATTAGAATATCGATTTTACCAAAGTAAGATCTAATAAGTGAGTATTAATATAATAGGCATGATGATTTTTTTCATGTATGGTATCAATCGATTCGTTTTGTTGTGATGATCAGATATCTTTGAACCAATTCAATGGGTAGATTTTTTTAATTTATTTGGATATACTTCACTAAGTCAAGACCAAGTAAGTAAGATCCGACACACCAAGACACCAAGTAATATCACTATCTTTTTGCATCTTATCAACTAAATATTATTGCATAATTCAACATGTGTCATCATCCCTATTGAATAACAATATACTTACTAGTGAAAACTTTGTCGAATTAAACGGCAATTAACGACTGGATTTCCCCTAGAAATAGCCCAATCAGGCAATCATTTACAAAACAGCATAAAGAAAAGAATAATGGTGATTCCTATCGCAAGATTTCAATGGAAACCCGGCGAAGCGTCTCGCAATATCAATATCTGCACAGATTAAAAAACAAATATAAAATGCAAGCAAGTCAGGTGTGGTCTTCTCAATCTCGCTGGGGCTACAAGGCTAACTTATCTGTGGTCGTATTCAAGTTCATAAATCATAATTCACAGGCAAAAGGTTCATTTTCCTTGACCATTAACGCAAATAAATTGTTGGGGCCATATGGTCGAATAAACTCGTAATTAGGGGTGGTAATGAAAATTAAGGGATAGGAGCAACCCTAATTCGTTCGCTATTGTTAACATTAGCCATTGTTCATTAATCACAGTTTTTTATCCCGAACAAAACAAACATTCAGGGGATGATATAATCAAGTGGTTTATGAATAGGGGGTGGATTTGAGTTGTTTCGTACTGTTATCATATTGAAGTAGTTTAGATTGTTTTGGGGCACAACGATGGTTGCAAACAAGTGCTCTGGGCAAGGTGCACACAAAAATTCAGACATTGGGCGTATTATTAGACAGGTAATTCATCGCCGCCTGGGACACCTTCCTACCAAACACCGAAAAGTACCGAAAGTACTTAGTAGTGGAGGTGTGTAACTGGATCAAATTACTTTTTTAAAACCGATATTCTGGCCTTTGTCGCTTTAGTGGCACGTGTTTAAGACTGCGTCGACCGTCCAGTGGCGCCCTCATTGGGGGGATTGTACGTATTTCCTAATAAACTAATCAATTTCTGTAATCCATCATGTTAAGTTGTAGTCCTAATAATTCTGCAACTTATGATCTATGTGATACAGTTTTATATTACTTACTTTTGGCTTCATCACCCAAACGGAAAAAAGTGGCCACCATTTGCCGTTTAGGTAATGAAGCAAAAAATACGCAAAATGAAACTATGTGACAAAGATCAAAAGTTGCGTAATCAGTAGGACTACAACTTAACACAATTTTGATTCGTTTATTAGGAAACACAATCCCCCCAATGAGGGCGCCACTGAACGGTCGACACAGTCTTAAGGAACGGAGGATGCTAAGGAAAAAACTGTAATTTAGCTATGAAGTAGTATTCGAGGATGCAATCAGGAATATCGGGATTAATGCTACGCTGATATGAGAAAATGTTTAAAAATCGGGGTCCAATGCACGTGTTTAGTGTCATGCTTAAAATCGTGGTCGCGAATATCGCGTTTGACACCCCACTTACAAGTTTATTGGGCGAATGACAATCAAATGTGACAACATTGGGATTATGCTCGCGTTGTACACCAATCTTATTATTATAAAGGGGTTGCCCCAGCTGACGTGTCCCTCATCCTTTAACTGCGACACAGTTGTAAGTACAGTGCGACAATAAATTAAATTAAATTGAACTTGAAATTGAGATGAAAAGTGGATACATTTCTTTAATCGACTGTACCTACATATATAGTTTAGAATACGTCTTATGAAATAAATTTACAATGACTTAAAATCAACAAAATAGCCTTTATTTCCAACATTCTTAGAATTAATACAGATTTTACCTGAAATGTAACGGCCTCCTAGCCCAGTCAGTAGTGACCCTGCCTATGAAGCAGGAGGTCCCGGGTTCGAATCCTGGTCAGGGCATATATTTATGTGTTTATCACGGATATTTGTTCCTGAGTTATGGATGTTTTCTATGTATTTAAGTATTTATCTATCTATTATATCGCGTACTACTGCGGCTATAAGTGCGGACCGCAAGATTATATGTGAAGGAAGGTGCCCCCCCGAATGAAATCCTGGATCCGCACCTGCTTGAAGTTATGGTCGTAAAATCCAAATGGTCGGGGGCAGATACGGCACTAGGCGTTCCAAGTCCAAGGGTTAAAGGCTCCGTCAGACTCGCGCGTTTTGATTTAGGGGGGCTCAATTCGACATGCCAAACTGTGAGACGTGGATGTCACAGTTGTATCATTAGTGGATAGAGTGATATCCAACCTGTCCACCCGTGTCCACACCTAACTGTCAAGCTGTCAGTAGGTCTCGCTAGAGCGTTTTGTCTATGGCTATGGCCACCATTTTAGATATCACTCTTGAGTGATTCCACCCCGATTTCAACTGTCACAAAAGTGTGATATCATATCATAGTTGTCTCGCAAGCGACTGTCAGTTATACCATGTCGAATCGAGGCCACGGCTCGGAAACCGGTATTTGCTCCATAATAAAATATGGTTCAGTTTTTTCCTTCTTTTGTTTACTATTTCACATTTAAGCAAAAAATCTTATAATATTGAGCTATTATAGGATTTTTTGCTTAACTCATTAGCTAAATACAATATTGAGTTCTACATAAAACCTATAAACTAATTTTTTAGACGTGATATCACGTGCTGGCGCTGAGGGCACGACTTTCCGTGCGCGTGATTTGACGTCTTTGGCGGTGAAAGGGTTAATCAATCAGACTATAGTAATCCAGTGAACTCTTCTGATTCTAAACAAGTTAGAAAAGGGCACCTCACATTACATGACTCGGACAGTTGGTCCCTTCGGTTGGTCCTATGGAAATCAGCGACAGGATGAGATTGAAGCACCGCTGCGGGACATATGGCGCGGTGTGTGTTACCGTGAACACTCGATCATCACTTCCCGGTTCGGGGACCATTGATTGGACACACTTTGTGTGATTTTAAGTATCATTTCCTGCATTAATATATGTCATGCATTGGTCACAAAATAGCGATTGTGACTGTCCGAGTTACGGTGAGGTACCTAAACTCAGTCAGGTCGATTCGTAGTATGTTCATTTTCTTTTCCAGTAACTTTAATTTATCTAATCACGTTATCTTTAGCACTAAGTATAGTTTGTCCGGCGGCTTAAAGACAAATGCTCCATACTGAAAGTATGGAGCATTTATCCTTAAGGGGCTGATAACAGCTAAATTCCCTCCCTATCTTTTTCAGCGCGAGTGAAAGAGAAACACTGTGTTACGATTAGTATGGGAGCTCATTGCAAATTTTGCAAAATGATGAATTAAAAAAAAAAACTACGCATTAATTGAGAAATATAAAACAACGAAGTTTTTAGTATTAGTGCGGTGGAATTTTGTCCTTAGTTACAGACGTATAAGTCAAGAAACTAAAGACATACGACTGTTTAAAGCAAATTTTAAGATGTACTTAACTTTGGAATTATTTTCTATCGAGCCGATTTCGTCCAATCGTGTATCGCAATCAACGAAGTTCTTCCAAATATAACGAATAATAACATGTATTTTTTTTACTTTCTCAAAACAAGGAGTTATAGCAGTCAATTTGAAGGTCATCGGGTGTTGTCAGCCTCTTAAGCCGCCGGACAAACTGTACCTAGTTTAAGTTCCAAACAAGTTTCTCAGCGACAACTTCGGGCGATGCGTTTTTGTCCTGGGACTCCTGCATGGGTCATGGGCCTCATGGCACTCGTGGCTCTTGAATTTTTTTTTAGCAAAAACAAAGATCCCGACGAATCGATAACCTCCTCCTTCGAAATCTTGAAGTCGGTTATATAATAAGGGCCCGGCGGTAGTATTTATTAGCTTATGATATGACTGGGTATTGTCCAACTCGGGCGTAAGATTATAACCAAGTGCTGCTATAGGAGTAGCGACGATTGTTTTTAAAAGTCGAAGACAAATTTAGCCTACATTCTTTAACATCGCCCACATCCCCATCGTTGCTCCTCATCGTTAACTACCTACACATGGGTAGATGATATTTTATGGTATTGTTATACCTACTCAAATAGAAAGCCTTTGTACTGATGGGTCGTTAGAGATTGCGTGAGATCGCTCTCATATCGTGCGCGTGTCTATGGGAATAATGAAAGTAATGAAATGAAAGCACGGTAAAAAAACAATACCTACTTATGATGTAATAATTATCTATATGGATATGGGTCATTCATTTAATTATGGTCATTTTATTAAGGTCAAGGACATTTAATACTACTTAAATTGATATCGATAATTCATTCCGACACAAAAGCTTAACAACAAAACTTTTATTTTAAACTTTTATTTTTCCATCAGTCGGATGCAGACGTTAGCAGCCCTATGACATGCCCCTGCTAGAATCATATTTACGTACATTACGGCAAGAAATCTGATAGCACAGATTAAAATTATCGTGATTAACCCCAAGGGGTTTCCTTCCGCAATATGCCGGAGCTCGTACAAAGGCGTTCTCATGGCGGAGACAGGAACTATAATGAATCCTTACTTATTCGCTAAAATAAACTTGACTTAATTTCATCGATTTACGACTTTATGCTAGACAGTAATATGGTTGAAATTGCAAAGTTATACCTACTTGTTGTGTCGGATTGTCGCTTGCCATTAACTTCTTAATTTCGAGATAGTGTTGGGCGATAAGTATGGGAATGTGGTTAAAACGATGTTGTGGTTTATTCGCACGGTTTCGCAATACTTATAGTTCGTATTTTTTTGAGATTAGAAAACGGTTGAAAGAACTATTTACAGTGTTCTTAATCATCAGGCACGATACATGTTACATTACAACTGTCAAAGTGCCTACGTCGCCATTAAAAATATTTAAGTATATTTGATATTTTTAGTAAAGTTATTATATTGATACTATAGTTATTTGCACGAAATATTTTATTTTTATCAATGTTAGGACCGGTTGCACCAAACAGTCTGTTAACGTCAACGTCGATCATCGTTAAAAAAATCTTGTATGACAGCTCCGTCGCCATATTTAACGTTGATCACTTCGTTAGTTATGCGTGGTGCAACCCACCCTTAATGTTCTTGTAAATGTTGCTCAATAAAAAACCTAGAGAAGAGGGGGTTCGAAACGGACGGTTCGATTTTTAAATATTTTCTCGCGTCATCTGTCATTTGTATCTCTGAGCCAAAGTTGGATAGTTTTTAATGTTTAAAGCTTATTGTGATTCTTATTTAAGTTACGGTATTTGCTTGCTCTATTATTTTGCGTTTGGTTGGAGGGTTCATGGAGCAATCAGAGGCAGGCCCGAGTGATTACATACATACAACAACAAAAGTCACCTCGTAGTCCACCAAATATTTTACCATCACCCCTTAGGTGTCACAAATAAGACAATTGCTTTATTGTTTAGTATTATGTAATAAAGCTATTAAATAACGCTTAGAAGAACTTTTATTTATGAAAAAATATTAATAAGTGCATATTATGATTGTCAATTAAATAATTTTCGTTTATACTGATAAAAAACTAGACTAAGTTTCCGTTTTAGAACGTACGTGCGTTACTATCAGTTTTTATTTTCACGTGTCTCTAACGTGTCTCTAATGTGAACTTTAATCATGTTAACTCAGTTGTTGGTGTGCTTGCAACATTCAAACAGAACAGGCTAGAACATGTTGGCAATTACTTACTGTTTCTGTGTTTACCTACCTACTCAATTTCTAATCTCAAAAAAAACGAACTGTAATTACAATTCTGGCGCCTTAACTAACTTAGTACCTACAGGATCTAACAAAAATACTGGTGATCCGTTTATGGGCCTAAACATAATTGGTATCGTATTGCGACTTGCGAGTAGGTATTGCGACTATGGTTACCAGGCCCAAAAATTAAAAAGCCTTACTCCGCGTTTAATTTAGCCGGACATTTGATCCCAAAAGCCGGACGGCGCGTCATTTGCGGTGTTGCATTACGTAGGCTGGTCTTTCGAATCGTGCCACTGGCGTGACTGGCGCGTAGCGTAAGTCAGACAAAAGCCTAACAAAAGTCGGACAGGCCGGACGAGGAATTATTTGGCCGGACACACCCGTAAAAAGCCAAACATTTAGCCGGACACCTGGCAACCCTAATTGCGACTATGAAAAAGTAGGAGAAAAATTTTTTGGCAGCAAAAAATTTTTTTTTTGTTTGTGATACCTTTTTTTTAATACTACGACGGTGCCAAAAAAGCATAGTAGTAGCCTATGGAAGCCTGCAACCCCAGAGGATTCGCATGCGCGTTGCCTACCCTTTAAGAACCTATTATACACTCCTTTTGGTCCTAGCCGGCCAACCCTCCAACTATTATATAATCTGTGCCTCCATACAGAACCAATTTTTTTTCGCGCGGTAGATTTTTGTTTCTTGGTTTCTCATAATTAGAATACGATACCAATTACGCCTTTAAAATGATCACCAGCATTTTTGTTACACCTTGTATATGATATAGGTATGCATTAACGAAAATTATCCTATTAATGGAGTCTGTAGCCTCTTCGTCTGCATAGAGACCTTAACTAGAAAACTTTTTCCGTCGTGGTGTATAAGTAATTGTATTCTGAGAGTTATTTCTTTATTCAGAATATGCATAAATAAATAGGTACGGTAACGCTAAGACAACAACCAGAAAATACGAGTATACTCGTACATATCCGTACATGGCGGCAAGATGTTGACAGTCGAGGTGAAAACTTGAAGAAATTTGAACTTAAAATAGAATTACATAAGGTTCAAATTTCTTCAATTTTATATCTCGAGTTATCAACTTCTTCCCGCCGTGTACGGATATAATTATGGCGATATTTACCTACAAACCCTACAGTACTCCGACCCGACCTTCGTGAGGCGTGTTATCCTACTTCTTTCAATATGTTTAAGATAACCTGAGAGTCTGAGATAGATGTCATCCGAAAGTGATCAAGGCGTCCGGTGTCAAGGGCCACTTTTGCTTTCGTACTATACTTCGTTTTTTTTTTGAGATTAGAAATTGAGTAAACATAGAAACAGTAGTTGCCAGCCTGTTCAACAGAGGATTAGTTAATATGATTAAGAGTTCACATTTGTGAATAAATAATGACAATTTGCAGATTAAATAATCCAACACAACAATAAAAACACAATTTCGTTTTCGTATACGTCGTTTTAGATTTTGTATGCCAACGTTAGTGACACGTGAAAAATGAAAAACTGACCTGACAGTGACGCACGTACCTTCTAAAACGAAAACATAAGATCCAGTTTTTGTTTTCAGTATTCACGAAAATTATTTTATTGACAATCATAATATGCACTTATTAATCAATTTTCGTAAATAAAAATGCGTCTAAACGCTATTTAATAGTTTTATTATATAATACTAAATAATAAATCAATTATCTTAGGTGATGGTAAAAGATTTGGTGGACTACGAAGTGGCTTTTCTTGTTGTATGCCACTCGGGCCTGCCTCTGATTGCTCCGTAACCCTCCAACCAAAGGCACAATAATAGAGCAAGCAAATAACTTTACTTAGATAAGAATCACAATAAGATTTAAACATTAAAAACTATCCAGGTATGGCTGAGAGATACTAATGACAGATGACGCAAGAAAATATTCAAAAATCGAACCATCCGTTGCGAACCTCTTCTTCTCTAGGTATTTTATTGTGCAACATTCACAAGAACATTAACAATGATAAAAAATAAAATATTTAGTGCATATAACAACTACCAAAATATTGTTAAATACTCAATATAACATTTACAAATACGTAGGCATGGCTTTACTATAAATAGAAATATATTTAAGTATGTTTAATGACGGCGTAAGCACTTTGACAGTTATGACATTTATCGTGCCTAATAAAGAACCCTGTACATCGTTCTGTCAACATTCTTCTAATCTCAAAAAAAACTTAGTATAGTATGGTTTGCACTCAGATTGTTTACAATTTTCCGATCTTAGCCGCGAAAAAGAATAGAAAACAACCAGGCTTGTTTGACATTTGACATGACACTTTACACTTTCCGTTCCTTTTACTCATTGTGCTAAATACGAAAAAGCAATACATTCATTTCATTCATTCGTTCAGAAATACATGTGGAACAAATTAAGTAGTGATCTTAATACGCTTTAATTGGTCACCTATTCCTCCCAGTGCAGCCAACATACCAGAAAAAAAATACTATTTTCGACGTGAGCTAACGATCGAGTGTCGTGTTGCATGTTACACTCACATGTTAACAAAAAACGAATCGCCTGTAGTGTGCTCGTTTAACTTGAACTAGTAGTTTAGTAAATGTTTCGTTAGATGCCATATGACACACTAGGCCTTCAGTATACAAAAGTGAAAAAAAATTGTGCGCATCGAGTAAAAGTTGTGAATTTTTGACCATGGATAGAGTGCCCCACGACGAATATATTTAGGGTTCCGTACCAAGGGTAAAACGGGATCCTATTACTAAGACTGCTGTCGGTCCGTCTGTCACCAGGCTGTATCTCATGAACCGAACGTTGAAATTTTCACAGATGATGTATTTCTGTTGCCGCTATAACAACAAGTACTCAAAAACAGAATAAAATAAATATTCAAGGGGGCTCCAATACAACAAACGTGATTTTTTTGCTCGTTTTTGCTCGATATTGATAACGGATACGAACCTCCGAAACTAAAAATATTCATCGCGCACTCTATCCATGGTCAAAAATGCACAGCCTTTTCTCGATGTGCACAATTTTTTTCAATTTTAAGCTCCGCTATACGACATTTATGTTTACATTTAAAATGCATATTATAGTCTTTTGTTTTTTTAAATATATGGTAGCAGCGTGGTAGTACTCAAACTCAAACATGTATTCAGTAAGTAGGCCACAAGTAGGGAATGCTAACCGGTTACCCGGTAATTTGACCAATATTACAGTCGGTAAAATACCGGTAATTTCCAGCCATAACCGGGAATTTACCGAACGATGTATAAGCAAATAAAATTTTAACAAACTGTTGAATTGACATATCTATGTCTTCATACTTACAAAATAACTATTACTACGATTACTTTTATTTATTTATATATTTATTTAAACTTTATTGCACAAATAAATACAGTGTACAAATGGCGGACTTAATGCCAGATGACATTCTCTACCATTCAACCATAAGACTAAACAGAGACACTTAAAATACTTACTTTTTTGCATCTTATGATCTCATAAGATAAGATGCAGAAATCGGAGTAGGAAGCAATGTTTTGTGACAAATTGAGTCATTATTTTTTTAAATAGTGAAGATCTTGTTTCAGTCAGTGGTCGCTACTCGCAATTTAAAATACCTCGATAACCCGAACGATTTTCATACCGAATCTGAATTAGACCTGATATTTCTCAAGCCGTCCCCAGACGACATAGTTTCGAGTATCATGGCATTGTTGAAACGAAATGAGGGTGCTAATAGTCAAGATGTAACGGCCGAGACATTAGATGCACCACTAACAGCTCATGACGAGCCTACGCAAAGTTCCGGACTAATCGATGTGGAAGCATCAGATACAATTCCCATTCAATCGACGTCGCCACAAATTAAGAAGACAATGAGAGACGAAATGAAAAAGAAGATTATGAGCACTGCGGATCAACAAAGTAGCCCAGCATCTCTTCAGGAAGCTCTTTGCCCAAACGCCATTCGCTTTGAAATGGCACTTTACGACGGCGGCGGTGCCAGAGGTTGGTTCCTTGAAATGGCACACAAAATGCTTGTTTCTATTAAACCGACAAGTGTGGAATGCGAAAGAACATTTTCTACCGCTGGTTACTTGTGTTCAAGATATCGTTCACGAATGAAGGATGAAACAATAAATTCTTTAGTTGTTTTAAAACATTACTTGTTGTCTAAGCAACGTTCTAATTAATCGCCTAGATATTTACCAAACGCAATTATTTTTTGTATAATTGACAGAATGATGTGATTACGTGTTGTGTTCCTGATTACTTTTATAGTTTGATATTTGAAACAGCTCCTATCTTGAAGTGCAATTTTTAAGTAATTAGTGTTAAAATTATATGAAACCACTGTTGCTGTTATTTTTTATTTATTTACTAGATTTTAATGAAAGTTGATTACGGTTTTAGTTACTTTAATAGCAATAATATATTGTTAATGCATGCCATTTAAACGTGTATGAGATTTAAATGACGACTGTGACTTTTAGTTATAATTTTTGTTACCCCTTTGATCACTGTGATTTTTAAAGAATTAAAAAAGTTGAATGTTGCTTATTTAATCTATAAGTTCATTTCGCCTTGAAATGATACATGTTTGATTTTTTTATTTCATAATTTTCATAAACGTATAACCGGTAATTTACCGGTTAACCGGTTAGCGGGACCTCGCGTCGGTAAATTACCGGTAATGAAAAACGCCCGGTTATTGCATTCCCTAGCCACAAGGGCACACTTTTACACGTCAGATAGTTTATCAAAGCAAAAAAAATAACAAACTACACCGGTTTTAACCTCTGACCCGAGAAGAATTATGACAGGCAAAAAACTCGGCGGGACTTATTTTTTCTAAACAACAGTACATCAAATCTTAAACGAAACTCAATTTTTTATATACGAAATATCATTTGATATTTATTTACCAGTCGCTTTTCGATGAAGGAAAACATCGTGAGGAAACCGGATCTAATCCCAACAAGGCCTAGTTTCCCCTCTGGGTTAAAAGGTCAGATGGCTGTCGCTTTCGTAAAAACTAGTGCGTAGACTAGTGAAATTGTTCTGGGATGAGGTTGCCGAGCGGACCCCAAGCTCAATAGAGCAAAAAGCTGGGACAAACGCTAGGAGGAAGGAGTAGGTACATCAAATCTTTAAAATAAGTACGTGTTGTTCTATAAGAAAAATTGTTAGTAAAAAAACATGCATTTGTTGTAGTGGCCCGTCGACGGCGGAAGGAAAGCCGGCCGCGGCGGCAGCGGACCACCTTCTCCGCTCACCAGACCCTCAGGCTCGAGCTGGAGTACGCGAGGGGTGAATATGTTGCCAGGGCACGAAGGTAACTACTGTTACATAATAGAGAACTTTTTTTAGAGAAGAAATATAGTCTGGCCAGCCAACGAACGCAGTAGCAATGTACATCAAACAAAAATATAGCAACACTCTAGAAAGAATCGAACAGCAGCATTGCTCCATAGAAAAGCAGCAATGTATATCGAACCAACATTTTTTTTTCAAGTTGGCTGCATTGGCACGGTGCTTTCGTACGTCAGTGTAGTTAGTGGTAATTTCTTAAATTGTAACTGCATTATTAGATAAAATCTTTGTAATCCCTGATATATGTACATATAATTATGACTTTTCAATAAATAAGAAGGTGCGAAGAAATTAAAATAACCAAAAAATTAAAATTACTGAAGATTAGAGGTGGAGATCATGCGGTCAAAATACTGCTGAAAGTGTTGAAATCCAGGAACGAAACAAACATTGAATGCTAAAATCATAAGTCCGGCGAGGAAATCGAGTATATCTACCAGAAAATACAACTTTTCAGTTTAGAATGGAATCGGGTTAGCTGCATAATCTGTACGAATAAAAGTGTAATGCATATTACTCAGTAATACTCCTATTAATTATGATTTCCTTTCGTCATTCGTTTATAAGACTATTATTTATTGTGTGAAGTGTATTTGTAGTTAATAAACGCACGTGAGATTTTGGTGTTAATTTATTTTATACATAGCTTAGGTATATGAAGGGAAACATTAAAATAATATGATAAAGTAGCGGGGTACTTGTTGCTTGTTAAATCTGATGTTTACCGCTTTATCGCTTTGTGACAATATTGAGCACCAGCCTATGCAACAAACGTTCTTGGACTTCAGTTGGCGCCAGTTTTCGCTTTGATTTGTTCGATTTATATACACTGAAACAAAGAACTTCAAATGATAATTTTGTACAAAACTGCATAACCTCAAAGCCATATTTATCATGCAAAATTTATTATCCCTGCAGAAGGTAGGTAGTAGGTAGGTACCTACATTTATATCTTAGCCTTGTTAGTACATTTATTGAACGGAGGTGGCAGATATCACATTAATAAATAATATAATTTTAAACAAAAAAGAACCGACTTCACTTAGCATCCACCTTTCCAACAGCAAATGCTCGAGGTGCTGTAAAAAATACTCAAATCACTATAGGTGTGACTATAATAGTTGAAGAGTTTCTTCGATTTCTCCAGGATCCCATCATCAGATCCTGACCTGGTTACAATGGGACCAACTGTGAAGTATACTCTTTCAAACAAAAAAAGAATTTTCCAAATCGGTCCAGCCGTCTTCGAATAATCGGTGAACATACATAAAATAAAATAAAATAAAATAAAAATAGCAAAAACAAAGATCCCGACGAATTGATAACCTCCTCCTGCGAAATCTTGAAGTCGGTTGAAAATACGCAACCTGAAACTTAAAAACGTAAGTAAACAAAACTAACTTTTTAAAATAAATATGTTACATGCCACAGATAAAACACAAATTATGCACAATTTTCGAATTATTCAAAGACAGGTGTTGCCAACTAGCGATTTTTCAAATTTGCCGCGCTTTTCTACTGACAGAAATGGTTTGCCAGACTATATATAGTGCAGTCATTGAAGCGAAAAATACGGTCTTACCTCCGATTTTTTTTACTGTGAACCGATTTGCATGAAATTTTGGAATTAGGCTCATCTTACCCTTAACTTCAAAAGTGAAAATGATCTGAACTCCGCCTATTATTTTTAAGGGGTGTAAACAACCCCTTAATGGAAAAATTGACATTGAGCCATTTTATCGCAAGAAAACATGTCTAATAGTAAGTGGTGAAATTGTAAAGTATTTTCTAACATAATTACCTCATATTAAAATCATTTTCAACCCCTTGAAAATCTTACAACCCTTGCAAACAACCCCTAAATTGAAAAAATCACAAAAAAATACTTTGGTATGACATAAAAAGATGTAAGTATAGAGTAAGTAATATTTTATATTCTCTATAATAATTATCAAATTTTTAACCCCCTTTTAACCCTTGAAAACTACCCCTTGATAAAAAAAAATTTTTTTTTTTATAAAATTAAAAGGATTTAAATATTATTCCACACTCTCGAAAATGATTATCATATTCTTAAGCTTTTCTACCCTTAAAACTACCCCTAAATTAAAACAGTAAATATATATGATTACATATTTAAAAATAATTTAAAAATATTATAGTCTATGGTTCGTTCTAGATTGATGAAATATGAAAGTCTTCTACGATTCCGAATCGATCCATGACACTGAATAAAGTGTTATCCTTCTTCGCTTAGCCCAAAACTGTAACCTGCCGGTAGCGCAGGCGGTGATGCGGATGCTGGGCCGCATGCGGTAGCGTCCCTAAAGGCCTAACACCTCCGGAGGTTGACATCGGAACAACGAGCGGCATACGCGGGTTTCGTATTCCCTCTTAGGAGGTGTTTAGTTATGGTCTTTATAGACCACGTCGCGTCAAACTGATGGAAGCTGCACGACGGTGGCTCGCTGTTCCTGCGAGCAGGCTGTCGGCGACGCTGGCGCTCGACGTGCCGGTTGTCCAGCACGAGAGTTCAACGGGTACGCCGTGGGCCTGCGACAGCTGTAGGCCTGCCGTAGTGTAACCAGGTACCGAACCGTTAGCTAGCGCGGGATTCCGCAGCCGAGAATATACTGACCAATTGTAAGCACAAACCCTGTTTGTTATTAATTAGGGAGTTAAGATATAAAAGAAGTGTAGTGGAGGGGTATTTACTGCAAATGCTGAATATAAGTGTGGCATGTTTAATAAATCTTGTCGCACAACCTGGGATTTTCATTTTACAAAACCAAGAATCATTTCAATATATACACATTACAATAGTTGTGGGTCTCTATTATACTGCGTACTTTCACATTGCTCCAAATATTCACACTCCGAAATTTTCAGTTACTAAGTAGAAAAAAATACGATAAGTTTTTACCAGGAGTGCGATTTTTGAATCTCACCAAGTGACTAATTCTCACCGATGTGAGTGATTTCCGATAGTAAATCACTCACATCGGTGAGATTTAGTCACTTGGTGAGATTCAAAAATCGCACTCCAGGTTTGTTTAGGACCATAACTCCTTCAATTTTCATGCTATCACAATTTATAAAAAACCATTGTAAAGGTAATTAAGAGAGCTACAACATTCTTCATTGCAATATATAGTAAAAAACCTTTTTCTAAAACGGTGAAGGGTTAAAGGGCTTAAGAGAGGCTGTGATTGCGCTGCCACGCGCTTTTTAAACAATCATATCTCCGTCAATTTTTGTTTGACAGAAAAAACAAAAAAAACAAATTGTTTGTCAGAAAAATACCTAAATTTTTAATCCATACACTTTTATACGTATCTGTCGTCATTTTTGAGATATTATGAAAAAAAAGTGGGTTTTTAAAAAAATTGTTTGTTTTTTTTAAATCGTGACTTTTTTGAAAAATATATGTCCTGAAGCAGCCAAACTGATATTATCTATCAAACTCTTCATAATAAAGTTAATTCTAGGCGGAATACGATTAATTTTAATTTTGGTGGAAATGGCACTTATGAAACCCATTGATTTAAAAGAAAAAACATTAGATGCTCCCCTTATTTGCAATACAGCTCACTTATTTTACGTGCAAAAGACTTTTAATAGTGCTCATTTTAAAGCTTATTTCAAGCACTACAAAACCCTATTGTATTAGAATGCATAAAATGCATCTGCTCGCCGCTAGATGGCATTGACCACATCGATTAAATTTCAGACAAAATAAAAAACGGCTTTGATCTTTAATATCTAGCTTAATATTGCACTTAGAATACTTTATAAAAAACCAAATTGTTCATTGTTTTACCTGCTACAATTTTGTTTTTTATAAAATTTTCGATAAAACGTATATTTTTGGAGATATTTGCAAGAAACCGATGAAAAACGTGAAAAAATTGCGAATTTTCAATTGCCAATAACTTGAAAAGTATTGGATTTTTTGAAAAACTTTATAGATGATTTTTTGCTTAAAATTAGGCCTTCTATCGATATCCGAGGTTATTTTGAAAAAAAAGAAATTCACCCCCGAGAAGGGGTGGCAACCACCCCCAGGGTGGTTGCGGAGTTCAAATCATTTTCACTTTTGAAGTTAAGGGTAAGATGAACCTAATTCCAAAATTGTATGCAATTCGGTTCACAGTAAAAAAATTCGGAGCAATAATGCTTCAATGACTGCACTAATATGGTTGCAATGAATCCAGCCAGTTACCTGGCTTGTACAGTCGACGTGTTTACACATGTGACCAGCTGACGGTATTTTAGCCGGCTAATGATTTTTCATGTTTAATAAGTTCTATCACAACAGTTTTGAGTGATAAAATATAATACAAAGTTTTTATTCAATCAATGTACCTAGACATGATTAGAAAGCTTATTTCATACAGCTTAAAATATACTATCATTAACTTAAAATCAAATCGCGTATTTTGTAGATCCTTGTAAATTTTAAGATTGTTGTCAGACCCAAACACGCCAATGAGTTATGAAAATTATACTTCACAAAAGTTGGTGATGATCATTGTTTTAGTTGTCCAGGAGTTAAAAATTGTTATTTTTATGAAAGTAGATGGTCAAGGCATATTTCTAAACCTATATTTAGTTAACTTACAAGTCTGTGCTTCAGCTATTCTCCTCCTGAACCTTAAGATTTTTTTTCAGTTTTGAGCAAAACACGATGACTTCGATGCCATACATCAAGGTAGTCTTACTGTGTATACCAGCCTTCTTGTCAGTCAGAACCATATTAATTATGTATTAAAATTAAGGTAAAAGATCAAGCTAATGCAGTATGCAAGACCGAAGCCTTTAAAAAAAATTAGTCAAAATAATTAGGGTCAAAATAAACTCGAAGAGGGTGCATGTTTTTGACGTGGTTTTTTTATTGCGCTTTTTCGAATGTTACAAGGAATTTGTAAATGCATTAATACCAGACGCCTGCAGTTTATTTCATTCTGGAGTGCGATTTTTGAATCTCACCAAGTGACTAATTCTCACCGATGTGAGTGATTTACTATCGGAAATCACTCACATCGGTGAGAATTAGTCACTTGGTGAGATTCAAAAATCGCACTCCTGATCTGTGAAAAATGTTTGCACCTAATTAATCAGGCGCTCGAAGGCGCGCATTTCTCAAGTGACAGCTTTCCATGCCAAAACGATATTATATTACCGATAGTTAGAGTTTGGCTAGCCAAATATTGTTGACAGATCCTTGTTGTATCACCAATTGTCTATGATTAAAAAAAAGCTAAAACTCTGTTGTCAAATTTATGTCATTCACTCAAATTGTTCACTGTTTATAAGGGGTTTATTTTAAATAATATTAAAAGCGAGTGAGGTCCGTAAACTATTATTTAAACTCGTAAATAATTACGACAATGTGCGAAGTTGACGTGAAGCGTGTTGTATGTTGTATAACGAAAAACTGCAATGTTTACAAGTCTTCATCACATCAATTTTGTAGGTTAGTGCTCTATTAATATGTTGATACTTTAAGTACTAATTCTAACATTTGCCTATAACTTTCATTAAGTAGGTACGTGAATTTATTAATACCTGAATCTCATAAACAGGACAAGGGTCAAAGAAACGGATAAACTAGAAGTCCTGGAAAATATCAATACAATCATAACATTGGAACGTAAGAAGTTACTGAAAACCAATATTTAGAAGAAATCTGTGGAGTGACTGGTCAGACTTAATTTGATATTAAAATATAAAATATATAAAAATATTTTGGCGAAACATGTCTATACAGTATGTAAACCAACCAAAACCATCCCTTAAACTTGTGAATAGGGAACTCGAGTCGAGTACATAGTTATTAAATTGTTTTTACCTGCTTCTGAGCATGTTTTGGGGAATTTAATTTCTGATTGAATTTCTCTTGTTACAGTCGGTTTATGATCTTTCTAAAACCTGTGAAGCTTGTTTACTTGCTTGACTTCTGTCTGTTTAGGTACCTTAAAACGTGTGCACAGAAAACAAAAATATTTTCTAGTAAGTATCAAAACTATAATTCCTACTACACCTGGTGTGACCAGCCCAAGATTTTTTGAATTTCCCGCCAAAAATTTGGGTAATATTTTAATAGCCAGACTCTATTTCTAAATAGAGATCGACTCCAATAGGCACGATTCTCGGTTAGTGGTATGAAAAAATATGTGACATTAGGTTTTGTCCCGATAATGAACTTAGCTTACGAAGCCACATCCTAATTGCTACGAATCTCGCGATCATGTTACACTGGTAATTAGGAAAGTTGGCTCGCCAACTAAGGGGTGCACCCATTAGTGGGAACTAGCCTTGTCCCGCGGCTTCGCCCGCGTACTATAAGTACTCAAAAAGGATACGATACCCATGTTGATTTTCTGACTTTGTGACCACATTCACCCCTTTTAGAGGTTGAATTTACAAGAAACCTGAAACACGTGTTTACTCATTTATCGTTAGGAATACTCGTGTGAAGTTTCAAATAAAATAGTCCAACAATCTTGATTCGCCATACAAACTTTGGACCCCCATTTTATCCCCTTAGGGGGTGAATTTTGAAAAATCCTTTCTTAGTGCATCCCTAGACCTTATAAGGAACCTACGTGCCAAATTTGGAATCTCTAGAACCAGCGGTTTGGGCTGTGCGTTGATATGTCAGTCAGTCAATCAGTCAGTCAGTCAGTCAGTCAGTTTCTTCTTTTATATATTTAAGATAAACGGCAAAACTTATGTCGGTAAACATTGGATTGAGCATACCAAACAACTCGCGTGACCACTACCTACATAATATTAGCGTTAATAATTTAAGGGCCTACTAATAAAAAATTTTGAAGATGAAATTTGAGTGCAGTGCAGGTACTGCAGGTACTCAGAAAACGATTTTTCAAATTGCTAAATTTAATGTTGGAAACGATCATCTAAAAATATTTATCTACACTCACATTGTCAGTCTTCTAAAACGTGTTCAAAAACGGTAGGCAATGGCTATCATTACCACAACCGATGTTACTATGATAAGCTTTTTATCTGTGGCAGTAACGTAATTTTAACTTTACATGCTCATATATTGATACGTTATGAGTTTCAAATTCCGAACATCGAATTTGATAACATAATGTAAATCCTGTGCTCCTTCCTGACCAACGGCACGCGCCCGTGCAACCGCCGGCACAATCGAGTTGGCCATGGCGGTGCAATGGCGGTCATTCTATGGTTTCCGAATACTTTATTTTGGATATATAAGTGTAGATAAAGCAGTGTATGCAACTGTACGTAATTAGGCCTTAAAACACTCGTGTGATCTTATTATGAAACTCGCCTGCGGCTCGTTTCATAAAACCACACTCGTATTTTAAGGACGCTTATTACATAACAGTTACATAACCTACTATTATCTACACTCACATTGTAAGTTCTCTAAAACGTGTTCGAAAACGGTAGGCAATGGCTAGCATTACCACAACCGAGTTTACTATGATAAGCTTTTTATCTGTGGCAGTAACGTAATTTTAACTTTACATGCTCAAATATTGATGTGTTATGAGTTTTGATAACATAATGTACACCTGCACGCTCCCGCGGGCACAATCGAGTTGGCCATGGCGGTGCAATGGCGGCCATTCTATGGTTTCGGAATACGGCATTTAAGGTAGAATTAATAATTCGAGTGATTTGACAGCTCTCGGCATACAAAGCGGTTGTCAAATGTATGTAAAGTTCTGACAAATCACTCCGCGGAATTATTCATTCTACCTTAGGATAAATAATATGAGTGTCGATAAAGCAGTGTATGCAACTGTATGTACGTAATTAGGCCTTATTACGTAACAGTTACATAAACTACTATAATTTCCCTGAAATAACTGAATGCTGAATAAAAAATTTTTTTTAGTAGCGTCACGTTTACTTTTGCACCTTATTACAATGGAGTAAGATATCTTATACGTCGTCGACTGTCGGCTATTCTACATTTTAAAAGTATAGGTATAGGTATCGGCACGAGAGTTGAGGCCACGCACACATTCAACATTGCATGCAATGATAGCGAGGTTTTGAAATTAGTGTTATTTTTTCGTACCGATAGCAAAATAGCAAACTGCAAGATTGACTAAAGATTTTTCCAATTTATTTAGTTACAATTATTTTTTTAGACAAAAATATCCGATTGAATTAAAACAGATCATAATCCTACTAATATTATAAAGCCGAAAGTTTGTGAGTGTGTATGTTTGTTACCTCTTCACGTCTAAACGGCTAGAACGATTTTAATGAAACTTTACAATAATGTAGCTTATACATCAGAATAACACATAGGCTACACTATTCCCTCAGGAACAGCGAATAAACGACTTCTACGCGGACGGAGTCGCGGGCAGAAGCTAGTAATTATATATTTCATACCTACGTACTAACTGATAATATACGCAACATTGTCCAATTAAAATAGTTTTATTTAAATGAATATTTATCTGAATCAATAGGTAAAGGACAGATAAATATATTAATCGTAAATTATTTTTTACTTTAAAAGTATTTATGTATTTTGTTACACAATCAAGTGTTATTAACCAAGAAAATATTACATTATTGACATTAAAATAAAAGCTACTTAGTTTAAATCTAAAACAGGCCCTTGAGGCATTGTACCGAGGATGCTGGCGGCATTTCCTCGCTGTATCGCAATGCTGATACGTTGTGCGAGGAAGCCGCCAGCTCTTCGGTCACCAGTTATGTCAACCAGACGCTTCGCGATTTCAATAAAGAACTTGTGCGCGCTGGGACACCATGGACCTAGAGTTTCGACACCAAAGGGTACAAAATGGTACTCTCTGCCGAGTCCTTTATATTTATTACGCTTTAGATTTTCGGCGTTTTCCGCCGCTGCACCCGCTTTTACAGTAGTTCGTTGGAGGTGGGACGGAGCCAGTGTGTCTACACAGGTAGCATCCCACACCAACATCCGTCCCATGCTCCAAGGAACTAAAGACACCCCATCAGGTCTCTTACCATCATCTCTGACCATACCAGACGGCTCAAGAAGAGCAGGCACATTGATGGTGGCAAGAGACCGGCGGATTATGTTGTTTTTACATACATTTTCATTACTTCGTCATTTCGTTATCAAATCTCTTCAGACAATTATCTATTGCATTATGTGGCACTTGTTTTATCGTTGTCATATATATTGACATTTGCATTTTCCACGAGTAAGAAAACGGGTGGTCATTTAAATAACTACGGAAACAAGTTCTTTTTTAGCGAAACGATGGGTCATGGGAAAACATTAAATGGTCAAAGTCGGGAAATTATATTCAGAGTATTCTCTCATTTTAGGTATAACTTAAAAAATAACGGCCAACATTTATCAATGACAGAATTATATGATGTTACGGCAGAAGTAACTGGTGTATCAAAGTCAAGCATTCAACGAATCGTAACTGGAGTGTGTAAGGAAACTGCAAGAGCAAACAGCCCATCATCAACTGAACAATCTACTCCGTCATTACCTCAACCAACCACGTTCACGACACCGGGACTGAAGCGACCAAGATTATCACCAAAAACCAATTTAGATAAATTCGATTACGATGTCATAAGAAGATGCATATATGACTTCCATTTAGTACACAAAACATTACCCACAATAAAAAAAATTCACGATGTTTTAAAACTTCGCAGGATCGGAACGTTCATTGAGGAGAATTGTACGTAAGTTAGGTTTCGCTGGAATAAATCGCAATCTAACCGACAGTGTCTTATTGAAAATCATGACATTAGATTAAAACGGACGCTATATCTAAACAAGTTAGAGGAATATAATAAGCAGGGGCGTCCTATCGTGTACACCGATAAATCCTACATTGATAGCTCGCATTCAACAGCAAAGGCTTGGACTGATAAAACAAATAAAGGATGTAAAGTGCCCATATCTAAAGGTCAACGTTGTATTATTGTGCATGCATGTACTAAAAATGGTTTTTTATCGAACGCACTAATCACGTTCAAGTCAAATAAAAAAACTGGCGATTATCATGGGTATAGACCCATAAACTCTGCCAATTACAGAAAATGGGTCACGGAGAAACTTTTGCCAAATCTAGAACCTAATTCAGTTTTAGTTGTAGATAATGCTTCTTATCATAATGTACAGTATGAACAGTGTCCAACGAAAAACTCAAACAAAGCAGAAATGTTGGCCTGGCTCAATAAGCAGAATATAACATACCCTGAAAAGAACACGAAGCCCGCGCGTTTTATATGATATTATTCAGCTTCATAAGCCACGACATAAGAAATACGTTCTGGATAAAATGCTGGAAGAACATGGGCACTCGGTATTACGTCTGCCACCGTACCATCCCGATCTCAATCCCATTGAACTTTGTTGGGGAATCATAAAAGGAAGAGTAGCGGCCAGTAATACTGAGTTCACATTTAACAGCGTCATGAGAAAATTAGAAGAAGAAATTAAAGCACTTAATCAAGAGACATTTCACAGTATTTTCAGAAAAACTCAAGAACAAGAAGAAAGATACAGGTCAATGGAACCTAAGATTGATAGTTTGTCCGAAAACCATACCCTTGAAATAAATCTAAATGAATCGGAAGAAGATATGTCAAGTGACTAGTAAAACTATTAAAGCATATTTTTATTTTCTGGCTGTTTGTTTTACCTATTTTTCTAAAATATATAATTCGATCGTGCATTTAAATTTCATTCACTCATTCGTTCATTCGCTACCTTTTTTGCTATTAGTACTTTATGTAGCAGTGTGTGTAACCATTCACCTCAACTCTCGTGGCGATACCTATATAGGTTTTATTATCCGTTTTATCACCATGCCGCAAGTAGGAAACTAGGCTAATGGCAATGGCACAAGTGTGTTGTTAAGTCAGTGCTCTACACCTCAATTGTAATATAAAAATGTATTTACGTCTATGCTTTTACATTTCAGATGTGAACTTGCAACAGCATTGTCTTTGAGCGAGACACAAGTGAAGATCTGGTTCCAAAATAGAAGAGCAAAAGACAAAAGAATCGAGAAAGCTCATCTAGATCAACAATACAGGTACAGTCAGCTGCAGAGAAAAAGACCCCGCTGCATACAAACTTTGTATGCAACGGGGTCTTTATGTAAGAAAAAAAGAAAGAAAGAAAATAAATTTATTCATGGCGCTACAAAGTAACTTAAAACTAATACACAAATTAATAAAAACAGTTTTAAAGACGTCATTGAAATGGTCTCCACTCAGCATTATGTCAAAGTACCTTTGAGGTACCTTGACGCTGGTCTTCCGTGGACCGTATGCAGACCGTATGCAGGCCCGTGTACCTTTGGTGCATGGAAAACTATATATTTTTACCTACACTTTTTTCTAAATATTAGAAATTTTCGGGATGTTCTCTCCGAAGGCTGCAAAAATATGTGACACACTCTTATGGCCCTGAAAATAAGAGCGAGTCACATATTTTTGCGGTCTTCGTGTAGGCAGATACTATTGCTGGTGACTGGTGACTGGTGACTGTACAGTCGAGGACAAAGAGATGTATACACTTTTGGACCTTATTACAACGCAATAAGGTCCAAAAGTGTATACATCTCTTTGTCCTCGACTGTACCTACCTAGCTGACGTACTTAAGTTCAAAACTATTCAAGTGCTAAACTGTTTTGTTATTTTTCTGTGTTTCCCGTTGTTACGTATCCACGTTAGAGAACGGACTTATATTTAATGACCTCCGATACCGATAAGATATAATTTGTTATACATTTCCAGACAACTGGCAGCGGCGTCAGGAATGTTCTCCGCGGGCCTGCCTTCCTACTGCCCGCCGTGCCCCTGCCTACCGCCACAACCAACGACGCAGCTTCACAAGTAGTTCTAATGCTTTATTTAGATTCAATCTCGATTGCCAACGGCCTAATGATACATGAGATTGGTACTTAGACGATTGGATTGGACTGTACAATTTTTCTAACAACCAATATTTGACGGCTGTCATTTCCATACAATTTATAACCTAAAACGCAAAATATGTATGTGGATGACAGCCGTCCACAGAGAACCTTATCTGTGCAGCCGTCAAATATTGGTTGTTAGAAAAATTGTACAGTAGTGCAGTGGATGTCAATGATATATTTACACATTTCCACCTTAATACAAAGCAGTAAGGTGTAATAGTAGATTGTACACCAAGGGGATAAAGCACTGTTTTATGTCACGGGCGCAATATTGAATCCTGAACGTAACGAAGGACTCCAGATTTTACTCCCGAGCGCAGCGAGGGGGTTATGAGTTAATTCCCGAGCGAAGCGAGGGAATTAAGACTGAGTCCTGAGTGCAGTGAGGGGTTCAAGCGCGCCCGTGACAAAAACAGCTTTATCCCCGAGGAGTATACTCTACTTTTCTCACCTCTTGCGAGACAATAAAATAGCTAAGGCTACTAGAAACGGATTTTTATTAAAGTAAATCAAAAGTAAAAACCGGCCAAGTGCGTGTCGGACCACACATAGCAGGATTCCGTACATTCAATGGAATAAGAACCAAACTAATACCAAAAGGTCGTATCTGATGCCTATGGAAAAAGTTTTTTGGAGATAACTCAAAAATGGCTAAACCAATAATGTTCAAAAAAAAATTCCTAGAAAGTATATGATAAGGCGCATCTCCTCAATTTTTTTCATATTTTTTGGACTTACGGTTCAAAAGTTACAGGGGGGTTGTGCCCCCCCCATTTTCTGACTTTCGAAGCGATTATTTCAGAAAATATTCACTTAATCACAAAATGGTCAAAAAACCTCAGTGTTATTTTTAAAGACCTATCGATTTATGTGTCACATGTTGATATTTAGTCAAAAATATAAAAAATAAAAATTTTGTTACATGTATGGAGCACCCCCCCCTAAAAATTTTTTTTTTCAAATTTAACTACATAACTGAGTAGCGGCATACAAAATACACCTTATGTGTAAATTTTATTCAGATACGCCGTATAGTTTCCGAGTAAAATGGCTGTGACATACGGACGGACAGACATACAGACAGACATGACGAATCAATAAGGGTTCCGTTTTTTGCCATTTGGCTACGGAACCCTAAAAATTTATTCTTGATACATTAGTCCATTTTATTCTAATTTTATCTTCTATTTTTATAGAACCTGCAGTTTTACTCCGTATACTGCAGCGTCATATGACACTCGCGGCATTTGTTTTAGATATTTAAAATTGAGGTGGCCAGCACGATTTTCCGAATAAATTCGATTTTCAAATCAGCTCGACGCGGCGGCGCGGGCCCCGGCTGGCGTCGCGGGGCTGTGCACCGTGCGGACTTTACGAAATTAGACTTTAAGCACATAACAATAAGAGCTATGGGAAGTGAATTCACATTATTAACCAGCGGGTTATAATGAGATTTAGTACAACATTATAACCCGGCTAAAGCCAAGGACTATAATGATTTGCTTTCGGTCAGGTTTGCATGATATATAATTTGGCATTGTCGAGCAGGTGGTGTGAAAAAGTATTAACGTATCTTTGACATCGACATACCTAACCTACCTACCATTGATCTATTGGTTTTTGCGAATTGAATGCGAAGACCTTCACTGTACAAAATATTATTTTATTTTCCGAGTTATAAAATTGGCCTAGTTTCAGTTTGGAATTTTTTTAATAAAATAGTTTGTTTTCTTGTTGCTAGTTACTACGGCTTGTCATGTCATAGCATCAATTTCACCAATCATGCATTTTAGTAAGATTTATTTGTACCTACTTATTGTAATGTTTATATTATAATATAACGGACCGGACGATCTACTATAGGTACACGTTAGTAGAATATGTTGTATGCAAGGTGTATTGGGGTAATTCCAAATATTAGAAAAAAGCTACGATTTCGAACATGAACTAATGTAACTCATATGATATGAGTGAATGAGGATGGCGACGCAATCGCAAAGAAACATTCATTTCGTTAGTTTGGAAATGTCAACTCCTCTATGTAGTCTCTGGACGTCGGAAAAACGACAGAAATGGTTCTACAATGGCGGTTAAAAACACTTTCATAATCTGTGGGATTTTACCCTCATTTCGGTAATTTTCGGTACTATCCGACGTTCGAAATTACCCAAATACCTCGTAAACTCATTCATTACATTTTTGTTTGAACGGTCTAATGTCCAGGCTGACGGGACAGATTAACTACAAGAAATTATTGATCCATTCAATTAGATTAAGATAATTTGTTATCTATGTACACACATATATAGCACTATTCGGGAAAATTTGGTTCCTATCAGTGTATTAAGCAAAGAAATAAAAGAGTTAAATTGTTGAAATATATTTATTGGCAAAAGTGAACTTACCATGGCCTTTTCCACGAGGAATGCTCGTCCGCATGTAGAAGAGTCCATGGAAAACAGTTTTTATTTAATATATTGCACACAGAAATATGTAAGAGGAATCTACATTAACAGTGTAGTTAAAATTGAGGAAAACAAACAAAAACAAATTGATGTATTATACTTAGGTTAACTATAAATTGGGGTTAAACGCGCGAATAACATTTACTCATGTCAGAAAACGTTTCTGTTGAGTATGTCGAAATTTGTGAACAATCTTGTAATTTATAATATTTTAAATGTATGCTATAAGATTACATGCAACAATCAAATATATTTTTGAATGGTAATTTTACAACTTTAAATATGGATTATTACCATTTAATATAATTATAGGATTTTCAATATGATTTATAACGAATTACACCTCAACAACCGTTTAAATTCCTTTGGAATGTCAATTTAAAACTAGTCCTAGCATTCTGAATGTTAAAATTTAAAATAAAATATAACCCACGACTTTAATTAAACACTAGGTAATAAAGTCAAATTCAAATAGTTTTTTTTCTTACTTACAAACTAGGAACGTGACAATGCATTAAGCCACAGCTTTTACATGTATTAAAAAAAAAGTAAATCGACTGGTCGCGTATATCGTCTAACGCGGACGGTTGGTGCGATACCTGTCTTAAACTCTGTGCATTACAGACATTGTGACACATCAAAATGTAAAAACTGTGATTTGACTTTCATTCCCTCAGTACTGGAAATGCAAAATACAAAATCCTCGTAGTATCAAATTCCAGACAAATAAGACCTTAAAAATCCAATTGACGAACGTCATTTTATGTGCCTCTGTATTGGCGATGTGCGTGTATTGAGAACATTGAACTCTTCTTGGTCTATGGCGTGAACATCCGTGGGCTTAATTTCATACTTTTTGACATGTGTTAAATATCTAAAGAGCTAAATAAGCCGTTAAGTTTGCGACACTGGCGCACACGGCCAAAATATATACATTCACTTGCAATAATATTTTGCACAATCGAAATCCGCAAAAATATGTGACACGGTCAACGTCAGAGGCAGTCAGTGGCGGCCTTAATCTTCGCCAGGCCCCGGGCGGCCCTTGTAAAAATCTGCTCTGCGAGGCCCGTGTGAAAATCTGCTCTGCGAGGCCCGTGTGAAAATCTGCTCTGCGAGGCCCGTGTGAAAATCTGCTCTGTGAGGCCCTTATAAAAATGTGATCGGATTGTTGCGAGGCCCTTGCAAGCGCGAGACCCCGGGCGAGTGCCCTGTTCGCCACCACCAATGTATGCAGTGTTATTTTACGGAAAGGGGCCATAACAATTTGTAGAGATACAGCAATGGGTCGGGTATTTAGATATGTATATTTGCGGGCTGCGTTTTGTAACATATTATTGCTGGTGCCTGTACCTACCGTATTTATTTGTCTCATGAAATCTTAATTTGCATTTTTTTAATGCAGTTTATGTTCCAATCTCAACAGCTTACAATTTTACGAAAATAAGCTGATATAATACATGCTATTATAATGCTTATGTCAGGAGCCCGCTGTCTGGTGAATCTTGTATGTTGCACTTCCAGTATCGGAGGAATAAAATCTTTAGAGTGCTAAACTATTACAATCTTATAAATAGGAAAAAGAATCTATTGCCTACACAGTACCTTATTGTAAACCAACCTTAGTTGAAGAAAAAAATGTAAAATGACTATGTATCTGTAGTCACTTGGTAAAGTCCGCTTGTCCCTCACTAGCTAGCCGACGCCTGGCCTACCTCGCGTCTAACATACGGTCTGCCTGCCTAGCTTCAACTTAGCGCAACTTGATACCTACGCATTGAAAAATATCATTATGAGTAAGTTGGACAATCTCCTGAAACTATGCACTGCCTATAAGAAAATTAAATATTATTAACATAAGCTTTTAGTGCCCGATTTTAATGGGATCTGTCGTGTAGTGTTGGTCCGTCAGTGAGTTAAGTTATTTTTAAATATAAAAAATACTGCTTAAACTAAAATAAAGCTCACATAGGTCTGGAAAATTATGTCAGTCTTAGTGCCCACATAATTGTCAATCCTTGTGTTGATTGGTAATCACTAAATCACAATTCTATTTAGCATTACTTAAGCGTTTTAATGAACGCACAGTCGCACTATAATCAAATAAACCTAATAGAATAAGAGTAGGCTGTAGGCAACCCTACCTTATCAAGTAGCAGAATTCGGTGTATGCACGGAAATGCACGGTAAAATGTTATGTATTTTAGTACCTGGTAGCCAGAGTCAAAGTCGGAGC
The DNA here is from genome assembly GCA_947086415.1 of Pammene aurita. Taxonomy (NCBI): domain Eukaryota; kingdom Metazoa; phylum Arthropoda; class Insecta; order Lepidoptera; family Tortricidae; genus Pammene; species Pammene aurita. Next base: position 40,757,502 of record OX352291.1, read on the forward strand.
ATTTTGCAGACAGCAAAATATGACCCTAATTTTTTGACACTAACTACTTAATTGATTAGGAAGGGAACACGTGTCCCATTCGATAGTGCTCATCGAGAAGTGCCGAAAAAAATGTGGTAGCAACACGCAAACTTGACATTTTAAGATTTTTTTATCTTTGAAAGGTGATGCGTTCTTTCAAATGGCAAAGTTTTAACTTCTACTAGGTTAATTATTCCAATAATTTTTATATAAGGTTAGAATCATGAAGTAGCGAGTTTTGGGCAGTGTCTTAGGTACCGCGTAAAACTGCATTTAAACCATCCCGTGAACTCATTTGCATGTCGTACCTGAATTAGTCGATTTTCACTATAAAACAACACTTGGCTGAATAGCTCCAGATTTAAGGTCGGCTACCATTTTTTATCGTTACCAGGTTGATTAGTATTTTCGAATGACACAAGGATCAATTTGCTACTCGATGAGGTGGATTTTATAGTGTTCTTGCTGCCGGTACAAAATGCTCCAAGTTTAGCTCAGGCTACCAAGTATTAAAATACATAAATTTTCACTGTGTGTTGCCCTACATAAGCCGAATTCTGTTACTCTATGAGGTAAGGTTGCCTACGACCTACTATTGATCTATAAGAAATGATAATAAAAGTCAGTTGCCTATGCAATATGGCTTCATGCAGTTCTCTACATAGATACGCCGGTTGGTAATGTATGGAACCATAATAATATTTACTCACATATTATGTGAGATGCTAAATCGCTATCGTCGCGTGACCGAAACGTGCTTCTGGTATCACTACGCATATTGATTAGATTTTTTATGTTCTCAATCTATTCTTAATCATTAGGCTGCGTTTCCACCAGCGATGAGCGAGGCTGCGTTGCGAGGAATGTGTCTGTTAAGCACCAAAAGAATCACTTCATTTGTTTATCCTCGCACAGCACAGCTCTAGGATAATGCATTTCCGCTCATCTCTGGTGGAAACGCAGCTTTATGGGTATCAAATGTCTGATAGAACCAACTGCATCAGACCCAAAGTTGCAAAATACAAAAACCATAAGTAAGAGCCAAAGTTGTTAGTTTCTAGATCCCAAAACAGTGCATAGATAATGGCTGCAACCAATGTCATAGATTGTGTCATATATTCAGACATATTGAGTTATTTAGTTTAGTTGTAAGCAAGGATGATATAGACATGGATGGACAATATCCATACAAAATCGCGTTCCTTTTATTTCAGGTTAAAGCACTAGCGTCATCTATCGGTTACACCAGACACTAAATCCTAGTTTCTAATACTTTGCTCATCGCAGTCATCGCTTAACGCTGACAGAATAACTCGACTCCGATTCGACAGATGGCGCTGTGGCACTCAGACGTATAGCCTGAAGGTTCGAGGAACGCGATTTTGTATAGGCATCAAGGATGATTAAGACATGAATTGACAATGCCTATACAAAATCGCGTTCAGGCTATACGTACTGTCAGCGTTAAGCGACGAACAAAGTATTAGAAACTAGGATTTAGTGTCCGGTGTGACCGATAGATGACGCTAGTGCTTTAACCTGAAAAGAGAACGCGATTTTGTATGGGTCTATCCATGTCTATATCATCCTTGGTCAAGACAAAGACTGACAAGTATGTTGGGCCCCTGGTCAGTAACAGTATGATACTCACAAGAGGACTAGAAGCGGCGCTGGTTGCTGGCCGCGGGTGCGCCGGCGCCGGCCGCCGCGCCCATGCTGTTGTAGCCCGTGGCGTAGCCCCCCCCACCGCCGCCACCGCCCGTGCCGCCTGGAAACACACCGCCTGTTTACACAACCATGTCCTTCAAATAAGATGCTAAGATGAAGGCCTATTTTCCCCTCTAGGTTGGTGATCAACTGGCAGTCTCGTGCTAGCTGACTGCGCTAAGCGGACGAGGAAACAACAGATGGCGCTTGGAGGATGGATAAATGTTCCTAGTTAGCATCATTCCTTTATTACACTAGACAATTTCTGGCCTTCTCACCCCATGCTTTTCCAGTGTAACAAAAAATTAAAAGATAACTTAACAATACACATAATGGCAAATATTATTTCTTTGGTTGCCGAGTGCATGACTTGCAATAATATTAGGTCCTTAACAAAATATAATTCGGAAGTTTGTTCAAACTTACCTTGATTATAAGGCTGAGCGCGAGAAGTATTATAATTAGCCCTCATAGGCCCTCCGGAATAGTTCTGCTGGTATCCAGCACCAAAGCTCTGGTTTGCCTGCCCCCAGCCGCCTTGGTCTCCGTAGCCCTGGCTACCCCAACCACCTTGGTTGCTGGACTCCCATGGGTTCTGGTTACCCCACCCTCCACTTTGTCCATAGCCTCCTGAATTACACATATATTTTATCAAATCAACTTGCAGACTAGAAAGGAAGAATAGTACCAATAAAATAATCAATAACTGGAGGCAATAAAAATTTGAAGGATGAATATCGTGTTTTGAGATTTCAAAATTTTATCCCAAAATTTTGTATTTTATGTCACAGATAAATAATCAGTTTTACTGTAAAATAATATGTATAATCATCACGGCAACAGAAGACAATATTAAAAATTAGAAGGATGATCAGTGATTATATGGAATGGCTAAGGAACTATTGATACTTAATCATTATCTTTAAACAGTTAATTAGAGACAGTGTATTGAAAGCAATTTACACTAGTACAGATAAAATTACTAAGTGCTTAACCTATTTAGTGGCAACATTTGTTGGAAGCTTATGGGCAATCCAACCAGGAACGGTCATAGTTGTTTCTGGCCTTTGGTTATACAAATTGGTCAGAATATCTTGCGCAACAAAGAATGCTAAATTTTGGACCTTCATTCATGCATGCAAATCTTAAAGCTCAAAAAAATTTTCTGAATGCAATAGGCTAATTAAATTCTTGGGTAAAATAATATGATTATACTATGAAAAATATGGTTTAAAAAAAGTGAAAATATGTGTCAAATATTCTTTGATAATGTTACACAAGCCTATTGTTATTTGATATAAGCTAGATGCAGGGTCATAGCCAGTTGAAGTTAAGATAGGTCAATGCTAATTTAAGGTAGGTAGGTAGGTAGGTAGGTATTGGTATCGCCAATAACAAGGTAGGGCATTTACTTTATTGTACTATTGGATGATAGTTCTTAAGGTAGGGCCAATGCCTGGGGCAATCCCCATAATGTTCCCCCTAGCTACGACCCTCGTAAAATGTATAAGTAATAATTACCCTGATTCCCCCAATCCTGGTTATCATTGCCGCGGTTCCACGCGCCGCCGCCACCGCCGCCGCCGCCGCCTCCGCCTCGGCCGCCTCCGCGCCGCGCGCCTCCTCCGCCGCCCCCGGGGCCGCCAGCCATCTCAGACTTTGACAAAGCCTTCTTCACATCGAGGTGACGCCCTTTTACATTGTGGTTCTGATGCACTGTAAAAACGAAATGCCTCTTCTAGTCACTATAACTACTCATTAACCATTTTAGGATTTCCCAAACAAATATTATTCTCAGACAATGTCTACTAAAATATACCATTATGCTGCAGAGATTATCTACACATTTTAATTAAAATGTTTGCTTAACAACAGAACTTTGAATTTGTTTTGGTTATTATAAGCATGTCAAGAATATTATGCATTGTATAGGTATTATCACAAGATTTATAGACAATAATATATATCAATTAGTGGTTTGAGTGTTACTGTTAATATTTTTGCTTACTGGGGTTCCCAGAATTTTTTAATAGGCAAATACTGACAGCCAGGCCAGGTATTAACATACAATAAAATCCTAGAATTCCGATTCCAAAAAAATTCAGGAGGAAGCTTTACTACTTACAGCATATTCTATCAACAGGATCATAGTCATCAAACTCAATGAAACCAAAGCCTCTCTTCTTGCCGGTGTCTTTTTCTGTTACTAAGCTAACAGAAACAATGGTTCCATAAGGGCTAAAGTATTCCTTTAGGTCCTCCTCTTCAATATCCTGCTTCAGGCCACCAACAAATAGCTTTTTAACTGTAGCACTTGCATCAGGCCTCTTGATTTCTTCCCTGGGCACTGCCCGTTTAGGTTCCACAACCCTAAAGTGTTATTAAATGTTATTGTTTAAGTGTTATTATTGTTATTAAATACAATTTTCATGTAATCTATGTGTCTATTAATAGGTATGTTGTACATATAATGTACCTTTAAGGATAGTACAGATAGTATTCATTGGTACAGTTCATTGTGGCACGATAATTAAGGACAAGATAATTTTGCTCATACAAGTGCCTACAAATATAACATTTTAAATTTGATGAATGTTTTAATATGTGGTTGACTAATTTTATTATGATATATATTACGACATATCCGTCAGACAGTCAAATAAACATTTGTCAAGTTCATAATTATATCATTCTTAATCTTAATTCAAGTATAGACTCACAAAATGTTATTTATCGGGCCACGACTGTATAAAGTAAGCCAAAAAACCTGGCATACTTTACTATAAAAGACAAACTCACCTTCCATCAATTTTATGTGGTCGATTGCTCTGTGCTTCATCAACCATTGACGCTTGCGAGTAAGTAATGAAGCCAAAGCCTCTTGATCTTTTCGTTTGCGGATCTTTCATGACCACCACGTCTACAATTTCGCCCCATTGCTCGTAAAATTCCTTCAAAGACGTATCCGTCGTTCGGTAGTCTAATCCACCGATAAATAGTTTGCGCATATGTTCTGGTTCCTCCTGCGAAAAAATATAGAAAATAATAATGAATATTCTAGAATTGCAACAGCTACGTTACGACATTGTAGGGAAAACGAAACAAGATAAAAAAAACTTACAAACTCGTCACCACCTCCGTTTGGCTTCATGTTGATCTTAAGCTCAGATAAACACAAATAAAATTCGTATTATTTTCAGATTGCAAAGCTGCTTCTAATAATTGATGGCTTTTTATAATTATAACCGACTAAAGAAGAGGAAATCCTAAAACTTGATAACGATGACAACAAAATTGTAACGTCATTCATTTATTTCTCGTCGTCTTTTTTTTCTTGCTCTATGGCATTTGTTTTATAATGCTGCCAACAATTTAATGGTCTATTGAGAAAAAAAAAACGAAGAAATACAGAACCTAAAATAAATTCAACATAAATAATGACCAAGTTTTTTTTTAAATAAAAGTAATTAATTATATTTATATAGTAATATCTTGGTCTTGGTCTATTTCGTATCAGGTTTATCGGGGTAAAGTAAGATTTTGCTGGCTACACTGAGGATCCACGGAGTTGATAACACAGGAGCAAACCCAGCGAAAAATATTATTAAGCAAAATATACTCAATTGTATACTACTAAAGTTTATTTTAGCTTGACATAAAGTGAAGGATTAAACCAAGCCGAGAGAGATGTAAGCGGGGAGACCTCTGTCCCTTTTTAAAAGTTGCCATTCCGAAACATTCATCAATAATCATCTTTGGTTACGAATTATTTCACGTAGGATTTGCAAATAAATTAAATAACTAATTTATTTTAGTATATTTCTTTTTACCTATATAATACTAAATAATTTAAGTAAAATAATAAACAAACACGTCACAATATTTGACACAGTTTCTCAGTATACAAGCTGCTTCTTCAATTACTAGCCAAATTGTGCGAGGTGTTATGGTAGGCCATACTAAACAACTTTTACTATGAGACCAACTCCGAAATCTCAAAAAAATTGTTGGCTGTTTCATATATTTCGGCAGATTAGACGTCGACGTTTTCTATGAGGCGACCAACACTTTTTTTTAAGATATCGGTGTTGGTCCAATAGAAAAAGTTGTTTAGTATGACTTACATAATCACCTCTCACAATATGGCTAGTTATTTAAAAAAAACATTCTGTATACATATAATGTTTAGCTGTGGCAACCAAGGTACCCAACATGGCGGCCTGTTAGGGTATCCACCAAAGAGTAGAGTAGAGTAAGTATGTTAGGTAGTATCCACGCTTATACACGAACGAGGACAATATTGGATTTGTTCATAACGTACCTTTTAAATATTTATCAAAAGTTTCGATTCCTAAATGTTTTATGATTATTGATGATGAACATATAATGAGAATAAAATACCACAGACAGAGTTCTTCTTTTTCTGAGTCGATCCCTCACTGCTGAGAATCGTGACTCCACTGACTAATTTTCTTAATGGTAGCTCTCCGTCTGCACTTCTCCCTATCGGTTGCTTTGCGGAAAGCGTTGCTAAGAGGGATGTCCATTTGGTCCAGACAGAGTTACTGGTGTTTTTTGTTTCTAACTACAAAAGGTTTTTTTTGCACTAATACTACTAATGCCGGTATTATACCTCACTAAATCGGGCCCTAACGATAAGGACGCTGCAATACGTTAGATACGTTTAGCAATATCTGCAAACGTGTCTAGCGTATTGCAGCGTCCTTGTCGTTAGGGCCCGATTTAGGCAGGTGTAATACTGGTATAATGCAGCGCCATCTATACATAACTTTGCTCGTTTAATCGTTACTTACTCATAAAGGTAGTAATATGTAGGATAAATAATTAAAAAATAAATAAATATTATGCGACAATCTTAAACAAATCAACCTAGTCCCATGGTAAGCTCAATAAGGCTTGTGTTGTGGGTTACTAGGCGACGATATATATAATAGATAGATATAGATAAATCCTTAAATACATAGAAAACATCCATAACTCAGGAACAAATATCCGTGATAAACACACAAATAAATGCCCTGACCGGGATTCGAACCCGGGACCTCCTGCTTCATAGGCAGGGTCACTACCGACTAGGCTAGGAGGCCGTTAAAGCCATGCTATAAAGGTATGGCTTCGTGCCATTCTATCTAACATGTGTTTCAAATATTATTTATTTTGAGCTAGGGTCGTTTTTCAGTATGTACCTAGGACCTACGAGCAAACTTTTTGTTTGTGTCGTTGTTTTAGCCAATTTGGCCTTACCCTATAATGGCCGCGGAACTGGACTTCTCTCGAAATGTCGACGCCAAGGATTTGGACACTGGCAGTGGCACTTAAAGAAGTGGTCTCAAAACGAGGTGAAGCGACAAACGCAAGCTTTTTTGCGGTAAACGCGCAAACATGTGTCTTATTAGGGTTAAAATGGACTAAATTTAGGCGACCCCATTCTGAAACTTCTTTAAGGGAAGTTTCAACTCAGACACAAGTTTGTAGTAGGCATGTATGTATTAGTATGAACAAATGTGTATATGTAAATAAAAATATATCACTGCATTATTTGAATGTGGATTTAACTTTTAAAATTAACGTGGTCACCCTAATTGAAAGAGACAAAGGTTTCCTCGTGTGTTATCTCACTCGGCCTCAAAGCAAGGATTTAACTAGAGACCGCACATGCGTACTTGAAGAAAATAAATAATATAATAAATATTAATAATCTGACTAGATTATTGATATTTATTATCTTCGAGATTTAATTAATAGACATTGATTGATTTCACAGAATCAGTTTATGAAATTTTTGGGGTAATTAATGTTGTTTCGGGGTAATGCGGCAACATCGAGCCACGCAGCCCGGACGTGCGACGCTATCGATCGACCGCTTTCGAAGTCCACCATTTTCTTTTCTTTTTGGCGTGGCGTCGGTAAGGAGTGGTCGTGTAACGAACGCTGAAAAGAAGTTATTTGTGATTTAGAATAAATTAAGCTTAAAGTTTAGATTAACGGTTTCTCGCAACGTTATATTAATTGAAATATAAAAATGAGGCCGCAACAAAACGGAGATGATGGTTTTGTAAGTATTCTAATCTATTATTATTTGATGTGACTAATTTCTGGTAATGATACTTTTCCTGCCCTCTTTATTACTTTTTTGTCTCGATATGTTATGTTTAAATAATGGCTTCACCGACTCTTATTCTGTTATACGACTTTGTATTAAATCTGGCCCGGTTCGATAAAAAACCACGCCGACCAAGTCCGCCATTTTGTTCAATGCGCGTCCTACTTTCAGGATGAGCCAGAAGTCCACCGAAAAATCTTTATCGGAGGACTGAATTACCGTACTTCAGACGAATCATTGAAGACTCATTTTGAAAAATGGGGGGAAATAGTCGACGTTGTCGTCATGAAAGACCCTAAGACCAAGCGTTCCCGTGGCTTCGGGTTCATTACTTACTCTAAAGCTCATATGGTCGATGACGCGCAAAACAACCGGCCCCACCGCATCGACGGAAGGTTTGTACTTTTTTGTAATTACAGCTATTTAATGCAGTCCAGCTATATAAAAGGTTTGTTCTACCTTTTATATCGTTTTATGCTGCAAAAATCACAAGACAACACTTGGTGAATGTTTCGTGTGCACTACACGTGTCATTTTCTGTGAGGTCGACAATATTATCTTGCACAACTATGCTGAACATTCGTTCACGTTTTATTAAGCGTGCCACACCGGACGCACCGCCTCGCGAGGAAATTGCGAGGCAGCTCGGCTTGTGGGACGTGCCTCGCCCGAGGCATTGCGGGACGTGCCTCGCCCGAGGCATTGCGGCCGCGCTTGCGTTTGCCTCGGGCGAGGCATGTCCACACTAGCCGAGCCGCCTCGCGCGGCAATTTCCTCGCGAGGCTGTGCGCCTGGTTTGGACACGGCTATTGAATAAATGTTCATGTGAACCTCATGTTACAGGGTGGTTGAGACGAAGCGCGCGGTTGCACGCCAGGATATTAAAAATCCTGAAGCTGGTGCCACAGTTAAGAAACTGTTTATTGGTGGCATTAAGGATGATCATGATGAGGAACAACTCAGAGAGTACTTCTCGAGTTACGGAACTGTACAGAATGTTAGCATTGTCACCGATAAAGCTACTGGCAAGAAACGTGGTTTCGGATTCGTGGAATTTGATGACTATGACCCAGTGGACAAAGTTTGCTGTAAGTATTTTTGAGAGATTTTAGTTATTTATCCACAATCTTGCCCCAGGATGGATTTTATATCTAGGTCTGGCTTCTCTTATTGTGGAGATTAATTATTGATTTTAAGCTATACCTGACTACTTATTTAAATGGTACGTCCGGTACGCAAGTCAATGTACATTGTAGCAGTTCAATTCATTTACGCCTGCTGTACTAGTTTCAGAGACAGTGACAACTGACAGAACATTGTTGACTAATTTGGGTCTAAATAAATTACGTCTTAAGACCTTGTTTTCACCAGATATTTCTAAGTTTTCCCCATCTGCTTTTCAGTAAACGTCCCTCACAAAATCGGTGGAAAACAATTGGATGTTAAAAAAGCCTTGCCCAAGGATGGCTCTGACCAAAGAGGAGGTGGTGGTGGTGGTGGTAGACAAGGCCAAGGCAGAAGCGACAACTGGGGTAATGGAGGTATGTATTATTTTTGGTTTTGATGATTATGAATTTGTTAATGAAATTAAGTTTTAATTTTAATATTTTGTATCTTCCAGGAGGCTATGGTAATAACCAGGGAGGTTGGAATAACTCTAATCCTTGGGATAACAACCAAGGAGGAGGAGGTTGGGGAGGAAACCAGGGGGGTGGTGGTTATGGAGGTGGTGGAAACCAACGCGGAGGGGGTAGCTGGGGTGGTAACCAAGATTTTGGCAGCTATGGCCAACAAAGCTATAGTGGAGGGCCCACCAGAAATCAGCAATATAGCAACAACCGTGCTGCACCATACAACATGAACCAAGGTGGTGGTAGCGGTAGCAGCGGTGGCTATGGTGGTGGAAACTATAGCGGTGGCCAAGGAAGAGGAGGTCGCTTTTAAATCCGGGTATGTATATTTTCATAAACTTCATTTAACTACTACTATCATTCATACTACTCACAATCAAATTCCCCTCAAATCAAATTCCCCTCTATTAAAATCTTAACTAAATTCCAAACTCAAATTAGGAAATAAACAGTTTTACTATATAATGGGCTATATTTACGTTAAACCATACATAGCATTAACATGAAGCTTTAGGTCTAGATAGCGACTGTCTTTTGCAAATAGTTCCAATGATAATGCTATGCTGGTAGTCTTTAGTGTTAGTATGTTTACTTATGACTCATTAAAGATTTTTTCAATCTCTAGGTTTCGTGCTAAGTACACTAGTAAAGCAGTGTTAACCGTGCTAGTGTAGGCAGTACGCTCCGGAGCACTAGTTACACACCCTCATGGTCCACACGGAGACCACCTAGGAGAAGCCGTCAGGAAAACCTTAGAAATTAGCTGGAGTTCTTGTCTCATTCATAGAAATATGAATTAGAATATTTTTAAATGTGTACTGATCATTGTAAGTTGGTCTTCTATTTATTGTAGTACTTAGGTACTTACCGTGACATAATTTAAGGACATAGCTATGTAAAATGGAAATTAGAATTAAATTTTTTACAGTAATGAAGTACAATCTAGGATAATGTAAGAACTCCCTTTTTAGTAGATGCTAGGTGTATGAGATCAATTAATTTTATTTGACATAGAGTATAAAGAATCATGATTCAGACTATTTTCCTGACTTTTACTCAGTATTAAGTTCTCAATTAGCTGGTAAATAAAAATATAGGAATATAATGAAATCTGTAGGTTAATTAAATGTAAAATAAATTTTAATACTAACTGTAGGGTTGTTTCTTTCGATCTGTAAATATTCCTTTTTATTTTTTTTATTTAGATTTAAAAAAATAGAACCGATTTTAATAAAATCACAGGTGTTCTCTGATCTTTGAAGAATTCTATAAGGGAAGGAAGGTAAAGAAAATGCGACATTTTACGCCACTAGTAATATTGGAGACGTTCATGGCGTAGGTATTGCAGTAGGGTGTGTTGGTCAACAGTGGTACAGGCAGGTACAGTACAATGGCATATTTGGAGAAAATTGCTGTTTTTTTTATCAGTATAATCAAAGGAACGAACCTATCGGTAGGCGTCCAGGCCGCAAGTTTTTTTATCAAGAGGATTTTTGTTTCGGAGTCCAAATGTCTGAAAGATTTTTATTTTTGTTGCAGTAAGTAATACGCGTAACATAATGCACTCACTGTATTTTATTTGGAAATAAAGAGGTAGTTCTGAGAAATTTTATGAAATGTAGGCATTCGTTTTGACAGTATTTCAAAGTATCCAAAAACGCGCTTAGGTCTAATAGCGCAACTCTCAAGGTACACAGTGGATCAACATTTTGATGGTAGGACCATTGCGAATGGAAAGTTTTTTTATCACACCTGTGTTTATATTTAGAATTCCTTTGCTAGTGGATATACTGAAAAAAAACCCTAGAGAGCTTTCTTTCAATCAATTTAACAGAGATAGCAAGAGACGATTTAAGTGAATACCCTGTTTTATTCTACATTATTTACACTGTGAGGGCACATATTATGCCATACGTAAGTATAGTGGTTAACTAATACAATTCATTAGCTTTTTGTATAATTACCAATTATAGATACAGTGTACAAGCCCGAACTTATGTGTAAATGAGGCCGAGCCACTGTTCCGACCCCAACGTACACACTGGCACATTTCTGCTTTCTTAAAATATCACGATTCGTTCACAGATAAAATTTGCTATGAATGCTATGATATCCTTCTTAATACAACCTCCTATGACCATTGGTTTCGGGGTTGTGGGCCGTAAAAAAATTGTACCACTGTCGACCACCTGACCCTATTAGTACACCAGCGGACAACCATTTACGTAAATTCCACGAAGTAACTGAAGCTCGATCTGAACCAGAGTTAATGCACAGTGGGGCTGTACAGCGAAAGCTATCTAACTTTGAGTCTCTAAAAGTTCTTAAGACTGTGCTACTCTATTTATACATTAACTTTGCTAGTACTTGGGGTTTTTGTTTTGCTAATGAGTAACGCACAGAGCCCGAAGCAGATGTTTTTTTTTATTCTAGTAGACCATTTTCTTGTTGACTTGCGTCAGACTCGTTTGTATTTGGGTCTCGCGGTTGGGTCCGGGTTTCGTGTGCCTAGCCTAGCCTACAGCCACCAGTACACGTTTCGAATACCAATTTACAGACTACACGCACTTAGTTTGATATGTTTAATTACTCTGCACAGGTAGGCGTACCATACATTTCTGTAGCCCTAGCACATGAGTGTAGCGACAGTATCTCGCGGTCGAACATCTGTCACTGTCTAACTGTATTCATCAGAAAGTGACAGATGTCTATCTCGACCGCGAGATACTGTCGCTACACTCATGTGCTAGGCCTACAGGCGCTCACATGGCCGTGAGGCCGAAATTGTCCCGATTTTATGACAATCATGCATTTTTTGTCGCCCTTGAAGGCGCCCATACACTTGAGCTGAATTCATCAATGAGGGTTTCAGCGATCGAATTTTCCACTAGATGACAGCACCGTGGCGAGAGGTCTTTTTGACAGCAGCTGTCAAAATCCACCTATTATAAAAAAGATGATTCAACATGATTGGTGGATTATGACAGATAGACCTCGCCACGGTGCTGCCATCTAGTGAAAAACACGATCGGGGAAACACTCCTTCATAGACAATTGGCTATGGTTGCGCCTTAAAGCAAGAAGTAGACTGCACACGCGTACTACCGTAAGCACTTCTATAGCACAAAACAAACCAATTTACCATTGTTTTCCTTAACCGACACAACTTTCTAAAAAAAATAATAGGTTTTCTCGTAGTAAACACAGAAATTCTTGAAGAAATCGCGAATTATAAATGTTTTTTACCCTCCACTGCTATAAGTACTGGGTGGTGGAGAGTAACAAGGTCTATGACAAAGACCAACGATAATAGCACCTTCTCCGTCGTACCTATTGAAAGTTTAATAAGACCATCCCGTTCGATCTTGGTACTGTTATTACCATGGCAGGGTTGCGGAAATTTGTCTATGACCTCCATACATAAATTCTGCTAACATACACATTTCCGCAACCATAGACAATATGAATTGATGAATTCAGAACTTAATTCACATCAACTGTGTGTAGCGCCGTAAGAACACCTTCAGCGGAATTCACCTAACAAAATTTTAAGCGAAATACATATCCATTTGGCATTCCGCCACGATTTGAATTTGTGTTTTGCTACGGCCACATTCTCGTAGATTCGGCCGAATATTCGTGTTATAGATTCTCTTTACTATAAAATAAGAAAGAGACGCAACACGAATATTCGGCCGAATGGCATTGTGGGTGTGGGACTCTAGTGGGATTTGGTAGTCTAACCCAATTTTGATACGGAAACCTGAAAAACATGATTCGGTTGGTGGCAAGAGTGGGATGAATATCAATATAATACAAATACCGTTACCGGAATTACTAAAAATCGAAATAGCACCTGACTTTCTCAGTGTTTACCCAATATTCACAGAAGTTATTTAGGTAAGGTAAGAGCAATAAATTATCATATCAGCAAAATTAATAAATACATATTAACAACCGAGATACCGAAATTAAATACTGGTATATTTGTATGAAAAGAATACCGGCATACGATCCTTGATATAACATGAATAAATAACCTGAGACATGCATACCTTTATTCGAGACAGCAAAGTTTCCTATTAATTTAGGAATTCTATAAATTTTGGCCTACCGCAACTCTAATCGGCCTGAATATACCTTTCATTTAATAAAGCATTAAAAACACGCTTTCCGTGTCAAAACAAATTGCGCGCTGCTTTTTCTACAGCATTTGGCATTTCTACTGCCATGATGGTTGGCCATCAACTTTATAGCGAGGATCATGTGTCAAGTCTTCAATCTCTCTTTATCACAAAAACATGACAAAGCATTCATCCGAAATTACGGAATGGAATTTTATATGCCAAATTGTTGACAGTAACCGTTATTCATAGGTACTTAAGTTACTTAACGGTATTTCTATTATGGCACAGTTTTAGCAGTCACAAATTTGGATAGTAGGTATGTACCGACTTAGATGGTACTTAGTGAACGGATAGGTGTAATTGTGTATAGGTATGATTTACGGCTAATCATAGTAGGGTAGTTGTGCTAGTTTCCCGTCCAAGTCCAGTTTACCGTCCACTTTATTAAACTACTGCAAATAAATGGGAAAAACTTTTTAAGGTCAACATAGTTTATTCTTTAGTAGATTTTTTACTTTTAAGCTTTTATTTTGGGAAAAACTTGAAGATAAACATATAAATAAGTATGGACGGAAAACCGACAAGAGTGGACGAAAACTAGCACAATCACCCTATTCATTGTCTGTATTTTTTTCGCAAATTTCCAAAGAACAGATTTTAAGCTGGAAGTAGCAACTAAGCAAGCACCCTCCCATAGTACGAAATCCCGTATGCCGGTTTCTTGATACTTACATAATAGAAAAATGAAAAGAAAAATTTACTTGGCGAACATTTTCGGATTAGCGACCAATGTCTTGGGTCAGGAAGTCACGAGTTCATCCTTTGAATAAGATGGTTAAATAAATGACACGCGGAGTACGAGAAAAGTTGTTGCTCTGCAATTTCCATTGGGCTTGTGGCAGATTTTGTGGGTAAGAATTGCGCTTATTGTAGTTGAACAAAAATATGTGTAGGTACACGACCTTAAACCCATGCAAATAATGTTGAATTCATATATTTTGTTACAATTAATCGTATAAGTAGATATTGGAAACTCTACTGTAGGTACAATATGAACGTATCGTATTATTGAGAAACCCAGTTCCCGGAGCACAACATGAATAAAAAAAATTCCGTACTTTAGAAGAAGCTAAAGGAGATCTAAGCTAAGTCAGACAAAACTCAAATAGGTGATATCAACGACACGTAGGTACACCGGTCATGTGTTAGGAGGTTTTCTCGATTATTTTATTTCTAATTCTTAAAATTTTATTTTCCATGGACCGCGGGAGGGACTGGGGTCTTATCTATCGGCCAGTGGCCTGTCATCTTCAGGTGAGTATTATTTTTCCCATGGAGTACATACTGGTTGATTCATCAATATAAGAACGTGCGTTGGCGCATATCAAACTTTGTTTTGCGCACACAGCTCACTTTAAGTACCAACTTCAACTCAATGGAAATATTTATGCAGAAGAATGAAATCTAGTTCAATTTTTTAGGACTAAACCAATTTGATATGCGTCTAAACACATTCCTATGATCATTGATAACAGTGACCTTGATGTATTTTAAAAACAACGGTACAGCAGTATCAACAGTTAGAGGTAAATGACCTCTTATTTCCCTTAGTCTGACAGTTTGCCACGCCTTGTATGCTCGCCTTGCCGGTTTTTAAAATACAATGAGCTCTAAAAACATGGGTGACTGGTTGGTAAATGTCTTGCTTTTAATTCCGTTGTTTAAAAAAATAAAAAGTAAAAAAAAAATAAGCGTTTTCTTTTTTAACTCCGCTACCCTCATCCTATCTTTATTAGATTCCAATGAGATGTAGTTATATTAATCATGTAAGTATAAAAGAAACATGTTTGGATGGAACAATGGATTCCATTCCAACATTCCTTGTCTATGACAAGGGCATTAAGGAAATAAACAAACTGAACTTCTCATATTACCTTCACATATGTGTTGCATCTTTCATTCTGTCGGAGCCCGGCCCGGATGAGTTTTGTGTTTTGGTGATATAGGTAATCCTTAGAATTGGTGAGCGTCAGGATGGCGGGTGGACCTCGGGAATTTTATCGAATTGTTAATAAAAGTACTGTACCTTTAGTGTACCTCAGTGTACCTTCAGTAGAAATCAGTGTACCTCTTTCTAAAACGAGATTTTTCTAAAAAAAGGTCCACCCGCCATCCTGACGTCAGGATGGCGGGTGGACCTGGTAAATGATACATTAAACCACATATAATGTATGTGGTTATAGTGTGCCTTCAGTGTACCTCTGTATAACTTTAAAAACAATCTGCATACCTCTCCTCAAAAGGAGCTACGCTCAAAATAAGGTCCACCCGCCATCCTGACGTCAGGATGGCGGGTGGACCTGGTAAATCCTGCACTATATCACTCAAAAGGTATGTGATTAGCTTGCATCTTCAGTGTACCTCAGTGTACCTTTAGTAAAAATCAGTGTACCTCTTGCTAAACCGAGATTTTTTCGAAAAAGGTCCACCCGCCATAAACCTTATTTTAAGCGTAGCTCCTTTTCGGGAGAGGTATGCAGATTGTTTTTAAAGTTATACAGAGGTACACTGAAGGTACACTATTACCACATACATTATATGTGGTTTAATGTATCATTTCATAGGTCCACCCGCCATTCGTACGGGTGGACCTTTTTCGAAAAAATCTCGTTTTAGCAAGAGGTACACTGATTTCTACTAAAGGTACACTGAGGTACACTGAATATGCAATCTAATTACACACCTTTTGAGTGATAAAGTGCAAGATTTACCAGGTCCACCCGCCATTCTGACGTCAGGATGGCGGGTGGACCTGGTAAATCTTGCACTATATCACTCAAAAGTTGTGTAATTAGTTCGCATCTTCAGTGTTCCTCAGTGTACCTTTAGTTAAAATCAGTGTACCTCTTGCAAAGAAGAGATTTTTTGAAATAAATGTTCATGGCGGCTGGACCTTTATTTGAAAAAAACTCTTTTTTGCAAGAGGTACACCGACTTTTACTAAAGGTACACTGAGGTACACTGAATATACAAACTAATTACACACCTTTTGAGTGATAAAAAGCAATATTTACCAGGTCCACCCGCCATTCTGACGTCAGGATGGCGGGTGGACCTGGTAAAACATGCACTATATCACTCAAAAGGTATGTGATTAGTTTACATCTTCAGTGTACCTCAGTGTACCTTTAGTAAAAATCAGTGTACCTCTTGCTAAAACGAGATTTTTTCGAAAAAGGTCCACCCGTAAGAATGGCGGGTGGACCTATGAAATGATACATTAAACCACATATAATGTATGTGGTAATAGTGTACCTTCAGTGTACCTCTGTATAACTTTAAAAACAATCTGCATACCTCTCCCGAAAAGGAGCTACGCTTAAAATAAGGTTTATGACGGGTGGACCTTTTTCGAAAAAATCTCGGTTTAGCAAGAGGTACACTGATTTTTACTAAAGGTACACTGAGGTACACTGAAGATGCAAACTAATCACATACCTTTTGAGTGATATAGTGCAGGATTTACCAGGTCCACCCGCCATCCTGACGTCAGGATGGCGGGTGGACCTTATATTGAGCGTAGCTCCTTTTGAGGAGAGGTATGCAGATTGTTTTTGAAGTTATACAGAGGTACACTGAAGGTACACTATAACCACATACATTATATGTGGTTTAATGTATCATTTACCAGGTCCACCCGTCATCCTGACGTCAGGATGGCGGGTGGACCTTTTTTTAGAAAAATCTCGTTTTAGAAAGAGGTACACTGATTTCTACTGAAGGTACACTGAGGTACACTAAAGGTACAGTACTTTTATTAACAATTCGATAAAATTCCCGAGGTCCACCCGCCATCCTGACGCTCACTAGAATTGGCCCAGGCATTCACTTACAATAAGTAATTTATGTATTGCCGCTCCCTCAAGTCGGTCAACCCAGGAAACTAGGCCTTATTGAGAATATGCTGATATTATGAGTATGATGCACGATGTTTTCCTTCACAAAAAAATAAAAAGGAGAGTGTGTTCCAAAGAGTAGTAAGTATAATTTTAACTTGGTGTGTGTTCCGTTGTCCACGGGTTAGACCACTCTCTTCTAGCTGGAATCATAGACGTATAAATTAAGAAGACGTAATCCCACGAAGATAAAACTGATTCCATAATGAGTCGCGATGGTTTGTTCCTGATTCGCCGTATTCCTGTTTCGTCGGATTCCTGTTTCGTCGGATTCCTGATTCGTCGTATTCTTGTTTCGTCGGAATTATATACATATAATTAAATATGTCGTGCAGTAAACCAGTATTAAATGTAATCAACTAATCACGCATACATGTATAGTTTCATTGGGTCGTGGTAGAACCTTATTGCAAAATGTCAATTTTAGACAAGCAAGCAAGACGTAGCTCGTGGGCAGGCCATCATCTATACATATAATAATGGAACTTTTTATTGGTATCTTTTGTGCATAGTTTGTCTTTCACCATTTATAATAATAAATATCAATCTTACACAAATCGACCTAGGCCCACAGTAAGCTCAATAAGGCTTGTGTTATGGGTACTAGACGACGATATACATATAATAGATAAATATGGATAAATACTTAAATACATAGAAAACATCCATAACTCAGGAACAAATATCTGTGATAAACACACAAACAAATGCCCTGACCAGGATTCGAACCCGGGACCACCTGCTTCGTAGGCAGGGTCACTACCGACTGGGCTAGGAGGCTGTTAAAAATTTGTATTTAATCCTTTCTCATTTTCTCATGGGTTGGCTGGAAGAGATCCCTAGCAGGGATAAGCTCGCCTTTGTGCATATCTTTTATATATGTTACTGTTGTTTTTATGTTATACCTACTTGTTTATGTGCAATAAAGTGATACATACATCTATACATATAATAAAGCTGAAGAGGGTCGAAAGTCTGTACATGGAAGATAATCGAAAAAAAGTTGGCTGGGGATACTTACCCAGCTAGCAATTTTACGTCGTAGTGACGTCATATTAAAGTTATTTCTGACGTAATGACGTCGCACCTGACGAAGTACCTGCGACGTCGCAAATGACGTCGTGATGTCGCGACTTCTGACGTCATTTCCTGTCGTCGCACAGACGTTATCTCAAGACGACATGTTACCGACGTCACAAGGACGTATCCTCAAGTCGTCAGGAAGCCGATTGTTCTCACGTAGCCAAGACGTCATTAAGACGGCCAAATTTGGACGTCAAGACGTCTTGATGGCACGTCCTAAAGACGTCACGAGGTATAGTAGTTTTGACGTAGCCAAGACGTCATATACTGTAACGTCTTGAGACGGTCAAATATGGACGTAGCTCAGACGTCTTGGCAGGTTTGCTTGTGACGTCCTGAGAACGTCTAATAAATTTGGACGCCAAGACGTCTTGATGGCACGTCCTAAAGACGTCACGAGGTATAGTAGTTTTGACGTAGCCAAGACGTCATACTGTAACGTCTTGAGACGGTCAAATATGGACGTAGCTCAGACGTCTTGGCAGGTCTGCTTGTGACGTCCTGAGAACGTCTAATACCGACGTCGCGCTTATTACAACCAAAATAGAGCAGCTACACCAGCTCGAAATCAGAGCGAACACCTTTATGAGCGCGTGAAAGGGATACGCACCGCAGTTTCGGTTCGCGTTCACTCCGCTTCCGCGCTGGTATGTGCTGTGCCAAACAGAACGATCGATATATTAGACAAGTTACTCAAGAAGTCACAAATAATGACGGTTCAATCAAACATATCAAAATTTAGTACAAAAGTTATATTTATAAAATTGAGTGTCACAAGCATCGTTATTCAATAATAATAATGATCACATAATGGGAATGTTTCAAATTACAATAAGACAATTACGACCTAGTCATATAGAATCAAACAGTGATTTAAATAGGTAAAAGTACAAAAGTTACATTCCTAAAGTTGTGCTACAAACATCGTTATTCAATAATCATAATGGGAATGTTTCAAATTATACTCGTAATACTACAATTACGACCTTTATAAGCATCAATCAGTGATTCAGATAGGTAAAAGTTTAATACAAAAGAGGGGCAATTACATAAGTCGTTTAAACAGTCGATAGCAAGTATATGCTTCATAAATCTAAGGCATGGCACGTGCTTCTAAAGGCATAATTCTGAGCGTGGTCGATAAGAATCATGCGGCGAAAAGCACGCGCCAATTAAGGTTAAACAGTACCTACGTGGCTCCCTCATCGGTTTTTAATTAATTGCAACAAAGCTACAGAAGATATAACTATGGTAACTTTTTAACGACAACCATGCAAATACAGTGTTTTAGGAGTTTTCACTTTCTCTAAAAAGATTTTGTGGTACTTACGTATGTCGTTTTTTGTTAAAAGTGACCACTTTTTTCAGAAATGACATACATAACTACCTACCTCTTCTGTAGCTTTGTTGCAATTAATTAAAAACCGATGAGGGAGCCACGTGAGGGTACTGTTTATCCTTAACTCCCAAAACAACCGTACGACTAATGTAACCGGATTAAGCATGCGGTCTAGAAAACACGCGGGCCAGAACGACCGTCATGCACGGTACTTTTGCAAACGACGAATGTAAATGCGCCTTTATATTCATTAATTTGAGTACGACAAACATGTTTCAAATCAAAATACTACAATTACGACCTTCATAAGAATCTCAGTAATACAGATAGGTAAAAATTTAGTACAAAAGTTATATACATAAAGTTGTGCTACAAACATCCTCCAGGTATATATATTTTGTGTGACTGTGTTTTCAATAAATAAAATAAAATAGTCTTAGTTGCATCCATTACGCGCATAGCACACAGGTAAGTAGCGGCGGCGTCGCGGCGGAGGCGCGTCGAGGTCTCGATTGAAGAGTCGCGGCAGAGGCGCCTAGTATCATCTCACTGATTTAGCATACAACGCCTTGAAACAGAATAACAAGAGTCGCGGCGGCGTCGATGCGGCGGCGCGGCGAATCTAGCAGTGTACGCAGGTTTGTGTAGAAAGGCTAGAAGCGCGACGCCGCCTCGACTCTTTAGTCATGTGTGCGATGCGCCAGGGGATGGTGCAAAAGTCACAAGGGGGTTCAGTACAAGATATACCTTTGTCACTTTTTCTATTGGACTCTATTACAATAAATGTGAGCAATAAAGGATTTATATACATGTTGATTTGGTTAACAATTACAGGGGTTTCTAAATACATGATACTGATTCCAAAAAAACTATCAATATTTTTTTAACACAATTTTATGTTACTTTTCATTTAAATTCTTAACTTCAAAAATTTCGATAGCTGAATGGGTCAACTAGGGCAGCAAAAGAAATGTTGTCACTTGCCTAGGCTCTGCATAGTCTCTGGTATAAATTTCTGACATTTGTCAATACCATTTTTTTTTAATAAATTGTTATTAATATTGAAGCAAATCAAATTATTTTGTTCAATATTTTTTGATTTGCAATTTTTAAGTAGTTACACTACTATATATAAACTAATTATAATTGTTATTATTCCTAAGCAGCAGCAAAATACCGGTGAAAATATTCGACACTTTGAAATTAAATTTTTTAATGAAAAGTAACATAAATAATATGCTAAATTAATAGGAGTTTTTCATTATCGTTTTATCTATCTTATAGCATATTCCGAATTGGGGCTTTCCGCTTTTGCCTGGTCATCCATTCTTATCCCACTTTAGTAATTGAGTTCTTATTACTAATTTTAGGTGTCTACTTACTAATCAATAGTATGAAGCAATGGAAAACATACACGGATACTTTTATCATCTTCAGTAGGCACTGACAAACATTTTGCTGTAATGCACTGCACTGATATTACTTCGAAATCGCTTGACAGTTTGGAAGCAACGCAGATATTGGTCAATTTAGAGTCATGTGGATACACATAAAGTGAATCGTATTGAAGAAAACGTTTGCCATAAACAAACAGGGACTCTCTGTCACTAAGAACACATTTTAAGATGTTATGTACTTCAAACACATTGTCGTTTAAATAACAATATGAGTCTCTTTTACGGTATGCATGCACGTAAATAGAAAAACCTTTAGAAACAAGTTTTCTAAATCGTTCACATTTACCAGCAGGTACTGGTCCTGAGCTGTGTGATATAAGTGCCTCGTTTTGACTTGAGGAGATCAGTGATTTTTGGGTTTGTATTTCTTTCAAACGTTTCACAATTTGTGCCAAAGGTTTATTTGGTGACCTGACAAGTTGCTTAATGTGTTGCAAATAATTTTCAAATGGAAAGGCGGAAAATGTATCTAGTGCGCCAAATAATTCAACATCATCGGTAATGTGGCTCATCATATGAACATTATATATCAAAAATTTGGCCCCGTAAACAGTTTTGGAGTGATTTATGAACATTCTTAATAGCTCCTTTGCCAAGGGTGTGCCTAGTTTGTGTATAAGTTCGTTTGAGCAAAGGATTGTAACAGCAGCGTGTAATAGAAGGAAATTTTCATAAAGTGCAGTCGTCAGTAAGGTTTTTAGGACCATTGGTCCCAAGTACAATAAAAACATTCTGAATTCAGTTGCTTTGTAACGAGCCAGATCATCAAGTCCACGCGGACGTCTATTGAATTCTA
The DNA here is from genome assembly GCA_947086415.1 of Pammene aurita. Taxonomy (NCBI): domain Eukaryota; kingdom Metazoa; phylum Arthropoda; class Insecta; order Lepidoptera; family Tortricidae; genus Pammene; species Pammene aurita. The sequence continues at coordinate 40,779,743 of OX352291.1, forward strand.
TTGGAATGTCTTGAGCACATTTTTCTAGTTTCTGAGAGATCGCTGTGACGGAACTGCTTCGCAAACGTACTTTCAAGTCCCCACCAACCCAAACGTTCAAAAGTTTTTTCATGATCCCAAGGCATACAGCATGCATGTAATCGATCGGAAATGTTTTTACTAAATTTAAAGGCAGTTTTACAAGTGGAGTTGTGCCTTTATGGTAATCTTCGTCAGACTGATTACGGAACGTTTCATCTGTTCTCAGACTGGCAGAGGTGATGCTAGGGTAAATAACGCGACCTTGGCAGTATTCCCCAGGTTGTACACATTTGTCACATGCCGAATACCCACTGTGATATTTCGTACATTTTATATATGCTTTTGCGGGTGAATCACAAATAAAATGCAGTACTTCTACCGTGAAATGCTTTCCTTCAAAATCAAAGCCGTCTTCAAGTAAGATATTCAGTTCAGTTATAAACGGGCCCAGATATTTTGACAAAGGGGTAGGTTTTCCTTTTCCACTAAACAGAGATATTACGAATGGTTTGAAACCAACGCAATTTTTTATTAGTCCTAATATTGGCCACAATTGGATGGTGCTACTTTTAAACAAGGGAAGACCGTCTATGTTGAAAGATAGTTTTAGTTCAGAATCTTCAATTAAATTAGAATTTAATTGGAGTTTCAATTGATTTAGAAGGCCAAAGTGCACAAAGTCACCATTCTCGAAAGGAATTGTGTTTACTTCTTCAACAGAAGTGCCAAGGAATGTCCTACTATCTTTTGGTAAGTTGGGACATAAAGGTAAGAGAATTTTTAATAACCCATTCAGGGCCTTATGGGAGATTCTATTATCTACTGTGGCCCAATCTCTTAATAAAGAAGGGAAAGAGTCTAAATATGATTCTGAAGGTTGGCTTTCTTTAAAACTGTCACGCACTGTTTCACTTGTGTGTCCAACATTTGAGGAATGTATGAAGACAGAAAAAATTTCATTATTTTGACTGAGTGATGGGGATGCTGAAAGTTGAATTTCATCGTCGCTAAAGCTAAAACTGTCACGCACTGTATCACTTGTGTGTCCAACATTTGAGGAATGTATGAGTAAAGGAGAATTTTTATTATTCTGACATGTGAGCGATGTGGACGCCGGAAGTTGAATTTCACCATCGCTAAAGCTATCACTAGGCACTTGAGTAAAACTAGCAGGCACATTAGAATTCACATAACACGTGAATGAAGATTCTAAAATTGTGTCACTTCTACTTTTTTGTATGATCTCGTTTTTTTCATCTCTGATCCGTCTTTGATATTGTCGCAGACCTATGTCTATTTTCTTAGGTCTAGGTATTTTTGGCATTTTTTGGCTTATATTTCCTACAAAAACACAAATTGAAATAATATTTTTAGTTACCGAATTAAAGAGAGATCCTTAACATCTAGCTAGAAGATAAAATCCAAATATGGTATTAAAGCGCCTTAGTCCTGTTGTTCTTCTTGAGATGCGTTTCGGGAAAGTCTCTTCTTTTCTCGTTCCGGGGCGTGCTTCAGCCAATTTTTAATAGTGTCTTCGATTTCTCTGTCGGTGACTTTAGCAGTAGTTGCCTTGACCGCTTCTAAAATTTAATATAATATATAAGTTAATAAAAATAATATTTAAGTTCGGCATTCTGGATAACAGAAGTCTCTTATTTCATAATCCCAAGAGAAACCACAACAGACTTAAAAATTTTACAGTAGGTACTGGTAATTATAGCGTGTAAAATTGACCAGTGTAACAGTTAGGTAAAACACGAAAAAATACTTTTTGGAGGACTTCATACATGCAACCGCGGGGGAATTTTTTTTTAAGCGTACAGTAAAGTGTGATAATAATTTTTAGTATTTTCCGTGGTAGAGGATACCATCACGCACATTTCGTCCATACATGTGTACTAGCTAGCTCTTCAAACGGCTGAGGAGATCCTTTGTGACGGACAACGAAGTCTCAGTAATAGGGTCCCGTTTACACCTACGGTACGGAACCCTAAAACAGATTGAACACCGACCAGCTGATTAGACAATGTATGAAAACCTAAATTTTAAAACCTACAGTATAAAACCATAAAGAGATAAAAGACCAACTTACCGATAACGCAGTGGCGAAGTCTTGATTCTGAAAACGGTTTCTTGTCAGATCGTTTTCCGTAGTAGTTGTACTGTCTTGCCAAGTTGTCGGCCAGTGTGAACTTCATCAGTCTTGTTACTTTATCTTTGACTTCGCGGCCTCCTAAGCTTTTTAGGTATGACACCTGTAATTTGGAGTTGACATATTTTATAACAAGCAGACACAAATCTAGCAGAACCAACAACTGTTAAGAGGGCGCATGAAATATAACAAAATAGCACATGATTGTATAACTAACTTTTCGGTCAATCAGATGATCAACCTGCAATGTCCCAACCAACCAACCCTGAAAACTTAAAGTTGTACCCCCGGAAATTTGAACCAGAGGCCTCCTCTGGCTGGCTTGAGAGACAAACCCTCTACCAACTGAGCTACAGAGCCGGTTAATTAATAACTACCAGGTGTAACAGAAAGGTGAAATAAATTTTAAGGGGGGCACTCGGTTACTGATATGGAACAACTTTTCCAAAGAAACATAGGTCGAATTCCGAATTTAAAATTCCGAGTTTTCATACTTAGTTCGATCAGCTGGTCGGGGTTAGTGTACTGAGAGGTCAATATTTTTCTTCGGAATTCGACCTATGTTTCTTTGGCAAAGTTGTTCCATAACAGTAGCTGAGTAGCCTCTTAAAGTATTATTTCACCTTTCCTTTACATCCTGTATAATCTATCTATAAAGTATATATATAAAAATAGGGCAGTTGAGATTAATTTAGAGTAAAGCACTTGACATATTATACAAATACTCTTTATTGAACACCTCAAAAGAAAAACAGTACAGAAAATGTATAAAACTAATCTGGAGGTAAACAACAGGCGGTCTTATCGCTAAGAAGCGATTTCTTCCAGACAACCTTTGGATAGCGGAAACTCATTAAATAAACTATGTAGGTAGGTGTTGCAAATTAACAGAAAAGAAGAGTTTTTGGGAAAGAGTCACAAAACAAGGTAATTTTAATAAAATAAATAACCATAATAATAATAATTAAAATTAAGTATATAATAGTAGTTTATGTAACTGTTACGTAATAAGGGTGTTCGTGCTATTGCTGTGTTCGGAAACCATAGAATGGCCCCCATTGCACCGCCATGGCCAACGCGATTGTGCCGGCGGTCGGGGGGAGCGTGTCGGCGGCCGCGCGGGCGCGTGCAGGTGTACATTATGTTATCAAAACTCATAACACATCAATGTTTGAGCTTGTAAATTTAAAATTACGTTACTGTCACAGATAAAAAGCTTATCATAGTGAAGTCGGTTGTGGTAATGCTAGCCATTGCCTACCGTTTATGAACACGTTTTAGAGGACTTACAATGCGAGTGTAGATAAATAAAATAAGTAAATACATATTATATACATACATACATATACAGTGCCAGCAATAAAGTAGAGAAGATGACAAGTGTCACAGACGAGACAATAAGTGTAATTTAAGGAGCTTATACCTATTATACCTATTTGCCTACTAATAATACTACAACTAATATCTACCAATGTTATTCCTAAATACCTATTACTACTGCTATTTTCACTAATATTACTACATTCTACTTTCCTGCCTCCTATGCTGCGCCTCAGGAAATCGTGCATCTAGACTACTGAGGAAGGCAAGTTGAGGCCTTCTTACCAATTGCTTTCGCTTAGAATCTTCAGCTAAGAGTGTTTCAGTTGTTATCATTTCTTCTTCATTTTGGATTGGAAATTTGAAGTCTTCATGTAATGGTTCATAATATGTGTGTGCTGAATTGGTTAGCAGAGCTATGATTTTTTGATTTTGAACTTTTATTTCGCTTAAAAGCGATATGATTGTGTCTGTAAGTACTGTGAATAATTTCAAATAATTAAGTAATATTCGTTAGTGCCTAAGTCAACCTAATCAAAAAGGTGGGTCCACAAAATGCACACGATATTGGGGTTGTCAGGCAACTGGGATCACTTCAAACTAAGTCCATATGGTCCCAGTTACCTCAGGTAGGTAACTTACCTGATCCATGATTTACGTTATTAGGGTTTTTTCATACAAATAATGGCATACATTCAATCATCTGCACATTCTACGAGTAGTTCTAATCTATCCAAACTGAAACCGTTCAGTAAACAAGTTAAAGGTTATGATTTTTGTTTCCGCACTTAGTCCTTTTATTGTACATGAGCCATACTAGTCACGGGTGACAGGTACATCTAGGCTCACGATGTTTTCCTTCACCGTACGCGTATTGGTTAAAAATTAATTGAAAAACTCATTGGTATAATATGGTCACTCGGTATGATTCGAACCCGAGATCTTATTTGCGATCTCGTGATCGCAAGTAAGGTCTCGGGTCGAACGTTCTACCGTTAGACCACCAACTTTAAAAAAACTGAAGTGTATGTTAAAGGAATAATAATAATATAAGGAGAGCTATCCACTTACCGATCTTAGTGTTTGGGTTTTCAGGCAATTTTGGCTCAATTGGTAAGGCTTTTGTCCCAATTCCAGAGCCTCCTGGTCTTTGCTCAATTAATAAGGCTTTTGTCCCAATTCCAGAGCCTCCTGGTCTTTGCTCAATTGATAAGGCTTTTGTCCCAATTCCAGAGCCTCCTGGTCTTTGCTCAATTGATAAGGCTTTTGTCCAAATTCCAGAATTGACACTTGAGCCAAGTGATTTCAGTGGACTCGGCGGCTTTGGTTTTTTGACGTTACCTGGAAAGGCCATAATTAAATACGCGCCTGAAAGATTCACCATCTCTCGATGGCCAGTCTGACGACGGTATAAGAAAAGTGACCTCGATATCTTAACGTTTTTTACCTAATGTTGCTGCCTGCTACTGAGGTGCAAACACTGCGAGCAGCAGGCAGCACATTCTGCTGTGTTTTGTATTTTTCATATAAGTCCTATGGAAACCGATGTGACGGCAGCAGCGCATTTTAATGGCACGAATTCGCAGCAGGCAGCATTTCCATATATGCAAGGCCAGCACCTGACCTTGAATGTATGGAAATGCTGCCTGCTGCCCGCTACGAACTTGTACCTTAAGGGGCACCCCAGAGTCAATTAGCGGTACCATCATCAAAAATTAATATATCGTGATCCAGCGTACTTATAGATATTTCCACCGTTGCGATTGTAAATCTCCAAACATAGATTTTTTACTTATTCAAAAAATTGCTAAGTAATTTTTTGAATAATTAAAAACACAGTTTAGTTACCAATACAAAAGTAACGATACTCGTTTTAAAATCTGGTTTCTTGTGGTTAGCAAATCCGCCATTGAATCTTAACATTAGTTACCCACCAATAGTGGCAGCAAGCCATTTGACAGGTGTAGTATGTTCTGTATGTTCTACGATGTCGGCGTCGTCAGAGTTAATTACATCATCTTGATTTTCTTTATTGTTGTCTTGAACTGGAAGTCATACATACATACATTAAATTAACATCATCATACCCTGGGTCAGCCCTATCTTATATTTTTCTACACAAACCAAATTGGTCTGCGTACACTGCCAGATTCGCGGAGGCAGCGCGGCAGAGTCGCGCCGGCGAAGTCATCCAACTGACGTTAATATAATCTCGTCATTTTCACGTCTCATTGACACCCAACTAGCTGACGCCAGGTTTGTGGCCAGTGCGGTACGTTTTCACGACGTCGTTTAAAGATTAAAGATTTTTTAATTATCACACAAAAGCTTACAGTAAATAACCAAATCGTTTAAGTGGTAGCTATCTTACAAAAAAGGGTTATTAACTAACCCCCTTATTCATAAACGCCTACTAAACTTGACAAGCCGCTGATAATCGTTTGTCCCTTTCCATCATATATATACGTTGGAAAGGGACAAACGATGATCAGCGGCTTGGCAACTTTTTTACGTGTTTATGAATAAGGTAATAATAAATAAATATTATAGGTCAATCTTACACAAACCGACCTAGTCCCATAGTAAGCTCAATAAGGCTTGTGTTGTGGGTACTAGACGACGATATAGGGGAAGCCCGGGCAATACGCATAGTGTGGGTAAGAAGAATATCTGATTTTACCAAAGCTATACAATAGATAGCACATCTAGGCTTGCTTAAGTCGGTAAAGCATCGATACGAGGACGTCATGACCGTTCAATCAAAGCAAACAACGTGTGTACTTGTTGTGGAGAAAAAAAAACAAAGTTTTTGACTGTTTTGTTGTGATTTTTGGAAAAGCAAGTCTATCTACTTTTAGTATTACGTTTCGTATATTTACGAATACGGTTAGTTAAAACTATAGTATATTAACTTTGGCTTAAATTGTGACTATAACTTTTTATCCACCTGTTAAACGCATTCTTGGCATAAACAATTCGAAATATTTAGTACTTCGGGCAAGACGGATATGGGCAAAACGGATAGCTATGCGTGTATGGAAAACTCCAAAAAGATACTAAACATAAAAAAGCCCTTAAATTTGTAATTGCTAGGCCCTAGCAAAACTAACAAACAAAAACTACCCACAAAAAAAACCGAGAGAATAATTTATAGTGTTCTTTTTGGTGTGCACTGAAAGATACATTGACCCACCCACCGAAGACAGACTCAGTGTAACGAGTGCAAAAATAGACCCATGAGGGTTGTACTTCTTATTCAAGGGTTGACAACTATTTTGTTTTATAAATACGATGCCTAATTCATATATTTGTCATATATTCTTTTTACCCTAGAGGTATATCCCTTTTGCCCGAGGTGGTCGGTCAAAACGGATAATTGGAACTATTTGTTTAAAAAATAATAACAATAAGAAGTTGTTCAAGTTTAAGGATTTTTGATAGCATTTTCCAAAGCTAACTGTACATAGTACAAATTAAAAATATAAAGTGTTATTTTGATTAACAATTGGGGTGTTTACAAATTAAAAATATAAAGTGTTATTTTGATTAACAATTGGGGTGTTTTTTTTTTTCATCTTTCCCTTAACATATGCGTCTTGCCCGGGCTTCCCCTATATAATAGATAGATATAGATAAATACTTAAATACATAGAAAACATCCATAACTCAGGTACAAATATCTGTGATAAACACACAAATAAATGTCCTGACCAGGATTCGACCCCGGGACCTCCTGCTTCATAGGCAGGGCCACTACCGACTGGGCTAGGAGGCCGTTAGTTATTAATATTAACTAAATAACAAATATATAGCCTTAACAAAGGAGCATTTTGAATCATGAAATACATCAATATTGGGATGATGTATGTACAGTCGCCTTCAAATATAAACTTTATATGTATAGATGTCATATACAAAGAAAAAAGTGACCTAGGCCTCCGGTGCCCAGGGGTGCAGACGCTGGTTCGATCCCAGCCCTGGGCACCGGAGGCCTAGGTCACTTTTTCCTTTGTATATGACATCTATACATATAAAGTTTATGATTTAGATAGTAGTGTGTCTACTTAAAAAATAAACAATTCAAAATATTTATTAAAAATAATTTGATTTGTTCTTCAGTTGCCTTCAAATATATCGGAGCAGCCAAGGTACTCAAAAATATCCGAACATGCACTTTATCACCTTGACAATAGAGGCGTTGTTCAGATATTTGTGATCACCTTGGCCGCTCCGATATATCTGATGGCGACTGTACATACAGTATGTTTATAAGTCACCAAAATTACCTTTTTATTATTGTGCTTTTATGCTCCTCACCACGAACTGCCTGATGGTAAGTGTAGCCAGACAATCTGTCCTGAGCTGTAGAGCTCAGAGCACCGCGCGGACTTTTCAACTGTCTCTACCGTAGTAGAACTGCTGCCCGGGGTGGACTAGGACTCCTTACAATGTTTTCCCTATTTAATTGTACAAGCACTGAGTACTTACTTACCTTTTAGAAATGATCTCTTCAACGGTGGCGGGCGACTCAGTCCTATATCTTCATCGAATGAGTCTGAGTCTGATCCAAACTTCTTGTATCTTTGGCGTTTCCTCTTCTTATTTACAGCATTAGCATCATTCTCTTCTTCGGTTTGTATATCAGATGTTGACTCTAAGATAAGTAGCTTTTTCTTAGCTTTTTCAAGATCATCTGGAAGACAGCATGATGAGTTAAACAGTATTATATATTATACACCTTTAAGGGGCGGGGGCCTTTCTCCAACAGTGGACGTTGTCGATGATGATGATGAATGCAATCGTCGCACGGCCTCAAAGGAGTCTGGTTGGGGAAGGACTGTACAATATGTGAGATCGAGTTCAGGCTTTATATTTTTTTTGTAGCTTCTACTCGCCAAAAGACAACTCCTCACCAAATTTTAAGTTGCGGAAACGCTTGGTTTGCGAGATAAAAGCGCTGTAGGGTCGCAGTTCTATCTAACACTTCTCCTCGCTTCGCTCGTCGTGGTACCTACACCGACCTGCCTTAGAGTCTGTCTGAAACTACTTTGAACTAACCTATTAAAGTTCCTACAAAGTGTCATGTCGTATCCTCCGCCCGCAGGCCAATTCTATTTGCGTTTTGTTTTACGCGTTTTAGTAAAATGTACCATTTTTGATAATTATTAATCGACAAATTTCCACAAAATAATGCTTATAAATTAAAAGAATCATTGAATAAATATCATGTAACTATTATTGTACACAAATAAGTCGAAAAAACTGTATTTATGTAAAAACTGAACATAAAACAAATTATACGTTTTAGTTTTTCTCAACACGTTTAACGAAACGCAAAATATTGTGTCATGGCGGTGTAAAATCGGAATTTTATATGGAACTTTGATTATTTTTTATCTCGCAAACCAAGAACAACTTCGCAACTTAAAATTTGGTGAGGAATTGTCTTTTGGCGAGTAGAAGCTACAAAAAAAAATGAAGCCTGAACTCGATGTCACATATTGTACAGTTGAGCCGGCAAACCTCTTAGACTTCAGGTTGATATAGACGGAGACTATTTTGAGACGCCTAAATTACGGCGCCAGTGTCTACCGTACGGCACATCTCAGATCGTTTAGACAATGACTATTTTCAGCCGCCTAAATCTCGCCGCCAGTGACCCGCAAACCGACACTTGTTGTTTACACGGTGCCTTTTCAGTACTAGTCATAAGCACGCCGCCACAGCCGACGGTGCTAGTTTTTACGCCAGTCTTTCTACGCTGATCTCCATCATTTAAAATGAATTCAGGAGCTCTGAAGTTGAAAAAGCAATGTTGGTATACTCAAAGTATCCGCGTTATTACGAGAGGAGCTGATAAATATGTTAGAGGAACGAAAGAAAAGTGCTAGCGACTGGCAGCGACGTGTTTACACGAGTCCGAAAAATAGGCGCGGGAGCAGCGAGAGACGCGGGCGGGGGTCACTGGCGCCAAAAAATAGACACGTGCTCTATTCCGTGCCAGCGCTGGCTTGCCGCGAAAAAATGGCACCGAAAGTGTTTATACGGTGACTTTCATAGGCGCCATAATTTAGGCGTCTCAAAATAGTCTCAGTCTATATCGACCATTCCTTACATTGCGGCCGATCGCTCGCTCAGATCAGACAGACGCCGACTCAGATTCAGCTCAGCTCAAACATTTCATTCAGCCGTCGGCCGCGTGCAACAGACGCAAACGATCGTTGCAGAGGCTCAGTCACTAGCCGCAATGTACAGAAATGAGAGAAAGAGGTTAAAACACAATACATTACTTTTCTAACTTACCAGTTTCGTAGAAAAATCGCTGAATACCATAAGGAATCCACGTCTCATCTGGTGACTCGCATCGCTTTAGAACCCTATCCAGGGATTTACTTTCCTTAATGTTAGGTGGCCAAAGAATTTGTGTCTTCATTGGTGTTAGCCATTTTTTCACAATGACCGAGATTGATCCGCCTTCACTTGCCTCAAACTGGACCACACTATACATTATCACAAATAGGAGTGGTGGCACGTTAGTTTTATCACTATGTATCGCAAATAAAGCAACGTCGACCGATTAAACTGACTACAGCCCGCGTATCATGGTTGTCATTTTATCGCCTATCACGTCATGCATCACTTTCGCACTTACATACTTGTTAGAACGTGACAGCCATAGTGACAGACGATAAAAATCCGGCCATATTGGCCTACCAGCACTGCGCGTGGCGTGAGCAAGAGCAAATTCCCACGAGTGACACGACACGAGTCCAACCCCACGACAAAAGGCCGCTAAGAGCTGAGCGCGAGGGCGCGAAACGAACGGACACTTTTCCATAGACATAATAGATACAATTATAGACCTTAATCGTTGTAAGCGAAACTAAGTATGATCAACTCTAATTTAATCTCCCTAAGGTTGACTTTTATTCAGCATAAGCGGATGGTGCTGGAGCCCACCATACAGGAAATTTGTCACCGAGCCTACGGATTGGCTCCCATTTAAACGGCTATTAGACATGGCAATTTGTAGGGTCCAACCTGTCGTGTTGGTAGGTGTAATGGCACCTAGGGAGTAGGAGTCCCGATCTAGGGCGATCGGCAGTGTCCCGACACCCGCAGCTGTTTATGGAGGTCGTTAGAGTTATTTTACCTTTTTTATTTATAATGTTAGCCATTTTCTACACATTCCGTCTAGTTTTTTTACATAAAATTAATAGTGCTGGAGCCCGCCTAACTGGAAATTTATCAAAATCCTAACCAATTTTCTTCCATATAGCGTTGTAGAGCCCATCTCGGAGATCACGAAAACATAAGTCTTAAATGGCCATAAGTATGAATGGCGTCAAGTTGAAAATACAATTTTTTGGCCTAAATTTATCAACGAGCCTACCGCTCCAAATTTTGACACATGATTTCGCCCACGTCAAATAACCCACATACCAATTTTAAGACCATTCTGGTGGGCGCATAAGATTTTAAGACCAGTTGAAGTTACAATTGTTTGGCCTAAATTTATCAACGAGCCTACCGCTCCAAATTTTGACAGTAGTTAAAGGACCCATTCACCAAATCAAATCCCAATTTTAAGACCATTCTGGTGGGCGCATAAGATTTTAAGACCATTTTAAGAAATAATCGATTTCATTGAAAAGATAGCAAATTACTATAAATTCGTTAGAAAATATATTTAGCTGGCACAAACACAACTGCATGTTTATATTTAAGTGTCTAATAAGTAGTAATTAAAAATGCCTTAAAAGTATTCCGCAATAAGTCGAAAATTTGAGAAATTGGCCATAGCAGTACTTTAGACACGGGGGTCTTAAAACACTAAAATTATTATTCATTTTAAACTTAGTGGCACAAAATGTGATTTGAAAAGCCAGACGTAATGCAGGTAGGCATTTTCTACCAGTCACTTAAAACTCTAAATTAATAAGCGTCAAGTTATAGTGCTGGAGTCCGCCTAACTGGAAATTTATCAAAGAACTTAACAATTTTCTTCCATATAGCGTTGTAGAGCCTACCTCGGAGATCATGAAAACATAAGTCTTAAAGGGGTTAAATGGCCATAAGTATGTATGGCGTCAAGTTGAAAATACAAGTTTTTGGCCTAAATTTATCAACAAGCCTACCGCTCCAAATTTTGACACATGATTTAGCCCACATCAAATAACCTACATACCAATTTTAAGACCATTCTGGTGGGCGTATAAGGTTTTAAGACCAGTTGAAGTTACAATTTTTTGGCCTAAATTTATCAACGAGCCTACCGCTGCAAATTTTGACAGTAGTTAAAGGACCCATTCACCAAATCAAATCCCAATTTTAAGACCATTCTGGTCAGCGCATAAGATTTTAAGACCATTTTAAGAAATAGTCGATTTCATAGAAAAATAGCAAATTACTATAAATTTGTTAAAAAAAATATTTTGCTGGCACAAACACAACTGCATATTCATATTTAAGTGTCTTGTAATTTAAAATGCCGTAAAAGTATTCCGAAGTACGTCGAAAATTGGAGAAATTCGCTATAGCAGTACTTTAGTCACCGGGGTCTTAAAACACTAAAATTATTATTCATTTTAAACTTAATGGAACAAAATATGATTTGAAAAGCCAAATTTCCAAATCCAAAAGGACCGATTTACCAAACCAAATCCCAATTTTAAGACCATTCTGGTCGGCGCATAAGATTTTAAGACCATTTTAATAAATAGTGGATTTCATAGAAAAATAACAAATTACTATAAATTCGTTAAAAAAATATATTTAGCTGGCACAAACACAACTGCATGTTTATATTTAAGTGTCTAATAAGTACTAATTAAAAATGCCTTAAAAGTATTCCGCAATAAGTCGAAAATTTGAGAAATTCGCCATAGCAGTACTTTAGTCACGGGGGTCTTAAATCACTAAAATTATAATTCGTGTTAAACTTAATGGCACAAAATATTATTTGAAAAGCCAGACATAATGCCTATAGGCATTTTCTATCAGTCGCTCATAACTCTAAACTGATAAGCGTCAAGTTAGGTGCATTGAGAATATATTACGGACTGAAAAATGCCGTAAATTTATTTTAAATCCTACCGTTTCAAATATTGACAAACGGATTAGTACACTTCAAATAACATACATACCCAATTTAAGACTGATCAGGTGGGCGCATAAGATTTTAAGACCAGACCAGTTGAAGTTGCAATTTTTTGACCTTAATTTATCAACGAACCTTAGAGAGCGGTAGGCTCGATGATGACCTGAAATTTTACCAAGACTAAACGGGATGGTCTTATAAAACTCTCACAAAGTGTAAGAGCTAATGTCGGTTGTCATTGGTAGATTGTTGCCTACTACTGAAAGGTCCTAAATGTAATAGTTTTTTTGGCCAAAGTGTTGGCAGGAATGGCGGGCAATGATAGCCCGACTAAATTATGTAAACTGGTTATGCTTAACTGTCAGCCATTTACAAACGTGTTTTTAAATTATTTGCGTAGCAAATGTTGTTATCCTCTACCACGAAGTCGAAATTTAAAATTTTGTTTAATTTGTCTCTATCACACTTGCATATTCAAACAAAATAGACTCAAATAACACCAAAATTCTCAAACCAAGCATTTTCGTAAGTAATTAAATTAATTTACGAATAAAATTTATTTGCATAAACAATTTGTTGAAAACGTGAATGAAATAAGATATCAACTGGAGACGAATTAAACTTGAAATGTAGTGACGCCGTGTTGAAAAATTTGTGCTGTAGGAATAAATACAAACTCACGTCATTTGAATGTTCTTCGTGCGCCAAATTTGACGCTTGTTAGTTTAGGGTTATAAAGGTCTGGTAAAAATTGGTATAGGTATTACGTGCGGCTATTTAAATCATATTGTGTGCCATAAAGTTTAAGATTGATATAAATTTTAGTGATTTAAGATCCCCGTGACTAAGGTACTGCTATGACGAATTTCTAAATGTTTGGGGTTATTGCGGTATACGCTTAAGGCAGTTTTAGTTAAAAGAAACTCAGATATGAATATACAGTTGTGTTTGTGTCAATTAAATAATTTTTTGAACCGAATTTATAGAAGTTTCTTATTTCGACTATTTCTTAAAATGGTCTTTATATCTTATGCGCCCACCAGAATGGTCTTAAAATTGGGATTTAGTTAGATGAATGGGTTCTTTAACTACTGTTAAAATTTAGAGCGGTAGGCTCGTTGATAAATTAAGGTCAAAAAAATTGCAACTTTAACTGGTCTGGTCTTAAAATCATATGCGCCCACCGGATTGGTCTTAAAATGGGTATGTAGGTTATTTGAGGTGAGCTAAACCGTTTGTCAATATTTGGAACGGTAGGATTTTAAATAAATTTAGGTCATTTTTTTAGTCACTAAAATACTCTCAGTGAACCTAAAGTGACGCTTATCAGTTTAGAATTATGAGCGACTGGTAGAAAATGCCTATAGGCATTACGTCTGAATTTCAAATCATATTTTGTGCCATTAAGTTTAAAATAAATAGTAATTTTAGTGTATTAAGACCTCCGTGACTAAAGTACCGCTATGACGAATTTCTACAATTTTCGACTTATTGCGGAGTAATTTTACGGCATTTTTAATGACTACCCACTTAAATATGAATATGCAGTTGTGGTTGTGCCAGCAAAATATTTTTTTTAACGAATTTATATTAATTTGCTATTTTTTTCTATGAAATCGACTATTGGCTATATGAAATCGACTTAAAATGGTCTTAAAATCTTATGCGCCCACCAGAAAGGTATTAAATATAGGATTTGGTTTGGTGAATGGGCCCTTTAACTACTGTCAAAATTTGGAGCGATAAATTTGATAAATTTACGCCAAAAAAATTTAACTTCAACTGGTCTTAAAATATTATGCGCCCACCAGAATGGTCTTAAAATTGGTATGTATTTTATTTGATGTGGGTTAAATCATGTGTCAAAATTTGGAGCGGTAGGCTCGTTGATAAATTTAGGCAAAAAAATTGTATATTCAACTTGACGCCATATATATACTTGTGGCCATTTAAGACCTTTAAGACTTATGTTTTCATGATCTCCGAGATGGGCTCTATATCGCTATATGGAAGAAAATTGGTTAGGATTTTGATAAATTTCCAGTTAGATGGGCTCCAGCACTAGAATTAAAACACTATAGTATGTATGGCGTCAAGTTGAAAATACAATTTTTTGGCCTAAATTTATCAACGAGCCTAGCGCTCCAAATTTTGACAGTAGTTAAAGGACCTATTCACCAAACCAAATCCTAATTTTAAGACCATTCTGGTGGGCGCATAAGATTTTAAGACCATTTTAATAAGACTAAGAAAACACTAAAATTATTATTCATTTTAAACTTAATGACATAAAATATGATTTGAAATGCCAGACGTAATGCCTATAGGCATTTTATACCAGTCGCTCATAACTCTAAACTGATAAGCGTCACCTTAGGTTCACTGAGAGTATTTTACTGACTGAAAAAATGACCTAAATTTATGTTTAATCCTACCGTTCCAAATATTGACAAACGGTTTAGCTCACCTCACATAACCTATATACCCATTTTAAGACCAACCCGTGGGGCGCATACGATTTTAAGACCAATTTAAGAAATAGTCGATTTCTTAGAAAATATAGCAAATTACTATAAATTCGTGAAAAAAATATTTTGCTGGCACAACCACAACTGCATATTCATATTTCAGTGTCTAGTAGTAGTAGTAGTAGTATAATACTTTATTGTACAACAAAGAAACATACAACAGAAAGAATATATGATATTTGTACAAAGGCGGACTTATCCCTTAAGGGATCTCTTCCAGTCAACCTTTAATAATTAAAAATTCCGTAAAAGTACTCCGCAATAAGTCGAAAATTTTAGAAATTCGTCATACCAGTACTTTAGTTACGGGGGTCTTAAATCACTAAAATTATTATTCATTTTAAACTTAATGACACAAAATATTATTTGAAAAGCCAGACATAATGCCTATAGGCATTTTCTATCAGTCGCTCATAACTCTAAACTGATAAGCGTCAAGTTAGGTGCATTGAGAATATATCACGTACTGAAAAATGACGTAAATTTATTTTAAATCCTACCGTTCCAAATATTGAAAACGGATTAGTCCACTGGTGGTGGGCACCAGAATGGTCTTAAAATTGGGATTTTGTTTGTTGAATGGGTCCTTTAACTACTGTCAAAATTTAGAGCGTTAGGCTCGTTGATAAATTTAGGCCAAAAAAATTATTTTCAACTTGACGCCATTACTTGTGGCCATTCAAGACCTTTAGGACTTATGTTTTCATGATCTCCGAGATAGGCTCTACAACGCTATATAGAAGAAAATTGGTTAGGATTTTGATAAATTTCCAGTTAGGCGGGCTCCAGCACTATAAGGTTAAAATGTGTAGGTTCGCTGGTAATTAATATATTTATCTAGTTTTGTATTTAAATAATAAAAGGGTTGGGCAGATGAAGTTAGATTCAGGCAGCTCGAGCGGTCATTTAAATATCTATAGTAAAAAAACTGTTTCTTTTTTTATTTAATGTGTATTGTTATGAGTACTATCAGACTATCACCGTGCTTCACCAATATATTTTTTTGATGTTTTGAAGGCATCTCTGTAAACGCCGGTAGGGACGATTTGTTGGTGAGGTAGGTTCGGTAGGGGCGATTTGTAGGGAAAGTGTAATAACGGGCGTTGGGGCCGATAGGGGTTGGACACAACAGGTTGGGCCCTACAAATTGCCATGTCTAATAGCCGTTTTACAGTATTTTTCACCAGTGATGACTCCTGTGACACTTTCCGAACTATGCATACTATGTTCGCAAAATGTTTTTGAAACATAATTTATGTTTTGAAGCAAAATAATCAAAAATGTAAAAACTGTAGGTACTTTTTAAAAACATATAGCAATATAAGTGTCCATTAAGTAGATTTCAGTCGAATAAGATACAAAAATATTTCTTTTTAAAATGACGCAATCTGTGAAACGGAACTGTTTCCAGTACTCTGTTCCGTTTCACATATTGCGTCATTGAAAAAATAAATATTTTTGTAGGTCTTACTTAAATTATAGTGTACCACTATGTCTGGCACTATATTTGGTGACTTAAAACTGACGCCGTGGTGACCTACTGCAGTTGGCTTAAGTAAGACGTCAGTCAGGAAACGTTTGTGAGACGTGAGGTGAACGTCAAACTTTGGGCGTCGTTTTGGTGACTAAAAATTGACGCCGTGGAGATGTACAGCACCTGCTCTAAGACAAACGTCAGGCACTTCAAGTCAGTGTGACGTGAAAGTGACGAGAATATATGGACGTCACTTGGATAACTTTAGAATGACGTCGCAAAGACATACTGCGGTTGCCATAAAAATGACGTGACTTAGTTAGAGTATTGGTACGTGATATGGACGTTGAACCTCGGACGTCAATTTGGTGATTTAAAACTGACGCCGTAGTGACCTACTGCAGTTGGCGAAAGTAAGACGTCAGTCAGGAAACGTCTGTGAGACGTGAGGTGGACGTCGAACTTTGGGCGTCGTTTTGGTGACTAAAAATTGACGCCGTGGAGATGTACAGCAGCTGCTCTAAGACAAACGTCAGGCACTTCAAGTCAGTGTGACGTGAAAGTGACGAGAATATATGGACGTCACTTGGATAACTTTAGAATGACGTCGCAAAGACATACTGCGGTTGCTATAAAAAATGACGTGACTTAGTTAGAGTATTGGTACGTGATATGGACGTTGAACCTCGGACGTCAATTTGGTGACTTAAAACTGACGCCGTGGTGACGTACTGCAGTTGGCAAAAGTGAGACGTCAGTCAGGAAACGTCTGTGAGACGTGAGGTGGACGTCGAACTTTGGGCGTCGTTTTGGTGACTAAAAATTGACGCCGTGGAGATGTACAGCAGCTGCTCTAAGACAAACGTCAAGCACTTCAAGTCAATGTGACGTGAAAGTGACGAGAATATGTGGACGTCACTTGGATAACTTTAGAATGACGTCGCAAAGACATACTGCGATTGGGTGACTAAAAATTGACGTCGTGGAGACGTACAGCAGCTGCTCTAAGACAGACGTCAGGCACTTCAAGTCAGTGTGACGTAAAAGCGACGAGAATATATTGACGTCACTTGGATAACTTTAGAATGACGTCGCAAAGACATACTGCGGTTGCCATAAAAATGACGTGACTTAGTTAGAGTCTTGGGACGTGATATGGACGTTGAACCTTGGACGTCAATTTGGCGACTTAAAATTGACGCCGTGGTGACGTACTGCAGTTGGCAAAAGTGAGACGTCAGCCAGGTAACGTCTGTGAGACGTGAGGTGGACGTCGAACTTTGGTCGTCGATTGGGTGACGTGAAATTGACGTCGAAAAGACCGACTGATGTATGACGTCAATTGAATGACCTACAAATGACGTCTTGGTTTCGTCAGTGACGTCACATTGCTACCTGGGTAGAATCGATAACAGAACACGTTCCAACAATTTTTAGAATTTTTGTCTGTTTGTCTGTTTATCTGTTTGTCTGTTTATTTGAACGCGCATCACGTGAAAACAGCTGAACGGATTTTGATGAAATTTTGTATAGTGATATTTTGAGTCTCGAGAAAGGATAATAGATAGTTTTAATCCCGAAAATCAACCCTGGTGGGGGTGAAAAGGGGGTTGAAAGTTTGTATGGAGAATTTTTAACCGCTGAAACGATTTAGATAGAAATTAATTAGTATGGAGATAATTTGAGTCCCGAGAAACGTCATAGCATAGTTTTCAAACCCTTGTGGGGGTGAAAAGGGGTTGGAAGTTGGTATGAGGAATTTTTTACCGCTGAACTGATTTAGATGAAATTTGGTAGAGATAGTATGGATCTCAAGAAAGGACAAAAGGATAGTTTCATCTTCAAAAAAGGGCGTCCCCCCTATTGAACCGTAGGTCCAAAAAATTTGAAAAAAAAAATAATGGAAGTGAAGCCTGTATAGATTACGGAAGCGCCGCCAAATATCCCTTAATAAACGACCTTTTGTACGGATGTTTTTTAACAGGGCGGAAATTACGGAACCCTACACTGAACATGGCCCGACATGCTCTTGGCCGGTTTTTTTTTGCATTGTTATCCCAGAAGTCACCCCTTAAGGATTACTATTCCAATTGTCAAGAAAATCCCCGTCCAGGTATAGGTAGGCTATAAAAATTCAACCTCTAAAAGGGGGGTAGCCACTACAATCGATTAAGTTGATTTTGCACCTGAATCTTATGGCGCTACTTAGGAAGGAGGTGCAAACTTTTTTTCCAAATATGTCCTAAGAATAACGAGTACCCTGCTCAACTAACAGATGCTGAAATTAATACGTTGTGACATGAATAATCCACTAAGGAAGGATTTTGCCAAATTAACTCTAAGTTTAGAATTGGGGGTACGGATATCAACAAATTTAAATGAATTATTGAATAATAGTACAACAAAACTAAACGACAATGAATTAATTGCCACACATTGCACAGTGCATGTAAACTCAGCCTCACGATGTTGATATCTATTCTCCTTTTCTCTAATCCTTTTTCTAAGTCTTCTAACTAATATTAGACCTAAGTTCGTTGTTAGTATATTTTCGTTAATAAGTTGTTAGGTATGATATGAAGTATGGATTTTTATGTGTACCTATATTTCTTACCCAGGCGCGGTCCGAGCGGTCCGATGCAGTGGGCTACATGGGACATGACCCCCTCCCCCCCAAATCGTACACGTCAAATAGAAAAATTAAAAATCATTTCTGCATTAGTGACCCCCCCCCCCCCCCATTTTAGGCTGCCACCGCGCCTGTTCTTACTTTTTTATTCTTAGACTGATTTGACTGGAGGATCGATTTGATAAAAAGCTTCAATTTAGGCACATTACAATGCACTTATGAAGTGCATTGATATTTGGATGATATTTGCCAGGGACATAATATGAATAGGTACAGTCAAGGGCGTATAATAAATACAAAAGTATAAATTCTATGTCGTTTAAATCATGTCAAAAATTTTAATAAGGACGAAAAAAACTATTGATGTTGGAGTGTAGTTTTATTTAGTAGTAATTGTAAAATATTTTATCTGGACTACTGTCCTCTAGCGTATCCATCTGTCAACTTTACTTCAAGACCTTCAAGTTCCGCTTCCAGGGGGAGGGAGAGAAATTAGGGGTGAATTGGCCGCTTACTGACAAAGACCGAATTCCACGCGGGCGGAGCCGCGGGCACAGCTAGTACATAATAAAGCTGAAGAGGGTCGAAAGTCTGTACATGGAAGATATTAAAAAAAATGTGACTAGGGATACTTAAAATCGATAACAGAACACGATCGAACAGTTTTAAGAATTTTTGTCTGTTTGTCTGTTTATTTGGCCGCGTGAAAACGGCTGAACTGATTTTGATAAAAACTTCACTAGCAGGTTCATTTCATTTCTGGTCAACATGTACGGAAATCAAAATACAAACTTTTTGGTTTTAAGGGGGTGAAAGGTGAATGGGTTTCCTAAAACAAATTTTCAATAAAAGCAATAGTTTTCGAAATAAGTAATGTTTTATAATATTTATAATAACAGGTTGAAATTAAAAGGACTTAAGTGACGCAAAATGTCTCATAAAAACCGACCTTTTTTGTGGGTGTATTTTTACGAGCCGAAAACTGCAGAACCATAACAATACATTGAGAATGGCCTATTAAGATTGGAAAAATCGTGCGATTGTCGGGGTGCGATTTATAGAAAACTACTATAAAACTGCCTTATATTATATCCCTGTCCTGTAATTAAATAAATTAAATGAAAAATATTTATTTAGTACTTTGGCTTTTATAACTGACGTTTTTTGTGGGCCTATTGTTACGAACCGGAAACTACAGAACCCTATATTGAGCATGGCCTGACATGCTATCGGGCAGCGTTTAAGATAAAAACAAATTGTGCGATTGTCGTAGTGCGATTTGTGTAAGTATAAAACTGCCTAATACCCCTGTCCTGTAATTAGTAAGAGAAACTATCCATTATCGTTTCCAAGCTTGAAAAAAATAAAAACTGGCCAAGTGCGAACTAGACTCGCGCCCTGAGGGTTCCGTTCATAACATAAAGTTTAGTTCACAGAAATAGAGCCCGTACGGAAAAAGAAATGTCGTAATGTATGGAAGCCCATACATTCTACGACACTTCTTCCGTACAGACTGTTTTTCTTTCTTATTTCCGACTCACGCTTGACTGAAGAGTTCCATTATTTTTCCTGTAATCTTTGGGTAAAGGACTTATAATCAGTATTTTTAATTACTGTTTGCCCCTGCAAAGAGTAGTTCAAATATCTATGGCGGAAGCAAAAATAGTTTTGTTAGAGTGTGTCACGTGAAGCCGAGGACAAAGGGGGCTCCGGAGGGCGAAACTCCCGTAATAAGAAAATAATTTGAACTAACCTGTGCAGAGGCAAATAGTGATCAGTCACACTATTTGCCTCTGCACAGGTTAGTTCAAATGCCTATGGCGGAAGCAAAATTGGAATAAGGGCGAAAAAACTATTGATTTTGGAAAGTAGTTTTAGTTTCATATCCATTTGCCATACTTTCAAGTTCTTCCTCCAGGCAGGTAGATAGTGGGTAGAAAAATTAGGGGTACATACCAGGCGAAGCCCCGGTCACAGCTAAATACATGTATGATTAAAATTCTTGATAAGATCTAAACATCACCGTATGTAAGAGTAATACGTTAAAATAAATAAATTACTATTTTACCACGTAGAAGGAGGTTTTATTCTAGATTTAGGTATTAATATAATCTAATACTGGCCACTTGTATGCTGTGAACATTTTATCAGCTATTAATTGTTTTGTTTATAATGTCATTTGATTGTCAATAACACTAATTGCGAGAAGTGTGCGAATGTGTTTTGATCTAATTTCATAAAAATGGATATTGACGAAACTGAAAAACTAGTTTTTATAGACAGTAAGAGAGGAAGCAGAAGAGTCTTGTTGCGGGGAGGTTACAAGTATAATTTCGAAAAACAAAACAAAGGTGGTTCTACTAACTGGAGGTGCTCTAACAGAACGATCTGCTCAACTTCCATTTCTTTGAACAAAGATGAGAAAGTGATCAGGGAGTCAAATCACGTGTGTAAACCAGAATTCATGAAGAGAGAGGTCGAGGCCCATCTAAACGTATTGAAACGCAAAGTATGTGATAGCATGAAACCAATACCAGCGATTTTTGAAAATTGTGTCCAAGATTTTGCTGAAAAGTGTGGTGGAGATTTTGATTATTCGCTTATACCGGACTGGAAGACCAAAAAACCGGCTCTATATAGTGCACGAAACAAGGGTCTCGGTGTAGAAAAGTGCACATTTAATAATTTAAGTGATGTGGTAATTCCTGAAAAGTTGTCTGACAGTTTTCTTATATGTAACGATGGAGGCGTCGATAAAATTTTGATATTTAGTACACCATCTGCTATGCAAATTTTATCGGTACATACTGAATATTTTGGTGACGGCACATTCAAGGTGGCGCCGGCTCCGTTTCTACAACTGTATACGCTGCAAGTAAACTTAAGTGAAACGTCAGATAGCACATGTTTTGTTCCTGTAGTTTACGTCCTTTTGCCTAATAAGGAAGAAAATACGTACAGACGGATGTTTTCATTATTGAAAAGTGAATTCGGCCAAGAAATTAAAAAATATAAATGCGATTTCGAAATTGCTGCTATCAACGGTCTAAAAGCTGAACATACGAATGTCGTAGTTACTGGTTGCTACTTCCATTACCAGAAAGCCTTATGGGAAAAGTCGAAAAAGTTACGCTTGGTTGAACCTGAAGAAGGTAGAATTTACACAAAATTATGTACTAGGCTGGCTTTACTGCCTAGGGAAGAAATACCAGCGGCATATTTAGAAATTTCCGAAACGCTACCTGACGATCCAGCGATGATTCAATTCCACAACTATTTTTTGAATTTCTGGATGAGGCAAATTACTGGTTCAATGATTTCAGTAAGCGAAGACGAATACCGGACTAATAATGCCATCGAGGGATGGCATAACCGATTAAACCACAGAATCCGCAAGAAGCCATCCCTTTTTTTATTCATTCAGTTACTGAGGACCGAAGCTCAGTTTCAAGATATAACCATTCGAAAAATGCAACTACATTCTTCAAATGTTACAAAAATACGCAAAGCAATGGACATGCAAAAGTATAAGCAAGAAAGATCAATCGTCAACGACTTAGTTGAAAATAAAATTACCATTTTAGATTGCTTAAATAGACTCTGTACATTGATTTGATTTGCATGTGTATATATCATAATTTTATTTTTCCAGACTTCTGTTAAGTTTTGTTTGTAATTTTTCGTTTGTAGGTAAATAAAGTGAAGACACGGTAATTACATAGTTTCATTTCATATTGACAATTCGACGAATCAGGAATCCGACGAAACAGGAATACGGCGAATCAGGAACAAACCGTCGCGATTTCGTGCACACACACTCACTTTTGACGTTTGAACCAATCACCGCTCGTCCACGAGTTGTAGATGTGTGCGTGTCGCGCGTAAACACGAAGAAATCCGGCGTTTTCTCGTGGTCCTACTAATTTGTCCTATTAGTAGGACCACGACGGAGACCTATTTCTGTCTGTCCTACTTTATGTTTATATGCAAAAACCCACCTCCTGTATATGCTAAAATTATTTCGTATAGGTTTATTGGTAATGGGAACTTAATCTTCGATTCATCTTAACCCTTAACCAGGCAAAGGGTGATATGTCTCCCACATACTATTCGTATATCATAGTCCGGTTTCAACTCAAAATCAGCTAAAAATCATTATATCAATCCTTGAAAATATGATTACATTATCTTCATTCACGCAACACACAGCATAATCCAATAATGTATCTTTGGCAGCAGTTTGTGTTATTATTATTATTTTCTGTCTTATATTTGTGTAGGCATACAATTTATTGATGAGGCACCAGTTATATAAAGAGAGGTATAAGGTATTAATACACGTGTGCTTTTATAATGAAATCCCATTCAAGTCTCTAATATTTTATTTATTTATAAATAGTACATTACCCAAAAAAAGGCCGAGATCGCTAATGTTTGCGGCCCGAGCTGCAGTGTACATCATTTTATGTCTTCACTTGGCCAGAAAGCGGCTCTTTCCGTACGCGTAGCGTGTATGTTTACCTTATACCTCTCTTTATACAACTGGTGCAACTCATCAATAAATTGTATGCCTACACAAATATAAGACAGAAAATAATAATAATAACACAACTGCTGCCAAAGATACATTATTGGATTATGCTGTGTGTTGCGTGAATGAAGATAATGTAATCATATTTTCAAGGATTGATATAAATTAATGATTTTTAGCTCATTTTGAGTTGAAACCGGACTATGGTATACGAAATACTATGTGAGAGACATATCACACTTTGCCTGGTTAAGGGTTAAGATAAATCGAAGATTAAGTTCCCATTACCAATAAACCTATAGGAAATAATTTCAGCATATACAGGAGGTGGGTTTTTGCATATAAATATAAAGTAGGACACACAGAAATAGGTCTCCGTCGTGGTCCTACTAATAGGACAAATTAGTAGGACCACGAGAAAACGCCGAAGAAATGGGCTTATTATGGAATCACAGTTTTGTCTTCACAGCGTTACGTCTTCTTATTTTATACGTCTTATGTATCGTCTATGGCTGGAATCTTTATAATCGGGAAGGCCGGTGAAAAAATTTTGTAGAGGGCGCTGTTCCAGATTCCATACAATGAGAGAAAGGAAAAGATACACATAATGAGAGAAAGATGATTAATGGTCCTTAACTAGTATAAAAGTCAAAAAGCTTTTCTTAGGCAAAAACCTTCTCTATGGCGTTAATTGGTCTAAGAGCTGGCCACGTCAGATATGACACAATAATGAGAGCAATGAAACCTGTCTAGTTAGACTGTTTTACCGTCCTTATTGCTAGATCCGGGCATCTGGCAGTTTTTAATGGGTGGAGGTCAGAGTGACAGACCAACAAAGTTTTTAAGTTGGAAAAAAGTAATACCAAAATAGGTAAAAACTGCCAAAGTTGTGGCCAAGAGGTCAGGGCCTATATTTTAACATTAGATTAAAAACCATTGTCTATTGTTGCGGAAACAAAAACAGTAGGCGACTAACTAAAATTTGCATTATACATTTGGCACTACTTTCCCCCAACAGAAACTTCTGGATATGATATAATCTAATTAATTACAGAATTTACCATAATATTGCATCAAACCCAGAACTCTAAGATTTGTATTCATCAAGTTATTTGCATTCTTTGAGCTCCACCACTTTACAGCTGCCAGATGTCCGGATCTAGAAATAAGCATAGTATAGCAAACTAACTAGAGGGGTTTCGTTGCTCTCATTATTGTGTCATATCTGACGTGGCCAGCTCTCCGTCTAAATGTACAGCATTTTAATTTTAGTGTAGGTAAGTACCTATTTCAGAAACGTGGATTTCAATTTCGGAGCAACTCGAGACAAAATATTTGAGTCATTTTCGCGGAAATAAAAATAAAACTACTTCGCGCCATATAGATAGCTAAGAACCAATGTTGGAGATGTCACATTGATAAGTTGCCTTCCCGGTAGGTACTGCAGGAAAAACACAGCATATTTTGGAGGCAAAATATGTTTATCAATGAAACTTTGTTTATTAACTTTATCTAGAAATGAGGGTCTGCCGAGTCCTTTAAAAATTTAGGGGTCCTACCCCCATGTTTACAAACGCACATTTTAGTAACTAGGTGGGTGGAGTGTCATTTTCTATGTATATTTTTGCGCTGAATCGAATGATACCATAGCCATATAGGATCAATATTTTGCGAAACAAGGGTTGTAAAATTTTATTTTTTAGCAAATATCAACATGATGAACATCAATCGATAGGTCTATAAAAATAACTTTGAAGTTTCTTTAATATTTTTTTGATTAAGTACCTAAGTAAATATTTTTAGAAATTATCGCTTCGTAAGTCTAAAAAGCTTCTAACTTTTGAACCTTAATATTACGAAAACGGCCCTTTTTACGAAAATTTTATTGAATATTATCGGTTCAGCCATGCCATGGTTCAGCCATTGTTCCGTTTTTGAGCCACCTCCAAAAAACGTATCACATGCAGATACGACTACGTCTATTATGCGTGGTCCAACACACACTTGGCCGAAAATTTTCCCCCCTGCCCATACCCCCCTAGGAAGGGGGTAGGACCCCTAAATTTTCGTAGGACTCAGCAGATCCTCATTTATAGTGTCAAGATAAAGTTATATTATAAGCAGTCTCATTTAATTTCTTGCATCATTACATTCCTAAGAACTGAACAGTGTTAGTGGAGCCAGGAACTGACGGGGAAAGTCTCATGGCATGGGGTGTTAGGTAGGGACCTAATGGTTCCGAGAAATTTTACGACGATGGATGCACTGGTTGTACCTAGTTGGTTTTCGACTCCAGAAAGTACCTACTTGCGAGCACCGAGAAGCCTACTGCCACACCTTCTGCGTGAGAGTCAGGTCGGCGGGTGTACCTAAACGGATACTAAAATAAACTATTAATAAGTAACAGTAAAGATACGGTTGCGTCAAACATTAATTTATAATAGCCTGATTTTTTAATTTTTCGTTCTTACGGGATATTTATAGATAATATATGCAAAAATCCTACAAACTTTTTACCCGGAAGCAGTTAATAGGTAAAAAAAATATATAAAAAATTGTATATTTTTATTTACAATAATATCAATGATTTTCATATGTAAACATGACGATATTTAAGTAGTCTTTCTGTTGAAAGCGAAAAACAAGAAACCGTGTCCATGTAAAACCACATAACTTACAAAATGCACGGCGCGAGCGATATATATCCTAATTCGTTAGAAACAAATAGTAATAAGTGGTAGTTTGATCTTACACATTTCAAAAGACTTAGAAACGATATATTCATTAAAATCCTACTAGAAAAACGCTAGTAATATGTGTGTACATATTAGTGGCGGTTAGCGAATAACGATATTTTGTAGGATTTCATTGCATAAATAGTACTAGTATCATGATAAACACTAAAAATTTTAGCTATTATTAATTATTTCCAATTCCCCATACTAGCCGCCCGTAAAATGACTGTAGTAATACCATATTTTTGTACCTACTTTGTACCCCTATCTATTAAAAAAATTGTACCTCCGTATTTAAAGTTGCAAAAATATGGTATAATCTATTTTAATATCCGTTTAGGTACACCCGCTGACCTGACTCTCACACTTCTGCCTTCCAAACTCCCGCACGGGGCGATGACGGAAAAGCGGCATTAGATTTATATAATTAGCTACCTCTGCGTATTAGTTAGAGAGCCCATGACACTGAACCTAGTTCGATAAGTCTACTAGCTAGATGAGATATATATAATTAGTCGCGTCTTTAACCTATTGATCGCCACAGTCGGCTGTGGCCGACATCAAAAAGTTGTGCCATGGACGCCAACGACGGCTACAGCACAGCCTACGCGGGCTTCCGCAAAGTTCAATTTCGCTTGACAAAACGCGATTACGTGGCGTCGGTGGCGCGTGATTTTTGTTCAATGCTTGGCGGTCAAAAGGTTAACCTTTTGAACGCCACGCATCGGACAGAAAAATCGTGCCACTAGCGCCAGAGCGAGATTTGTACGAGCGCACGAAGATACCGTAGTGATTGGAAAACAACATATCGACGAAACATTTCTTTCCGCCTAATAGTGGATTTAGTTAGGCAAAATCATTTTAGATATTTAGAAATCATAATAGTAAAGAATATTCATTTCGTATTTTTCTTATACACCTAAAATCAACTACAAAAATATGAAAATTAATATATTATTTTATTTTATTTTGTCAATATAGCCACAGCACTACTTAACCGATTCAGTGCGGATGGCACGACAGGCGTGTCATCAATGTTTTTAACGAGTGGCGTATGACACGAGAGGAGTGTCATTATAAAATCGAATAAAACTTCTTCAAATTAAGTTTCAGAAGGGTTCACCCCGAACAAAATTATTATTGTTTGTCACGTAGAACAAGCTTGTACCCTTCGTTTCTGGAATATTCTAAATATTGATAAAAAATTTCAAAATCAGTTGTTCACAACCTTTTCAAGTTGCACTATTTTTACGACTTAAACATTACTTACTGATTGGGTGCGGATGATACGACAGGCGTGTCATCAATGTTTTTAACGTGTGGCGTATGACGCGAGAGGAGTGTCATTTTAAAATCGATTAAAACTTCTTCAAATTACATTTCAGAAGGGTTCACCCCGAACAAAATTATTATTGTTTGTCACGTAGAACAAGCTTGTAGCCTTCGTTTCTGGAATATTCTAGCTATTGTTTGTTTGTTTATTTTTTAAATTGATCGACACGGTACCCAGTACGCCAGCGTTAGTCCGTATCCCCAACTTGGGGCTCAATGTTCCTTTTTGAAAGGGCAAGTTTTTCCCAAAAACAGCTCACCTCGATTGACCTCAATTGTACAAAAAAAAATTTTTGGTCGATCATTAGATACGATGCGAAACTACTAAAATAGGACTAAAAGATGTAAAATATTTAAAAAAAATTAGCTAAAGGAGTAGAATCAAATGAAAACGGGTGACTAGAAAAAATATTATTTTTAACATGACGCCCGAAAAAGCATAGGTAGCACTTTGTGGTGTAGAGCATAGACATTTATGACAATCTTTTAGCATAATCTATCCGGAACAATTTGCCCCACTGGTGGCACAACTTGCCCCAAAGAGGGGCTAAAATTTCCGCTCCGAAATTGGTCGCATAAATGCTTGTATAAAAAAAAATTACTGCATTACTGCGTTGTTTCAAAGAAAAATAAACATTCTTATAAAACTCATTTTTTTATGACAATCTTATGATATTTGAAAATCCGCACGTCGAACACCACCCTCCCGTACAGGGTGCATCATCATCTTTTGGAAAGTTGTGTCACTAGTTTTTACTACCTAACGTACGAAAGTTGGTATTTGACGGATACTTATTTATCACATCAACCGATTTTTAATAGATTGTGTGAAAAAAGACGGTTTCAGCATGATTTCATGAGAATTTTATAGGGTGGCCGAGTGCGAGTCGGACTCGCGCCTCGATTTTTTTTCTTAAGTCCGACTCACGGTGTAGAATCCTATTATTTTTCCTGTAATCTGTATCTGTAATACGTAAATAACGAATGTCAGTATTTTTTTTTCAAAATTTTCGGTCCAGCAGTTTCAGATATAAGGGGGGACGGGGTCGGTCAATTTTACAGTTTCGTCATCTCCGTCTGTCCTTCCGTCCGTATGTCACAGCCTTTATACTCTGAAACTATAAGACGTATCTTAATGAAATTTAGACATAAGATGTCTTTTGTATGCCGCTATTTAGTTATGTAGATAAATTGCAGAAAAAAAATTGGGAGGGCGCCCAACGCTCAGTATCAACATGTTGCACATCAATCGATAGGTCTTTAAAAATTACATCGAGGTTTAACATTTTGTGATTAAGTGAATATTTTCAGAAATAATCGCTTCGAAAGTCAGAAAAATTGTGTCCTCCCCCCTGTAACTTTTGAACCGTAAATCCAAAAAATATGAAAAAAAAGGAAAATGATGCGTCTTTTCACATACTCTCTACAAAAAATATTTTGAACATAATAGGTTCAGGTATTTTTGAGTTATCTTCAAAAAACTTCTTCCATAGGCATCAGATACGACCTTTTGGTATTCGTTTGGTTTTTATTCCATTGAAGGTACGGAACTCCCCATTATGCGTAGTCCGACACGCACTTGGCCGGTTTTATTTAATTACTTCAAAACTACATACGTTAAAATTATACAACAAATATATTTGAGATCCTCATATTAAGCCGTTTTATTTGATATGTCATACATTATAGTTTTGCAAATTTTTATTTATTTCTCATTTACCCCCACAAATGCCCCCCCCCCCCCATATTTAATATTTATAGACTGGCGTTGGTAACCCATACATACATATGTAAGTCAGCAACGTGACTTACATATGTGTACAAAATTTTTGCTCAATCGGTCTAGTAGTTTCTGAAAAAATTGGCTTTGTGGCAGGCAGACAGACAGAGTTCGTTTTTTACCGATTTGGTACGGAACCCTTAAAATGATTTTCATTGTTGTACCGTTTTAACGGACGCAAAGTTGAAATCTATGCGGAAAGTGAAGTGACATAGTTCGCATGAATTCTCATATACAATAACACTTCTTTTTACGCACAAACTGTACTACAATCCATTAATGTATTGTTTTTTACCTTTTAAATATTCCTTTTGACTACGAAATATCAATGCAAACAGCCAATGGCAATTATTAAAGCCGCGTGTACATTGTCCGATATGGAATGGTCATTCTAAACTGTAGGGCAAACGGAGGTATAAACATTGGTTGTGTGTATCATTCTATTTCTTAGCTTGCGAATACGGCCTAATGTCATAGACACCAGAACTATTTACCTGTTTACCCTCTTTAAATATTTTATTATAAAATAAAAATGTATGCCTAGTATACTCCTTACAGCACGAGATTTTTTTTTTTTGGATTTTTGGTTTGAAGTTGCATTTTTCGGTGCATTAAGGCCCATAAAAAGACAAAAAAATACAAAAAAAAATCTCCCCCCCAAAAATTTTGTGAAAACCCGAGTGGGTTTCGGTCACTATCGTTTCATTTCGTTGCGACCCCTAGTAAAGTTGTTTTTTTTTTTGAAATATAAGGGTAAATTACAGAGTGCAAAGGAGTTAATAAATATTTATTAATAAAATTTTAGATTTCCAACATGTTTTACATAAAATGATTAAAAAAAAACGCTTTTGATTGATCATATTTTCAATTTATCATAGTCAACACAATTTAAATTTGTCGACTTGCGTCCTGACCCGCACGATCGTGCGTTATAACTTTAGGCCCAAAAAATGACTAAAATTTCTGGTTAAACTTTTAATTATCTACATTATACGACAGAAGAACGTTTAATTTAATAAAAAACGAATTTAACACATTTAAAAATCACAAATTAAAAAAAATTGTGAATACCGACTTCTGACCTGGACTGCGATTTTTGAATCTCACCAAGTGACTAATTCTCACCGATGTGAGTGATTTACTATCGGAAATCACTCACATCGGTGAGAATTAGTCACTTGGTGAGATTCAAAAATCGGAGTGCTGGTCGTCCGTCTCGTACACGTACCATCGGGTTCAAAATTGCATGGTCAATTTATCAATGAATTCATTCATAAATTGGCCATGCAATTCTGAACCCGATAGTACCTGCTTGACGCTCACCGCGCCGACGACTAGCCCCCTAACTAAACGCACGCGGGTTTAAAATGAATAATAATCGAATGCATTATTGTGATGATGATTATTTTTCAAACTAGATTTTTTTAAAGTTGAACGCACGATCGTATCAGCCGGTGCTGTAAGGGATATATCAAAAATATTAGAATGAAGATTTTACTTTTTGTGAATCAAGACAAATTATTTGTTATCTATATGGCTCGAATAAATAATTCAAAGAGAAATCATGAAAATATTGAATGCATAGTTTTAAATCGCGTCGCACTGTAAAAATTTTATATTTACCCATTCCGTTAGCCGGGCTAACTTAGCCTACTATACATATATGTATAAAAATTGTACATAGTAGAAAATGTTTGTGATACCTGAATCTTTAAAGTCACTTACCATCCATTTCAAGTAAAACAGGTAGTTTAAATGCTACTAAAAATTTAAAACAACGTTTTAATCAGTTTACTTCCTTGGTTTGATTTCAAATGAACTCAATCAAGTCTAAATCAGTGAAAAAAACCAAAAAAGTAAATATTTTTTTACGCATGGCTGATGACACGATAGGCGTGCCATCATATTCTATGGCGTATGGCACGCCTGTCGTGTCATGAAATAATTGTTCGCCGCCACAGCCAAAAGTTTTCGAAAATGGAAGACGCAACGAATCGGTTAAGTGATAACGTCACGCGCTGACGTATTATGACGGCTTTGGCGCTGGTGGCACCGTAACTTATTATGAATGTTAGAGTTGGGGGTGAGAGATATTCTTTCATTTCTGTATCGATATTTCCGTGGTGTAACTGTATGAAGGAAAATACGTTAGGTTTTTTAACTGTTTAGTTGAGTAAAAAAATGTTAAACAATACCATCAAATAAATAAAATTTATAATAAAAACTAATGAACATCGGACAGAACGGGTGTGTAGGTAAAAAAACACCTCGCGCACATTTCATTCTTTTGTGCCTAAAAAACCTTGGTATATCCCTAATAATGACATATTCTTTGTTCACTTAAACTCGGTCTCTCACCGATAACATTCATATTGGTTGACATTTTATCTAAAATACCATTTCATTATTTTTACTTATTTGGTATGAATGAAATGGGCCGAAAGCCCACGTGTCGTGGAATTTATCATTGTTTAAGGATTAACAAGAATGCGGCGAAGCAATAAGATTAAAAGAAACGACATGCACATTGTTAGGTTTTAAATACGGCCCTTATAACACGCATTGTATTTATTCCATTGCGACTTAAACAAAACTTTTTCTTTTTTAATAAAGCATATATTAAAGAAAAAATTTAAAATATATACCTTTTTTAACATTACGATATGTAGTTCCTAAAACTAATCTTCTACTCGAATCACAGTTTAATAATTAGTTTTATTATATAATAAAGCTTAAAATGCGAAAAACATTCATAATTACAGTGTTTGGTTAATG
This sequence comes from Pammene aurita, assembly GCA_947086415.1. Lineage (NCBI taxonomy): Eukaryota > Metazoa > Arthropoda > Insecta > Lepidoptera > Tortricidae > Pammene > Pammene aurita. The sequence goes on from OX352291.1 coordinate 40,812,120, forward strand.
TTCATACAATAATCAACATCGACCACTTTGCTTTCAAACGAACAACACTATTTCGAAGTGACATCACGCCGCTTGACGTGATTACCCGTCAACGGCGAGGAGGGCAGTGCCTTTTTGTTCATTTAAATAGCATTGAGGTATTTTTTAATTTTTTCTTGAGTTACGGGTTATATTGAATGAAATTTTAACTAAAAAGATAGGTGAATGGTAGAGCTATAATAAATATACAAAAATATTTCTATAAAAGTTGTTTATTAAGGAGTATTTTGATCTCTCATTTTGGACGTTTTATCACGTCATGGCGCTGAGGGCACGACTTTTCGTTGACGTGTTTGAATGGCTTTGGCGGTCAAAGGGTTAATGGGGGAACACGAAATGCCGATGCTGCAATGCAAAAAAAGTGGTGGCGTATTTAAATTTTTGGTTTGAAAAAAAAATTAAAAAACCGGTTTCTAGAACGATAAGTCTTCTAGATTTCCTTTCTTCCTCGAATCAGGGGAGGGGTAGGGCTACACGATAATGCGGTGCTGCAAGCCCCTGTGCGTGGCCTTGTCAGTGGCAGCAGTACCAAAAGATTGTAGATGTATGAAAAAACAAAGCGCCTGATCTTTTAAAATATAAAATCATTTTAGTAACGTAACATCTTGTTGCAGTTCAGGCGCTAAGTTTAGGTTATATAACATTTTTGATGCTCTGCCACTGACAAGGCCACGCATGGGGGCTTGCAGCACCGCATTATCGTGTAGCCCTGCCCCTCCCCTGCTTCGAGGAACAAAGGAAATCTAGGAGACTGATCGTACTAGAAACTGGATTTATTTATTTTTTTCAAAAAAAAAATTAAAATACGCCACCACTCCCAAGTAGCACAGATAGCCGTATAACTACTCACATATAGATTTATATAGAGCTCTGCGCGTATTAAGACAGTTATAAGGACACACTCGCGGTCCTAAAGCTGCATAATAGTTGTCAGTGATAATTAAATAGCTTAGGGCTGATTAAGAGCTGCATTACGGTCGAGAAAACTAACATTAATGGCTTTTCGGGTAGGTGAATAAAACGAACCACGTCACTGTTCACATATTTTATTAGAAAAAATAGAATTAAAAGTAATTTGGATAATTTGAAACAATAAAATTGATGGTTAAATAATATAGTTTACCTACCAGTAGTATTCAAGCATTTCTCCAGGAAGTTACATTGATTTTTGAACTTTCACCTACTTCAACTGTCAACATCAACACACTATGTCGGACATCAACTCAATTCAAGGATCAATTGCGGAGCTCACTGAAACCTTCAATGCAAGGATGGCTGAGATGCAGAGTAATTTGGACAAAGCGGGCTCAAGCAACCCTGGGAGCGGTATTGAGGCAGTAGCGGCGGACCACTAGCTTCAAAGCATTTGTTTTGAACTCTCTCAATATACTCCAGAAGCAGGTGGAGCTCATCGCTCAACAGGTCGATCAAATAGAAATGCGATCTCGACGCAAGATGCTGGTCATCCATGGTGTTCCGGAGGCTGACAAAGAGGACACAACGGCCCTTGTAGTTGAACAGCTCAAAGCTGTTAAGGCTGACGTGGCTGCAAATGACATAGGGGGGTGACGTCACGGACGTTGACGAGTGCGGTTACGCTAGCGGTTTTGAGAGTCAGTAAATAAACAAACCTATGTTTGACCTCGGTTTAGTGGATTTATTCTGGTGTCTAACGATCTAAATATTATCGTGCAGTGTTATTACAGTGAAATAACTATAATAAAGTAACTTTTACACGAAGAACTTATATAAGAGCAATTTTGTGATACAAATCTACCCACCTACGTTTACTATTAGTCAGTGTCGTAATTTAGGTAAAATATACAGAGTTCTCGGTTTATTTTTGAAGTGCGTCACGCAGTGCAGGCAAGCCGTATTAGTGCATACGCGCGCGCAAGTGGATATTAATCTTATTTTAATCAACTTAATCGAATCTTACTGCGTGTGGCGCCATCTAGTAGTGACGTGTCGAACTAATTAGCTAGTTGCCGAACCTTGCATACTGCACTAGTAGAAATGGTTGTCTGTTCGGCTAGTTGTGGTAAACCCCTCTCGGCGACAGGTGTCGCTAAGTGCACGGAATGCGCGTTGTCATACCACAAGGGGTGCGTAAATATGGCCCTCACCGCCCGCGTCGCAGCCGCGTGGGCCTGCCCGACCTGCAAGTCTAAGTCTACAAGGGACAATGGGGACAACACTCCCATTAAAGCCATGAACCAGGAAGGGACTGGGAATGGGAGTGCTGGCGCTCAGACGCTGTCACCCGTTGAGCGGCAGAATGCCGACGTCGCGGAACAGCTGCGCCTATTTCGCAGCGAGTTCAGGGCAACCAGCGACGACATCGCAGGCCTTAGGCACGAAATGGTGGAGCTGCGTGAGCTCGTTAAGGGGTTTCAGGCGCGTTTTGTGGCAGTGGAGGAGAGGGTGAGGGTATTAGAGGAGCAGGTGCAAGAGCGCACGTCGGGCGGGGCAGCCGGCAACGAGCTGGCGGACACTGTAGCCGCGCTGAAGCAGGAGCTGTCCAACCGCGACCAGGACCTGCTCTTAAATGACCTGGAGATAACGGGAGTTCCCGAGCACCCGAACGAAAACCCTGTACATCTTACGTCGCGCAGAAACTTGGGGTCAGTCTGGACGAGCGCGACATCGTATTTGCCGAGAGAGTCGGTCCGAGGAGGTTGGTGCCGGCTGCACTGCAGTCTAGCGAGGAGGCGCCATCAGAGGGGGCGGCGGAACACACGCGTCCGCGGCCGCTGGTCATCCGGCTCGCGCGCCGCGGGGTCCGCGGCGAGCTGCTGCGTGCTGCGCGGGCGCGCCGTGGGGCCGACACCGCCGATTTTGGCCTGCCCGGAAAAGCTAGGCGCTTCTACGTCAACGAGCGGCTAACGAGAGTGAACCGGTTGCTGTTGTACAGCGCTCGTCAAGAGTGCAAGCAACTCGAGTGGCGTTACTCGTGGACCAGGGACGGGCGCGTTTACGTGCGTCGGCAGAGCGGTGACGCAGCGCATCGCATAAAATCTGAGGACGATATAAAAAAGGTTTTTGGGAAGAATTAAGTTGGCCGGTCAATGGCATAAATAAATGTGTATTAACGTTTCGTGATTTTCTTTATTTCATTGCAGTTCAATATAATTACTTTATTATCTTACTCTTGCGAAATCATAATAATAGATATTCCTGTTTTTGCTGTGTGTACAAATTACCTCAAATAGTTAGTCGTGGAGCTTATCCTATGGTTTTTAATCAACATATAAAACACACTCGCAATGATTAACAAACGACTAAAAATTGGTTTCTTAAACGCAGGTTCTCTTGGCACAAACCACGATAATTTTATTTCAGCTTGTATCCGACAAGACTTTGATATTTTAGCCATAAATGAGACGTGGCTTAGGGCGGGAGAAGAGGGGCGAGCGCCAACTCTCCCTGACTACAGATTGAGGCACAAACCTCGCCCGCCAGGGACACGGTCGCGCGGCGGGGGCGTGGGTTTCTATGTCAAGCGAGGGGTCAGCGCTCGCACCTTGTCTCACCCAGTCGACCCTCGACAAAGCTCCGTAGAACAAATGTGGATTTCATTGACCCTTAACGGAAAGAAGCTAGTGGTGGGGACAGCGTATCGTCCACCATGGATGGACACCGATCTATTTTTTGATGCCATCTCAGACACAATTAGTTATTTACACAATTATGATAACATTATTTTATTAGGTGATTTTAATGTAAATTTATTTACACATACTGACATTAAATATCTAAAATTTCATAACTTCCGGACTAGTTTCAGTCTCACCCAATTGGTAACGGAGCCTACGCACTTCACTGACACGAGCCAGACATTGCTTGACGTGGTGTGTACAGACCTACAAGCTAAACACATCAATATTGAACACCTAGGGTCCCTACATGGTCACTGTCTTGTGACCTGCGAATTCTACATTAAGCGTGACAAGCCAAAGCCGTTTTCCATCATACCTATCACCATCAGGCCTATAAACAATATTAATCGCGACTTTTTTGATAAGGACTTGCAGGGCATCCGTTGGGATTTCCTGCACATGACAACTGCAAATGAAATTGTCAATGATTTCAATAAAAACTTACATTATTTATTTGATTTACACGCACCTATTAAGACTATAGTAATTAAGGCTCCCCGTCCACCGTGGATCACTGACACTATTCAGTTAATGATGAAACTGCGCGATGGAGCAGCGGCAGACTACCATAAAAACAAGACTAGTGCTAAACAATTGTACTATAAGGATTGAAAATCAACTGTGAACAAAGCCCTATATAATGAGAAAGTGGCATATTTTAAGTATAATATAAACAATGAATTAAAAAACCCTAATCTATTATGGAATAATCTTAAATCTACCATTATTCCTAAAAATGACTCTGATTTACCATTATTTTTTAATGACCCGGATGCGATTAATAGGCATTTTCTATGCCTGCCTTGTACTGCACACACATCTATTTCACAGTTGACTTATTTTGAGTTTGATAGATTCAACGGGTCCGAATTTAGGTTGGAACCAGTTAGCCCTGAAAAAATTATTACAATAATTAGAGGACTAAAATCAAATGCAATGGGCTGTGATGGCATTAACTTAAATATGATATTGATGACATTACCTAACACTTTGGATATAATAACTAAATTGGTAAATACTTCTCTCCTTACATCCTCTTTTCCTGATGCCTGGAAGCAAGCAATCGTACGCCTCCCAAAGATTACCAACCCTACCCACTTTAAAGATCTCAGACCGGTAAGTCTGTTGCCCTGTTTGTCTAAAGTGTTAGAAAAAGTAGTATGTTTACAATTGACAGAATATATCGAGAAAAACAATATCCTACCAGATGTACAGTCGGGATTTAGAAAAGGCAGAAGCACCGTGACCGCCTTGCTTGATGTCACTGATCAAGTACTGTGTGCTCAGGACCAAGGGATGTGTACTATTTTGGTACTACTCGACTTTTCCCGGGCCTTCGATTGCATAGATACCAAATTATTGCTATCAAAATTGAGCTACTACGGGTTCCATAGTAGTGCACTTCAGTGGTTTGATAGTTACCTTGCAAATCGGAGCCAGCGTGTGAAGTTGGCTTTGAGTGATGGTTCATCTCTCATCTCTGAGAGCATGGAACTCTCACGAGGGGTGCCTCAAGGCTCCATCCTCGGCCCGATCATGTTTATTTTATACTCTGCCGATATAGCAAATCATATAAAACAATGTAAATACCACATTTATGCAGATGATGTACAAGTGTACATTTCATTCAAACGGGAGGACATGGACGATGCAATAGGCAAACTAAATGAAGAGTTGTGTAGAATATCAAGCTGGGCTTCCAACAACGGTTTATTGTTGAACCCTGCCAAGACAAAGTACCTAATATTTGGAACTAAATATCAGTTGGCTAGGCTTAATCCTACAATGGATGTCAAGTTGATGGGGAATCCTATCGAATGTGTCAGTGAAGCACGTAACTTAGGCCTTTTAATTGATTCGGAACTCAGATATGAGAAACATATATCAAATGCAGTTAGGAGCTGCTTCTATAAATTGAAAGTCTTGTACAAGATAAGACCTTTCTTGAGTGAAGCTCTGCGCATTCAATTAGTGGACTCACTCATTTTATCAAAATTAAATTATATGGATATAGTATATGGTCCACGTCTACTTTCTAAAACAAAACGACTTGTGCAAAGAGTACAGAACGCCTGCGCTCGTTTTTGCTTCAATATTCCGTTAAGGGCACATGTGACTCCATATTTAAACAAATGTAACATGCTTAAAATGCTACACCGACGAAAGCTGCATTTGGCATGTCTTCTTTTTGAGGTAGTACACCATCAGTCCCCTGCATATCTCTTTAAGAAGCTTTCCTTCCGAAAGTTCCGGGGAGTCCGGCAATGTGGGTTACAGTTGTTAACGCATAAGCATAGCTCAGCCGCATTTCGTGGAAGTTTCCGCAACGTATTTGGCAACTAAATGTTGGAATAACCTTTCACCGCCATTGAGGAATCTGAAAAGTGTGCAGAGTTTCAAGGTCAAGATCAAAAAAGAGTTGTACGAACACCAGCAAGGGCAGAAAGATCTCAGACATGATACCAGTTTTCTGTAAGCAACCCTAGCCCAGACATACCTGAAGTTTGTATTCCATAAGCCTGTAATACTTTGTGTCTTGCCCTTCTTGTTTTCAAATTATAATATTTAGCATGTAGTATAGCATATCTAGTACGTAGTGTGCGTAGTTTTATTTTATTGGCAGTTTGTTTTTGCAAGTTTTGTACCATATATTAAGAATAATTTAAGTGTGGTATGCACGATCATTTAAGAAATAGAGTTATAACATTTATATAACCAAAATTGTAGGCTAGTATAGCCGCATCGTCGACGCACTGGGGCACACCTGGGCTACAACGGAAGATCAGCGCTGGCTTCGCCAGCTTCATGCTGAGTTGTGGCCCTTTTGTGACAAACTATGTGACGCCTATTTTATGTATTATTATTTTTTTGTGTTACCTGTGTTTGTCATGAATAAATGTTTTTCTTTCTTTCTTTCTTTACATAAGGCGCAGCCACCGACTTGGCCGTCGCAGAGGCAGCAAACCCAGGGCTATTGTGGTGAAGTTCTGTGAGACTGCCGTCCGTGATAAAGTGTGGTTTGGTAAGGTGGCATTGAAAGGCTCCGGCGTAACGATAGCCGAGTTCTTGACCAAATCACGTCAGCAGACCTTCATGGCAGCTCGGGAGCGGTTTGGCGTCAGAAGATGTTGGACCTGGGACGGCGTTGTTCAGGTCTTGGATGCGAGCGACGTGCGCAGGCGTGTGGTGAGCCTTGCAGAGCTTAAGGCGATTTCGGATGCGCCAGAGCAGCCTGTGACTCCGACCCCAAGCGTAGATGCTCCTCCCAAGGCAGATAATTGCAGCAAAGCCGAGAAACCGGAGAAACAGATAAAGCCCAGACGTGCGGCTGCCAAATTGAAGCCTTAGTATGTACATAGTGTAGCTTTCTTCTGTATTTGTTCGGGTTATACTGCTTGACGCTTTTCTATTTCGACGTGTAATCACTGTTATTTGTTGTATACCCTCTTTAATAGTCTCCCGTAAATATTATAAATTAATTCCAATAACTTCATTGCGAACTTTAAATGTCACTTTGCCAAGTTCCAACTGACATTGACAGTTTGACATGTGTGCTGACGGATGGCAGGTATAGTGTTGCCAACTGTTAAATTGCGGTCCGCTTTACCAAGTTAAATATTTCCTTATTAAATTACGTTCCGTTTTTCTTAGTTAATTATTTCCTTAGTTTTGTGATTTAACTTAATGCCTGTCGAATCTGAAGCCAACATGTATTTTTAAATTGAACTTCCGTTTCTTTATAAGTGTATTTCTTTCTTTATTTGCTGCTGGCGGGTAGATTGTGGAGTTTTTGTTTAGTTTTTACTGTATATATTTTTATATTTATTGAATATTAGTATACACTTATTATATACTTATTATATTTTTACCTTTATATATATTTTTCAGATGCCTTTCAGTGATAACAGTGATCAGTATTTATCTTTTTCCTCCTTAGATAGTGTAAGTGAAGACAGTTTCCATAGTTTGCCTCCTTCGCTTCACGACTTTCTGGAATCTCAGTTTAATGATGTACCTAAAAATTTTAACGTTGTGCATTTAAATGCGCAAAGTATTCCTGCACATTACAGCGATATGTTACTCTCTTTTGACCTTAAGAACATTCATGCTATTTTAATTTCCGAATCGTGGCTCAGACCAGCTTTGCCTTCAACGTCTTACTCTTTACCTGGTTTCAATTTAATTCGGCACGACCGCCTTGGAAGAGGTGGCGGTGGAGTTGCGATTTACCTTCGTTCTTACATCCCCTATTCAATTGTTAATGTATCTGCCAGTTCTTCTACTTCTGATGCCGCAGAGTATATGTTTCTCGACGTTTCGCTCTCTCATTCCAAACTTTTACTTGGCGTTTTTTATTCCTTCTCCCTTCACGTTAATTACTTTGATTCTCTTGAGAAACTTCTCGAAGACCTTATGCCTTCTTATAATCATCACATTCTTATGGGAGATCTAAATACGTGTCTTCTGAAGGATGACAGTCGATCCCGGCGCCTTAAATCCCTGGTAGATGCATGCAATCTAACTATTCTCCCTTCAGACGCCACACACTATTTTCCAAATTGCTCGCCTTCTCTTCTTGATTTAACTTTAGTTTCTTCGACTTCTCATGTGTCTAAATTTGGACAATACTCCGCGGATGCCTTCTCATATCATGATCTGCTCTATCTCTCTTACAAAATTCGTCCTCCCAAATCTAAATCAAAAATTCTTTTGCAGCGCAATTTTAGTGGATTAAATGTGGAAAAGCTTCGAGATGACGCTTTAACAATCGATTGGAGCAGTATCGCTCGAGCGGGTTCGGTAGACGATCAAGTTTCTCTCTTTAATTCGCTCCTCATACAACTTTATGACGCTCATGCTCCTGTTCGTGCAATAAAAGTCAAGCATCTCCCTGCTCCTTGGCTCACTGAGGATATTAAAGCCCTTATAGAGAGGAAGAATCAATCTAAATCTAAGTATAAGGCTAACAACTCTGAGAAAAATAAACTTAAATATCATACCCTGCGCAATCGCTGTAGCACTATATGTCGAGATGCTCAGAGGCGTCATATTCACAGTTCTGTTGAAGATGGAAATCCAGCCAAAGTGTGGAAATTTTTGAAAGGTCTCGGAGTTGGCAAATCTCAACAGGCAACCAATTTAAACAATATTAGCGTTGACCAGCTTAACCAGCATTTTTCATCGTCCACCTGTTTCAGTGGTCCTAAGAAATCTAACTCACTTCATCATCTTTCATCACTTCCTGCCTTAGATTTCTCTTCTTTCTATTTTAGCCCTTTCTGTGAGAGTGATGTTAGGAAGGGTATATTGAATATCACTTCTAACGCCGTTGGTGTTGACTGTGTTAGCCGAAATATGATACTCCCTCTCCTTGATTTGTTTGTTCCTATTATCACCGGTATTCTGAATTTTTCCATTTCATCAAGTACTTTTCCCAGTCTGTGGAAGGATGCCAATATTATTCCTTTACCCAAAAAATCCAACCCCAGTTCCTTCTCTGACTATCGCCCCATCTCCATTCTTCCTTTCCTATCCAAAGTCCTCGAACGGCTAGTGCATCAGCAACTAACTTCCTTCCTGAATAGAAATGACCTCCTAAACCCATTTCAATCTGGTTTTCGTCCGGGCCACAGTACTACCTCGGCTCTTGTCAAGGTTACCGATGACATCCGTTTGGGTATGAATGACCAGAAGCTTACAGTTCTTGCACTTCTAGATTTCAGTAATGCCTTTAACACGGTCGATTTTGACATTTTGCTCGCGTTCTTACAGTCTCTTAACATATCGGCTGCAGCGATTGACTGGTTCCGCAGCTATTTGGTTGGTCGTCGGCAAAGAATAAAACTAGATTCTTCGTGTTCCTCCTGGTGCAGCACATCAGCTGGTGTTCCACAGGGTGGTGTGCTGTCTCCTCTTTTATTTTCTATCTTCATTAATTCCATAACTCTTGATCTCTCCTCTTCGTATCACCTCTATTCCGACGACCTTCAAATATATTCGCAGGGTATGCATAGCGATCTGAATTCAGTTATAGAAGCCACGAATCTTGATCTGCTCCGCATATCAAATTGGAGTCAAAATTACGGTTTAAAGGTAAACCCCCTAAAGTCACAGGTAATTGTGATGGGTAGCGCTAAACAAATCTCCAAAATTGACTTTCTCAGGCTCCCTCCGATAGTCTTCGATGGTATCCAAATTCCTTTTTCCAACCAAGTGAAAAATCTTGGCGTAATCATGGATCGTTGTCTATCATGGGTGCCTCAGGTGAGTGAAGTGAGCAGGAAGATGTTTGCTGCCATAGGGTCTCTCAGACGGCTCCGGAATTTCCTGCCAATTGCTACTAAAATTGCGCTTGCTCAGTCGTTACTTCTCCCCATTCTTGATTATGCAGATATCTCCTATTTAGACCTAACCGAGGAGCAACTTAATAAGCTTGAGCGTATTCAAAATGCCTGCATTCGGTTCATTTTCGGATTACGCAAATTCGACCATGTTTCTAGTTTTCGTTCTCAACTCAAATGGCTCCCTATCCGTCACCGCCGTAACTCTCACATACTTTCTTTACTCTTTTCTATACTTTTTAACCCTGCAACTCCCCGCTACCTCAAAGAGCGTTTCTCTTATCTTAATTCTATTAGATCCTCTCAAAAATTGCTCCTAAAAGTGCCATCTTCATCTTCCAAATTTTATAATTGCTCATTTACGTTCCAGGCCGTTCGTTTGTGGAATTCTCTCCCTCTCAACATAAAACGCGCGCAATCTATTGGTAGCTTTAAATCGCAACTTAAGGAATACTATTTATCTCTTCCTTAGGTTTTTAAGTTGACACTGTTGTTTCTTACTGTGTGTATTATATATGTATATATGTACGTATATGTATGTTTATTTTGTATTTATTTAAGTATGTATATTCATATGAATGTGCTGTGTTATCTATTTCGTCTCTTTTGTTTCTATGCACCACCTACTGCTTATTGTTTTTCTCTAGTCTCCACTAACCAAAGGTTGTCTGGAAGAAATCGCTCATTAGCGATAAGACCGCCTGTTGTTACCTCTACCTAAATTTATCTAATTGTAAAATTTGTGCTTGTAACTGTATGAGGTGTGCAATAAAGAGTATTTATTATTATTATTATTTATTATTATTAATACGCAAAACGTGCTATAAAGGTGAATTTGCTACGACTGTATACAGCTTTAAACGTTTTCAAATACTTTAACCGTAATAAGGTCTGTTTAGTGGGTAAAATTATGCCAAGTGCTGTTTAACAAGGTAATTGTGAACTTCTATTACGCTGACTTAATAAGGAAGCACAAATGAACTACTATGCAGCCAATAAACGTATAATGGAACATAATATGGCGCATAATACAGCTTAAAGCTGAACATGTTTACCGGGTAGTACTATTAGTTATTCTGTGATACAGGTTCATATGTTGAATTCTATTCAGATTTAGGCTGTTTAACAGTACACGAATACTCATTAAACAGCCTTATGCTGCTTATTAGACATGTAACGGTCAACGTCGCTGTTTAACATCAGCCACCATTTTATGTGTATAACCTATAAATATTTTGATTTCTTTTTCCGAATTCTATAATGTTTGTGCATAAATTATGAACGTATGCATTAATTTGTACTTCCTAATATCGTAATAGTAACTTTTTATGTAATAATTATTTAAAATTACTTGAAATTGTTTGGTCAAAATTTTCCCATATCTTATTTATAGCATATAATTTATGTCAGTAAACTTGCATTCCCATACATCTTTCTCAGATTAATACATATAAGAGAACATATAATGATCCGAATAAATTAACACAGCGTGATATGGCGGCGCGCGTACGATTTACTTGTAATATATGATTCGAAATACTACCGGCGGTGCCAAATTGCACACCAAATTATGTTTTATTAAGGAGTGGTCCGGAAAAAAAGTAGCCGTGCCTTTTTTGATTTATCTTTTTATTTTGTGCCGATTTAGAAGCAGTGTTTATATTTAAATAATCTCTAGATACAATCATACAAAACATAAATACAATCATACTTAAATAAAACAGCGTTTGGAAGTTTTCGCCTTTTGTATTCCATCATACACATAGTTTTTTGAACAGCGTCTTCTGACAGAATTTTTGAGGTGTTTCTCAAAAACATGTTTTTCTTATAGTTTGATTTGATGAGCTATTTTATACCTTAATAAATTGTCTTTCTTCAATAGTAAACTTTTTTATCTGGCTTCATTTTAAGGTAGTTAGGTACAGTAATTTTTAATTAAATGTATTTGCCTTTTTTCATAGAAAATTATCTCCCATAGAAAAATCTTTGTCAGAGGTTAGATTAGAGAGTCTTCCTGACTATCCTAGCTAAAATACAGTTAATTAATGTAGCTTCTTGTTAAGATGAAATTCTGAAAAGCATAAAACGGGTTGTGAAAATGGAAATACAATTGTGGCATTGTAGCGGATGTCGATTGAAGATTGTCAAATTATGTTGTTCAAAAGGTTACAAAGTATGTTGAATTAAAAACGCTAAAACTTAAATATGCTCACATATTCTATTATGATTGTATTTTTATTTATTAGTATTGTATCTACAGATTAATAAAATAAATATACTGCTTCAAAATTAGCACTAAATTAAAAAATACACAAGATTGTACACTGCTACTTTATTTCAGGACCACTCCTTATTATTTTATTCAGACCAATGTCAGCCTCCCCCGGTATTAGGAGACATTTGAGATATATTTTCTGAATAAAGGGTCATTAGAGGTGTCTTAGACAGTCAGTGCGGAATACTAATAACTCCTATTAACCCTTATAACTCTGTTAAATTTCTGCTACAACGCTCTTAAGCAGCTATGTGACCTTAAGGCTGTATAATTTGTGCCCATTTAAGAGGTATAAAAGCTGCATAAGCTCGTATACAGCTATTATGCAGCTTTTATATTCAGCTTTAAGCGTAATCGTATTCTATTATTCAGCTGCTATACAGCCAAGTGTGCTACTTGGGCTGTTTTTGCATTGCAGCATCGGCATTTCGTGTTCCCCCATTAAAGATGCTACTAATTATATATAGGGTGGGGCCTGTAACTAAAGCAAAAAATTAAAACGTAGATTCTAGTCCTCAAACTAGACAACTTTTGTGTAGCAACTTTTTAAAATCATAAAGTTTTTAGATTGTTATTTTTTCAAACAAAGTAAATAGTATTTTCAATCTACTTAAAACTCCGTCTAATTGACATCGCCTGTCAGTCTAGTCACTCTACAGACATAATCAATTTCATAGTACATTGTGTGTTCGAATTAACTTTAAAATGTAATAAAATTCAAACCGCAAGTTTTTTTTCAAAGTCGTCAAACAAACGTTGCGTAGTTTGAGGAGAAGAATGTACATTTTAATTTTTTGCTTTAGTTACAGGCCCCACCGTGTATATCTCATCTAGGAGACTTATCGAACTAGGTTCAGTGTCGTGGGCTCTCTAACTATATAGACCGTAGGTAAGCCAGGAACAAATTTCGTTGGTCATCGCGTCCCAGGCGACAACTTGTGAAGTGGTTAAGTGCTTCTCCGTTGGTGGGTTGAGGAACGGCTATTTAATCACTTAAAAAAACGGTCATCGCGTCCTGATTGAAACGTTGTCAGATGATAGCGGCAGCTGACCTTCACGAGACTTCATCTTAACTACCTCACAAGTTATCGTCTGGGACGCGATTGGTCATGAAATTTGTTCCTGGCTTAAGGTCCATGACTGCAGCTGTCTGCACGAACATTATAGTCGTAATTTTTTAAGATGTCGGAATCTTACTAAGAAATTCTACCGACAATACCGACATCTTAAAATTATCATCACATGAGCAAAATGGACTTGAGACCGATGATTGCTAATGCGAATACAGTAGGCGTTACACAATTTCAAACGACAATAATGTACCAGGCGGTATAGTGTTCTACAATAAGTTGATACCCATAGCACCCTCTTTCTTTATAGTTATTTTTTAAATATCTGTAGGTAATCGGGCTAACTGCTTTTGTGAGGCTCCTGCCTGCCGCCAGAATTTAAGTTAAGTTAGAGCAGATTATTCACGATTACAATTATTTAAGAGTGGCGCGCTGAGCACAGGGTGCGGCTATATTGGTAAGGTTGTTCTAAAAGATAGCAGTGTGTTGACGACGGGGGACCCTCTTTGTCCCTTTAGCCGGCAACACAGTGAATCCTCCTTTATATCAAAGAGTCGGCAACGCGCACGTGACACCTTTGGAGTTGCAGGCGACCATATGATACGATAGCTGCTTACCATAGGCGGACCGTACGCTTGATTGCCACCATCCTGGCATAAAATATTCAATTAGATACATAATAATTAATATTAAACATACTTGAAGCTTTGCTGAGCTTTGGTCCTTTAAGTCCTTTTCCTTTTCTACTATATTTACTGCGAAAATAATTTTGGCTGCTAGAGGCGAATAGGTATCTGTATTGTTACTATTAGTTACTTCATGAATTACTCAATGTTGGTACTATATAATTACAACCAAAGCTTAGAAGCAATTGAAGCAAACAAAGGAATGGAGTAACACGTTACAAAAGTAGGGATAACCACACGGTAAAATTCTGTCAACTGTCAGTGCATCGCGCTCACACATATCATACTTACATGTAACTGCACAATGCATGTAAAACTGCATTTAATAAAAATAAAATTGTTGTCATATTTTACTATTCTGAATACGCCCCTTTGTGACCGACATCTTGATTATGCTATACTTCGCTCGTGCTGCGGAAATGCGTTATTCCGCGGATTTCACTTTCATTTTATCAACTCGATGGGAAACCCCACAACTGACCCGACAGAAATTATTAGCAATATCACTTACCCAACTGTGGCAAAACCAAAGGGAATGAGGATGTAAAAACCCATAATTAGTAAAAGGTTTGTACTGTCTTTTGTTTTTGGCACCTTACATCATATCATACATGATGATTGATAATTCGTCGTAGTCCTAGAAAGGGGTTATTATATAGCTCATTTGGAACGATTAAGCCCTGGCAAGCAGGGGTCAAAACTCATTGGTTATCAAGATATACTAGTTACTTATTAGTTTATTTAATAAAAAAATCCGCCTTTCAACCTAAAACTGGTAATTGTGATGAAACTAATACTTGAAAAAAATTTTTTTTTAGCAAATCTGAATAGTCATGACTGTTCAAGTAAATATTAAGACACGTGACAGTGACAGCTTAACGGAAAATAACATACCTACTTATCTATCCAAAGGTTGTCTGGAAGAAATCGCATAGCGATAAGACCGGCTTTTTTTTGCCTCTCTTCATGTGTAAATAGGTGTGATGTGCTGTATTCTTATTCTGACAAGTGCAATAAAGGGGATTTTACTTCACATTTTACTGATTGATAAACAAAATTACATAGAAACGAGAACAAAAATAGTAATACTACATTCTACATTTTAGTAAAGTTTGTCTAACTTTGTTGCGTTGTATCTTCGTTGATATTTGGCCTTAAAGTCTGGTTTGACAGCTTACTTTGAGGAAATTTATTGCTCTTTAACTTTGTGATACAACGTATACACAAAATGTGGTTAGTTCACGAGATATAAGCATTGATTTATACAAAAAGGGAGATAATGGATATAAGCAAGCAACTGACAAAAGTCAGTTAATTTTCATCTTCATCGAGGGTCATCGAGGTCGAAAACTTCGTAGTAAGTATACCCCCAAACTATCCGGTAAATTTCCAGTTCGGATTACTTTCCAGCTACCCCTTAGGCCCTTACCGTCATTCGACATAACTGCTGGATTATTTGTCTAATATCCAATGATCGGTTATTTGGATTCTCCCTCGCGGGATATCAAGTAGAAAAGTTAATATAGATACGACAGTTTCCCGCGATACCGAACAAATCGTTCAAAAATAAAACAATTTAAATTGTCTGTAAGGGATTTTTTACTCTTACATGGCAACCAGTTGAGACAAAAACTTCTATTCTTTTCCTAATCTCTACACATTATTTTAAGCAAAAAATATTAAAACCTCCACAAAGTATTAGCTTATATATCTGTCATGATGGAAAAAATACTTAAAATCTTGACATTGACATTTCATTATTTTCTCTGGATTTCAGTTCTAATTATTTGCTTCTAAGGATTGCATAAATAAATAGATATTAGCTGTATAATTTATAATATCGCTCAGGACGACTGCGCCATTTTCCTAAACTTGTCACTTTCCCATCTTGTCTCTTTTTTAACTTGCCATTTTCTTACCTGGTCTCTTTCCCAAACTTGTATCTTTCCTAACTCGTCCCTTTTTAATTTGCTATTTTCTTACTTGCTCTCTTTCTTAAACTTGTCCCTTTCCTAACTCGTCTCTTTTTTGACTTGCCATTTTTTTTACTTTCGTCTCTTTTTAAAGCTTGTCTCATTCCTAACTCGCCGCATTTATAACTTGGCTCTTTTAACCCTACAACATATACAAGATATCTCTATACTCCGCTAAGCGCGTTATTTATTTGAAACCTAAGCTACCAAAAAGAAGGGGTGCGGGAGGGGAACACGCAATGCTAGACAGGGAACGCGCCATTGTTCCGTGGGGCGTAAGAGAGAGTCAGACATTAATGGTTGCCATGGCGACGTACTAACTTTACCTCCTCTCATGCGTCCCACTGCTGGACACAGGCCTCCTCTCATGCGTCATGCACGAGAGGGATCGGGCTATAGTCCCCACACTGGCCCAAAGCGGGTTGGAGACTTCACATACAACTTTGAATTTCTTCACAGGTGTACGCAGGTTTCCTCACGATGTTTTCCTTCACCGAAAAGCGACTGGTAAATATCAAATGACATTTCGTACATAAGTAAGTTCCGAAAAACTCATTGGTACGAGCCGGGGATCAAACCCGAGACCTCTGGATTGAAAGTCAACCGCTATTACCACCAGGGTACCAGCGCTTCAAACTTTATTCGTTTTCAACTGTTCAGTCACAGGTCACAGATGTATTATTATACTCGTATTTTTTTTTTAGTTGCTAGTTTTTTCGCTCCAATGCGATACATTAGATAAAATCAGAAAACGGCGAGTTAACAAGGAGGCGAGTTATGAAAGTGTCATTTCTTGAAAACGGCGTGTTGTCCAGAGGGTAGACCAGTTAAGATAGAGACAAGTTTGGGAAAGAGATCAGGTAAGAAAATGGCAAGTTAAAAAAGAGACAATATGGGAAAGTGCCCTGTTTAGGAAAATGGCGAAGTCATTCTGAGCGAATGGATCGCCTTTGAGCTATAAGATCTATGTATTTGCACTTATACGATAACCTGTGACCTAATATTATACGCTCAGAATGACTTCGCCATTTTCCTAAACAGGGCACTTTCCCATATTGTCTCTTTTTTAACTTGCCATTTTCTTACCTGATCTCTTTCCCAAACTTGTCTCTATCTTAACTGGTCTACCCTCTGGACAACACGCCGTTTTCAAGAAATGACACTTTCATAACTCGCCTCCTTGTTAACTCGCCGTTTTCTGATTTTATCTAATGTATCGCATTGGAGCGAAAAAACTAGCAACTAAAAAAAAAATACGAGTATAATAATACATCTGTGACCTGTGACTGAACAGTTGAAAACGAATAAAGTTTGAAGCGCTGGTACCCTGGTGGTAATAGCGGTTGACTTTCAATCCAGAGGTCTCGGGTTTGATCCCCGGCTCGTACCAATGAGTTTTTCGGAACTTACTTATGTACGAAATGTCATTTGATATTTACCAGTCGCTTTTCGGTGAAGGAAAACATCGTGAGGAAACCTGCGTACACCTGTGAAGAAATTCAAAGTTGTATGTGAAGTCTCCAACCCGCTTTGGGCCAGTGTGGGGACTATAGCCCGATCCCTCTCGTGCATGACGCATGAGAGGAGGCCTGTGTCCAGCAGTGGGACGCATGAGAGGAGGTAAAGTTAGTACGTCGCCATGGCAACCATTAATGTCTGACTCTCTCTTACGCCCCACGGAACAATGGCGCGTTCCCTGTCTAGCATTGCGTGTTCCCCTCCCGCACCCCTTCTTTTTGGTAGCTTAGGTTTCAAATAAATAACGCGCTTAGCGGAGTATAGAGATATCTTGTATATGTTGTAGGGTTAAAAGAGCCAAGTTATAAATGCGGCGAGTTAGGAATGAGACAAGCTTTAAAAAGAGACGAAAGTAAAAAAAATGGCAAGTCAAAAAAGAGACGAGTTAGGAAAGGGACAAGTTTAAGAAAGAGAGCAAGTAAGAAAATAGCAAATTAAAAAGGGACGAGTTAGGAAAGATACAAGTTTGGGAAAGAGACCAGGTAAGAAAATGGCAAGTTAAAAAAGAGACAAGATGGGAAAGTGACAAGTTTAGGAAAATGGCGCAGTCGTCCTGAGCGATTAAATTTTTAGTCTTTCTCAAAAATTTAACCCATTAATATAATTTTTAGTGTAGATTGAATAGATAATTGACATTAATAATTTACCTAACTAAACGCGGATTTAGGTAAAGCTACGTGGTTTTGATTTTTGTTTCGATTTTGACTCCGGACTCGGGGGCTTGTATAGTAATGGGACCGGTATCTTAAAGTGGAGGTCATGCTGGACCCTGGGGATCCCTACCGGATCTCGGTTTGGCGCATCATAGACTCATGCTGTTTGGGCTCATTCGACGAGTACTGATGAGCAGATGGTACCGGTATCAAAATCTGGAGTTACTCATTGGGTAACGTACTTTCGATATCAGTTTAAAGTTTTCTGAAATCTGTTACATTTACGGAATAATTGCCTCGCTACACTTAACGATTCGATTTCAGCCAGTATAAGTAGCTCGATTCCTAACAAGGCTGGTCGGAGTTCCAAAATCAAAATGGATGGGTATACTTACTGTTATTGACTGTGTTCAAAACATCCCATTCCCCGGTGTAGGTACCTATTTAGTAAAAAAACCGGCCAAGAGCGTGTCGGGCCACGCTCAGTGTAGGGTTCCGTAGTTTTCCGTCCGTCACAGTAAGTGTCCCTTTTATTTGAAAGCACGTCATTTCATTGTGATTTTGTAGAAATTACAGGTACAATAAACACCTGCTTATACGGTTAAATTACAAACTTAGTTCAGAAATTAATTTTTTTCAAAAACTTTTCAACCTATCAAGTACAATATAATTTTCCTAGAAAGTTTTTATAAAGTTCTACTTTGAGATTTTTTCATATTTTTAAAAGTTATGGTTCAAAAGTTAGAGGGGGGGGGGACGCATTTTTTTTACTTCTGGAGCGATTATTTCCGAAAATATTTACATTACCAAAAATGATTTTACTAAACCCCTATTCATTTTTAAATACCTATCCAACAATATATCACACGTTAGGGTTGAAATGAAAAAAAAACCACTCCCCACTTTACGTATAGGGGAGGTACCCTAATAAAACATTTTTTTCCACTTTTTATTTTACCACTTTGATACCACTTCGGCGTGATTGACATACATATTAGTACCAAATTTCAGCTTTCTAGTGCTAACGGTCACTGAGATTATCCGCGGACGGACGGACGGACGGACAGACATGGCGAATCTATAAGGGTTCCTAGTTGACTACGGAACCCTAAAAAATGGTGTTTTGAGAAAATATAGGTACCTAGATAAAGGTATGGACATATGGCCATCATAGAAGACTATTCAGTGGTGCCTATCCCGTTTAACTATAGGATCTGGTTAGCGTAGCCGGCGCAGTGGGGACGCCGGGATTTTGGCGCGAAGTGAAAGTGCGGTGGTGTGGCCGAAGACCCCGCACTGCGGCTGCGCCGGTCGCGGCCGTCAGTACGCGAATAATGCCCGCCAGTTGCCTTCACCGACTTCGCCAGTGATCCTCGAGATGCCGCGCAAATAAATGGTTGCGCATTTTGTTCTTCGCTGTTTCCAACCCCGGACCCGCGACAATGTGCCAATGGACAACAGTGGCTCTGGTTTTTGTGTTTGTCTGTTTCGGGGCTGCGAGGGAAATAAGCTCACCGGATATCGCTGCGCTTGATAACCATGTGAGTTTTAAACAGATAATCAAAGTTACATCCAAAATGTGCACTATTTAAGAAAAGCTATGGTTAAATCTTACAAAAATATTGATTTATCCATGTTGCGTTACGTAGTTGACACTTAGCTTATTTAGTTTAAAAAGTTTGATCTTTAGGTCCATCATTAAAAGAACTTCAAACTGTGTGACTATAACTTATAAGAAATATTTATAACGGGTTACTCACGTAATTTAAGTCGATTTTTGCTCGACATGTTTCGGTCAAATTACGATGACCATTTTCACGAGCTGCCTTCCGCGACGGCAGCGCGACGGCTACTACGTGAGTAACCCGTTATAAATATTTTTAATATGTTAGAGTCTCACGAAGGTTTTATAGTTAAAATAACTTATAAGAGTTGCTATACTTCACCGGCATCTTCTTCGTCTTCTATATCCGCAGACACCTCTGGTTTTGCGTCAGGTGACACGTGACGTCAGAATATTAGGCAACGTTCATGCATCATATGCAACATCTGCTCAAAATGCATTTTGCAATATTCATGTTACGTTATCCTTCCTGATAGTCCCGATTGTTTACGTCGGGGGTGTTATCACGGTCGGCCGGGCTGCGCGTGCGTTGACCGTGCGTGCACTTTTACTTTCCGCCAGCTGAGCGCTGCTCATTATCACGAGAACGGGACGCTAGACGTTGCGTATCGAGCAAGGTACAGGTACATAGCTAATTAGATTGCGGTTAAGGCTAATGTTGGAACATTTTGGTACTTAGAAGGTTCCACATTATTATAAAGTAAGGATAACTGCTATCAGATTTATTGTTCTTATTTTGTCTTACGCGCATTGTACGGTCTGCCATCTCATGGCCTATTTCGAAAACTTGCTAGGTAAATACAAACACCAATACTAAGTATAAACACCTATTGGTGTTACGCTATTGCGCGCAACTCATGCACGCACTGTTTGCGGGTTGTAGGACTTGTAGGGTGTGTCCATAGCCTAATTATAATTAGGCTATGGGGTGTGTCAACTAGTGAACTAATTTAGAAACGTGTGTGACACTGACATTAGCCCTTCACTGGGAAGGTTTTGTGCTGCCCCCTGCAGTTCACGCACGCTCTCATATACAGCCTTGGCCAGAAGTGTTGAGCATAGCTCTTTTTTGTTTACAATTGTGATGTTAAGTATTAATTCTCTATCATAACAATGTACGATGACGTAAAATGTTATATTTTATTGATATATCTAAAAATCTTTACTTAATAACACTTTCAAGGTACCTATAAAATATGAAAAGTGGAGGTCCCAAAAATGCGGATTTAGGACGGTGTGAATAATTGCAAATAGTCTATGCAGTTACTACTAACTTCAACAAAACATGCCTATTCAGTTTGAATTAATTGATAAAATAACTTCAAAAAAGATTGAAACGCTGGTCTAAACTTTCGAGTTTTGTATGAAAATCGCAAGTGTGCTCGACACTTCTGGCCAAGGCTGTATAGGCTAAGAAAATTAGATTTTTTTGAAGAATTAATTCCCAGCAGGCTTGAAATCGTTTTAATACCTTCACGTGGTCCTAAATGCATGTGATCTGAGTTTGCCCAATCCCAGGAGGTGTGCATAACTTTTTAGCGAAATTTTTGCTCTTTGTCAGTATTTTGCTTCTAGCTCGAAAACGGTACGTCCGAAGGAAAATATAATTTTTATCAATATTAAAGATGGTTAAATTCTGCGTCAAATGAGCATTATAACTTATAATCCAGTTCAGCGGTACAGCCAAAATAAAAAAATATAAATCCTGAAAATGTCTCATTTATTTGAAAAACGAATATTTTGACTTCCATAGCACATATATTTGAAACAGATGACTCCTGTTGAAAAACCTATAGAATAAAAGTTGAAGAGAATACAATTTCACGATATATAGACATCTGAATTTTCAAATTTAGTCACTTTGAAAGGCTAAATTTGGCTGGAATTTAAAATCGTATTTTTTTCTAAATCCTTCTAAGCTGCATATTTTCCATAAATATGATGTGTGAGGTGTGAGGCCTACATTTAATGCATTGTTACAACTAAGAACATTTAAGTGCAAATTTATAAAACGTACCCAATCAGAAAACTATTTATACACCGTTTTTTTTTTATTTCCGGTAATTTCAAGGGTATATTTCTGAGCTTAACTCAAGTTTATTTCTCAAAGACGCCAGTGTCATAATTCGCTCCAGTTCTGAGGTAATCGATATTTCATTTATGTCTTTCTAATTGTGTAAACCTACATTAAATTATTTTTTTACTCTGAGCACCCCCTACAAAATGATGCACCTGTGTGTTAAGTCAATACAATATGCTTCCTGTGTATCTCAGGCTGTTAATGTTTGAAATGGAATTACATTGACATGTCTAGTTTTCAATTGTTTGGTTTAGGGACCGATTGAGGAATCAATCAGTAACTGCTTAACCTACCTACTTAGATGAAACTTTGTATAGAGATTGAGATAGTTTGAATCCGTAAAAAGTACATAATAACTAGTTTTCATCCCAAAATACCAACTCTTAAGGGGCTGAAAAGTGGATAAGAAGTTAGTATGAAGAGTTATTAATATAGTTAAACCGATTTAGATGAAATTTGGTACCTATGAAAATAGTTTGAGTTCTGGGGAGTTTTTATCCCAGAAAATATTCCTGAAGGTTGTGAAAAAGGGGGCAAAAGTTATTTGTATGGGGAATCAATATCCACTGAACTGATTTAAGTCCATAGATAAAATTTGGTATGGAGATAGTTTAAGGTCTGGAAAAGGAAATAAAATAGTTTTTATCTTAGTAGTCATCCCTTAAGAGGTAAAAAGGGGAGTGGATTACTATCTCTATACTAAGTTTCATCTAAATAGGTTCAGCAGTTATTGATTGATTCCCCAATCCCCTAATGTAAATAAGGTATATTAACTCAACCAAACAATTGATCATTATGACATGTCAATGAAATTTCGAACATTAACAATTTAGAAATAAATAAAACACGGTGTATAAATAGTTTTCTGATTGGGTACGTTTTAGTTGTAACGATGCATTAAATGTAGGGCTCACACATCATATTTTATGAAAAATATGCAACTCAGAAGAATTTATAAAAAACTGATTTTGAATTCATGCCAAATTTAGTCTTTCAAATCACTGTTTTTGAGAATTGAGATGTTGATATAACGTGAAATTATATTCTCTACAACTTTTATTCTATAGGTTTTTCAACTGGAGTCATTTGTTTCAAAGCTATGTGGTATGGAAGTCAAAATATGAGTTTTTCAATTAAAGGGGCATTTTCCCGGTTTATAACTTTTGATTTCGGCTGTACCGCTGAACCGAACTAAAAGATAAGATGCTCAGTCGACGCAGGATTTAACCCTCTTTAATATTGAAATGAATGACATTTTCCGTCGGACATATCGTTTTCGAGCTACAAGCAAAAAAACTGTCAAAGAACAAAAACTTCGCTAAAAAGTTATGCACACCTCGTGGGATTGGGCAAACTCGGATCACATGCATTTAGGACCACATAAAGGTATTAAAGCGATTTCCAGCCTGCTGGGAATTAATTCCTCAAAACACTTTTTATAGATCTTATTTGTTTGGCCTAGTATATATATATCTACTCGTATATTATCTATTGAATTAATGATGCCGACAAACCTCAAAACACATACGCCCAGGGCAAAGAAAACTGGTCATTTTATGAAATTTTCTATATGAACCCGTTTTAATTTTCCTTGAGTAGGTATCTTTACATGGAGAAACTCAAGTGATATATGTTTTTAAGTCTCTTTGTTAGACGTGGTGTGATTCAAAAGTATGGTAAGTACAGTTTCCCGTGATAACATCGGAGCTAAAGGCGTGATAACGATAAGTTCATGTTCATACCTATCAAACTAGTTACAGAACAGAACCTTTCTTATGCAGACCACAAGAAAGGAGATTTGATGATTTAATCGATGTATTACGCTTAGGATTGAAGATGATAAAATTGACGTAATAACAGTAATAATTAGGTCCGACAGATGAAGCGGATGTGCACCACTTTCGCTGTTATGTTGCATCAGCTGTTATATAACAACACGTGGTTACCGAACTCGGAATAGTGACCGACTAGCCTTGCATTAGCATTGAGTTTAGGAACGACCTACGCCCCCATCAATAACCCAATTGGCAACGCAATGTGTTGAATGTAGGTAGGTTAAGTATGGTAATTTATATATGAGATTTTGACAATATTTTTGTATAATTTTAATCTTTAATAATCTTTATTGATTTATAAACCTAACAGAGACATATTTTAACATAAGATATGCCAATTTACAAAAGCTTACGTTAGGTTTGTAACAGTATAAGTGCTGGGATTGAGCCTCTGCCTCCCGAACTAAGACAAAGCCTGTGACTCGGGAGTCAGTGATTCCTCCGAGGGAAGTTACACGGTGATAATGTAAACTTAAGAAAAAAAACATAAAACAAAAAAGAAAACACATTT
The DNA here is from genome assembly GCA_947086415.1 of Pammene aurita. Classification (NCBI taxonomy): domain Eukaryota; kingdom Metazoa; phylum Arthropoda; class Insecta; order Lepidoptera; family Tortricidae; genus Pammene; species Pammene aurita. The sequence continues at coordinate 40,836,384 of OX352291.1, forward strand.
TTAACAGCTAAGAGTAGTAGTAGTTAGTATAAAGAAGACAAGTTTGGCCAAGTGAGAATAAGACAAGGGTTGAATTTTAATTGTATGTCATTTTTATGTGCGAGACAACGCGCGCGCGTGTGTGAGTGTGTGTGGGTGTTGTTTAGTGTGGGTGTAATTGTTAGTGGGAGCGAATGGAGATGGATAAGTGCATTTAGCGCATGTAGGCAATTTTTTTATTTTATACCACGACGGTGGCAAACAAGCATACGGCCCGCCTGATGGTAAGCAGCTACCGTAACCTATGGACGCCTGCAACTCCAAAGGAGTCACATGCGCGTTGCCGACCCTTTACAAAAAGGACGATTCACTGTGTTGACGACTAAATTTAGACTACACTAAAACTGATTAGTTTTAGTGTAGACATCAGGTGTTCGTTAATGGGTATGCGAGTCGTCAGGAAGGAAACCGTAGGTTAAGGTAAGGCTAAGGTTGCGTAAGATTGACCTATAATTTTTGTTAATCTTATTTTATACAGTTCAAGAGAGATTCAGTCTCCTGATAAATCTGAGTTTGTAGCCAGGTTATTAATTTGGATTTACAGTCGAAGCGGTTTGAGATATCTATGCATCTGTTGGCTTTGTTATAAATGCGAGCACTCATTGCTAAGTACTGGCGGCTCGCGAAACCCGTCCGCTGGGTAGTCGCCGGACAGGCAGTCTGTTTGTGACGCTTCTTCATTACTTTCTCCGATAGAGGAAGAGAACGATGTCTACGTAGAATGGCACGGAGAATGAATAGTTGCCTAACGGTGAGAACACTGCATTCAGCGTATAGCAGTGCTGTCGAGTATCTATATGGTTTGGATGTTGCAACCTTTAGCACTGCTCTCTGAGCACGCTCCAGTTTAAGCATAGCTGTTTTTCCGGCGGCTCCCCATACTGGGATACAGTAGGTAAGTAGTGACTGGCGGGACGAATACACCATCATTAGAGTCTTGCGATCAGCAGAGTGGCGAAGTTGCTTAAAGGCGAACATTAGTTTCCTGATACGGGAAGTCAGGGAGTCAATATGGGCATGCCAATCTAGTTTTTGGTCAATTGTTACGCCTAGATATTTTATGGTGGTGGGTTAGGCGAGGGAAAAGCAAAGCCAATTAGGGGAGGGGGACTGGCAAATGTGACTTTTGATAGTAAAAGATGGTTCAGGTAATGATATGCTAGAGATGGCGAAGGGGATACATTTTGTTTTCTCTAAATTAAGAGTAAGGAGATTGGTCTTTAGCCATTTCATTACGATTTCTAAGCCACTTTCTGCATACTTTTTCGTGTCAGTCCAATCGGAGCCATGGAACAGTAAGGCCGTGTCATCGGCGTAGGCTATAATTTTACAGTTCTCAAGAGACAATTGGCACAGTTGGTTTACATATATTTGAAATAGCGTGGGACCCAGAATGCTGCCCTGTGGAACGCCGTAGCTTATGGTTTCTTAATCACTTATGTATTCATTTATTTTCAATGATTGGGTTCGATTAGACAGATAGTCCACAAACATATCCAAAGATGGCCCGCGAACACCAATGTTTTCCAATTTGCGCAATAATATTGGTACCGAAACTTTGTCAAAGGCCTTGGAGAGGTCCAAGAATATGCCTACACAGACACACCGACGTTTTCCGTCTAAATTGCGAGTTAAGAATCCAGTTAGCTCGGCGACTGCATCTTCGGTCGACTTACCAGCGCGAAATCCGTATTGGTTGTTGGCTATGAGATTGTAGCGTTCTAGATGCTTTACCAATGCAGTGTTCATAACTCTCTCCAAGATCTTTGACAGGGTAGATAGGACGGATATCGGACGGTAGTTATTAAAGTTAGCACGGTCACCAGTTTTATGTATAGGGTGGACGATAGCCTTTTTAAATGCACTGGGAAAGGTTCCGGTCCTGACAGAGATATTACATATATGAGTGATGACTGGAGTAAGCGAAGACAGTGAGTTTTTTACGATTTTTGCTGATATACCGTCCAAGCCAGTGGCGCAGTCTCTGCGTAAGTTGTTAATAATTTTAGCGATGTCCGTCATACGGACTTCGAGAATAACGAGCGAATTACATTGTGACGAACTAAACTGGCACGTAAAAGGAGATGGGGGCGACACGGGAGCAATATTGGAAGCCAGAGTTTTTCCAATGTTAGCAAAGAAATTGTTCATGGAATTGACAGTTGCTAATGGCGGATTAGGGAAAATAGTAGGTCATTTAGAGACGGAGTGGGGCGTCTGGTTAAAGTGATGTTTTTTATAAGGTTCCAGGTTGCTTTGGCATTATTTTTACATTTACTAAACTCGGTTCTTTCATAAGCACACTTTAGTTTTCGAAGTAACTTATTACAGAAGTTGCGATATCTAGAATAGGTCAGTTTGAGCGTCATGTTGTTTGGAGACTTTCTGGACTTTTTGTGGAGTTTGTCTCTGTTTCTTATGCAGTGCAACAGTCCAGGGGTGATCCATGGCTTGATTGTTCATGGCATGTCTTTTTTTCTGATCCTAACTGTTTTGGTATTATTTTTAATAATCGCTGAGAGAATGTCTATTAGCATGTTTGTGGCGAGGTTGGCATCGGTGGCTGATAACACAACTGAAAAGTCGAACGAGTCGATTGCTAGGCGAATAGCTTCGTAATGAATTCGAGTGCATGTGTCATTAGCTTTGGGGCCTTGCGCATCCATCTCGAAACTTAGCATAACTGGCATGTGATCAGTAATGTAAGTATCAATAATTATAGTAGTAGTTGGTACGTTTGAGCGGAGGAATACGTGATCGAGGCAGTTACTAAGTCTTGTTGGAAGTAAGTGAGCGGGTAAAAGGCCATGAAGGGCCATAAAGGTAAGGTATTCAGCAGAACGACCATCGTGGTATTTGGTTTTATGTCAATGTTCAGATCCCCAATAACTGTGACTTTGCTGCTAGAGTTTAGGGATGATAAAACTTCGGAAAGGCTATTAAAAAAGTTGTCTAAGTTTTTAACAGAAGGAGACCGGTAGATAGTTACTATAGCAGTGTCTTCGTTAGTTTTACACACGAGACAGTTCGCGTCTGCAAAGGTGGGCTCAGTGACTTTACACTTAAGGAAATCTCTGGTGTAAATCACTATTCCGTCGTTTTGATTGGCATTATTATTGGATAGGAAGAAAGAGTACCCACTAATGATTGGGACAACTAAGTAATTGTTAAGCCAGCATTCTGTGAGGACAATCACGTCATATTGGATTTTTAATGATTTGAGTAGCACTTGAAATTCGTTAAAGTTCTTGTTAATGCTGCGTATGTTCATGTGTATTATATATAAAGGATAGCGAATTTGTTTAACATGGTGCTGACAATAGTCTGGGATTGATACTTATGCATTAGAGACTTTAAAAGAGTCAATTTCTGATGCGGTAAAGTCTATATCAGTCATTTTTATTTTATTTTATGTGTAGTGAGTCTTGTAGGGTGTTATATTATAATATAACTTTGTTGTGCCTGAGGTAAGAAGTTATGTGTGAGTGAAATGTGGTTATTTGTAAAAAATTGCACATAAAGTTTGTACATCAAGCTTTAACGAAGACTGTACTTACTTTGCTTGAAAACGTCATCTAGTTACTGTTCAAGGAAATAATTCTAACTTAAAAAAATCATTACTATAGTGGTAAATTTGAATTTAGTATGAATTTAAAAAAATGACCAAATCACACTTCAAACTATCTTATAAATAGCATTTTATGCGGCTTTTTTCATTAATAGTATTTCGACCTTTTAGGGAATAAGGAGCCTTAAGTCGTGATTTAAAGTACAAGTTATAATAAAAGTGCCCTTAACCACCTTCGGTCTCCATTATCAGATCAGCTCGATGGTACAAAAATATTGAATTGTCATCCAGCAGCCGGTATGCTAAAATTCAGCTCAGTCGGACATCAGGAACTCATATCTGGCTTGCAAGGTTCTACCTAAACAACAAACTAACTGACTCACACTGAGTTAAATAATAGCTCGTTAAAACACTACAAACACATGCACTCCTTAGTAAAGGGTGCCCATGCATAGACTAATTAACCCAAGACCCCGCATAGCAGAGCGACCTCCGCTGCCACGCTCAAAGTAAATTCACTATAGTGAGATACTAATATTGGAAGTGACAGTAAACATAGTACGTCTCCATGACAACCATTAATGTCTGACTCTCTCTTACGCCCCACGGAAGAATCGCCCGTTCCCTGTCTTGCGAGTTCTCCTCCCGCACCCCTTCTTTTTGGCAGCTTAGGTTTCAAAGAAATCGCGCTAAGCGGAGTATAGAGCACACATATTCATAAACGTATCCCTGTAATAGGTACAGAATCACCCAACAACAGCTGACTCAGCTGACTTCACAGCCCACCCAAGGCGAATAGAAAATTAAAAAAAAAACAACGTTCATTTTCCTAATGTAATATGATACGCTACAACCATATACGGAATATTATAAAAATCATTTCTATTTTCTGTGACCTCGGCCTTGATCAGTGTATTAACCTAAACTAAGAACAAAGGATTGTGTACCTATATAAAACAGTGATTATCCACACGTTGAGCGTTTCACTTACTTAACACCCGGTCCATTACCATATGGCGACCCTTCCGGTCGGGCTGCTCAAGGCAGCCTCGGTTTAAATACCAGCCAGCTCAGCCCGATCCACGAACCAGCACAGCTCAGCTCACAATGGACCAGCCCCGCTCGACCCTCCGAAGCCCCGCTTAGCCGAACTCAGACGCCGCCGCCGCAGCGAGCTCATCAGCCATCCCAGCCGTTCAGCAATGAAAAAAGAACAAAGACACGACACAATGGCTCAGCCCCGCTCCACTGCGACAACCAACAAAGGCACCAACGCACCAGTCAGCCGGCCAGAGTCAGCTAAAACCATGACCATGATCACCATAACGGTAACGTTCACGGAACAGAGGACCCCAACCAGAACAGTCCGATGGACCAAAAAAAGGACACCACGTTACCACCATCAACCCGCACCAACGGGTAACCCAAGGCAAGCCCCACGACGACAAAAACAATGGAGAGCAAGCCAAACCACCACCGCCACCAGCAACCAGCGGAGCAGAGCAAAGCGTCTAGATCCAGCACGTCAAGCAGAGCAGAACGTGTAACAGCCACCAGCCGTCACAAGCCCTGCCGCACCCAAATCACCAGCCCCGCCCCGCCGCACCTCATCACCAGCACCCAGCACCGACCATCGATCGCAAGTACAATTCTAAGACACTTTAATCATAATTACTTAAATTCAGTGATAAATTTAAGCCCACAATTCTAAATGTAACTATAACAATAATTCACATTACGCGTACAGATCCCAAATTATAAAAATAAGTTAGAAGCATTACAAACAAACAAATATTCTAAAATTCGTTCAAAAACACCCTAAACAGACAATCGGTCAAAATAAATTCAATTTAGTCCAGTCACTAAAGAATACAGCCCAAAAAAAATAATAAAAAGAAAAAACAAACCGTAAAAAATAAAAATATCCGTAGGACAGAGCGAAATATTTCAATCTCACCTCACAAAAATAGAAGACGTGTACAGTAAAATCTTATCAAAATACAGCCAAGACAAAAAAAAAACGGACAACACCTTAATTAATTAACCAAAAAACGGCAGTAACATTGCTACCAGCCATGGACGGATCCGAAACCATCATCAAACAGTTTATAGACATCATAGAATTATACGCGATAATGATTAAAATCAATGACATAAAATTGCTAATAAATTTCATAATTAAAAAACCCATTTAACCAAAAGCAAATATCCAGCAAACACACCAGTATCAGCGTTTTGACTTAAACATTAATCTTCTACCAGTAAAATCAGCGACCGCAATCCAAAACAAACTATTCAACACAAAACAGGGAAATCGGCCTACCAAACGGCACAAGTAAAAAACTAGAAAATTTATTCACGACGGCACAGGCTAACGACAACAACACATATAACAAAAAAAAAACATCATTTATTAATGTCAATTATTACCAGAAAAATTACACGCATAAGATGCACACTTTTAAAAATATAAACATAAGACATACTTTACATAATATGTCGAAAATAAAGTAGCCACACTATACCAATAGAATAAAGAAATACATTCAACCGTACGCACGTATTACACTCAAAACATTTAATAACGCATTATAGTGTATTGACGTAGACCTAAACCGACAAATTAAAAGTAAAAAAAAAAAAAAATTTAATAATATCTACACAGACATTACTTTAGTGTTTTATAGATTAATATATAAAAAAAAAACTACATGTATCAACAAAATTTAACTATGGCAAAATACAATTAAACAAGTTAATATATTTGACAGGCACTAAATCCTTGATACATAATGATAGTGTTGAAAAACCAATTCGTGAAGGACCTTGGACACAATACGTTTATTGAAATAAACTAGTGTTAAAAGAACTGCCTCAAAAGTATAATAACTACATAATAAAATAGCATAATGGCAAAAATAAAACAACACACCAAATCTGATGCAGCTAAAATTCTCAAAAATCACCATTGTCAAAGTAAAAAAAAAAAAAAAATCCAAAAAATAACAAAGGCCAGATCAACCGTCTGCGCCAGCCAAACCAATAAAACATTAAAACTAATAGACACATAAACTCAGTTCAATTCACAATAAACGCCACAACGTACTTATATCTTATTGACACCAGAGCCAGCCAAAGTACAATAACACGCGACGCGACATTGAAAACCCAAGGTCGCATGCAAGCTGACCTACATACACGGAATAGGAGGAACGATTGCGTCATACCATACAATTACGCGACGCTTAGAGAGTGATAGCCATGATTTCCAGAATAAATTGACATCACGAGGTACCACAATAATTAAACAAAATTTTATTTACAAACTTATTATGACTGCTACATGACACGACATAAATAGGGACATTATTACGATAAGAATAATAAGAGATATATGTAATATCTTAAATATTACAAATGACTGACTATGACTATGACTGTGCCTGTGTCTGTGACTATAGCGTGCAGAAAACTAAAACAGATAAGTGTCGCAACCAACAATTAGCCTGATCACCTGAAAGTTGTTGTGACCCTTATATGCTTTAAGTTTACAAAGTAGAGGGTTTCCTTGCATTACTCTTTACTTCACGCAATATCAGGTAGCCCATAAGAGAATTAAAAGTAAGCTGAGTACACCAGGATACAAAGCAGACGCTAACCCTTGGAACCAAACAAATTCGAGCGAGTTCTCAATTGACCAGGTCCTTGGGCGCACGGGATGTTCTAAGTCTTCCGATGCGTTAAAACACTGTCTGATAGTACATAATAATAATATGTACTAGCGCGCAATAATAAATATTTCCCTGTATCCTTAAATCGAAAAACTAAAAATAAAATAGTATGCAATACGGTCGGCCGACCCGATTCGCTAAAATGCGCCATGTACTCATTTATAAAAAAAAAAAAAAGTGACAAGTATCACAAAGAAGCTTACATAAGACAAAATGCAGACATTGCAATATGGCTCATTTATTGTTCTACACTGTGTGTCGAACCAAGTACTCTATCGTGTCCGAAACGAGCTTTCCTCGCGAGAGAACTAGGTCGCATATGAAAGGCACAACAGATACAAGAAGAATACATACAAAAAAAAAAACAACCAAAGAAGGAAAGAGCTACCAAAGTGTATAAAACACACATGACAGACGATCCGTACCACGACTAATTATTATAGAAAAGGTCAAGAAAATCACAGATAAAGATGACAGACGTGTCACATACAGCTTATTACCCACTAGCGGACACAGTCATAAGAATAATGACCAATAACGTTAAACGTTATTACTACTGACCAGGAATAGATAACGACATTATGGAATTCATAAAAGCAAAAAACAGTCATACAGAAATCAAGGCAGACAGAAAAAGCAAATTCATCTCCACAACTATGAGAGAAATTTGTAAAATATTAGGTGTAAAACTATTACAGTCAACCGCTTACCACCATGAAAGCCTAGAATCCTCAGAAAATTCGCATAAAGCAATAGAAGCATTTTTGAGGATACAAACAGACAACCAGACTCACCAGTGATCTGATTAGTTACAATATTAGTATTTTCGTATAACACAATGGTTTATTCGGCAACTAAATACACGCCATACGAGCTAGCATACCCAGAAACATTACTCATCAAACATACCCATTATATATATATAAAACCTCGATTCCTATCCCATAGAATTCAAACATATGTCACAAAAGTCCCAAGCAGACGCTAGAAATAAATTTAATTAAGTCTAAAATATTAAGAAAAACTAATTACGATTTAAAAATTAAACCCATAAGTAATAAAATTGGAGATTTAGTATTAATAAAAAAAAAAAAAAATTTTGGACACAATATATCAAGGATCATTTACCGTCATAGAGGATCAGGATCCAAACGTAAAAATATTAGTATCAGGAAAAGAATACGCAATCCACAAAAATAAAACTAAACCATACTATAATTAAAACAACCACACAAATAAAATAAAAATAAAATAAATAAATAAATTCTTAAATACAAATAAAATAAATATAAAAACACAAACAAAACACATAAAACAACACATCAACACCTTTCATAAAACAAAAAAAAAAACTACTTACGATTTAAAAATTTAATCCCATACGCTATATATCTATCTATATATATATAAACCGGAGATCCACTATAAATCAGAAAATAAGACAGAAATAAAATAAATGTAGTATATCAGAGACTATTTACCATCATAAAGAATCAAAATTCAGAACGTAAAAAAAAAAAAAAATTTCGTTTCAGACAAAGACTACATTCTCCATACAAAAAAAAAACCCACAATAAATAAAAACAGCAAACATATACATATATATATATATATATATATATATATATACAAATTTAATACACAACACAAACCCATAAAACAAAAAAAAAAAACACGCTCACACTCGACACTATACTAAAACAGCTAACTAAACGTTTCCATGTCAATGATCACATCTCATTCCAAATACGGAAGTACTATCTCCACACTGTAATGATATCAAGTAACAAATAAACATCAGGTCAATAATATACAAAACACAAACACCTAGCCATACAAGGATCGAAACAAATAAACAAACCGCAGCATATAACTTAGCAACAAACTCACCGCTATTTTAAACAAAACACAACTTAGACAGAAACCAACACCTGTATAACCATAAACTTTGATCATTTTCCATGTATAAACATAGCCATAAGAATAACCTAAGAATCGAAATGTAACCCATCCATAGTCCTTATATAACCATACAATTTAATATTTTTCTTTTATATACCATAAACATAAGTTAACCTAAGAACCAACCCATAGACATAAGCCAAATTTAATGTGAAGACAAAAGGTTCAATCTATCTTTTTGGCCTCAAAAAAAAAAAAAAAAATTTTCCCGCACGAATTTCATGTATTTCAAAAATTACCATTACAAGTTGACGGAATAATTAGACAAGACTTTTTGTAATAAAGTACAAATGTATCATAGACTATGAAAAAGGGACAATCACGTTTAACAATCGCAACAAAACAGTAACAAAATCATTAAATTTAGAACATTATAATTCTTGAAACGTTAACCCTAACCATATACGAACCGAAATCAATAAACAATATAACATAGATAAGTTTACCAACTAACTTAGAGATGAATTAACAATTAAGTAACCATATTTAATCCTTATTCAAAATTTTATCAATAGTGTAACTAAACTATAACTTAATTAAGACAAAAATGTAATCATATTTTTAAGTACATCAACAAAAAACAAAAAAGACAAAACAAGAAAACAAAAATGTAATCATATTTTTAAGTGCATCAACAAAAAACAAAAAAGACAAAAATGAAAACATATTTTTAAGTGCATCAAAAAAAAAAAAACCCTAGCCGTAAGAATAAAGTATTTTTTTTTAGAAACAGAATGTAAACAATAGAGTTAAGCAGCCATGTTTTTTTTTATATAACACTTTTAATAGTGCTAAGATTTATTTTATATTACCTTTTAAGAAACAAATTTACACTTATTAATGTAAAGACAAAAAACAGTTTAAACCTGTTTTTCTGTCTAAAAAAAACCGACGGACGTGTAATAGGTACAGAATCACCCAACAACAGCTGACTCAGCTGACTTCACAGCCCACCCAAGGCGAATAGAAAATTAAATAAAAAACAACGTTCATTTTCCTAATGTAATATGATACGCTACAACCATATACGGAATATTATAAAAATCATTTCTATTTTCTGTGACCTCGGCCTTGATCAGTGTATTAACCTAAACTAAGAACAAAGGATTGTGTACCTATATAAAGCGATCGATTTTCCAAGATAAAACAGTGATTATCCACACGTTGAGCGTTTCACTTACCTAACACCCGGTCCATTACCATACCCAGGCCTCAATTAGTTAATTTATGTCTTGCCTGTTTCTAATAAACACAAGTAACACAACTGTCAAAATGCCTGAGAGACGTTTATGAATATGTGGGTTAGTCTGCATTCGGCATAGCCGGCATACAGATAAATTATTTAGCACATGTGCTGAAAATGTTCTATTGTTTTATATGGGTATAGGGTCTAAGTGTTCGTATTCGTAATGAGTCTGTCTGAACTAATATTCTATCTAACGGCCTCCTAGCCCAGTCGGTAGTGACCCTGCCTACGAAGCAGGAGGTCCCGGGTTCGAATCCTGGTCAGGGCATTTATTTATGTGTTTATCACAGATATTTGTACCTGAGTTATGGATGTTTTCTATGTATTTAAGTATTTATCTATATCTATCTATTATATATATCGTCGTCTAGTACCCACAACACAAGCCTTATTGAGCTTACTGTGGGACTAGGTCGGTTTGTGTAAGATTGTCCTATAATATTTATTTATTTATTTATTATTTTATTTATTTATCTATACAAATAGATATGTAGTAAGGTTAAAGTAGGTAGGTATGTTGTATTGCTCTATTGGACCTGTACGTTGTTTGCCAATTTCGGGATGAATAGTTTTAAAAATCATCGCTATTCAGGCTTAATATTCAGGCGATGTTTATGTAATCAATTTAGGTAGGTTACTTACCAAAAATATCAAAAACGTAAAGTCACATAGGTATGAACTAAAAATTCTGTAAGTACTCTCTAACGCAACTCAATTTTCTGATTTTCACAAAATTTCCGTTGACTCGTCACGTTGATACTAGATAAATTTAAGCAGGTACACAATAATTTAAGGTAATGGTACTAAATGTGTTTTCTTTTTTTAGGGTTTCGTACCAAAATAGTAAAAAAGGAACCTTTGCGACTCTGTCTGTCTGTCACAAAGCCAATTTTCTCAGAAATTACAGGACTGATTGAGCTGAAAATTTCTACACATATTATATAAATCGACCCAAAGGCAGGCTTTATTAACTATATTGTGTGGCATATCAAATAAAACTGCTTAATGTGAGAATCTGAAATACATTTTTTGTATAACAAATATAGTTTTGAAGTTATTAAAAACAATTCGGCCACCCTATAAATTCTCATGAAACCATGCTGAAAGCATCTTTTTTGTTAAATAATGAAAAATACATATATTAAAAATCGGTTGACTAATAATTATCTTTGAAATACAAACTTTCGTACTGAGGTTAGGTAGCAAATACTATTGACACAATTTGCCAAAAGATGGCGCTGTACTCTGTACGTTCGTTTTCTACATCGCGGCGTTAAAAATTTGCCTGGATTAATAGGGGGGTTAAGGGGGTAATTGTTCGTATAAATGGTTTGGTTTAATTGGTTTTTTACCAAAGAATCAGACTTGCACTTGCCCGATTTTTGGGCATGCATTTTTGTTATGGAGGCTGCATAATTAATTACATATTAAATTTAAGCGTTAGATTCAGGCTACGCTATCTTGGCCCTGAGACTTGTTTAAAACTATTTAAATGGCAAATATTTTTTGAATGTTTGTGTAGGTAACTATGTCGTAAGAAAAAATATTAATTCTTATTTATTTATTTAACCTTTATTGCACAAAAGAAAAACTTAAAGTACAAAAGGCGGACTTAATGCTATAAGGCATTCTCTACCAGTCAACCTTAAGGCAAAGCAGATAGATTGTGGGCGGTGCTACTAATAATAAATAAAAGAAAAATACATAGATACACACATATGGATATACATACATATACAATTTACATATACTAAATACATAAATAAATAGAAGACGAAACATACAAAACAGAGAAACTAAGAGACTTTCATTCCGCTAGCAAAGAGCGAATTCTTCAAGTATCTTTATTGTTGTTTGCCTTATATTTTATGTAAATAGTTTGAAACAAGTCTGCCGCTGGCAATATTTTGAGGGTTAAGTTTCGAAAATTCTAAAGTCACTTATTATTGAAGTTGGAAATACAGTGTGTACATGAGAATCTTTCAGTGCGTTTGTGTCATATTCAATCGGTACTTTTTTTGTAATTCAATAATTTGAGGTTAACTTTTTTAGCTTGCCATAACTTGAGTAATAGAATATTAGAGTTAAAAAATATAACTATTTTGTATTTAGAACAGTTTTATTGTTGCACAAAACCAGTTTGTGTCATTTACGTCGAGTGCAATTTGATATAGTATGACAACGCTAAAAAACTACGTATAAAAATTAGAGTTCATAAATTAAGGATTAACTATGTCATCACCTTAAAATACGTCAATAAAATCAATATGTGTCAAATTAAGCGATGAAAATTTAAGTTTCTTGGTAATTTGGTTTTTTTAGGCTGTTATCATTTTAATAAATTATTAAAGTCATCAGAGTTCACATTATAATAATCAAAAAGGGACTTTAAAGTAGATATTTCAATTTGTGTCACTTTCATCAATGATATTTCGTCAAAAATTAAACAGAAACAATATTTGCGTTCAGAGGAAATCTTCCTTCCTAACCATAGCGAGTGACCTTGATGGCACGCCTGTTCGGCGTGCTTCTGTAGTGACTACTAGACGTAGACCCCCGGCTCGCTTCTTAACAAGCTAAACCATGGGTCAACCAGGCGCTGGCACCTTAGCAGTTACGATGTAGGTACTTGCTCACGGAGGCGAGCGCGGGGTGATAAAGCCGACATACTCAACAAAGGAACTGAGCGGAGGAGCGGGGCGCGGGAAGCCGGCGACGGGGCAATGAACTCGTGCGTGTCTCGCCAGTACCTTTTAAGCGGTAGCTTACCACGTTGTTTGTGACTAGACTGTTGAGTACATTTTCAAGCATCGTGAATTATGGGTAGAAAACGTATATTTTTTTGTTTTATTTTCGTTTTATTTTTGTTTTACTTTTGTTTTTGGAACGAAGTTCCTTATCGGACGGTTCGCTGATGGGCTAGACGAAAAAAAGTCACGAAAAAGCGCCACGTCACGGAAACGCGAAACAAAGCCATACGATTGAGAAACATGTAAAATGGAATAAACCAAAAAAAATAAAAATAGAATAAAGTGAAGTGTAGTGAAAAGTGAAAGTGAGATGTGACAAAGTGAAAAAGTCAATAAAATAAAAAAAGTCCTAAAAGTAAAAAAAGACAAAAATGCAGAAAATATCAAAAATTTCAAGTTTCAAAAATTTCAAAAAATTCAATAAACACTTTTTAGTTTTTATTACGTTTTCATTTTGTATTTATTCAATACGGAAAAATCATAAAAAGTGCACATTAAAATGACGTCCCGTCCATGATTTTTTTTCGAAGTCTAAATTATATACACGTTCAAAGTCCATTATCTCGGGCATTTTTGATTTTAGACCAGTGTTTCAATAAAACACGCTTATTTTAGCGATTTCTACACGAAAAAATCATAAAAAGTATACAATGATATCCCATGGCTGGTTTTTTTTCGAAGTCCTAATTAAATACAAAATCCATTATCCAATTCAAAGTCCATTATCTTGGCAATTTTTGATTTTAGAGAAAGATTTCTCGAATAAAACACTTATTTTAGCGTATTCTAAACGAAAAATCATAAAAAGTACACGTTATATTGACGTCCCGTCGATGGTTTTTTTTCGAAGTCCAAATGATATACAAGTTCCATGCCCAATCGGCCATTTTTGATTTTAGAGAAAAGTTTTGCAAATAAAACACGCTTATTTTAGCGTATTCTATACGGTAAAATCATTAAAAGTATACCCCATCGCTGGTTTTTTTTTTCGAAATCCAAATTATGTACAAGTTCAGAGTAAATTTTCTCGGCCACTTTTGATTTTAGAGAAAAGTTTTTCGAATAAAACACGCTTATGTTAGCGTATTCTATACGGAAAAAATTATAAAATGTACACGTTATAATGACGCCCCGTCGATGGTTTTTTTTCGAAGTCCAAATGATATACAAGTTCCATGTCCAATCAGCCATTTTAGATTTTAGAGAAAAGTTTTTCAAATAAAACACGCTTATTATTTTAGCGTATTCTATACGGTAAAATCATTAAAAGAATACCCCATCGCCTTTTTTTTTTCGAAAAAGCCTGAATAAGCCTGACCAGAAATATATGATTATTTTCAAGAGGGCGCTATTATTCTCATTTATATGGCAACAGTCATAGAGCGTATAATTGTCTATGGTATCGTGACATCTTGATTTGTTTACCTGTCAGCTCTGATGTTAATTTAAAAATGTTTTACAGCGAAATAGTTTTATTTCCCAAATGTATAATTTACAGCAGTTTATTATATACACTATTTACAATGTTTCGCTCTTGAATATGGATAGTTTCGGTTTATTTTAGTCGTTTATTATTTCATATTCAACCATAAAGCTGTATTCAACACTTTATTATTATTCAAGTAAACCATCTCAATGACACTTGACAACCTATCACATGCAGTCACACATGCATATCATTCTGTCATTAAAATTATTGCCAGTGTAAGAAATTAGTTCCAATGAAAAACCGCAACATGGCGCATGATCATATATTTCTGGTCAGGCTTTACAAGTTCCACTTTTGATCTTAGAGAAAAGTTTCTCGAATAATACACACTTATTTTAGCGTATTCTATACGAAAAATCATATAATGTGCACGTTATATTGACATCTCGTCGATGGTTTTTTTCGAAGTCCAAATGATATAAAAGTTCCATGTCCAATCGGCCATTTTTGATTTTAGAGAAAAGTTTTTCGAATAAAACACGCTTATTTTACCGTACTCTATACGGTATTCTATACGGTAAAATCATCAAAAGTATACCCCATCGCTGGTTTTTATTTATAATTTGGATTATTTTGAAAATCAAAAATTGCCGAGATAATGGACTTTGAACTTGTATATAAATACAAGTTCAAAGTCCATTATCTCGGCAATTTTTGATTTTAGAGAAAAGTTTTTCAAATAAAACACGCTTATTTTAGCATATTCTATACGGAAAAATCATAAAAAGTACATGTTATAATGGAGTCCCGTCAATGGTTTTTTTTCGAAGTCCAAATTATATACAAGTTCAAAGTCCATTATCTCGGCCATTTTGATTTTAGAGTAATTCTTTTCAAATAAAACACGCTTATTTTAGCTTATTCTAGACGGAAAAATCATAAAAAGTACACGTTATAATGATACCCCATCGCCATTTTATTTTCTAAGTCCAAATTTTACTCCATGTAGACAATCTTCAAAGTCCGGTAACTTCGAAGTTTTTGAGTAAAAAAATGTTTCTAATAAAACTTGCTTATTTTAACACATTCTACACAATAAGACAAAAAAAGTGTCATAATGACACCATTTCATACAAAATAGTCCAAACTGTACTCAACCTTCAGGGCCCCATAACTTCAAAACTATTGAGTTAAAAAATGTGTTAAAGAAAAGTTGCTTATTTTTATGTGTTTTATACGATACGTTAATAAAAACAGCCTTATTATAACATCACACTGATGAAAAATGTATTAAGTCCAGCCCGGCCCTTTGCTAGTCCAACCGAGAGGCAGATAACGAAATTTCGATTTTCGCGTTTCACGATTGGCACTCTGTAAACAAACCGCCTTGATGCATAAATTACATATTTATTAGTAACAAATTGTCTGTGACAATTTGTCATAATACTGTTTATATAGTAAACTAGGTTTAGCGTGGCACACAGAATCGCCGTTGCAGTGCCTTACGGACTACGGTGTAGTCATACGTTATATCACCATTAATTATCCTTTACTTACTTAAGTTTTATATTACTGCTTTCTTTATTATGAACAATAAAGAAGAGCGACTAAAAAGTCGATGTTTGTCTTAGTCGCACTTACTACTATATGTATGTATAGAGTAATAATGTATAGAAAACAAACGAGCTGCTAGGCACCCTGGCCGGCACATGCACCCCGCCCGCGCCTTACCCTTCCCCGCGCATGCCCTTTACGCAAAAAAGTTTTTGTGTTGAAAAATAAAAATAATCCATTGATTATAACGACACAAATTTCAAACATTGTTTCGATACGCTTTTATAAAAATATTGACGCAAACTTTAATAACTTTAATATTTTATTGTACTGTTAACAGGGTCATACAAGAAAAAAAAAATCATTGATTAATATGGCACAAATTTATTCAAATAATAGATACCGATATTTTAGAAAGCACAGTACCCAATCGATCAACTCTAATTTTATATAGGCTTATAAAAGTCTACATATATGTGCTGAGTGAATGTCAGTCTTCCCGTTGACGAAAGTGTGGGACATGCGTTGGCATCGGCGGCCGGCGCTGACTGAGGCGCGCGCGGACGCCGCGCACATATTTACGTTGCTGTTGGAGCGAGATAGAACACAGGTCGTGCTACTCTCGCAAGCGTAGTAATGAGAATCCCTACGGACGGGTAATCCTAAATTGCTGTATTCTCATCTACCCATTTTGTGTATTCGCCATCCGGCGATGAAGAGCAAGATAGAAAATATGCTATCGCGATCGCTTGGAACGCGATTTAATGTGTCGGGTAAACCTAGATTACTTAATTCTAAACTACCTATTTTCTGTATTTTGTAAGTCTGTAAATAGTATATAAGGCGACGTATTTATTGATTAAATGTTCATTATTTTACTGCTATCACTGCTGTTTGCATCTCACCTCCTGCCTGGCCCCCATATTGGTGACCCATCGACGAAGCCTAGAAGATGTCTGACAATGAGGATGGATCTCGAGAGAAGCAAAAGCCACAACCTAATCCAGCATCCAGCTTGCTACTACAACCACAGCTATGGTCATCAAGCTACGATCTAGCCGGGATCTCCATTCAGTCCAAATTACTACCGTTTTGGCGCGAGCATCCACGTTTATGGTTTGCGCAGTTTGAAGCTATCGTCGAACCATTGAAGACAAGTGATGACCAGAAATTCAGATATGCCCTCGGCGTTATGCAAGCAGCTGATATTCAACAAGTCAGCGACATTATTCTCAAACCTCCATCCACCGGCAAGTACAACGCGCTGAAAACTCGACTCCTCTCTGTTTATGAAGAATCTGCGTCCAGGCAATTTCAGAAGCTGATCAGCGGGCTCGAGCTAGGAGAACAGAAGCCGACACAGCTGTTAAGACGGATGCGAGAACTAGGCAAGAATATGGTACCAGACGACGGTTTGAAAGTCATGTGGATGAACCAGCTTCCAGTGCAAGTACGCACTGTTCTCTCTATCAACAACGAGTCATCTCTGGATATTCTCGCCGCCATGGCAGACAAGATGCTAGAGCACATCGAACCAGTCTCAGTTGCTGCAGTCACGAGAACCACAGAAGTTCAAGCCCCGCAGAGCAACGAAAACGCATTTTTTGAAAAATTGACCCAGAAGCTCGACAATTTGACACTTGAAATTGCAGCGCTTCGTTCCGGCGGCCGACAACGCTATCCCTTTCGCTCTCGCAGTCGTTCCCGTTCGAAATCCAAGTCAGCTCATGGATTATCACGCAACCCGGGTGATCCTGGATGGCTCTGCAGATACCACTTCAGATTCGGAGACAGAGCACGAAGATGTGAATCGCCGTGTAGCAAGAAATGTAGCTCGTCGGGAAACTAATGTATACACTGACTCTGGCGGGCGTCGGTGTTCCTACAGTTAGCAACCGCCTATGTGTCATCGATCGCAACTCTCGAGAACGTTACCTCGTTGACACTGGCGCTGAAATATCTGTATTATCGTCACATTACAAGAAGAACCAGATATCAAGCACCTACAAACTTTACGCAGCAAACGACACGCCGATAACAACCTATGGGGAGAAGACGATCACTCTTAACTTAGGGCTACGGCGCGACTTAAGTTGGACGTTTATCGTGGCAGACATCAAGACTTCAATCCTCGGAGCTGACTTCATTCGACACTACAAGTTACTTATCGACCTAGATCAAAAGAAGCTCATCGATAAGACCACTAAACTTCAAGTCAACGCGTTGCAAGTTGCAACCACGCAAGAAGCCGTCTATATGATCAGCAGCAGTCAAGCATACTACGATATCCTAAAGCAGTATCCTGATGTACTACGTCCAATGTCGTTGAAGACGCCTGCCAAGCACAACGTACAGCATTTCATCGAGACGACTGGCCCCCCACTCTTTGCTAGGCCACGCCCTTTGCCGCCTGACAAATATGCGGCGGCGAAGGCCGAATTCGAACGCTTGATGGAAATGGGCATCTGTCAACCGTCAAATAGCCCCTGGGCAAGTCCGCTCCACGTCGTCAAGAAAAAAGATGGCACCTTACGAGTATGTGGCGATTACAGACGTCTCAACGCCGTAACGCAACCTGACCGCTATCCGCTGCCTCGAATTCAAGATTTTACTTACCAGCAGCACAACAAGAAGATTTTTTCCAAATTGGACCTGAAGATGGCGTATTTTTGGATACCTATGAACAAAGAAGACGCACAGAAAACTTCAATAATAACTCCATTCGGGTTATATCAATTTAACTCAATGACGTTTGGACTCCGCAATTCAAGTCAAACTTTCCAACGATTCATGCACGACGTTCTGCGAGGCATAGATGGCTGTTTCTGTTACGTCGATGATCTTCTGCTGTCCTCTGAAAACGAAGAAGAGCACAAGACGCTGCTTCGACAAGTCCTAGAACGCCTAAACAAATACGGCGTAACTCTCAATGTCGATAAATGTGAGTTTGGGCGAAGAAAAATCAACTTCCTCGGCTATGAAGTTTCACCCGACGGCATCAGTCCAACCCAAGAGCGGATCCAAGCAATATCAAGTTACCCGAAGCCGAATACTGTCTGCGAGCTCAGAAGATTCCTAGGAATGTTGAACTTTTACCGCGACTGCCTACCACATCAAGCGGAGCTTCAGTCACAACTAAATAAATATCTGCATAACTCTAAGAAGAATGACAAGACTCCTATCGAATGGAACCCTGAATCAGATGAAGCTTTCAATAAATGCCGCCAAAGCATATTGGAAGCTACTACGCTGTCATATCCTGTTCATGGCGCTTCGCTATGTATCATGAGTGATGCTTCAGACCACAGCATTGGAGCAGTAGTCCAACAAAAAGTTGACAATGTTTGGAAACCACTGGCATTTTTCTCGAAGGCAATGAGTCCGACGCAAAGCCGCTACAGTGTGTATGATCGCGAACTCCTAGCGATTTACACAGCTGTCAAACACTTCAGACGACTAATAGAAGGCAATGACGTCATCGTCTACACGGACCACAGACCGCTCACACATGCACTTACCCGAGCACCGAGCAGCAGCGACACTCCGAGACGCGAGCGACAACTACACTTCATTAGCCAATTTTGTTCGAGCATCCAGTACATCCCAGGCGATAAAAACAATATCGCTGACGCCTTATCACGAATCGCAGAGATACACTGTCCCTCGGTCATCGATTTTGACAAGCTAGCCACTGACCAACGCACCGATGAAGAACTAAAAAAATTGAAAACTCAAGAAAATCTCAAGTTCACCGAAGTCACACTACCAGGCATCAGTCAGCCAATCATGTGTGAGCTGTCGACTGAGACACCGCGACCGTATTTACCTATCACTTATCGTTACGCTGCCTACAAAGCGCAACACGATATAAGTCACACAGGTGTACGCGCGACGAGAAAGACAATGGCATCAAAGTACTTTTGGCCGGCGATGAACAGAGACGTCGCACTATGGACTCGAGCATGCATTGGATGTCAACGAGCTAAAATTCACCGACACGTTATTCCACCCATTGGCGAGTTCCCGCAATCTCAACGCTTCGAACATCTGCATATAGACGTCGTGGGACCCCTAAAAATATCGAATGATTGTCGATATTGCGTCACAATGATTGACCGCTGTACTAAGTGGCCAGAGGCAGTACCTGTACGCGACATAACAGCGGAAGTGGTCGCGAAAGTCTTGTATGAGCACTGGATTACGAGATTTGGATGCCCGCTACGCATCACGACGGATCAAGGCCGTTCCTTCGAGTCAAGCCTTTTTAACGCCCTCCTCAAGAAATTTGGAACTACAAGAATACGCACAACCGCTTACCATCCACAGGCGAATTCTCAGGTTGAGAGGCTTCATCGTACTTTGAAAGCCGCTCTTATGGCAAGGGGTGAAAGTTCAAAATGGACTGAAGAGCTGCCTACAGTTTTATTTGGACTACGAGCCGCGCTACGTAGCGACAATAATCTAAGTCCTGCATGGATGACATATGGAGCCCCACTACGCATGCCAGCTGATTTCTTTGTACCTACCAAGTCGAAGATTGAAGATGCAGAGTTAGTACGCCGGTTATCAGAGATAATGTCATCATTTGTGCCTGTAACCCGGACGCATGCCACTCAATTAAGACCCTTCGTGCATAAGGACCTAACATCTTGTACACACGTATTCGTGCGCAATGATACCGTGCGACCCCCGCTCACACCACCATATGACGGCCCGTTCGAAGTTCTCAAACGCTACGACAAGTATTTCAAGATACAAATGCCGCGTCGAACTACTGTTGTTACCATCGAGCGCCTGAAGCCAGCTTACATCTACAATGAAGACGTCACAGGCCACAGCCGCACTCCGGTATCGAACCCAGACACGCAGACGTACATAACGAGAGCGGGCAGAGTCACAAAGCGGATTCGCTTCGCTTGAGAGGGAGTGCTGTGGGACATGCGTTGGCATCGGCGGCCGGCGCTGACTGAGGCGCGCGCGGACGCCGCGCACATATTTACGTTGCTGTTGGAGCGAGATAGAACACAGGTCGTGCTACTCTCGCAAGCGTAGTAATGAGAATCCCTACGGACGGGTAATCCTAAATTGCTGTATTCTCATCTACCCATTTTGTGTATTCGCCATCCGGCGATGAAGAGCAAGATAGAAAATATGCTATCGCGATCGCTTGGAACGCGATTTAATGTGTCGGGTAAACCTAGATTACTTAATTCTAAACTACCTATTTTCTGTATTTTGTAAGTCTGTAAATAGTATATAAGGCGACGTATTTATTGATTAAATGTTCATTATTTTACTGCTATCACTGCTGTTTGCATCTCACCTCCTGCCTGGCCCCCATAAAAGTGACACAAAACGCGTGCGTGTGTCAGTAACAACTTTGCTGTTACAGTGAAAAAACAATTTTGATTTCTAATTTTCTATTTACCGAATAATGTTTAAAAAAAGAAATGTCTAAGTTTCTACCTAAGCAACAACCTAGGATGACACAAATTATTATTATTAGCTAAGTTGGATGGCCTGAACTCTGTATGTGAAAAATAAGAATCATTAATATTATCGAAACTTAATAATTTATCGGTACGGGTCTATTGTTATTCATACATACTTGTGAAAACTAAGTGCTTCAATAATATTTTGTCATGGTGTCAAATGCTTATCGTGATCCCTGTTTGACTAATTAACACGCTGGAAACAAAGTTATCGTTTACAATACTTACGTACTACGTTTTCAGGAATCCTAAATAGCCATTTCTTTGTTTATTACCCACTTACAAGGCATTATTAGTGTAATAGGTCGCAACAAAGTAATAAAATATTGAATAGTTCCTTCCTTTCCGCCGTGCTAGGTCTGAGGGGGCGTCCATTATTTACGTAAGGCGCTTAGGGGAGAGATAGGTTAGAGCCTAGTTTTACGAGATCTCACATGAGAAGTGGGGGGCGAGAAACACTGTAAAATCAAAGCTTAAAGAGGATGCAGTGAGTTAACACGGGGGACCCTCTAATCTCTTTAGCCGTCAACATAGTGAATCCTTATATACCCGCATACCGTGACACCTTTGGGGTTGCATGCGTCTAAAGGATGCGGTAGCTGTTTGCCAGGGCCGTATGCTTGTTTGTCACCGTCGTAGTATAAAAAAAATTTAGAAAATTTGATATATAGGTTCAATATATCAATATTACTTATAGTAAAATACAAACTTTTTTGTAAGCTTGTTAGATATCAGAGACTATTTGATTTTGAGTATATCGTATCATATACCAAAACTTTAATGTAAGAAATGCCAGGTGAGAATTAGAGGGGGTCTTAAAAATCTTTCAATATTTCACTAGAGGGGGTCGAAAAATCACTCAAGAATTTAGACTTATTTTATGAACGAGCCCCCTCACTAATCGACCAGTTATGTAAGCATAGGTGTGCGCCTGCGCAGCTAGCGTGTTTCCGCACTTGTGCTGGAATTGGTAACGTAAACGTATGCGAATTAGATAACTGGCTGGTAATTTATTAATAGGCCCATTAAGTAGTTCATTAATTGAGTTCCTGCATCAGAAATTGTAACATAATAATTGTGTAATCAAAATTTAATGAACGAAACCCTCGTTCGTCTTGTTCTTCTTAGCAAAAAATCGAGATTCACATCAAAGCTTTGATAATATTATGGGACATTCTTACACAAATCGACCTAGTCTTACAGTATGCTCAAAGGCTTGTGTTATATAAATAGAAAACATCCATAACTCAGGAAATCTGTGATAAACACACAAATAAATGCCCTGACCTGGATTTGAACCCGGAACAACGACCCGACCCGACCGATTCGGACCCGAAGCAGGAGATTCGTAGGCAGGGTCACTACCGACTGGGCTAGGACGCCGTTAAATTACAATTTCCATAAAAAAATCTTATACAGTAATATTAATTATTATTAATATTAATATTGGATAGGCTAGATAAGACGACTGTAGGAATTAGGAATATGCATGATTTTTTTGGAAGTCGTCATTCGATTCTGTTTCCCTGTAGATTCAAATGTCTCTAATAAACCTACTATCTATGATAGCCCTGAAACGTCAAAAATGTGAAAATACGTTAGGCGTCTGCGCAGCGCGTCAAAACGCCCCATACAAAAAGTGTGTAGATTGTGACGTCACCGTTCACAAAGTTGCAGAAAACTGTTTGGATGGAACAAGTTTTTGTAAGATTTTTGTAATTTTAGGCACGAAAAAATGCGTTTAGCTATATAGTTGTCGTACATTTTTTTCTTGTTAGGACATAAGTAATCGAACTGCAGTTTCGAAAATACATTTGATGTATAAAAAAAATGCCTAAAATGTTACGTTTTCAAACCGCAATATCTTTAAAAAACTGTTAAAAATTATTACGGATTTCCACTTGTTTATATTAGTTTGGGGTTGTTGAACGTGTTTATGCCACAGATTCAATTAAATATTTTTCATGCATGTTCTCTATTCATTCGGTGTACGAATCCAACCGGCTTTTCCCTATGGAAAAATTACTAGTAGTGTTTAATTCTTACCCTACAAATGTAGCCGGGCCTGAGTGCCTACAACAAAAAATACGTAAATTTTGACTGTAAATTGAGAGTTACGCAACCGGCGCCACCAACACTTTCTTGGATTATTTGGATCGCAAAAATGAGAGCAAACAATTACTTCGTGAAAGGCAGCCCAATCATACTTTGGAAAGTACTATTATCTGGCCTTTTACGCATTTGAAGATAAAAAAATGTGGAGGAAATTGGTGCAATAGCGCGTTACCATAAAATTATTAGATAGCATTAAAAAAATGTTCCATTCTATTATTTAAGCATGTTCCTTGCTATAAAAGTATCTCTTTGTAGAAGATATAGATATTAAAAATATTTATAACGGGTTACTCACGTGAATATGATCATCGTAAATTGATCGAAACATGTCGAGCAAAAATCGACTTAAATGACGTGAGGAACTAAATTTTTTGATATTTATATCTTCGTGAGACTAACATATTAAAAATATTTATAACGATAAATATTTTTAATATGTTAGTCTCACGAAGATATAAATATCAAAAAATTTTGTTCCTAAATTAGGGTTTAGCACATTTATCATTAAACATAAAAAAATGTTTCTGTTATTTACCTCCTGCTACCTAAATACATACTTAGGTACCACAAAATCGTCTATGTATCCTCGAAGTAAAAACTAAAAAAAAAATATTAATTACAACCCGTCTGCGGCATACCTAATGTTCATTGTATGCTGATTATCTGAGGAAATTGTATTGTTCCTATCAGAGTATTGTTAACAAAACAATCAATCGACCCTGACATGGAGACATTGAACTTCAGTTCAGTTCAGACTGACCAGCGATCTACATCGCATCGGGTCGGTTTCGAAACCGCCAATCGGGTCACGGGTTTTCAATTCAGATGAGTCTTCGAAATGTCCACAATTAATTGTTTACTGACCTTTCAGGCACCTTGGGATCAGACATTGACCGTATTTTTCATGTCATGAAAAACATAACAATGTTAAGGTACTTACCCATTTAAAATCTGTGTTTCAAAGAGCAGCATACCTATTCCGATTTTTTTATAAAACTTTAATATTATGTTATAAATACTTAGTAGGTTACTATTATTTTATTTATACTCTCAAACATCACCTGTCAATCTTGTCTAGATGAACATTATAGATCAAGAGTAGGCCGTCGGCAACCCTACCTCATCGAGCAGAATTCTATGTATTAATAAAATGTTAGTAGCCTGAGACAAAGTTAGAGCTTTTTATACAGTTAGCAAAAAATTACATTATTTGGTGATAAAAACGACTTAATTGACTAAATTGACTAGCAAGTGGGCACGTAGCCCATTCGATAGTGCTCATCGATTATTGCCAAAAAAATTTGGTAGTAACATTCTCCTGACATTATAGGATTTTTTTAGGGTTCCGTAGTCAACTAGGAACCCTTATAGTTTCGCCATGTCTGCCCGTCCGTCCGTCCGTCCGTCCGCGGATAATCTCAGTGACCGTTAGCACTAGAAAGCTAAAATTTGGTACTAATATGTATATCAATCACGCCGACAAAGTGGTAAAATAAAAAGTGGAAACAATTTTTTTATTAGGGTACCTCCCCTATACGTAAAGTGCGAAGTGATTTTTTTTTTCATTTCAACCCTTACGTGTGATATATTGTTGGATAGGTATTTAAAAATGAATAGGGGTTTACTAAAATCATTTTTCGATAATGTAAATATTTTCGGAAATAATCGCTCCAGAAGTAAAAAAATATGCGTCCCCCCCCCTCTAACTTTTGAACCATAAGTTTTAAAAATATGAAAAAAATCTGAAAAGTAGAACTTTGTAAAAACTTTCTAGGAAAATTATTTTGAACTTGATAGGATGAATAGTTTTTGAAAAAAAATTACAAAATAATTTCTGAACTAAGTTTGTAATTTAACCTTATAAGCAGATGTTTATTGTACCTGTAATTTCTACAAAATTACAATGAAATGACGTGCTTTCAAATAAAGTAAAAATGTTGAAAATCGGTTCACGCAATAAAGAATTATTCCATAAAAATCATCTTCCATACTTTAAGCTCGCGCGCAATAGTTTACTTAATTTGCCGATAGATGTCGCTGTACATCTATCAGCAAATTAAGTAAACTATTGCGTGGAACTCTCATATCATATCCTACATGGCGGTGTTATTAACTCTTAAGTGGGGACACTTACTGTGACGGACGGAAAACTACGGAACCCTACACTGAGCGTGGCCCGACACGCTCTTGGCCGGTTTTTTTTCTGTAAAAGTTGATGCGTTTTTCGAATGGCACAAGTTTTATCGTCAACAAGGTTAACTATTTAAATTATTTTTATAAGGTATAATCATGTAGTTGCCAGTTTTGGCTAATGCAACGTGTTATTTTTTGGCACTTGTTGATAAACAGTGTCTTATGTACCGCGTAAAACTGCATTTAAACCATCCCGTGAACTCATTTGCACGTTTTACTTGTATTGGTCGATTTTCACTTTAAAACATAAAATTTTGTGATTAGTACAGTCACCGGCAATAGTATCTTCCTACACGAAGGCCGCCGCAAAAAGATGTGACACGCTCTAATTTGTAGAGCTAAATATAAGAGCGTGTCACATATTTTTGCAGCCTTCGTGTAGGAAAAAGGAAAATACTGTTGCTGGTGACTGTACTTTCGAATGGCCTAAGATGCAAATTGCTACTCGATGAGTTGGATTTTATAATTATGGTTTTGCTGACTGTACAAAACGTTCCAAGTTTACCACAAACTACCAAGTACTAAATTACATAACTTTTCATCGTGCACTGCCCTACATAAGCCAAATTCTGCTACTGGATGAGGTAGGGTTGCCTACGGCCTACTCTTGATCTAAATATTATGTAAGTAAGATTAAAATATTTAAAACAAGCTATATTTACAGTCGAGTCGTTCACTCAGAAGCAGAAGTAACGAAGCGGGTGAAGTGTTCAAACTGATCATGGCACGGGCTTATTTTTTAAGTAAACAAGAGCGTGTCAACATAATTTTGAACACTGCACCCACTAAGCTACTACTGCTGCTGTCTGTATAAGATATCTGTCGATAAGCTTTGATTCGTTACGAAGATCTTTATGATAATAACATCACCTTAAATTACGTGACCTATTTTATATACCTTGTTACGAGTACGTATATACGATAAAATATTCGAGTCTATACCTAAAGGCTATTTTGACCTCAAAATACTATCTTCATGACTAATTTACAAGTTCTTAGCTCAGCGAAAGCCGTAACACTAATATTATTGTTTACAAGTCGTTTAGTATCACGCGTAACAGTTTGATGATGGAGTTGCAACCTTAGCCTCATTATTGGTGCCATAACGATTACGTAATGGAAAGACGTGTCGTTTCGTCATTGCAGTTACGTGAGAAGACATATTAGGGAAAGCGAATATGTGTTGGTCATTTGTCAACACATGCATGCATTATATATAAGGTACAATTTGTTAAATGTTGCTGAAGATAGTGGATCTGACAGTAGGTACTTACTAACTTTATGACGAGTCTCTGCGCCGGAAGTACTAAAATTAGGTTAATGTTAGGTAGGTATACATATTTAATCCTATTGAGAACTCATCAGTTATCCTGGCCTATATGACATTGTTATTATACTGATAATGCAAAATTAATTAAAATTAAAATTTCTTTATTGCAGACTTTCTAGGTCCATAGTTTGGTTAGTAGGTACAGCACAGTGACAGTGACAACAACAAAAGACAATTTAGGCCAGGTAAATAAATAAATATTACAGGACAATCTTACAGGTACAAATATCTGTGATAACACTGATAACCACACAAATAAATGCCCTGACCAGGATTCGAACCCGGGACCTCCTGCTTCGTGAGCAGTGTCACTACCGACTGAGCTAGGAGGCCGTTACAGGTGTTAGTAACAATCATTAATCATACTAAATATTAAAATAATACGAATCTAATAACGGCGGGGAGAGGCAGGCATTGCACTGGAGCGTGTGCCTCGTCCCAATGCCGCATAATAGGGCAGTCCACCCTTTCAGCAAGCTGCTGTTGTACTCAGGATGCTGTTGGTGCTACCCCGCACACGGCGCATTAGCGAGGCCATTCTGTTGCGCAATCTGGCGTGGAATCCCGGCAAGCTCGCCGCCGCGAACATGCCGGACGCAGCAGTTGCAGTTAATAGCGAGGCAAAAAGTGGGAAATTTCCTTTAGAGCTCCTTAGCACATTATTTTGAACAAATCACCAAAAAACGTTCGCTGCAAGCAGTGCCACACCACGACACTATCGCTTTAAGGCATCCTACTCGTACAATTTTCCGCTTGTCACATGAAATGAAAATGAAAGTGCGACAAAAACTAGGCAAAAACGAAAAAGTAATGGCATTTCAGATCACCGGATCACGATTTTAAGATTGTGAAAGCAACATTGACATTACTGGCCAATTATTTTGCTATTGCGCAAGCGCGGTAATGCACGTGCGCGAAAGCGAAGCCGGTGTGAACTTTAAATAAACATTAAACAATGCTTATGTAAGTGCATTTCCGTTGGGAAGGTCTATCTCCACGAGTTTATCTGTGTTTTTGGTTTTATAGCCTCTGATGTTGCGTGATGGGTCGCGTAGATTTTGGACGGTTACGTTACGTAAACGGCAACCGTCCAATCGTAAATGTTTTTTTTTCTTGCTATAACTCTTGAATAGGTAGGGAACTGGGTTATTGAAATATTGGTACTAGTATCCCTGATGAAATGCAAAACATCTTTGATATACTGCAAATAAATGTAGATACATTAGTACTTACGGATTATTGATATTCGCCCACAGTAATAGGGATTTAAAACTGATGTAATTTTAACAGTTAAACTTTAAAAATAAAATATATAAGGTACTAACAAATTAAGTACAATTATTTCAAGGGAAGTTAACTTACACCGAAACAATTAACTTTAAATAGAAATTAAGAAAACTTTTTATGTGATTTTTTGTTTTAATTTTCCGAACAAAATAAATAAATTAAAATTATGTCCAAACGTAATCAGTAATCACTGTTAAGGTGCTTAACACTTCTGTCAAGTGATATTTGTCATAGAACGGTTATAAGTTTCATAAATATTTATGACAACCTGTCAAAATATGGCGGTATTTTTTTAACAAATGGCATTTATTACAAGAGCGAGGAGTGACAGTGCGTGACTTACGGCGTCTATCGCATGTCTATCTAGTCTGAGACAACAGCAAATAGGATGACATTGACATTTATTTAGGCAAGTGGCCAATCAAGTGATAGTGTTAAGAGATAATAAAGGAGGTCTTTATTACTGATTATTGTTTATCTCATGAACAGGGTGTTTTTACGTAGCAGCTTTGTTTTCCAATTTAAAAAAAAACCATTATAATACCATTAAAAACATTATTACATGTTTCATACTTAAATATACTCCAGGAGCCGAGTAGGTACAATCAGCTGTAAAAATATTTTTATTTAATTTATTAGCATCTTATATACAGAACTTTATTTTTCAGTTATTAATAATCGGATAATCTATCAGCCTATCAGAGGTTTGAAAAAGAGGAGACAATTAACCGCCGAGTTCACTTCTTATTCAGTTCAATATTAAAAGTTAAATGAAAGTACGCCTTACCATTGAGGTGGAGATGAGTGGAGATTAGCGGAGACATTCGGGAATCAACCAATAGGCTGCCTTTTCGTTGAGGTGGGGCGGGGGTGAGCGGCGGATTGATTGCCGCATGTCTTCGCTCATCTCCGCCTCAGTGGACAGGCAGCCCATGAAGAACTAGTACAAGTCTAAATGGCTCCTTAAAATTTCCAGGTGTCATCAGGTAACAGAAGCCAGCGGTTTCTGTTCGACGCCATCTTCGGGTTGGAGGTGCCGCTCCTCGAGGAGCAGAGCGTGGAAGAGGAAGACGATGACTCCCAGGTCAAGAACTGCTCTTGTGGCAAGTATTCACGTTCACCAATCTCCCCTTCATTGCACTTGCTGTAGTGGTATCCTCAACAATATTCTTATAGGATCATTTTATTGGTCATATGTTTTATGTTCAGATAATAACTTTTGCTTAAGCCTTATAGTATCCAGGCATTCCAGGCTGAGATTTTTTAAAGAAGTATCTTATTTTATTATTTGTGTCGAAATGTGTATAGTTACAAGTAGGTAGAGTAAATCGTCAGCAATTGGCCACCGTTCAATAACTGGCCACCTTATACAAAAAAATAATTCTATTTATCTGTAAACTGAATTTATTTTAATATAAGGTTTCAATTATTGGCCACCCTTCAATAATTGGCTACCTCATACTAAAGTGAATTCTCTTTCCCTATAAATAGAAATATTTTTTAGTATAAGGTGGCGAATTATGAAAGGGTGACCAATTACTGACAATTTACCCTAATTATTACCTTAATCTTGTAATCATGAAAACGTGTATTTACTTTTAAGTTCAATATTAATTATTTTTACTAAATTCATTACAAATGATTTGATTGCTAATAAGTATCTATTCTAATCGTCTAAATTTTTCGTTAAACGCACTTTTACAAAATTATACAAAGTACTTAGGTATTTATTTTGTAATTGTAAAAAGTTTTTACAATTATGTTTTCAAAACATATTACTTACTCTCACTGTATAATAATCAATTAATCAGTGATTTTAGTTAAGGTGTGTTTGACTGAGTGTATTATCTATTGTTTAAGTTTTTAGAAATAAAATTTGGAAATGTTATTAATCAGTTACATACATATCCTAATTTAGATATTTGTTGCTTGAAAGTTTATCCAAAAAAATCACCATCGCAAGTTGTTGTGTATTTTGTTGTTTTATTAGTATTACCTAGGTACAGTAGGTACCTAGGTACAGTAGGTACCTAGGTACAGTAGGTACCTAGGTACCTTCCATATTTATGCTCTTGCAAAAATTTCGTCCACGCTGGAATTCTGCATGATTCTGATCTATGAGTTTTGCTTATGCAATTCTAATTGTGCATTCGAATTCACTTTATAGAGTGCGGCAGAGCAAATCCACTTCCTAGAAAGATAGGTAAGTTGTGTCGTGTACAGAGCACTCGTATTGTATCTTATCTAATTAACTGTGTTAGAAGTAGCACCCTTAGTACCTAACTACCTAATATAGTAGTGTCATTCTTGTCATGCACAATATTTCAATCCACCTGCACTCTGCTTAGTTTACATTGTAAATATCCTTGAAATGATATTGTAAATATTTATTTAATCTTTTTTGCACATAAGGAAAACCCTATCGTACAAAAGGCGGACTTATTGCCATAAGGCATTCTGTACCAGTCAACCTTTCAAGTTTGTAAGTCAATTTTGTACTTACAAACTAGAAATAAGTTTGCGACCAAAATTAAAAATCGGAATAAACATTTTTTACGGTTCACACATTTTTTACTTCTTATAATTTGTATGTATGTATATATATGTAGATATGTAAGTATTCTATTCAGCATCGTTTGTCTCATTGTCATGATAATTTATATACTATACAGTGTGAGTCTTTAATCTTTATAATGTGCAAGGATTTTTAGGGAATATTTGTTTATTTTTCCTACTTTTTTTTAGAAAATGTAAGTTATCTCAATAAAATGTTCCGTTTATCTAACATTTTTATTAATTCACGTTATTCTACACCGTATTAGCTTTCAAACAGTAAAATTACCACGTTGATGATTTAGATAAAACATTTGTTATCAGCGGTCAAACAATGGCCTTACCAAGTGCGCAATGGGCGCGTGCAGCAAAGGCGCAGGTAGAGACCGTAATCTGACAGTTACTGTAAATGCTACCGAGGGTTTGAAAGTGGGAAGTTTTTTTGGTTTATTAAAACACAAGACATTGTAACATAAATCAAATTTTAATAAATTACATCAAGTTTTCAAAATGGCCTCCACGTTGTTGAAGACACAAAGCCGCCCGTTGAGAAATCTGATGTGTGGCTCTCCGTATCATTGCGGGATCATTTTTAATGTCGTTCGCACAGTTCACAATGCGTTCTTGTAAATCCACCTCATTGTGAATAGGGGTGCTGTAGACGCGCTGTTTCATTGTGCCCCAAAAAAAGTAATCAAGTGGCGTCATATCGGGCGACCGTGGCGGCCAACCTACAGGCCCTTGCCGACCAATCCATTGATGAGGATAGGTATTGTTCAAGAATACCCTCACATCATCAGAGCCACACATCAGATTTCTCAACGGGCGGCTTTGTGTCTTCAACAACGTGGAGGCCATTTTGAAAACTTGATGTAATTTATTAAAATTTGCAATTAAAATTTCTTGTCTTTTAATAAACCAATTACAATCTTGTGTTTTAATAAACCAAAAAAAACTTCCCACTTTCAAACCCTCGGTAGCATTTACAGTAACTGTCAGATTACGGTCTCTACCTGCGCCTTTGCTGCACGCGCCCATTGCGCACTTGGTAAGGCCATTGTTTGACCGCTGATAACAAATGTTTTATCTAAATCATCAACGTGGTAATTTTACTGTTTGAAAGCTAATACGGTGTAGAATAACGTGAATTAATAAAAATGTTAGATAAACGGAACATTTTATTGAGATAACTTACATTTTCTAAAAAAAAGTAGGAAAAATAAACAAATATTCCCTAAAAATCCTTGCACATTATAAAGATTAAAGACTCACACTGTATAGTATATAAATTATCATGACAATGAGACAAACGATGCTGAATAGAATACTTACATATCTACATATATATACATACATACAAATTATAAGAAGTAAAAAATGTGTGAACCGTAAAAAATGTTTATTCCGATTTTTAATTTTGGTCGCAAACTTATTTCTAGTTTGTAAGTACAAAATTGACTTACAAACTTGAAAGGTTGACTGGTACAGAATGCCTTATGGCAATAAGTCCGCCTTTTGTACGATAGGGTTTTCCTTATGTGCAAAAAAGATTAAATAAATATTTACAATATCATTTCAAGGATATTTACAATGTAAACTAAGCAGAGTGCAGGTGGATTGAAATATTGTGCATGACAAGAATGACACTACTATATTAGGTAGTTAGGTACTAAGGGTGCTACTTCTAACACAGTTAATTAGATAAGATACAATACGAGTGCTCTGTACACGACACAACTTACCTATCTTTCTAGGAAGTGGATTTGCTCTGCCGCACTCTATAAAGTGAATTCGAATGCACAATTAGAATTGCATAAGCAAAACTCATAGATCAGAATCATGCAGAATTCCAGCGTGGACGAAATTTTTGCAAGAGCATAAATATGGAAGGTACCTAGGTACCTACTGTACCTAGGTACCTACTGTACCTAGGTACCTACTGTACCTAGGTAATACTAATAAAACAACAAAATACACAACAACTTGCGATGGTGATTTTTTTGGATAAACTTTCAAGCAACAAATATCTAAATTAGGATATGTATGTAACTGATTAATAACATTTCCAAATTTTATTTCTAAAAACTTAAACAATAGATAATACACTCAGTCAAACACACCTTAACTAAAATCACTGATTAATTGATTATTATACAGTGAGAGTAAGTAATATGTTTTGAAAACATAATTGTAAAAACTTTTTACAATTACAAAATAAATACCTAAGTACTTTGTATAATTTTGTAAAAGTGCGTTTAACGACAAATTTAGACGATTAGAATAGATACTTATTAGCAATCAAATCATTTGTAATGAATTTAGTAAAAATAATTAATATTGAACTTAAAAGTAAATACACGTTTTCATGATTACAAGATTAAGGTAATAATTAGGGTAAATTGTCAGTAATTGGTCACCCTTTCATAATTCGCCACCTTATACTAAAAAATAATTCTATTTATCTGTAAACTGAATTTATTTTAATATAAGGTTTCAATTATTGGCCACCCTTCAATAATTGGCTACCTCATACTAAAGTGAATTCTCTTTCCCTATAAATAGAAATATTTTTTAGTATAAGGTGGCGAATTATGAAAGGGTGACCAATTACTGACAATTTACCCTAATTATTACCTTAATCTTGTAATCATGAAAACGTGTATTTACTTTTAAGTTCAATATTAATTATTTTTACTAAATTCATTACAAATGATTTGATTGCTAATAAGTATCTATTCTAATCGTCTAAATTTGTCGTTAAACGCACTTTTACAAAATTATACAAAGTACTTAGGTATTTATTTTGTAATTGTAAAAAGTTTTTACAATTATGTTTTCAAAACATATTACTTACTCTCACTGTATAATAATCAATTAATCAGTGATTTTAGTTAAGGTGTGTTTGACTGAGTGTATTATCTATTGTTTAAGTTTTTAGAAATAAAATTTGGAAATGTTATTAATCAGTTACATACATATCCTAATTTAGATATTTGTTGCTTGAAAGTTTATCCAAAAAAATCACCATCGCAAGTTGTTGTGTATTTTGTTGTTTTATTAGTATTACCTAGGTACAGTAGGTACCTAGGTACAGTAGGTACCTAGGTACTTATACTAGGTTCCATATTTATGCTCTTGCAAAAATTTCGTCCACGCTGGAATTCTGCATGATTCTGATCTATGAGTTTTGCTTATGCAATTCTAATTGTGCATTCGAATTCACTTTATAGAGTGCGGCAGAGCAAATCCACTTCCTAGAAAGATAGGTAAGTTGTGTCGTGTACAGAGCACTCGTATTGTATCTTATCTAATTAACTGTGTTAGAAGTAGCACCCTTAGTACCTAACTACCTAATATAGTAGTGTCATTCTTGTCATGCACAATATTTCAATCCACCTGCACTCTGCTTAGTTTACATTGTAAATATCCTTGAAATGATATTGTAAATATTTATTTAATCTTTTTTGCACATAAGGAAAACCCTATCGTACAAAAGGCGGACTTATTGCCATAAGGCATTCTGTACCAGTCAACCTTTCAAGTTTGTAAGTCAATTTTGTACTTACAAACTAGAAATAAGTTTGCGACCAAAATTAAAAATCGGAATAAACATTTTTTACGGTTCACACATTTTTTACTTCTTATAATTTGTATGTATGTATATATATGTAGATATGTAAGTATTCTATTCAGCATCGTTTGTCTCATTGTCATGATAATTTATATACT
Organism: Pammene aurita; assembly: GCA_947086415.1. Lineage (NCBI taxonomy): Eukaryota > Metazoa > Arthropoda > Insecta > Lepidoptera > Tortricidae > Pammene > Pammene aurita. The sequence continues at coordinate 40,871,362 of OX352291.1, forward strand.
ATACAGTGTGAGTCTTTAATCTTTATAATGTGCAAGGATTTTTAGGGAATATTTGTTTATTTTTCCTACTTTTTTTTAGAAAATGTAAGTTATCTCAATAAAATGTTCCGTTTATCTAACATTTTTATTAATTCACGTTATTCTACACCGTATTAGCTTTCAAACAGTAAAATTACCACGTTGATGATTTAGATAAAACATTTGTTATCAGCGGTCAAACAATGGCCTTACCAAGTGCGCAATGGGCGCGTGCAGCAAAGGCGCAGGTAGAGACCGTAATCTGACAGTTACTGTAAATGCTACCGAGGGTTTGAAAGTGGGAAGTTTTTTTTGGTTTATTAAAACACAAGATTGTAATTGGTTTATTAAAAGACAAGAAATTTTAATTGCAAATTTTAATAAATTACATCAAGTTTTCAAAATGGCCTCCACGTTGTTGAAGACACAAAGCCGCCCGTTGAGAAATCTGATGTGTGGCTCTGATGATGTGAGGGTATTCTTGAACAATACCTATCCTCATCAATGGATTGGTCGGCAAGGGCCTGTAGGTTGGCCGCCACGGTCGCCCGATATGACGCCACTTGATTACTTTTTTTGGGGCACAATGAAACAGCGCGTCTACAGCACCCCTATTCACAATGAGGTGGATTTACAAGAACGCATTGTGAACTGTGCGAACGACATTAAAAATGATCCCGCAATGATACGGAGAGCCACACATCAGATTTCTCAACGGGCGGCTTTGTGTCTTCAACAACGTGGAGGCCATTTTGAAAACTTGATGTAATTTATTAAAATTTGATTTATGTTACAATGTCTTGTGTTTTAATAAACCAAAAAAACTTCCCACTTTCAAACCCTCGGTAGCATTTACAGTAACTGTCAGATTACGGTCTCTACCTGCGCCTTTGTTGCACGCGCCCATTGCGCACTTGGTAAGGCCATTGTTTGACCGCTGATAACAAATGTTTTATCTAAATCATAAACGTGGTAATTTTACTGTTTGAAAGCTAATACGGTGTAGAATAACGTGAATTAATAAAAATGTTAGATAAATGGGACATTTTATTGAGATAACTTACATTTTCTAAAAGAAGTAGGAAAAATAAACAAAATTTCCCTAAAAATCTTGTAATAATAAATTGAGGGTGAATTTTTTTTTAGAATTATTATCTTATGTCCTTAGCCTGTTATCCTTGATCATTATTGTTTTTGTTTCGTGTCGATAGGCCATGTAGTTTAAGAGCAGTTACGTTTTATTTACATGTAGTATGGAATTGCGAAAAAAAAACTTTAAAAAATCATAAAAAAATAATAAGAGCAAAAAAAAATTTTTTTACCTTTTTTTCGTCGATAAAATTTGTCGTAGTTTCTCGGATTTTCCGATGTGCACATTATAAAGACTCACACTGTATACTGCGTATGAGCGTGGTTATATCGTTGTTAATATTTCACCCATATATTTATGTACTCAACAATATTCACTTTGTGTTTCAATCATCCACATTTACGTAATGTTCAGGTTTATTTAATGTTAAGGAATATGAGTATAAGGTGCGTTGGGATAAGTTGAAAACCGGGATAAGATAAGAAACCCTACCTACTTCTGGAACATTTTTTGTTCCCCGCCCCTCAGTCGGTGCCGATGCCGTGTACTAAGTGAAATTGGACGTGTGTTATTGCCAATTTTCAACAAGGTGTGTTTTTCGAGATCAAATCCTTTTTTAAAATCTTATCCCATGCTCTGTAACTTCTTTTGCAATAAAGATTCTGGGTTGATACGTTTGCTCGTAGTTGTTATTTTAATCACCTGTCAATGTGGATTTAAACGATCTTTATTATTTGTTAATTTTTTATATTGATACGGCTACTTTTTGCGGGATAAGATGGCAATATTTATTTTTTCATCTAACTCCGCTTTCAAGTTTCATAGTAATAGCAAGTGGTTCTCAAAATATGGGGGCATAACTTATTGCTTTCAGTATACTGTAGTACCTACTGCAGAGATTAGTTATATTACTTCCACAGCACATTATTTTAACTGAACGGACTTTATTGTGAACTTTTTTTTATGTTTATGTTTCGAGCATGACAGGAGTTTGAAAACTAGTCTTTTTTTCACCTAAAAATGGGATAAGATTGAAATATCACTTTTTGGAAAAGGGAATTTAGCGGAAAATAACGGTTTTTTTTTCAAATTTAAAGTAAAATTTTAAATCGCTACGTTGTCATACCGTTTGGTTGTATGCAACTATGCATATACCTACGATGCGTATACACGATTTTAAAAACTATATCGATCTTGCCCCATCACCATTTCATCTTTTTCCAAGTTTTTTTAGCCACAAACCATTTTATTATTTATTCAAAGTTTTTTAATATGGAGCTTTTAAGAAAACACTACGTATCTCGTTTAAAACCCGTTCAATGTTATCCCAACGTACCTTAATGAATACTTCACATAAATATTAGTAAAAGAAATATCAACTTAGCAATACACGTATATTAACAACCTCGCATACCTCTCATACTCCTGTTTAAGTGTGAATGCATAAACGTTTGTTTTTTTAATTTGAATAACAATGGATGTAGTAATTATTGGTAGTACTAATAAAAACTAACAACCAGGTAGACATGTATTTATACTTACTTAAGATAGTCTTGCGAAAGCAGTGTCGTGTTACAGCAATGTTATAAAGAGTGCAAGAAAGATGTAAACAATCATTAACAAGAATAGAATAGAACGACCCCATGTGCATTGAACTTCCATCGGAGAAAGTGAAGCATGGTGGTCGCAAACCGTTGAACCGCTAAACAGTAAAATGACAGGAAAACCAATGAATGATGTGCAGGTATCGCGTGGTAGACTTGATACAATACATGATAGACTTCTAACATTGCTGTAATGTCAATTAAGGTAAAGAAAATATAAACAATTATTTAAATATTATTCACTTTTATCAATAGTTCCGGAAATATGGTCAGTGGTTTTTATGGAAATGAATCACGAAACGAACGATTTTGGACGTCGTGAATTCGTAGTGCCGGCAATAGGTCTTTAAAATAACATTATCGCATTAATTTAGAAAGACCTCGACCGTAAACTCTAACAGGGATTGGCTGCTTATTTGTGGGGACATAAGAGCGTGTCACATATTTTGCGGCTTTCGTGTAGGAAGATATTATTGCCGGTAACTGTACTACTAAACAATATGGACATCTATATTATCTGGACAGGCAATCCTTTACTTTTACTATTATTACAGTAGCGTACCTTCCCACTATTCCTGTTACTTTTCAAATAAAAGATCATAGTGACAAAACTGTCATCAAATTCTACACAGTTCTCACAAAACCGCACCAGCAACCGTCCACTCCGTATAAAGCGATTTCCTGATCCCAAAGCGGCCGAGCCAGTTTGTCAAGGGCTCTATCTAGATACAATGTTTAGGGTTCAACAAACTGCTTTCGCTTTCACAGAGTGCGGCGGGTCGAACCAGGAGAACCGCATAGTGGGCGGTGTTCCGGCAGGCGCTAATCGTTACCCGTGGATGGCCAGGATCGTGTACGATGGACAGTTTCATTGTGGGGCGTCGTTGCTGACTAAGGAGTATGTGCTCACGGCTGCGCATTGCGTGAGGAAGTAAGTCAGATTCGCTTTGCCCCCGGTAGGGTGCATTTGGGTAATTCCGATAGGAAATAAGTGGTGGGTAATTCCGAAAGTTGACTCTTATTACAATGAGTCACGAGCGGTATTTGAATGATTTTCGGAATTACACACTTTGTGACATTACCCTAATGCACCCTACACACATTAGGTGCGTTACCAGATTTTTTCTATCAGATAGCATGCTAACAAAGCAACTGTAGGATAATCTTGGAGACTAGATATGTCAAGAGGTCAAACTAACCGAATTAGTTGAAACACGTTGTAGTCTTGTAGTATGTTAAAATACAATCACCGACAATACTTAGCATAAATTCCTACATGAAGGCCGCAGAAATATATGACACGCTCTCATTTGTAGGGTCATAGGAGCGTATTGTGTACACACATATATATATAGTGTACAGTTAGTAGCAAAAGTTGCGAAACTTTTAAAGTATTAGAAATTACTTGGATTCGATCTTATTTTTATAAGGAGCTTATCTGAACAAGTTATGTATTTAGTGTAAAGTAAAAGTTATCGTTTTAGGAAGTGGTGAACACGGTAGTGACGTATAGGTTCTCAGGCCGGGGTGAGAGCGAACTAATGATACTCGCTCGCTGTCTGAGGATTTCCTTATTACGGTTTGTCAAGTGATAATACCTAGGCAGTTAGAATGAGCTTAATGGTTAATGAAAGTGAAATAATTTGAAATATAATATATAAATCTAACACTATTATCTGTTTATAATTTCTTTAGATTTTTCAGTATATACGAGGAAAACTGAGTTTTAATTTTAAATTAAATGAAATGAATAGTGTCATATTTTTATATACTTCAAGAGTAATAAAGTTATAAAAGTAAAGTTATTTTGTAATAAACTTGTAATAAAGTTATTTTCTGTAGTATCAATAAGGTTAGAGTAAATATTGTAGTTGAAATTATTAAAAACACATGTAATTGACAAGAATGTGTGTGTGTGTGTGTGAAAAATAAATTAGAAGGCAAATCAGTATGTATAACATTACGTTTTTCATACAAAATACTTAGCATAAGATTTACTTTAATGATATCTATTAAATAATGTCAGTAATATCATTCTCGTAGATGTACTATCTACTTCACTGTTCAAAACTAATGAATCATCTGCATTTTGCATCGAATTAGTATTACCGGTTTAGAGTATGCACTTTTGGTATGCACACATTGTATCTGATAATAGTCCTTAATTTAAAGTTATTAAGGCTGTCAGCATGTGCACATACAAAAGCCTAATGGTATAAGTATTCGTTATTATTCTGTCGTAAAATGCACAAACATGCGATACGTGTGCGTGTCAGCTTGCGATGAGTTACGTTCGGCATCTTATGACTAATTCAGGTGTTAACTTCAAGATTAATACAGTAGTTCGATGTGTCAAAGTGTTGATAAATTCGTAGTGTCATGTAAACATTGCTAGTGGGCCATATTTTAACTCTAAAACACGTATAGACACGATCCTCAATACAACTAAACTCCAATGCATTAACAACGCAATACAGCACAGCTACGGCATTAAACATTTGAATCAGAAATATCAGAATTAGTTTGAGAAATATTCCAACGCAACTCCAATACAACTTCAATATTGGTTGATTGTTTGTTGTGTGTTGGAGTTATGTTTGAGATAGGTTGTGTTCTTATTGTATTGTTAATGTATTTTTAAATTAGAATCCGGCACATTAACTACGCAATATAGCGAGCGCCTAAACGTCTGACTGAATCAGAAATACCACAATTTGCTTGAAAATTATTCCGATGTAAATGTAACTCCAATACAACTTCAATATTAGTTGATTATTTGTTGTGTTGGAGTTATGTTTGAGATAGTTTGTGTTTTTAATGTAGTGTTTATGTATTTAAAATTAGAATACGGCACAGTGACTAAGGTTAGATGATAAATATTTATGTATTCCCTATTGGATGACCATTACACATCATTTGTGGTCCAGAGTGATTTTTTTTAAAACTAAAAGTACCTCGGTAGGGAAATGTAGTAATTATTATGACATATCTAAGTACCTAAAAGTTGACCGAAGAGTTCCAGTCTTCAACAATTTCTTCTTTGTTTTCTGTCAATCATATAAAATGATTACTCTAGCGGATTGCGAGGAACATACGCGTTATATATTGCGTTGTTTAGTTACTGCATGAAACTAGTTAACATGCAACATTGCAATGCTAAAGCGAACTTATGCATCTGCCTATGGAAATTATATGAACCGCAATTTTACATTTCGTGTCGGTTTTTTATCAACCACAACTTCCTTCCGTTTCATAAAAGTGTAAATCAGATTGCTAAAAGGTAACCCTGCTTGAGTATGTCTGAGATACATAGACTATTAATTAAGTATGAAGAGCACTGGTAGTTTGGTGAAGGAAAACATCGTCAGGAAACCGGACCTAATCCCGATAAGGCCTAGTTTCCCCTCTGGGTTGGAAGCTCAGATGGCAGTTGCTTTCGTAAAAACTAGTGCCTAAGCGCTAGGAGGCAGAAGAAGATTAATTAAGTATGAAGGCGCAATTAACTCAAGTGTTGTACTGACTATTTCAGACTGAAACGCTCAAAAATCCGCGTGATCCTCGGCGACCATGACCAAACAGTCACCACGGAGAGCGCCGCGATAATGCGCGCCGTCACCTCCATCGTGCGCCATCGGAGCTTCGATGCGGATTCGTACAACAACGACATAGCGTTGCTTAAGCTGCGCAAGCCGGTCACCTTCTCGAAGATCATCAAGCCCATCTGTTTACCGCCAGCTAGTAAGTAACCAAAATCACAAAAAAAACGACATCGACAGGGCCACGTAACCTCATCGTGCACCATCGGAGCTTCAATGCGGACTCGTACAACAACGACATAGCGCTGCTCAACCTGCGCAAGCCTTGACCTTTTCCAAGATCATCAAGCCCATCTGTCTGCCGCCAGCTAGTAAGTAACATCACTAAAAGGCATCAAAATATCGATGTCGACATAGGGCCCCGTAACCTCATCGTGCGCCATCGGAGCCTCGATGAGGACTCGTATAATAAAGACATAGCGTTGCTCATCCTGCGCAAGCCAGTCGCCTTCTCCATGATCATCAAGCCCATCTGTCTGCCGCCAGCTAGTAAGTAACACCTTTTAAAGGCCCCAAAATGTAGATCAAGAAGGCTCTTCATTTACATCGTATGTGACAGGAGCTTTACTTAAACTTCACTCTTACAATAACAACAACGACATATAGGGACTCGTAGCTTCGAGATCATTTAACGAGTCATGTCTAAAGCTAACTAAACTAGTTAGTAAGTAAGTAGCATTTAATAACATTCAAGCGCACATCTAGCTCATCTAATAATGAGGGCACAAATTCTCTAAATAAATTTTGAGAGCTTCCTCTTCGCTGTCTTGCTTGGTGATTTTTGTCTGGATTCTATTTCTTACTGTTTCTATCGGATTAGCAGAGTGACATTACGGCAGGGCCGTAGTCAGAGCTGCAGTTAAGATAGGGCAGTGTTAATTTAAGGTAGCACATGTTCAATTTTAAGGTAGGGTATTTACATTTTGGATTTTTTGTCATAGACAGTTCTAGTCGACAAGTAGGACATTGCCCCATAATGTCCACTCCCCCTAGGACTCTGGACATGTTATTCGTGCTTGGTTGAGAGCCTATTATGGAAAGGGCTTAATACTGCCACATATAATGAATACTAAGGCTTATAAAGTGACCTAGGAGAACATACAAATGACGAGTGACAAGAAAAAGTACCTTAACTCTTTTGCACAAAAAGCTCCTACAATTTTGAGGTAGTAAAGACATAAAAAATAACTAAATATTGCTTTCAGGTATAGATCCCTCCGGCAAAGAGGGCATCGTGGTTGGTTGGGGTCGAACATCGGAGGGCGGACAGCTACCGGCTGTGGTACAGGAGGTGCGCGTGCCCATCCTGTCCCTCACGCAGTGCCGGGGGATGAAGTACCGTGCTTCCCGGATCACTAACAACATGGTAGGTACACACATCAGAGCAGAAAAAAAACATACCAAAATGCTTCACCGACTAACGTTTATTAAATTACTTTTTCTACTCCTGCACTTTTATCTGTCATTTATACATTCGTCAACACCTTTATAAGAACATAGATAATATACTAGAAGAAAAGTCTATCTAGTCTATTGCCCAAAATAACACTTGTTCTATAAATGCTCCAAAATAGTATCGTGTAATCGCGTGCAAGCACTTTAATATAGGACAAAATAAATTACTGCCAACCTAAGAAACCTAAATAAACGCAGCGTTTTTAGAAAAAAAAACTTTAAAAAAGAAAAAATGAAAAGAACCACAGACACTTTGCAGTTTTTATTTTACGTTTCCCGTTCGTTTGTAGGGGCAAACTGTAAACTTTGAAAGTAATTTAGGTATTTTTACTAATCTCTGTAGCTCTTTAATCATTGATCAAATAACGACGTGTGTATTTGTGCTAGTAATGTTAGTATTCTTGAAAAATAGTGTTTTAAAAGGTAAAACTTAAATGATTGTTGATTATATTGACAAAATAACGGCGATATCCATGAAGTTCTCAATTTCGCATTTTATGTAAAAGTAAGTGTAGTCGTAGAAAAAGTATTGTATGCAACGTCGTATAAGTAGGTCAAAAAATGTTCGTGGCGTTTTTCTTAACAATTTTCGCCTACGGCTCAAATTGTTTCCCACACCACTCACCTTTTTTGACCCTTCTTATACAACTGTTGCATAAACTACTATTATCTACGTCCATATCATAAATTACCTATAATATGTTCACAGACGATAAGCTAACGGTCTATATTAAAGTTCCCGAATACGCCATTGAGGATTTATAATATGTCTGTAGATAATGCAATTAATGCAGTGTATGTAACTAACATACAACTGTATTTACATGTTTAAATTTTCAGCCATCGACGCTTACTCAACCTCGGTGAATCTTTCCATCGGTTCCTTCATTGCTTACGTCATGGGGAGACGTACATGTTTCGTTTCACAAAACCACACTCGTATTTTAATGCCCTTTATTACGTAAATACGTAGCAATCACATAATAGCATTTTATACAATCGTGACATAATGAAGAGCGTCATTATTGTATACAATTATTGTATTACGTTACGTCATTATTGTATTACGTCACTATTGTATACAATACTTTTTATACGAGTGCTCAAAATAGGCAAGCCGTTAAGAATTAAGTTCGTCGAATGCCTTACACATCCTGCTCCCTCTATACAATTTAGTAACTTCCATCTCCTGGTGGATCGTACTTGTACCGGCGGTCGGGGAGGAGTACGGTCCTTCTCCCCGACCGCTGTATAATATTGTATGAATATCCATTTCAGCATAGTCGACGATGTTAAAATTCGCGACCATAAAAGCTCTGTCGAAAAGTTTGCGCTAGTAGTTCGGTCTACAAAGGCTCAATTCAAGCATTACAGTCGGCGAGTAGAAAAACTAAGTACCTACTATTAATCCAAATCGCGTCTCTGATTAATGAAGTCGAGCTTCATTAGTCACCAATATTATGAGTGCGAGCAACTTGTAACAATTTGGTAGGTACCTATCATATTTTCGTAATCTGAATACGCCCCCTAAAATTCAACAGATACTTATTGCTCCTTGTCATAAAATTTAATGATAGTAAAGTTATCGTTGTAGCTTGGTAGTCAACCCTTATTTAATTATGTTGGTATGAAGTTGGTATGTAGGTTGTTTGTAGCATACCTACCTACTACTTTGTTGTAGTTAGTCTATTGTTATTTTTTCGATATTGATATAGTGATCATCATATTTTTCAGTTGTGTGCTGGTCGGGCGTCTACAGACTCTTGCCAGGGCGACAGCGGCGGGCCTCTGCTCTTGCAAAAGGGAGACAGGTTCCAGATTGTTGGTAATAAATAAAAGTACCTAATTTACAGCCTTGGCCAGAAGTGTTGAGCATATAATAGCAGTTTTTTCTTTACAATTTTGATTTTAAGTATTATTTGCCTATCATAACAATGTAGGATGATGTAAAATGTTATATTTTATTTATATACATAGAAAACTTCACTTAATAACAATTTCAAGGTACCTATAAAATATGAAAACTTAAGGTATAAAAAATGCGAATTTAGGTCGGAGCGACAAATTGCAAATATTCTATGCAGTTACTACTAACTTCAACAAAACATGCCTGTTCAGTTTTAATTAATTGATAAAATACCTTCAAAATAGATAGAAACGCTGGACTTCCGAGTTTTGTATGAAAATCGCAAGGGTATTCAACACTTCTGGCCAAGGCGTACTTTAGCACATTTTAGTAAACATCCAAGTTTAAACAACGATTCCGTCTAAATAAACATATTGGAATGACACAAATGAAAAAATCAGATGTTAGATTTTCTTTAAAACCATGTTCAAATAACTGGACATCTTTTTCACAACTGACGTTAAACTTATTTTCTTTCATTTCCAGGCATAGTGTCGTGGGGAGTTGGTTGCGGACGACCAGGCTACCCAGGGGTCTATACAAGAGTTACTCGGTTCCTACCATGGCTTCGATCCAACCTGCGGGATTCCTGCCTCTGCGGCAACTGACTTAGAAGCTGTTTGGTTTTACCTAGTCTAAGGCTCAAAGATGACTTAAAAGGGTTAAATTTTAACTAACTTTTCGACAGCATCTCGAGGGCACAAAAATGTGGGTCCAACAACGATTAGAATAGATAAGAAAAAAGGTCGAAAACCGATACCAGTTTAACCGATAGTAAAGCGATGTTTTTAAAAGGCTTAAGCGATGTAAATTATGAATAAGTTTAATTTCAAACAAATTATATCTTTTAGGACGTGGAATTCAGGCCCAAAACAAAAATTAATAATTACAATTTTCGCCATATATAAAACTATAAAATTGCCTATGAAACGTAAATAATTTATAATCAAAATTGATGATTTGATGTTATGTATACGGTAGGTAGGTATTTTGAATTATGTTTTAATACTATAGTAGTTAATAAAGCTAAATTAATAATGGTCATACACGAATACATTCGACAACAGAAAAAAGCAACCATTGTATTTCCATGATAGTGTGACTAAACTATGATGGTAACAATGATAGTTATTTAAATTGATTACTTAATAGATTTTTGACCATTTATTTTAGTTCTGTTGTGATACTTAAACGTGTCTTTATCTGGGAATTATGCATGATAAATTTAGTGTGATTTTAAGCATTTTGATGAAAAATAGACTGGTGAACGAATTATATTGTTTGTAAATAATCTCATTTTGGAGTTTATATTGTTTCATAGTTAAGTTTTTAACAGTTAATGTACATACTACTTCATGCATTTTATTTACTTGCTTTTCCAATACTCACTTCATAATATATTTTCTTGTAGTGCATTTACCTACAAAGCAGTGATTTACCTACAAATATTAACATGACAATGATTTTATTACGCAGTTAAACTAAATCTTTTATTGTTGTTCTAATTATTGCTCACGCATACATTATGTATTGTTTCATAGAGATAATTAGTCATAAGTACACTAATTATATCATATTCTTATTTAAATGTAATTCATGCTTATCACAAAAATAACTTATTATCATCACTTTGTACTACATTCTCACTTTTTCATCAGATTCATTTCAATTAAGTACTATTTATTACCTATTTTTAAAAACGCTTCTTGCTATATAGGTTTTAACCTATACAGTACCGTCAAATGGGATGGAGTTAAAATACAGTAGCAATTATGATAAATCTATTTCTTATACGACTCTGATTTAAAATCTATTAAAATAACCCTAAAATACTAAAGTCACCCCAGGTGACAGTAATCTAAAATACGCAACACAATATTATAAATACACAAAAGTAGGGTACTGTTGCCATACTCCGATTTGAGAGATGAAACAAAAATAGCAAAAAATATATTTTATCTACACTCACATTGTAAGTCCTCTAAAACGTGTTCAAAAACGGTAGGCAATGGCTAGCATTACCACAACCGATTTTACTATGATAAGCTTTTTATGTCTGGCAGTAACGTAATTTTAACTTTACATGCTCAAATATTGATGTGTTATGAGTTTTGATAACATAATGTACACCTGCACGCGGCCGCGCGACCGCCGGCGCGCCGGCACATTCGAGTTGGCCATGGCGGTGCAATGGCGGCCATTCTATGGTTTCCGAATACGGCATTTAGGATAAATAATATGAGTGTAGAAAGCAGTGTATGCAACTGTACGTAATTAGGCCTTAAAACGTAACAGTTACATAATAGTAGTTTATGTAACTGTTACGTAATAGGGATCCTTACGAGGCCTAATTACGTACAGTTGCATACACTGCTTTATCTACACTCATATTATGTATCCAAAATGCCGTATTCGGAAACCATAGAATGGCCGCCATTGCACCGCCATGGCCAACTCGATTGTGCCGGCGGTCGGGGAGGCGCGTGTCGGGCTGTTGGCGGATGCGCGGGAGGGTGCAGGTGTACATTATGTTATCAAAACTCATAACACATCAATAGTTGAGCATGTAAAGTTAAAACTACGTTACTGCCACAGATAAAAAGCTTATCATAGTAAAATCGGTCGTGGTAATGCTAGCCATTGCCTACCGTTTTCGAACACGTTTTAGAGAACTTACAATATGAGTGTAGATAAACTACTATTATGAATGTAAATTTACATATCTGTAATTCTGTAGGCGTATATTAACTAACATTAATAGGATTAGTCGTTTTAATTACGAAAAGGCCGGTGGTGCAGATTACCAATAGGAATAAGAGAAACTACTACCTAAGTGTTCATTTCGTTATTTGTACATATCATTATGTTATATTGGATCTTATAGTAATATCCTAAATTATTTTAATTTATTATTTAGTAGGTAATAAAGAGCTATATACATAGCTAGATGTAATTAAATTAAATTCTAGTGTTTATTGTTGAATAAATTACCGTTAACTAGATATTTAGTGACAATTCCCAGCTGCAAAAAGTTTTTATGAATTCAACAATTGTTAACAGGAACCAAAATACAGACATTATATACATACATGTAGTCAAGACCATAAAGGTTAATATAAATAGAAACAAAAAAAGCGTACAGACACATAGAGACGTTCAAATGGGATCCCCACTTAGCGTAATTAATGTCTGTGTTGTAATAGAGGTACCTACTGGAAATATATTTGAATTTATAACTGTTTTTAACGGTTCTTAATTTAAAAAGTACTTTCGAATAACTTACCATGTAAAAAGTTTGTAAAAATTTTCATACATTATTTCCTACTATTTTTATTAAAAAAACCTGTTGAAGATTGACCAAAAGAAAAGTTGTACACATAAACTATTATGTAGATACTGGATAGATGTTTAAATGTTATTAGATTTAGATTTGATAGACCCAAACACACAAACGTTCACAATCTGAATTCGCAATACAAGACTAACTACTAAACAAAATGAGAAAATTTTTATCTATTATTTTGACCAATCAAAAAGCCTTCCAAGTCTATTTTGCCAAAAAAAAAAGTGAGGTAAAGCTTACCCTGCGCCTGCGCCTAATAGAGAAAAACAGTTATATCAAAAAAAGTCGGTTTACTGACGATAGTTGAACGTGACAACGTCATAAGAAAATACTGATGGAATGGTTGCATTTTTCAAAAGAAAATTTTAATTTCATTGCACTTCATACTTGACGAAAACATGTAAATGTATTATTGTATAGCAGCTGTTCACGCGGACGCATCGCTCACTCAAGTAGGAGAGAGACAGATGTCGAACGCTGCCGAATGCGAAGGCCGATTGTGCCTCTTTGTCGCTCGTTCCGCGCTCTCGCTTGCACTTCAAGCCTTAAATGGAACGCCTCAGAGCGAGGTAACGCCGCATGAGTCATGTTTTTTCGTGCGTGCAGCCGGCTCCATCGAATTATAAGACGTTGTCACGTCAATAAAAAAAGAGTGTACACATTTGTGTATCTTGTAGGATAAATTATCGAGGAAATGGTTAAAAACCAAAAATATGATACCAATTTGGTTTCAACAATAGCTAGTTAGGTCTCCTTGTAAGGTCGTGAGTCTTCTATACTTGTACTCCTGTTATTAGCAGTGAACGTGTGTGCGATGGATAGATTTTAAATAAAAATGCTCTTTAGGCTGTACCTGTGATCCCTATCACGATAAATTTTCGTTATATTAGTAGTGTTATATCGTTTGTTTTTTAAGTAATAGTGCTTTACTAAGAAGATAGAGTTATTGACAAATTTTTCAGTCATTCTTCTACTATATTCGGCGTCAAAAGAAAAATAAAACGAAGTAAAAACAAACGCGTTTACCTTCACTGCTTCACAATCACGCAATTTTAAAGAAGTTTCATTGTCAGCTTATACACATAACTAAACTTGTTATTTATTTAGTGAGTGAAAATATCCTTACTTACTTATATTTAAGTGAAAACTAATTTCTTTATTAATATTTTGTCATATTTCAAATGCTTTTTTGTCTAGATACGCAGCTATATGTTTACCTTATTTTATTTTTCATTTGACGTCGAATATATATATATAGAAATAACTCGTGGTTGTAGATAGGTGACAATTTTTATTAAATGTAGAATAACTTAATTAAACTATTAAAAAACTAATTTATTTTGTTAGTTAAAGACCTTTAAAAGAGACAATTCACACGAATGATAATTTTATAATATTCGATATTTTTGTATTTATTGCAATATTCGCAAATTTGTGTGAAAGTTTTCAGGTACTATATCAACAAAATAGCTAAAAAATAAGAAAATAAAATAACTGATAAATTGTGTGTCTAAAAATACGTTTTGAAATTTTACAAGTTTTTATTATATAATAATAATTAATAAATGTAAATATACTCAGAAATGTTGCGCGCGTACCTTCTACTTACAATATAATACATTGTTGTTTTGGGAGTTTAATTGTTTATGTTTAATTGTTAATTGTAATGTTGATGTTAACAAATTGGTGCTATTGTAATTACCTTGTTTTTTGCTTTTGTTCTATGTATAATGGAATGTTTGAAATAAAATTTAACAAATTGTAATAAAACATGTTTCATTTCCACGTTTAGTACGTATTGCAGTAAAACACTTCGTAATTTGCATTAACACGTTGCAGATTAAGTAAATTATTTAAAATTAGCAATTTGGTCCTTCGAGCCGGATAGAATGTAATAAAATTACAATAATCAGATTATTAAAATTAGTACTTTACATAAAAATGACGATAACGATATCGATATAAAGATATTTCACATTCAATAATTTCCTTAGTGGATAGAATGTAATTAAATTACAATAATCAGATTATTTAAAATTAGCACTTCACATAAAAATGACGATAATGATATAGATATAAAGATATTTAACATTCAATAATTACCTTAGTATCGTAAACGTCTACTTTCCGCACGAAAGGAAAATAAAACGAGGGAGTACTAGCAAAACTAGTAAGTACAAATAAAGATCGGCTGGTAATTTGGCTGCGGGGAAAATTTTGGATTAATAAGACGAGTGATATGGATGGTGACGGATGATTCGCTGGATGAGAGTAGCCTAAATTCAAGAGCCAGGTCTTTGTACGCCCGTCAAATGAGGCAATTAGAATTTTGGGGATTTAGGGTTAATATAAAAATGTGGATCGCAGATATGTAAGAATGGTAACAACAATATAGAACTAAAGCACGGCAAATAAAATGCGAAGTCCCCAATTAAACTCTAGAGCACTTCACGGAGCGACACGCCGGTTTCACCTGGTGAGCCACTCGGGATGCGGGCTGAGGTCCTTTAGAGGCGACTGGTGGCCGTATCCTACATAGAGCGACACTTCGGTTTCACCTGGTGAGCCACGCGCAATGCGGGCTCGAGTTCTTTAGAGGCGACTGGCGGCCGTATTCCAAGGCGATACTCCGGTTTCACCTGGTGAGCCACGCGCAATGCGGGCTCGAGTTCTTTAGAGGCGACTGGCGGCCGTATTCCAAGGCGATACTCCGGTTTCACCTGGTGAGCCACGCGCAATGCGGGCTCGAGTTCTTTAGAGGCGACTGGCGGCCGTATTCCAAGGCGATACTCCGGTTTCACCTGGTGAGCCACGCGCAATGCGGGCTCGAGTTCTTTAGTGGCGACTGGCGGCCGTATTCCAAGGCGATACGCCGGTTTCCAATATCTGCGTTGGACAGTATCGTAGTTCCCGCCACAAACGCTTGACGCCCCTCCGACGCGGTACACGCACGCACTTGGCGTTGGATATCACAAAATACTAATTCCAATCACGCCCAACAAATAATCAAACTCAGATTAAAATAGGACGAAAAGGGATGTCAAAATGGATTCTGACAATTGCCCCGCTCGAGGTTGACAATCTATCCATCTTCTCGACTAAAACAAAAACTATTCCAAACTCCTACAAAATTTGAATTTAAAATTGATGCGAATATTCTCTTTTCTTAGTCGTCAGCTTCTTTCAAAATAAAAAAAGAACACATGATATGGTGATCATATTTTGATATCGGCGCTACCTATCTATAAGTAGACGAACCACGATCTAATCTACCCTGACTCGCGCAACTTGACCGGTAAGCCCAAGGGACGCCGCGAGATGTAGCTGGCGTTCTTTCGGCATGCTACAGTATATATAAGGTAGGCACTGATATACTACGCGCGCTGCTAGAAGATTACCATTCGTTAAACTGTTTAATAATAATTAGAAATGTCGAAAACAGCAGGAGAAGAAAAGCATTAGGCACCAGATACGATAACGATAAAAGAAACTAGAAAATGAAAATCAGATGTTCGTAAAACGTGCCGTCATTCTTTGATTCCAAGGTTACTGTGCAGGCCTAGGCCTGAAAAGTTGCATCGCATTCCATTATCACAGGCGCTTCAAGTAGCTTCGCCCAAAACAAATATAATAAGGTAGAGTAATACCTTGATTCTTTTCATTTAAGTAACTCATTTATGGGGTGTTAAAATCAACTCGTCACTCGATATTTTTATTTATTTTATAGAAAAAAAACCCTAAAATAAGTTCTAATGACGGAATAGCCCTTTCAATTTGAGCACTAACTGTTTTTGAAACTATGTTCTTTTATCTCCTGCTACTAAGTTGTCTGTAAGACCGCCTGTTGTTACCATTATTTTGCTTTGTTAAATCTGTTCTGTTTCTTTATAATTTTTGAGTAGTGCAGTATATTTGGTTTGACATTGACAATGAAATGCAACATTTTATACATTAGGTACCTATTTTTCAAATGTGCCGTAGTCCGCTATCATCTTATTTAACTACCAATACCTACCCTAATTACTATTCTCTCAAGTCTCGGTCACGTGAGTGACAAAAATGCAGAAATTGCATAGATTACGCGTCGAGTTGGAAAGTGTCGCTTTCCACCGTAACCGGTCGCCCAAAGGACGCACACTTGTCTTGTCTACTGTTGAGGATGTATTGAGACGTTTGTGACACGTAGGCCTGTTAGCCTAGGGCCGTATTCTGACTTAAAAACTCGTTTAGATTAGACACGATTCAAGTTCAATACAACTCCAATGCTTTAACTAGGTACGCAATACAGCTAGCGCCTAAACGTCTGGATCAGAAATATCAGATTTTGCTTGAAAATTATTATCATGCAACTCAAATACGGCTTCAATATTAGTTGATTATTTGTTGTGTGTTAAAGTTATGTCTGAGATAGATTGTTTTTAATTTGTTGTTTATGTATTTAAGAATATTTTGTTGTGATTTTGTTTATGTATTTATACGGCACCTAGTCAAAAACAGTGCGTAAAACCATAGCAAGCTATTAAAAAGCTGGTAGAATGTATGTTTGTCCGCGATCATCTTGCGTTTCGCTGAACTGATTTAGAAGCGGTTTTCGGAAAAGTATTCGTTACATTCTGGAGGTTTCGGTATACCACGTTTTGAAGACGGCGGTTCCCTCATTTTTTATTTTAAAGAAATTATTGCAATAATTGTTTAATTGTTACGCCATCAACGACTTACTATTGAGAGATTATGATCAATACAGATTTCTACTCTTGAATAGAAGCTTTTCCCCGCGACTTCATTTGCGTGGAATTAGTAATCCACCCTCCTTTTACCCGCTTAAGAAATGACTTCTGGGATAACAACTATTATATATCCTTCCCCAGAACGCAAAATATCTCCATACCAAATCATCTAAATAGGTTCAACGGTTATTAATTTCCCATACAAACTTTCAACCCCCGTTTCACCCCCTAGAGGGTTGATTTTCGAGATAAAAACTATCCTATATTGTTTACCGCGACTCAATCTATATAATATGTACCAAGTTTCATTTCAATCGTCCGTTCAGCGGTTAATAATTCGCCATACAAACTACCAACATGTTTTCTACCCCTCTAAGATTGATTTTCGCCTTAAAAATATTCTATATTGTTTCCTGGGACTCAAACTATATCCACAACAAAATTATCTAAATCGGTTCGCGGTAAAAAAATCTCCATACAAACCTCCAACCCCCATTTCACCCCCTTAAAGATCGATTTTCGAGATAAAAACTGTCCCATGTCGTTTCCCGGTACACAAACTATCTCTATACCAAGTTTCATCTAAATTGGTTCAACGTTTAAAAATTCCCCATACAAACTATCAACCCCCATTTCACCCCCTTAAGTGTTGATTTCGTAATCAGCGACCCGATAAACCATAGAAACAATACCCATGTTGATATTTAAATTTTGTCACCACATTTCCCCCTTATGGGTTGAATTCTCAAAAAAGCTGAAACACTTGTTTTCTCATTTATCGTTAGGAATACTCCTGTAAAGTTTCGAATCAAATAGTTGAAGTAATCTCGTTTCCCATACAAACTTTGAACCCCATTTCCCCCTTTAGGAGGTAAATTTTTAAAAATAATTTCTAAGTGCATCCTTATGCCTTATAAGGAGCCTACGTACCACATTTGGAATCTCTAGAACCAGCGGTTTGGGCTGTGCGTTGATATGTCAGTCAGTTTCTTCTTTTATATATTTAGAAGAAGATTGCAATTTGGCACAAATACTTTCAAGAATTTTTATGTTCACAATATTAAATTTCAAAATCGATGCCATTTTCTTAATTAACGTCCCAAAAAATCACAAAAACGACACCCATATGGATATTTAGACATTTCAACCCCATTGTACCCTAACAGGGGAGATGGTATTTCACGTCCGCCACGTCGGATTTTAAAATCGTTGTTGTTTTCGTAATCAATGACCCGATAAACCATAGAAACAATACCCATGTTGATTTTCAGACTTTTTGAGCACATTTCCCCCTTTTAGGGGTTGAATTCTCAAAAAACCTGCAACACGTATTTACTCATTTATTGTTAGGAATACTTCTGTGAAGTTTCGAATAAAATAGACTAACTAATCTTGTTTCCCCATACAAACTTTGGACCCCCATTTCACCCCCTTAGGGGATGAATTTTGAAAAATCCTTTCTTAGCGCACCCTTATAAGGAACCTACGTGCCAAATTTGGAATCTCTAGAACCAGCGGTTTGGACTGTGCGTTGATAGATCACTATGTCAGTCAGTCAGTCAGTCAGTCACCTTTGAGTTATATATATATACTAGCTGTGCCCGCGGCTCCGCCCGCGTGGAATTCGGTCTGTGTCAGTAAGTGGCTAATTCACCCCTAATTTCTCTCCCGCTACCCTGGAGGCGGAACTTGAAGTAAAGTTGACAGATGGATACGCTAGAGGACAGTAGTCCTAATAAAATATTTTACAATTACCACTAAATGAACTACACTCATAAATGTATACTTTTTTTTATTATATTTGTTTTTGGCATGATTTAAACGACATAGAGAGTAGTAGGTGTATATCGGACGATACAGGACCACTTTTGTATTTATACGTTCATGTCCACGGCAAATATCATCCAGATCGATCCTCCCGTCACATCAGTTGGGGGGTGAGGGGGGGGGGGTGTCACAAATGCAGAAATGATTTTTTTCTATTTATAGGTGCACTTGGAGGGGGGGGGGGGGGGGGGTCCATGACCCATGCAAATTTAACTCAATCGAGTGTAGTGGCTACCCCCCCCCCCCCTTTTAGACGTTGAATTTTTATAGGCTACGTATAACCTGGCTGGGGATTTTCTAGAATTGGAATTACTAATCCTTAATTGGGTGATTTCCGGGATAACAATGAAAAAAAAAACCGACCAAGAGCATGTCGGGCGATGCTCAGTGTAGAGTTTCGTAGATGCTGCCCTGTTACAAAACATCCGTTCTAAAGGTCGTTTATTTGGCGGCGCTTACGTCAGTTTACTATTCGGCACTTCCTTTCACTATGCGTTTTTGACTAATAATTCAAAAACGGCTGAACCGATTTTATTCAATATAGTTTTTATTGAAAGTTCTTATCAGGCCTCACCAAATTTCAGCTTTCTAGTGCGAACGGTAACTGAGCTAGACCGCGGACAGACGGACGGACATGGCGATGTAACTGTTACGTAATAAGGCCTAATTATGTACAGAAGCATACACTGCTTTACCTACACACATATTAAAAATCCATTGAAACCATTAGAATGCCCACCATTACACCGCCATGACCAATATTATTGCGCCGGCGGTCGGGGGGGCGGATTTTCATTACGTTACCGTAGGTAATGAATTTTCATACGTTTTTACCACACTGTCACAGATAATACACTGATGTTACGTTATTGGTTGCAATAATGTTGGTAATTAATTACATACGGTTCCGAACACGGAATAGAGGATTTATGATATTGGTGTAGATCAAGATATTTATTCGTCAATGTAAGCACATTACAATGCACTAATGAACGTCAGAGAAAAATAAAATACGTGAGTGTCGTGGAAAGTGTGTGAATCAAGTGCGATTGGAACGAAGTTATGTTACTTAATTTTATTTAATTTTTTACTTTTTCGTATTTTTTGTGGTTTCGTATTTTTTTTGCATTTTTTATAAATTTTGGAAATTTTGGAATTAGTGGAAAATTTGGAAATTTTGGAAATTTTGAAAGTTTTGGAAATTTTGTGAAATTTGGGAAATTTTGGAAAATTTGGAAATTTTGGAAATTTTGGAAATTTTGGAAATTTTGGAAATTTTGGAAATTTTGAAAATTTTGGAAATTTTGGAAATTTTGGAGATTTTGGAAATATTGGAAATTTTGGAAATATTGGAAATTTTGGAAATTTAGAAATTTTAAATTTTTGACATTTTCGACATTTTTAAAATTCTCGACTTTTTTCACTTTTATCACTTTGCCACTTCTCAGTTTCACTACACTTCACTTCACTTTATTCTATTTTATATATTTTTTTATTTCATTCCATTTTACATGTTTCTCAATCGTATGGGTGTCGCGTTTTCGTGACGTGACGCTTTTTTGTAACGGTCACGTGACTTTTTTTCGCCTAGGCCCCCATCCGCGAACCGTCCGATAAGGAACTTCGTTCCAAAACTCCACCGGTTCTAACCCTGTAGGTGTACCTCTGGCCCAAGAAGTATTATGAATTTATGACCGAAAAGAAATTCTACGGGACTTATTTTTTTCAAAACAGTAATACATTATTAGATCATAAAGATACAAAATAATGCGTAGTTCTTCAAGAAGACATATCAAAACTGCTTGAGAGACAGATAATGTACCTATTGTTTAATTATAAAGAAAAATAAATCCTAATCTGACTGCTTCACAAAACGTTTGATATGTTTTCCTACCTAAACGGTGTCCTATAAATGTTAGATGATTTTGTAGTAGTTTTTTGGTTTGCTGCAATAACCCTTTGACATTCATGACATTTTCAAATATTTCTTAAGAGCGGGTAAAGGTAAATTTAAAGCATCGACGGGTAACATGTTATAAATATGAACACCTTGACCAAGAAATTACAAATTATTTCAATACCAACTTTCAACATACAAACTTTCAACCCCCTTTCCACCCCTTCCAGGGTTGATTTTCGAGATGAAAACTGTTCATTATCCTTTCCCGGGACTCAAACTATCTCTACACAAAATTTCATCATTATCCGTTCAGCCGTTAACTAATTAAAAATACTTGGAACGTGTTCTGTTATCGATTCTAAGTATCTCCAGCCAACTTTTTTTCGAATATATTCCATGAACAGACTTTCGACCTTCTTCAGCTTTATTATATGTACTAGCTGTGCCCGCGGCTCCGCCCGCGTGGAATTCGGTCTGTGTCAGTAAGCGGCTAATTCACCCCTAATTTCTCTCCCGCTACCCTGGAGGCGGAACTTGAAGTAAAGGTGACAGATGGATTTATCCTATTTATTTTTATTGGCATGATTTAAACGACATAGAATAGTAGGTGTATATCGGACGATACAGGACCACTTTTGTATTTATACGTACATGTCCACGGCAAATATCATCCAAATCGATCCTCCCGTCACATCAGTCTAAGCACGAAAGGTAAGAACAGGCGCGGTTGAAATGGGGGGGGGGGGGGGGGGGGGGTGTCACAAATGCAGAAATGTTTTTTTTCTATTTGAGGAATTAGTAATCCTTAAGGGGTAATTTCCGGGATAACAATGCAAAAAAAACTGGCCAAGAGCATGTCGGGCGATGCTCAGTGTAGTTTCGTAAGTGCCGCCCTGTTACGAAACATCCGTTCAAACGGTCGTTTATTAAGGGATATTTAGCGGCGCTTACGTCAGTCTACTATCCGGCACATCCTTTCACTATGCGATTTTGACTGATAATTCAAAAACGGCTGAACCGATTTTATTCAATATAGTTTTTATTGAAAGTTCTTATCATTAAATTTCAGCTTTCTAGTGCGAACAGTAACTGAGCTAGACCGTGGACAGACGGACGGACATGGCGAAACTATAAGGGTTCCTAGTTGACTACGGAACCCTAAAAAGAGATAAATAGTAGTTTATGTAACTTTTACGTAAAAAGGCCTAATTATGTACGGAAGCATACACTGCTTTACCTACACACATATTAAAAATCCACTGACACCATGCGTGCCGGGGGTCGGGGGGGAGGGGCGGATTTTGCTTACGTTACCGTAGGTAATGAATTTTCATACGTTTTTACCACACTGTCACAGATAATACACTGATGTTACGTTACTGGTTGCAATAATTGTGGTAATTACATACTCCAAGGTAAGCACATTACAATGCACTAATGAACGTCAGAGAAAAATAAAATACGTGAGTGTCGTGGAAAACTCTGTTGGAACGAACTTATGTTATTTCATTTTATTTCATTTTTGACTTTTTCGTAAATTTTGTGGTTTTAATTTTTTTTGTATTTTTATGAAATTTTTGAATTTTTTGAAATTTTTGATATTTTTGAAATTTTTAAAATATTTAAAATTTTTGAAATTTTTAAAATTTTTGAAATTTTAAAAATTTTTGAAATTTTTGAAACTTTAAATTTTTGAAATTTATGAATTTTTTGAAATTTAGATTTTGCCATTTTTGACATTTTTTACTTTTAGGTTCTCGACTTTTTTCACTTTTATCACTTTGTCACTTCTCACTTTCACTACAATTCACTTCACTTCACTTTATTCTATTTTATATATGTTTTATTTCATTCCATTTTACATGTTTCTCAATCGTATGGGTGTCGCGTTTTCGACTGACTGTGACTTTTTTTCACCTAGCCCCCCATCCGCGAACCGTCCAATAAGGAACTTCGTTCCAAAACTACCACCGGTTCTAACCCTACACCTCTGGCCCAAGAAGTATTATGACCGAAAAGATACTCGACGGGACATATTTTTTTCAAAACAGTAATACATTATTAGATCTTAAAGATACAAAATAATGCGTAGTTCTTCAAGAAGACATATCAAAACAGCTTGAGAGACAGATAATGTACCTATTGTTTAATTATAAAGAAAAATAAATCCTAATCTAACTGCTTCACAAAACGTTTGATATGTTTTCCTACCTAAACGGTGTCCTATAAATGTTTGGTTTGGGCCATGCATCTTTGTCCGTCATATACGGGTGGAATTTTGTAATGCCACCTGAAGGGGAGGTACTCTTAATATTGTAGATAGAAAATTTTACTCAAAGAAAACATTCCTTTATTTTTTTTAAAGAAAGAAAACTGCATTCAAAGATTTTTAAAAAGTCGCTTGCCGCACCCGGTAATCGAACTGACTAAAATCTCTAAAAGTTGCATCCTGTACTTTTATTGCATCGATAGTTAGGGTCAATTATAAGGATGAAATCTATCTTACAAATTTTATAAATTAAATGAAAGGAAAACAATGAAATCTTAAATTATTAATTCAATGGATGAAGTTAAAGCACTTTTACTCAAAGATCCATCTGTTTACTTATGTTATTAATTAATAATTATCATTGACGTCATTTATCCATTAAAATGTCGTATTACTTTTTAGATAAGACGATTGCAATTTGCACGTGTTTGTAATGCAGACTCCTTTCTTAGATGCGACATAACTCCGTGTGTGACGTAGTTTAAATATGGAATGTTACATTTGAAAATAGATTTTCATCTGTTATTCACATTTGATTGTCACAACCAAATCATTTCATATTCCTTTCATTTAATTTATGAAGTTTATAAGAGAGATTTCATCCTTATAATTGACCCTAACGATCGATGCAATAAAAGTACAGGGTGCAACTTTTAAGATTTTAGTCGGTTCGATTACCGGGTGCGACAAGCGAATTTTTAAAAATCTTTCAATGCAGTTTTCTTTCTTTAAAAAAATAAAGGAATGTTTTCTTTGAGTAAAATTTTCTATCTACAGTATTAAGAGTACTTCCCCTTTAGGTGGCATTACAAAATTCCACCCTGTATAATACTCGAACCTGCAATAACCCTTTGACATTCATGACATTTTCAAATATTTCTTAAGAGGGGGTAAAGGTAAATTTAAAGCATCGACGGGTAACATGTTATAAATATGAACACCTTGACCAAAAAATTACAAATTATTTAAATACCAAATTTCATCTAAATACGGACAGCGGTTATTGGTTGTTTCTTCCCCATGTAAACTTTCACTCCTTTTGTATCCGTTTAAAGGATAATTTCCGAGATAAAACTATTTTATTTCCTTTTTTAATTAATTATCTCCATACCAAATTTTATCTAAATCGATTCTGCGGTTAATAATTCCCTATACAAATTTCCAACTCTCTTTTCACCCCTTTAGGGTTGATTTTCGGAGTGAAAACTATCATTTTGTCCTTTCTTGAGACCCATACTATACCAAATTTCATCTTTATCAGTTCAGCGGTTAAAAAATCGTCATACCAACTTCTAACCCCCTTTTCGGCATGAAAGGGTTTATTTTCGGGATGAAAACTATTCTGTCGTTTCTCGGGCCTCAAATTATCTGCATACTAATTTCTATTAAAAAATCTCCATACAAACTTTCAACCCACTTTTCACCCCCTCCAGGGTTGATTTTCGGGATGAAAACTATTCTTTGTCCTTTCCCGGGACTCAAACTATCTCTACACAAAATTTCATCAAAATCCGTTCAGCTGTTTTCACGTGAGAGATGTACAGATAGATAGTTTTTATTGAAAGTACCTTTCAGGCTTCACTTCCATTATTTTTTCCAAATTTTTTGGACCTACGGTTCTCAAGTAAGGTGTGGGGGGGGGGGGAGGGGTTCAAGATGAAACTATCCTTTGTCCTTTCTCGAGACCCATACTATCTCTATACCAATTTTCATCTAAATCTGTTCAGCGGTAAAAAAATCCTCATACCAACTTCCAACCCCCTTTTCACCCCCACAAGGGTTTGAAAACTATCTTATGACGTTTCTCGAGACTCAAATTATCTCCATACTCATTTCTATCTAAATCGTTTCAGCGGTTAAAAATTCTCCATACAAACTTTCAACCCCATTTTCACCCCCACCAGGGTTGATTTTCGGGATTAAAACTATATATTATCCTTTCCCGGGACTCAAACTATCTCTATACAAAATTTCATCCAAATCCGTTCAGCCGTTTTCACGTGATGCGCGGTCAAATAAACAGACAAACAGATAAACAGATAAACAGACAAAAATTCTAAAAATTGTTGGAACGTGTTCTGTTATCGATTCTAAGTATCCCCAGCCAACTTTTTTTCGATTATCTTCCATGTACAGACTTTCGACCCTCTTCAGCTTTATTATATGTATAGATAGATGAGAAATGAAATGAAATGAAAAATATTTATTTGGTGCAAAGCGAACAGAAACATAACATGAAATATACAAATAATTATAATTTACACCAAAATGGTTGCCACTCAGCATGAGTCATGGCAGTGTAGCCACAACGCTGATTTTTGGGGCAACCAGAACTTAAATCTAACTAGTGACAACAACATTTCCAGATGACATTCATGTCACTACTGGCAACCCCACTCGACCGGTTTTGAAATTTTAAGTTTAAAAAATCAAATAAAAAATAAAAAAGCTAGAGGAAAAATTACAATTACTAACAACAACAATTTGTTATTGTAAAAAATGGCGGTAGTCGAAATAATAGTGCCGAGACTTTTTAAATAACTGACACATACAGATGGAATAAGTAATTAGTATCCACGACAGAGAAAATTACATTCTAAATAAACACAAACAATCAACAATAATTATACAAAGATGACGTTTAAAACATATAACACCGTAGAACAAATGCACGAAATCTTAATAGAAACAATTATTAAATGTCTATTAATCAAAATAAAACCGAAATATCTATGTACGTAATATAATCATAACAAATAGTACAATAAAAAAAAAATCGTGATTCCAACTTTAAATAAATAAATAACTTCTTTGAGGATATTAAAAAAATAAAAGATACTTGTCTAATTAACAATTTTTGATATTTAAAAAAAATGTTTTTATTACTCGATAAAAAGGAAACAAACAAAATAATCAACGAAAAATATATTTATCTACACTCATATTGTAAGTTCTCTAAAACGTGTTCGAAAACGGTAGGCAATGGCTAGCATTACCACGACCGATTTTACTATGATAAGCTTTTTATCTGTGGCAGTAACGTAATTTTAACTTTACATGCTCAACTATTGATGTGTTATGAGTTTTGATAACATAATGTACACCTGCACGCGCCCGCGGGGCCGCCGACACGCGCCTCCCCGACCGCCGGCACAATCGAGTTGGCCATGGCGGTGCAATGGCGGCCATTCTTTGGTTTCCGAATACGGCATTTTGGATAAATAATATGAGTGTAGATAAAGCAGTGTATGCAACTGTACGTAATTAGGCCTTATTACGTAACAGTTACATAAACTACTATTATAGAATCGTGTAAGGCTAGAACAATTAAGATATAAATGTTACGTAAAAAATACGAAAACAATCAGCTTTTTATAAATTTTACAATCAAACGAGACTAGCTACGATAGAAACGTTTGTACTGCTTATTTGATAAGCCAGTATCTAGAGTAGTGTTGTATTGTATGTCCGAAGCTCGCATGCGAAATTTTTTTTTGTCTTGGGAGGGCAGTGCGTGTGGACAGGGCTAGGCTGTTGGCGGTGTCGAGGCCAGAAGCTGGAGCGTGGTTACGAGCGCTGCCCTCTTGGTCTAAGAGCTGGCCACGTCAGATATGACACAATAATGAGAGCAATGAAACCTGTCTAGTTAGACTGCTTCACCATCCTTATTGCTAGATCCGGGCATCTGGCAGCTTTTAATGGGTGGATGTCAGAGTGACAGACCAACAAAGTTTTTAAGTTGGAAAAAAGTAATACAAAAATAGGTAAAAAATACCAAAGTTGTGTAATTTATAGAGGACAGGGCCTATATTTTAACATTAGATTAGAAACCATTGTCTATTATTGCGGAAACAAAAACAGTAGGCGACTAACTAAAAATTGCATTTTACATCATTTGGCACTACTTTCCCCCAATAGAACCTTCTGGGTATGATATAACCTAATTAATTACATAATTTCCCACAATATTTCATGAAACCCAGAACTCTAGGATTTGTTTTCTTCAAGTTATTTGCATTCTTTGACCTCCACCACTTTACAGCTGCCAGATGTCCGGATCTAGAAATAAGCATAGTATAGCAAACTAACTACATGGGTTTCGTTGCTCTCATTATTGTGTCATATCTGACGTGGCCAGCTCTTCGTCTATCTCCGCACCTGGGCACTCTTCTCGACGATGATTCGATGCGGGTGGCTGTTGCTCTCCGCCTGGGTTGCGATGTTTGCGAACGTCATTTATGCGGCACTATGGTGGAGAGAAACGGTCATCACGCTTTGAGTTGTGGTCGATGTGCCGGCCGATTCCCGCGTCACCACGCTCTCAATGAAATTGTCCGGAGAGCGCTAGTCTCGGCAAATGTTCCGTGTGTGTTGGAGCCATCATACCTTAGTTGCACGGACGGTAAAAGACCTGATGGTTTGACCCTGGTGCCGTGGCATAGTGGGAAGTGCCTTCTCTGGGACGCTACATGCGTCAGCACTTTTGCGGCTTCGCACCTCGGTCGCACCACGTGCACGGCTGGAGCAGCTGCTGAGACGGCAGCTCTTAGGAAGCGGGACAAATATTCTGCATTGCAGAATTATTTATTTGTCCCGCTCGCGGTAGAAACGACCGGTTGCTGGGGTTCGGAGGCCATAAAATTTGTTAAGGAGATCGGGCGTCGTCTGGCGGAGAGGGGTCAGGACCCCCCGTTCCGGGTCTTTCCTGGCGCAACGTCTGTCCATCGCGATTCAGCGCGGCAACGCGGCGAGGGTACCTTTCCGCCGGGGGTGGCTCGGGGCGGGCTTTTCGACTAGGTTAATGATTTATCTTTAACCCATATTATGATTTAGTTTTAATTTAATTTTAATTTAATAAGTATGTGACTGTTTGTTTAATAAATTCGTATACAATTAGTTTATGCGTTGTATAAAATATCCGTTATTCGGATATTCAAAGTTGAACTATCCGAATATTTTCGGATACTATTTTTAGCGGATATTCGGTTAATTTGAATATCCGAATATTCGGATTGCAAACCCTAGATGCAATTAAATTATAATTGATTATACAAATGGAGCGAATTTTATTTTCACTGTGTCATCGATTGCTTTAGTTTATGAAATTGACAATAAAAACGATTTTTTTCGACAAAAGCAGAAGCAGTTACTTTTAACATAGGGTGATTGTGCTAGATTTGGTCCACTCTTGTCAGTTTTCCGTCCATACTTATTTATATGTTTATATTCAAGTGTCTCCCAAAATAAAAGCTAAAAATTAAAAAAATCTACTAAAGAATAAACTATAAATATAAAATTTGTTGACCTTTTATTTGCAGCAGTTTAATCAAATGGACGGTAAACTGGACCTGGACGGGAAACTAGCATAATTACCCTATCTAAGGTACCTCCATTAGTCCCTAACACTGCAAAATTCTCGTCATATTTTTCTCTGACTACGTTGGTACTTGGTACGTTTTTAGATTTTAAACACAAAATTTGCCAGATCAGTATTTTCCAATAGTTGATTCGATTTCGTGAATATCGTATTATGATGTATATTTGTCTCGCAAAGACAAAAATTAGTGGGGCTGTTTACACTGCCGTACCCAAAACGCGTTGGATGCGCCGCTCAGTGTCCGTCGACGGGCGACAGCGCCAAGTTCAAGAACAGAAGGCGCCTGCAGAGCGCGAATATTTTATTCGAAATTTGAATTATTCTATTTTTTATTCTTTTGTTTTGAGTGCCAACATGTGGAAGCATATTTTCTTTTTAGTGTGTGCTGCCGCTTTCACTTTTTCTGAGGTGAGGATGTTCTGAATTTATGATAATTTATGGATGCTTTTGTCCGTATCTGGGTTCTTTTTGTTTGGTTTAAAATTGTTTTATTTTTGTTTGTCCCAAGCTCGGAACAACGTAAATAACAAGTTTTTTTTTACTTTTTACATTTTATACGTTAGTTCCAAGTAAGTCAAAGTTTATAATTATAATGTCAATTCAATACACTCTTAAGCTAAAGGGCATGGGTTCGATGCTCGTGTATCAGAAAATACGTATAATATAATTTAAAGCCTGACCAGAAATATATGATTATTGTCAAGATGGCGCTATTATTCTCATTTATATGGCAACAGTCATAGAGCGTGTTGTTCTCTTTGGTATGGTGACATCTTGATTTGTTTACCTGTCAGCTCTAATGTTAATATCAAAATGTTTAACTGCAAAATAGTTTCATTTCCTGAGCGTATTATTAACAGCAGTTTATTATATACACTGTTGACAATGTTTCGCTCTTAACTATGGATAATTTTGGGATTTTTTGGCGATTATTACTTAATATTCAACACTTTATTATTATTCAAGTAAACTGCCACAATGACAGTGACACTCACTCATGCATATCATCTTGTCATTAAAATGATTGCCAGTGTAAGAAATTAGTTCCAATGAAATTCCGCAACATGGCGCATGATCATATATTTCTGGTCAGGCTTTACAAGGTATTTAAAAGAAATTTAGGGTGGGATAAGGTGATTAACTTATTTAAAAAAAAGCTTTTAAATCAGTGGTAGAGTCTAATAACAAAGCCTTGCAAAATTTTTTCATTAAATAAATTAATAATATTTTACGCAGAATGAAGTTTCGCGTGAAGCTCGAGGAATGTTCACGAAAAACATCTTCGGTGGTGTATGGGGCAACCGTCCACCCCTCATGGAGGCCAACCAGCCCAGAGCCATCTGCACTTGCAGTAAGTCTCTAACATATTATACAAGTATTGCGTGATTCTCGTGTCGTACTAACGTAGTTCTTCGGTGGTTTGTGAGGCAATCATTTACCCCTCATGGAGGCCAACCAGTCCAGAGCCATCTGCACTTGCAGTAAGTCTCTAACCTAAATATTATACAAGTGTTGCGTGATTCTCGTGTCGTACTAACGTAGTTCTTCGGTGGTTTGTGAGGCAACCATTCACCCCTCATGGAGGCCAACCAGCTCAGAGCCATCTGCAATTGTAGTAAGACTCAATAAATTATTAAGTACAAGTGTTGCATGATGGTTGTGCCATTGTCACGAAGTTTTTTGATGGTGTGTGGGGCAACAACTGTCCACCCTCCATGAAATCTAACCAACCCAGAGCCATCTGCACTTGCAGTAAGTCTCAACAATTACACAAGTGTTGCGTGATGGTTGTGCCATTTTTAAAAAGCTTCATGGTGTGAGACAACCATCCACCCATCATGCAGTCCAACCGACCCAGGGCCATCTACACTTGCAGTAAATATTTACAATTATTATTAGTGTTGCGTGATGTTTGTGCCATTCTTACGACGATTTACGGTGTGGGGCAACTATCTA
This sequence comes from Pammene aurita, assembly GCA_947086415.1. NCBI lineage: Eukaryota > Metazoa > Arthropoda > Insecta > Lepidoptera > Tortricidae > Pammene > Pammene aurita. The sequence goes on from OX352291.1 coordinate 40,902,430, forward strand.
CCCCTCAGGCAGGCCAACCAACCCAGGGCCATCTGCACTTGCAGTACAAGTCCCCAGCTTATGTTACTAGGATCGCAATGCCCGTGCTTTGGATTACGATCTCCCTAGTAAACTTCGATGCTGTGAGGGGCATGGAGGTTAACCAGCCCATATAGCCATGTATCTCTGCAGTAAATCTTGATAATATAAGACACTATCCATATATTTAGTAGCCGTAGTTTTTCTATAGTAGTAAGTACTCAAGTACTAAGGTACTGTGACGTAGCTAATTATTTAAACTTAATAAAAACTTATTATTTTAAAATTTAGGGAATCTTATAAAGGGTTATGAGGTTAAGAGCCAACATCACCATTCATTGGCATCTGCCATGCCAACCTAATGCTTACCTACAAATGTTCTGAATGCAATTACTAAGTAGCATATTATAGTTACTTAGTTTCCCTGTTGTTATTTCAGAATGCGGTGAACGAAATGATGCGGGCCGCATAGTAGGCGGGATAGAAGCCGGCGAGTTCCCTTGGATGGCCAAGCTCACATACATCAAAAGGTTCTACTGCGGGGGCATGCTCATCAATGATCGCTACGTGCTCACTGCCGCGCATTGCGTTAAGGGGTAAGTTGTCATCAGGGCCCCGAATCGACATGGCATAACTGACAGTCGCTTGCGAGACAACTATGATATCACACTTTTGTGACAGTTGAAATTTGGGGTGAAATCACTCAAGGGTGATATCTAAAACGGTGGCCATAGCCATAGACAAAACGTTCTAGCGAGACCTACTGACCGCTTGACAGTTAGGTGTGGACACGTGTAGACAGATGGATATCACTCTATCCACTAGCGATACAAGTGTAACATTCACGTCTCACAGTTTGGCATGTCGAATCGATCCCAGTTTCATCAAGTTAAGGAGATATGGCTTCGCAATTAGTTGAGAAAGTGGAAGTTAATATTTTGGAATACTTATCGTTAGCAAAACATGGCCAGAAAGTGTAAATGAGATTTGAAAACCCTCGGGGTGTAGGTACATACCTAATAGGACCAAAGGATGAAACTAAATAGGCTTTCTAGGCTTTTTTCTCTATGCTGTAAGGATACACCATATCCAAAAAGGTTGTTTTGCGCATTTTCCGAAGCTGTGCACATTTATCCTCATTGGATTCGTGTGTGCTTAATTTTAAGTCAATAAGAAGTCAATAAGTTGGTTCTGAGTGTTTGTTTGCTTTTTCTAATTCTTAAATAGTTATCTACTTAACTATAAAACTTTCGTGAGACTGTAACATGTTAAAAATATTTAATTATTTAATATTTAACATGTTAAATACTCACGTAATTAAAAACTTAAGTTACGTGACTAACCCGTTACAAATATTTTTTATAAGTTACCTATCTACTTAGTCCAGTACATGCACACTTAATATTTAATCACTCTCTAGGCGTTGCTAGGTGTAAACGCATCTCTAAGAGGCGATGAGTATTTGAGAGGTACCTACGTGTTTACTTCCTCGGCTTGCACTGACTTTTAGTTACGAGGTATTGCCTCAAGGTAGGTTTGTATTGTCTTCTGCTTGTTGACACAACTTCAACAAGCCAATTTACATGACATGTAACTGCTTGTGACTATGCAACTCGCGGCAATGTACCTTGTACTGCGCAAAGGTCGAAACTTTTGTATTTTGTAGATACTTAGGCCTCATTTACACATTGATTAGTGTTTAGTGCGAGTTCATACATTTGCTACTTGTGTTTAGTAACAAATGTATTCACTCACACTAATCAATGTGTAAATGAGCCCTTACACGAGTTTAATGTTGCCTACGAACATATTGAATTCATGGTTACATTATAAGGTGTCCGTTAGTATGCCTGTCAAAATGTGTCATTGGAAAGTTTCGCCTTCCTTAATTTGTTTTTATGGCAAGTACAAGCTTAAATAAATTAACGTAAAAAAGTTTTAAGTTAAACGGTTCTATTTCAATCAAATGTTGTACCAAAAACTAGAAAATAAAAATTTATACGAATTTTAGTCCCACATACATTGCTTCCTGGAGAGTAATCATGTATGACGGATAACAGAATAGGCATCTCGAGTCGGATGCTAAAGGCCCTATTTGTCTCTATATCAGTGGATTAAGTCATAATCGGAAGCTTTTATCGGACTAAAATAAAAACGTGGGGCGTCTTATATAAGGTAGAGTGAGTTAATTAAGTATGTAATGCAGACTATTTAATCTGAAGTCACGTAGCTATGCTTAAATGTTGTTGGAGGTGGCGTTAGTGTGAGAGTACTACGAGTAGTATTAAAAATATGTATATATAAATTATAAAATGAGTCAAATACTCAGATATTTAGTTTGCGAAATGAAATGTGAAATTAAGTAAATATGGTGAGTTAATTTGTATACCCTTATACAAAGCAATAGCATTAGCAATTCTTATTTATTTTTTATTTACTAGTCGACTTGAGTGCCATCCACTGCAGGGCAAAGGCCTCTCCACTTGATTTTCATGATTTTTAGGTCTTATAATTTTCTCTATTATTGTTTTACCATGTCATTACGATTTTGAATCACAGGATTTTCGTTCATTGGTAGCTTTACCTGCCTACCTAATTTTTTTGTCGTATCAACGCCCCACGTTTTTATTTTAGTCTGATAAAAGCTTCCGATTATGACTTAATCCACTGATATATAGGTAGAGACAAATAGGGCCTTTAGCATCCGACTCGAGATGCCTATTCTGTTATCCGTCATACAGCAGCAATATATACAGGAAGCAATGTATGTGGGACTAAAATTCGTATAAATTTTTATTTTCTAGTTTTTAGTACAACAATTGATTGAAATAGAACCGTTTAACTTAAAACTTTTTTACGTTAATTTATTTTTAAGTTTTTAGTAAAATTTTTGTACTTGTAACCAGCCCTATTGACCGTAGTATGTGGTGGGAAAACTATGTATATGTGATGACAGCTCAAGTGGTATTATATTAATTGTATGTGACCTTTCGTGTGTTTAAAGTAGAGGGTACCTACATTAAGTTGGGTAGTTGGGTACCTACGTATATTATAGGGTACATATATGTATACAGTGTGGGAAAAATCTATGGGTCCTGGAGGGGAACTAAATCCTTGAAATAGCTTAATTTACGTAAAGAGGACATTCTTTTATTTTAAAAATTTATGCGAAGCTAAAAGGCTGAGTACGTCACAGCGAGAATTACTTTAGGAGCAGCATGTCATGGACTTGACAAAACTCAATGGTCAAGTATCTTAGCCAGCCCGAGGGCCGAAGGCCCGAGGTTGAACCGCAATATACGCAAAGCTAAAAGGCCGAGTACCGCGTATTGCATACGATCGGAACATCACAACGAGAATTACTTCAGCAGCAGTATGACATGGACTTTATAAAACTCAATGCCCAAGTGTCTTAGCGAGCCCGAGGGCCGAAGGCCCGAGGGTGAGCCGCAATCTATGCGAAGCTAAAAGGCCGAGTACGTCACGGCGAGAATTGCTTCAACAGCAGCATGACATGGACTGGACAAATCTCAATGGTCAAGTGTCTTAGCGAGCCCGAGGGCCGAAGGCCCGAGGGTGAGCCGCAATCTATGCGAAACTAAAAGGCCGAGTACGTCACGGCGAGAATTGCTTCAACAGCAGCATGACATGGACTGGACAAATCTCAATAGTCAAGTGTCTTAGCGAGCCCAAGGGTGAGCCGCAATCTATGCGAAGCTAAAAGGCCGAGGACGTCACGGCGAGAATTGCTTCAATAGCAGCATGACATGGACTCGACAAAACTCAATGGTCAAGTGTTTTAGCGAGCCCGAGGGTGAGCCGCAATATATGCGAAGCTAAAAGGCCGAGTACCGCGTATTGCATACGATCGGAACATCACAACGAGAATTGCTTCAGCAGCAGTATGATATGGACTTTATAAATCTCAATGGTCAAGTGTCTTAGCGAGCCCGAGGGCCGAAGGCCCCAGGGTGAGCCGCAATCTATGCGAAACTAAAAGGCCGAGTACGTCACGGCGAGAATTGCTTCAACAGCAGCATGACATGGACTGGACAAATCTCAATAGTCAAGTGTCTTAGCGAGCCCAAGGGTGAGCCGCAATCTATGCGAAGCTAAAAGGCCGAGGACGTCACGGCGAGAATTGCTTCAATAGCAGCATGACATGGACTCGACAAAACTCAATGGTCAAGTGTTTTAGCGAGCCCGAGGGTGAGCCGCAATATATGCGAAACTAAAAGGCCGAGTACCGCGTATTGCATACGATCGGAACATCACAACGAGAATTACTTCAGCAGCAGTATGACATGGACTTTATAAAACTCAATGCCCAAGTGTCTTAGCGAGCCGCAATCTATGCGAAGCTAAAAGGCCGAGTACGTCACGGCGAGAATTGCTTCAACAGCAGCACGACATGGACTGGACAAATCTCAATGGTCAAGTGTCTTAGCGAGCCCGAGGGCCGAAGGCCCGAGGGTGAGCCGCAATCTATGCGAAACTAAAAGGCCGAGTACGTCACGGCGAGAATTGCTTCAACAGCAGCATGACATGGACTGGACAAATCTCAATAGTCAAGTGTCTTAGCGAGCCCAAGGGTGAGCCGCAATCTATGCGAAGCTAAAAGGCCGAGGACGTCACGGCGAGAATTGCTTCAATAGCAGCATGACATGGACTCGACAAAACTCAATGGTCAAGTGTTTTAGCGAGCCCGAGGGTGAGCCGCAATATATGCGAAGCTAAAAGGCCGAGTACCGCGTATTGCATACGATCGGAACATCACAACGAGAATTGCTTCAGCAGCAGTATGATATGGACTTTATAAAACTCAATGTCCAAGTGTCTTAGCGAGCCCGAGGGCCGAAGGCCCGAGAGTGAGCCGCAATCTATGCGAAGCTAAAAGGCCGAGTACGTCGCAGCGAGAATTGCTTCAGCCGCAGCATGACATGGACTGGACAGATCTCAATGGTCAAGTATCTTAGCGAGCCCGAGGGCCGAAGGCCCGTGGGTGAGCCGCAATCTACTCGAAGCTAAAAGGCCGAGTACGTCACGGCGAGAATTGCTTCAGCCGCAGCATGACATGGACTGGACAAATCTCAATGGTCAAGTGTCTTAGCGAGCCCGAGGGTGAGTCGCAATCTATGCGAAGCTAAAAGGCCGAGTACGTCACGGCGAGAATTGCTTCAATAGCAGCATCACATGCACTGGACAAAACTCAATGGTCAAGTGTCTTAGCGAGCCCAAGGGCCGTAGGCCCAGGGGGGGAGACGCAACCTATGCGAAGCTAAAAGGCCGAGTACGGCGTATTGCATACGATTGGAACATCACAACGAGAATTGCTTCAGCAGCAGCATGACATGGACTTGATAAAACTCAATGTTCAAGTGTCTTAGCGAGCCCGAGGGTGAGCCGCAATCTATGCAAAGCTAAAAGGCCAAGTACGTCACGGCAATAATTGCTTCAGCCGCAGCATGACATTGACTGACAAATCACAATGGCCATGTGTCCTAGCAGCATGACATGGACATGATAAAACTCAATGGTCAAGTGTCTTAGCGAGCCAGAGGGCCGAAGGCCCGAGGGTGAGCCGCAATCTATGCGAATCTAAAAGGCCGAGTACCGCGTATTGCATACGATCGGAACATCACAACGAGAATTGCTTCAGCAGCAGCATGACATGAACTTGATAAAACTCAACGGCCAAGTGTCTCGAGCCCGAGGGCCGAAGGCCCGAGGGTGAGCCGCAATCTATGCGAAGCTAAAAGGCCGAGTACCGCGTATTGCATACGATCGGAACATCACAACGAGAATTGCTTCAGTAGCAGCATTACATGGACCGGACAAAACCCAATAATTAAGTGTCCTAGCGGTCACGACTCAGGAGTTGAAGATCAATAAAACACGTAAACGCCTATACCTAAAACTAGAACACTATTTTTAAATGCATACATTCTCCAACTGGTCCTTTATGGCAGCCAGTAGCCTAGCAGCATTACGATGAGTTGGAGATTTTGATCTCGTACGTAACGTAACGTAAATGTCTCTAGCTAAAACTAATGCACTATTTTTAAATTGACACTTTCTGGAACCGGTTAGTTACGGAAGGCAGTAACCATGCAGCATCAGAACTGAGGAATTGGAGATCAATATGAAATGTAAATGCCTCCACCTAAAACTAGAGCACTACTATTGAATTGACACATTCTCCAACCGGTCAGTTATGGCAGGCTGTAACCTTGCATCATTACGACTGAGGAGTTGGAGATCAATATGTAACGTAAATGTGTCTAGCTAAAACTAGAACACTATTATTAAATTGACACATTCTCCACCCTGTCAGTTATGGCAGGCTGTAACCTTGCATCATCACGACTGAGGAGTTGGAGATCAATATGTAACGTAAATGCGTCTACCTAAAACTAGAACACTATTATTAAATTGACACATTCTCCACCCTGTCAGTTATGGCAATCTGTAACCTTGCATCATCACGACTGAGGAGTTGGAGATCAATATGTAACGTAAATGCGTCTACCTAAAACTAGAACACTATTATTAAATTGGCACATTCTCCACCCTGTCAGTTATGGCAGGCTGTAACCTTGCATCATCACGACCGAGGAGTTGGAGGTCAATTTGAAACGTAAATGCGTCTCCCTAAATCTAGAGCACTATTATTAAATTGACACAGTCTCCACCCGGTCAGTTATGGCAGGCAGTAACTATGCAGCATCAGAACTGAAGAGTTGATGGTCAATATTAAGTCACGAAGGATTTATTTACTAGCAACAATAATATAGTTAAATTAGCAGATGTGTACGACTCTCGATTAGGGTAAGCAGTGTCTCTGCAGCATCAGGATTTGAAGATCGAAGGTTGAAAATATTATTAAAAGTTATTGTCACGGAGACCTGATACGCATACTAAATTTCATCGAAATCTGTTTAGTAGAAATGGTCGAAAAATCGATCGCAAGATTTGATGCGTATACATATACAAATAAATAAATAAATATACGGGGTCAAGCTAAATAAAACCGTTTTTCTACTCCTGTACTTTTATCTGTCATTTATACATTCGTTAACACCTTTATAAGAACATAGATAATACACTGGATGAAAAGTCTATCTAGTCTATTCCCCAAAATAACACTTGTTCTATAAAAGCGCCAAAATAGTATCGCGGAATCGCGTGCAAACACGACTATTAATATAAAATAAATTACTGCCAACCTAAGAAACCTAAATAAACGCAGCGTTTTTAGAAAAAAAAAACTTTAAAAAAGAAAAAAATATAAGAACCACAGACCTACTTCGTAGTTTTTTACGTTCCCCGTTCGTTTGTTGGGGCGAATTGCAAACTTTGAAAGTAATTTAGGTATTTTTACTAATCTCTGTAGCTCTTTAATAATTTATCAAATAACGACAGTATTTGTGTTAGTAATGTTAGTATTATTGAAAAATAGTGTTTTAAAAGGTATAACTTAAATGATTGTTGATTATGTTGACAAAATAACTGCGATATCCATGAAGATTTCAATTTCGCATTTTATGTAAAAGTAAGTGTATTCGTAGAAAAAGTATTGTATGCAACGTCGTATAAGTAGGTAAAAAAATGTTCGTGGCGTTTTTCTTAACAATTTTCGCCTACGGCTCAAATTGTTACCCACGCCACTCACCTTTTTTGACCCCTCTTATACAACTGTTGCATAAACTACTACACTCACACACTCATATTGTAAGTTCTCTAAAACGTGTTCGAAAACGGTAGGTAATGGCTAGCATTACCACGACCGATTTTACTATGATAAGCTTTTTATCTGTGGCAGTAACGTAATTTTAACTTTTCATGCTCAATTATTGATGTGCTATGAGTTTTGATAACATAATGTTCACCTGCACCCTCCCGACGTCGACGCCGACAGCCCGACACGCGCCCGCGCGACCGCCGGCACAATCGAGTTGGCCATAGTGGCGGTGCAATGGCGGCCATTCTATGGTTTCCAAATAAGGCATTTAGAATAAATAATATGAGTGTAGATAAAGCAGTGTATGCAACTGTACGTAATTAGGCCTTAAAACACTCGTGTGATCTTATTATGAAATTCGCCTGCGGCTCATTTCATAAAACCACACTCATGTTTTAAGGACCCTTATTACGTAACAGTTACATAATAGTATTTTGTGCAACAGGTACATAATAAGGGTTCTTAAGATTCGAGGGTCGAAGTTACAAAATGAGGCGAAGCCGAATTTTGTAATAACAGACCCGAGAATTTTAAGACCTAATTATGTACCGTTGCACACGAAACTTTTTCTACGACAGTAGCAAAAACGTAATTAATTAATAATTTTAAACTTCTTAAGTATCACGAGTACATAAATCAATTTTGTTTTAAGAATTTTCTATCAACTAATAACTCTTACTTTTGTGCCGAAGTCTTCGGATATTCACTGTGAAGTTTTCTTGTCACTTATTTTATGAAAATTAACATAAACTTCTTGATATTAACATAATATACGAGTTTAATACAAAAATTAAGCCGTACATTGTGTTGAAACTTTTTAAATATTAACTTTTTGACTATATGTCATAGACAGACCACGAGTTGGTTTTCAATTGCAAAAAAATATGGCTTCGTTCAAGTAACTCTCAATGCAAAAGTTTACATTAAAGTACTATTATGCTTTTCATAAATATGAAAACTAAATGATTTAAGATATTAATACTTTAAAAAAGACATGATAATGTTTTTATCATAGTTTGTGCAAAAATAATTTCAAGTATATATCAATTTGAAAATATAATTTATATTGTAAACAAGAACGAACCCTTTTTAGACATGGCACCTGGAAGTCAGTGTATTAAAAAAACAAAAACAGTTGCACAATATGTTTTGTGTGACTGCTAGCAGTTATAGAAAGTACCTATAGACAAATAGACTTTAGCGCCTTCACTTAAATGATGTAGTTTTAGATACCACTATCAGTCATTTAATTGGCATATAGAAGTGCTGGAGTAGAAAAACTACTATTCAAAAAGATGTCACATGATGAATATCGAGTTGTTGTTTTCGTTATACAAGCAAACATAATCCTCTTATAAGAGTCATAAGTATATCTACCCCCGTTAATGCGAATCATCGTTAAGACGACAGTCATAATCGTATCGTAATTAATAGCGGAATATCCACACCACAAATAACTTTATTTGGGTTAACGAGAGATTAATGACTGGTTATATTAGTTTTTATAAACAGTATATCTAAATATATAAAAGAAGAAACTGACTGACTGGCTGACTGACTGACTGATTGACTGACTGACTGACTGACTGACTGACATATCACCGCACAGCCCAAACCGCTTGTTCTAGAGATTCCAAATTTGGCACGTAGGTTCCTTATAATGTCTAGGGATGCACTAAGAAAGGATTTTTCAAAATTCATCCCCTAAGGAGGTAAAATGGGGGGTCCAAAGTTTGTATGGCGAATCAAGATTTGTTAGACTATTTTATTCGAAACTTCACAGGAATATTCCTAACGATAAATGAGTAAACACGTGTTTCAGGTTTTTTCTAAATTCAACCCCTAAAAGCAAATGTGGTCACAAAGTCTGAAAATCAACATAGCTATCGTATCCTTTTTGAGTACTTATAGTACGCGGGCGAAGCCGCGGGAAAAGGCTAGTCTGATATAAGTAGTATAAATAAAATTATGCATCAAACCAGCACATCAAACCTGCGTGGAGCGATGGAAAAATATTAACTTGATTTAAAATATTTTAAAATGTAATAAATGATATACAGGCTGTAACAAAAATACTGGTGATCCGTTTAAGGGCATAAATGGTATCGTATTGTGACTATGAACTTTTTCTTAGTAGTTTTTCTTTTTCTTAGGAGAAAAAAATAATCGTCACGAAAAAAAAATTTTTTTGTAGGTATGGGGCACGTCGTCCTAAAAGTTTTTTCTTAGTTTTTTACAATTAGAATACCATACCAATTATGCCTTTAAACGGATCACCAGAATTTTTATTACAGCTTGTATTAGTAAATAGTATGGGATCGGCTTTAATTACAAGCATGGGTATTTTTAGGATATACCTACAGTTTAATTTGTTCTTTTTGGACGGGGTAGTATAAGAAGACCGATAATCCGGACGAAACGAGTCCATAATAAATTGCTCGGTCCAAATTAGTGAATTCCGCACCTACTTATGCCTCAGGACATTCACCTTAAACCGGCCTGGAGGCGCCAGCGACAACGGTTCAATATACCCGAAATGTGGCCCATAATGTATTGTTGACTTTATGTTTGGCAATATTCTGCCTTTTTATTATTTCTTATAGCCTCTTAACGAAAAACATTACGTTGGGTAAAAAAACTCGTAAATCAGGTAGCCAATTATACATCCTATTTCAGGTGATCGAATGATTTGAGATTTGGTATGGATATTATTAATAGCCTATAGTGTGTCCCACTGCTGGGCAAAGGCCTCCCCCCTCGATTTCCATCCGTCTCGGCGGTCCCTTGCGATTTCAGGCCAGTCGTTAACGACTGGTATGGATATATAAATTGAAAATACAATTTATAAAGAATCAAATGTACACGTAAATCGAACGTAAATATAAAAACACTACTAAAAATTAAATAAACTAAAAAAAAGAAAATTAAGTACTCAAAGAGCCCCCCTCGAGCTGTATATATATTGGATGAGAATACAATGTTTTAATAAAAGCTTGTAGGCATCAGAAACGTTTTTTTAAACGTTCTAAAGAACTATTTTTTGCAATGTACCGAAACCAGAATTCGGTAGATTCAAGAGTGGATAATGTTCCTAAACTTATCTACAAATATGCCTGATTATTATATAATAACTTGTGTATTTGCAAAAGAATGGTAGCGCTCTCAGTCTAAAAGTGGTACAGTCCAGTGTAAAAATATGGGGGTACTCATCTTACTCAAAAATATGTCCCAGTATCTTTATTCCGTTGTAATAAGTGCGTAGTACCATATTTATGAGACGATTTTTCGGTAGGTACGTATTTTTGCACTTGACTGTACCTAGTCACCATTTGTCGGTTGCCAATAATGCCAATAAGGCGCCATCGTCATAAAAATGCAATTAGAAATCGTCATTATTCACTACAACAAAGCAGTACCTTGTGCCAGAAACTGTTTTAACAGTAGACTCCGACCACAATAAGTTTGCACCGAATTGGCACTCTTGGCAGTGACAAGTGTAGATACCTTATGATATGACACCACCGTACTTCAAATAAAATTTGGTAGACGAGCTTAAGCTTAGCTCGATTTTAAAATGGTCAATTCAAAAGCCAGCAAGTTCGTATGAAAAACATTATATATTCAATATTATTTAATACTATAAATACTTAACAGACATGGACATATGTACGTGCGTTCCATAACAAAGGGCCCTTATACCTATTCGATTTTGAAATAAGCATGGATCCTAAATTTACGTTAACCTAACCTAACACAAGAAAAAATAATACCCCAACCAAAAATTAGCATAAGGGCCCTTTATGTACGCAACACCACTTATTTTATACGACGGTGGCAAACAAGCATACCGCCCGCCTGATGGGAAGCAGCTACCGTAACCACATATTTTAAATGTATTTATTTTTGCTAGTATCTGACATTTGAACTGATCCCGCATTACACAATGTCTTAAAAAAAGCTTAGCATCCAAATGCATCGTTAAAACGTGTAAATACGATGAGGATGACACATGCATACACTCGTACGTAAGTGAAAGCGTAGGTAAATAATGAGACATTTTATAGTGTTCATGTCCGAAATGTCTACATGTCCACTTTCGCTGAACAGGCAATACCTAATATCTATTTGGAGGCCGATTTTTGACTCTCGAGCGCTCGATATCAAAGAAATTAAGTTCGATATACATAAGTTTTTGTTATCATTATTTTCAGATGAAATTAATATTTTAAATTTACCATGGTTAGAAATTCCTATTTTCCATTTAATCGCTTTAGACAGAGTGTCAGAAGCGAGCGCTAGAATTTCAAAAATCACCCCCCTGGTTGGCCCCTTGGCTACTTGGTTAAAGGGTTTTGACTTGCGACGTACAAATAAACTAGTCAAAAGGGTTTACTAATTAATGAAGTGCCTTTGGCGAAATACAGCCATTACCCAAAGTGAATTATTAGTATAGGTACTTTAGGAGTCGAAATAACGACCTTTACGAGTAAACAATTATTTGAGTATATATTTTTAATAATTTATTCACCCATATTTTCGGGGATAAAATTTCCACTTTTAATTAATTTAAGAATTTACGTACCTTCTCGTCTAAGGTACCTTGTTATAGTATTGTATATCAGAAAATGACCCCCTATTTTTTTAATGTAACTAATTATACTGTGCATTCTAATTACAGCTTCATGTGGTTCATGATAAAGGTAACATTCGGCGAGCACGACCGCTGCAACGCCACCTCGCGGCCGGAGACGCGCTTCGTGCTGCGGGCCATCGTGAACAAGTTCAGCCTTACCAACTTCGACAACGACATCGCCTTGTTGCGGCTGAACGAACGCGTGCCGCTGTCACAGGCCATCAAGCCAATCTGCTTGCCTAGTAATGACAGTAAGTAATACTAGATGAAATAATTATGCCAAAGCGATATACCTAATCAAAACAGAATATATTTTGTATTTTCCTCAAACTCTGAAAGTGGGTCATAATTGATTTATTGAGTAGGTTAAAAATTCACAGATTTCGTGCCTCACACGACTATCGAGCACATTGGAAATGAATCTACGGAATTCGAAAAAATATTGTCGCTGAGCGACGAGAAAGTCGGGATGAGGAAAAGGTTATAAAATAAATCTACGACGTTGAATAATAATTATTTTATTCTTAGATTAACATAAGTATCCTCGACATAACGCCTGTGAACCAGAGTTGCTCAAAAATTAACGTGATTGAAACTAAAGTTAAAAATGAGAATGTTACTCATAATCATATGAACATTGATTTATACACTGTATAAATCAACATTGATTCATACACTGTATAAATCAATGTATACTTTTCGAATAATAAAGCAATCTATCTATCTATCTATCTATGATTACGAATTCAATCATGAGCTTTCTAATCTGATTGACCACCGACATGAGTAAATCATGTCGATTTTTAGTTTCACTCATGATTAGCTTAAGTGATTACATTAGTAAGACAGAATGCTTAGTTAAACTAACGATTTAGTTGATTAGATGATTAGATTTTGATTAGATTTTGATTAGATTTTGCGTAGCTACTAGCTCCTTCACTTTTTTCCCTGACGAAACAGGCGGTACCTAGGTGAGTATAATATACATTTGGATAAATGGGCTATTTGTGACAATATTTCTAAAGGTATCATTTGGCGGTTGGCGCTTACGTCTTAAGTTGTATAGTGCAGATTCAATATTGAGCAATAAAAGCGTAAATGCCAGTGGCAAATGTTACCTAAAGGTAACTGTCGATATTTTGGTAAACCAAAATATCGACAGTTTTTTTGTTAGTTTTTGGTATGAGTGTACAAATGAATGCTCCCATTTAACTTTGAAACGGCTTGTTCGGTTTTATTGCGGTTTTCGGTTACAGTTAAGGCAGCTATCACACAGCTGCGGTTTCCACATGCGCTTTTCACTCTCATTCTCATTCTCCTTCTCCTTCTCATTCTCATTCTCATTCTCATTTCATTCTCATTCTCATTCTCATTCTCATTCTCATTCTCATTCTAATTCTCATTCTCATTCTCATTCTCATTCTCATTCTCATTCTCATTCTCATTCTCATTCTCATTCTCATTCTCATTTTCATTCTCATTCTCATTCTCATTCTCATTCTCATCCTCATTCTCATTCTCATTCTAATTCTCATTTTCATTTAGGATGATGAAAATTTCTACATATGTATCTGGTTCAATATGTGAAATTCAGAACAAACGCCTTATTCTAGTAATAATATAAATCAGCTTAAAAACACTCTAATCATACATTCGTCAATCACATTGAACAAGTTAGTTGATTAGCGTTATTTTAGTTTCAATCAGCGCCCGTCGTTAATGATGATGGCGAAATTACTTGATTGTTTTGTGTTATGATTTAATCAGCGATTATTCAATCAGCGATGATTAGTAATCAATCACCGATTTTAATCAAGTGTGCCCAACTCTGCTGTGAACAAACAAATTGATAAATTTCCACACGCATAAGTTTGAATAATTGTCGCCGTGGCGCCTAAGTATATGTACATATTTCATTTTTAGATTAATAAGCAGGATATAATAATGTTCAAAGTACAAGAAAATTATTACATTACAAATCCGTAGTCAAGTCGAGAAATGGTAGCCACATAGCTAAATAATTTAAAAAAAAAACCGACTTCTTTAATGGGGAAAGCCGATGAAGGATTATTGTAGATGGCGCACTCTATACAATGAAATAACTTGCTTAACAAACACAGCGAAGAGGACAAATCGTCAAACGTGAACTATGCGTCGTTGAAGAATTCCTTTCTCATTTTACATTTCACATGTTTATGGCATCAGCCGCAGTTCCACTTCATCAAAATGTCACTGTTTTCAATGAGAATGCTTGATTAGTTGATTTAAATACAAAAATCACTTTATGTATGCCTTTAAGATTTGAGAAGTTTCCTCGATTCCTCCTGGATCCCATCATCAGAACTTGAGCTTGAGGAAAATTTGTCCTGACAATCTAACTTGCTTAACAAACACATCGTAGAGGACAAATCGCCAAACGTGAACTATGCGTCATTGAAGAGTTCCGCTCTGATCATCATCAGCAGTTCCACTTCATCAAATGTCACTCTTTTGAATGAAAATGCTTAATTTGTTGATAAAAATACAAAAATCTTTATGTGTTTGCCTTTAAGATTTGAGGAGTTCCCTCGATTCCTCATGGATCCCATCATCAGAACTTGAGCTTGACGAAAATTTGTCCTGACAATCTTACTTGCTTAACAAACACCGATGTGTGTGCGATAAGAGAAGGAATCGCCAAACGTGAACTATGCGTCGTTGAAAAGTTCCCTTCTGATCATCATCAGCAGTTCCGCTTAATCAAATGTCACTGTTTTGAATGAAAATGATTGATTTGTTGATAAAATCACTACATGTATGCCATTGACATTTGAGGAGTTCCCTCGATTCCTCGTGGATCCTCATCAGATTGACAAATACGGGACCAATATATACTTATAATCAAAAAAGAATTTTCAAAATCGGTTCAGACATGACGGAGTTATGGAGTAACAAACATAAAAAAAAACATACACGCCGAATTGAGAACCTCCTCTTTTGAAATCTTGAAGCAAATCAAATTATTTTGTTCAATATTTTTTGATTTGCAATTTTTAAGTAGTTACACTACTATATATAAACTGAAAATAGATGTCATATACTTCAGAAAAAGTGACCAAACCCTCCGGTGTCCGTGTTCAGCTTTCGCGGCTGACGTCCTGACCACTAGACCACCCGGTCACGGCGGAACTTGTCAAATTTTCTCATGTATATGCAATCTCTGAATTTGAAACGGCTAGGCGCCGTTGATCATACTCTGAGGGCATGCGCAGTACGTGCTTGCACCTTATATCCTCCTATCCTATCCTGGCCTCGGACACCGGAGGGTTTGGTCACTTTTTTTGAAGTATATGACATCTATTTTCAATCTTGAAGTCAGTTAAAAAAAAAATTATGTGAAAAATTTCTGACTTTTTTCAAAAAGGTTAGGCTACAGGGCAGACCTTTAACCCTATTGTCTTTTTTTTAGGCTTAAATTGTAGCTGACTAAATTGTCCAGAGGAGTTCTTCTCAAATTTTTGATATCATTCTTCGTTTCCAAAATATCGAACGCCGAAATCAAAAATTTGGAAAAAATTGACTTTTCTTTTCACTATTCCGGCCATAACTTTTTTCTTTTTTGATTTTCTAGAAAAATTCTTTATGCACCTTACAGCTCTCGTAAATATGAGTCTTTTGAGTCATTTTTGAATATCATATCTGTACAACTTTCCAAGGTATAAGGGGATCGCACTTTTTCGTGAAATCGGGGCCTATACTGGAACGAACGAAAAGACATTTACAATGTCAAAAGCCTCACAACAACACTATTAAAACAACTCGACTAAAAATAATAATAATTTAAAGCAAAAAAGAGCCGACTTCATTTAGCTTCCACCTTTTCAGAAGCAAATGCCCGAGCTACTGTAAAAAAATACTCAAAACACAATAGGTGTGCCCATAATATTTGAAGAGTTCCCTCGATTTCTCCAGGATCCCATCATCAGAACCTAATTTGGTGACAATGGGACCCACTGTAAAGTATACGCTTTCAAACAAAAAATAATTTGCCAAATCGGTGCAGCCGTCTTCGAACAATCGGTGAACATAATAAAAATTTTTTTTTTAGCAAAACCAAATATCTCGATGTATTGAGAACCTTCGAAATCGTGAAGTCGATTGAAAACCCGACTGTTTGCGATTATTTATATGCGGTATTACTTTACAAGCTTAGACTTAGGTACCTATTAGCAATTATTTTTTGGTACCATATATTGCCTGCAGTCTTGCAGCAATGCCTGTCTAGAAATCGTCCATTTACCTGTTTTTTTTTTATACAGAGGAGCTTTATGTTGGGGTAAAGGCCGTCGCCACCGGCTGGGGTACCCTGACGGAAGAAGGCAAGGTGTCGTGTACCCTGCAAGAGGTGGAGTTACCCGTGATGAGCAACCAGGACTGCCGCAAGACCAAATACACCGCATCCATGATCTCGGATAACATGTTGTGTGCCGGGTACCCGGCTACTGGTCAAAAGGATTCTTGCCAGGTTAATATTGAAAATTTTCTATTAATAATTCCGCTCTAAATTTTTTTTTACAATAAGCAGACAGGCACATTCATTTAAAATGTTAAAGCATACCGCAGATCCTTCTAAAACTTTTTCCTAATCCATAAATTACACATTTAATTTTATCTAAAGGCCAATAAAAGTATATCAAAACGTGTAAATCAAGTTTTTAATTGCATTCATTCACGTTATTTAAATGTTTATTTACGCAGTAAAATGAAAGCTTTCGTTATTAAAAGCACTTTCGCCCATTTTTTAGGGTGACAGCGGCGGACCACTTATCACGGAGAAGACGACCGCTGCGCTGGAGACACGCTACGAGTTGATCGGTAAACGTTTTGATTAGTATACCTACTTACCAGTCCACGCATTAGTTATTCGTACCTGTAGCTAGGCCAAAGGCAGGCACGTATCCAGACTTTTGGTTTGGGGGGGGGGGGATTCATTGAAACAACCATGTGAATTGTGAAAAATCCCGTCTATCCGTCTATGTCTCGCCAGATTTCGAGGGGGGGAAGTCTCATGCCCCCCCCCCCTCCCCCATTGATACGTCCTTGGCAAAGGGTCATAACAGTATTTGCACCACTCCACCTCGGAAACGCGCTTGTACAAGTTTTGACACAATCTATTTCAAACGTTACTCCAACGCATAACAAATAATCAACCAATAATATCAAGAAGTGCACAATTACAGATTATTCTCTAGTCACACAGAAATTAGTACACGTAGGACAAGTGCATCCAGGAGTTACTTTCTCGGATTAGATAGGTATACTAGTCCGAATGAATACTGCCTCAGAATAGAAATTGCCTCTAGGAGTCTGCCTTATTGGTTGATGGTTGACAGATAGTCATGATAGATAATACTTCATGGCTTTTCCAAATTTTCAAGTTTATTACACTTATAAAAGTAAGCCTTCTGTATAATGAATAAAATCTGATTGTTTGCCAGGTGTGGTGTCATGGGGCAACGGCTGCGCGCGCCCAGGGTACCCGGGCGTGTACACGCGTGTCACCAACTACCTCGGATGGATCCGCGAAAACACGAAGGACGCGTGTTACTGTTCCGACTAGTACCTAAACCTATGTAATGTTAGTCTGACAGTGGTCTGACATATTGCTGGCCCAATATTACAGGGTTCTATGTTTCACTTTTATCGAATTGAAATTTGAACGTTGTCATAGTGATATTAAGTCTAATTTTAATTACTCTGAATATGTAAAATAGAACCCTGTAATAGCCAGCGATATCTTTATATAAATAAGCCCCATGAACCACATTCGATGTTAGAAACATCAAAATTTGATTTAATATCGATTACATTTGGGTATTTAAACTATTTTTCACACCACCTGCTCGACAATGCTAAATTATATATCATGCAAACCTGACCGAAAGCAAATCATTATAGCCCTTGGCTTTAGCCGGGTTATAATGTTGTACTAAATCTCATTATAACCCGCTGGTTAATAATGTGATTTCACTTCCCATAGTTCTTATTGTTATGTGCTTAAAGTCTAATTTCGTAAAGTCCGCACGGTGCACGGGCCCGCGCCGCCGCCGCGTCGTCGAACTGATTTGAAACTCGCGCTGGCCACCTCAATTTTAAATACCAAAAACAAATGCCGCGAGTGTCATATGAGCTGCAGTATACGGAGTAAAACTGCAGGTTCTATAAAAATAGAAGATAAAATTCGAATAAAATGGACTAATGTATCAAGAATCAATTTATACTTTTGATTTACTTTAAAAAACCGGCCAAGTACGTGTCGGACCACGCATAGGAGGATTCCGTACATTCAATGGAATAAGAACCAAACTAATACCAAAAGGTCGTATCTGATAAATAAAAATAAATAAATAAATAAATATTATAGGACAATCTTACACAAATCGACCTAGGCCCACGGTAAGCTCAATAAGGCTTGTGTTATGGGTACTAGACGACGATATATATAATAGATAAATATGGATAAATACTTAAATACATAGAAAACATCCATAACTCAGGAACAAATACCTGTGATAAACACACAAATAAATGCCCTGACCAGGATTCGAACCCGGGACCTCCTGCTTCGTAGGCAGAGTCACTACCGACTAGGCTAGGAGGCCGTCTAATCTGATGCCTATGGAGGAAGTTTCTTGGAGATAACTCAAAAATGGCTGAACCGATAATGTTCAAAACATATTTCGTAGAAAGTATGATAAGGCGCATCTCCTCAAATTTCTTCATATTTTTTGGACTTACGGTTCAAAAGTTACAGGGGGGGGACACAATTTTTCTTTCTGTCGAAGCGATTCTTTCAGAAAATATTCACTTAATCAAAAAATGGTCAAAGAAATTTCAATGTTATTTTTAAAGACCTATCGATTGATGTGTCACATGTTGATACTTGGTTAAATTTTTTTCATTTTTTATTTAGTTACATGTATGGAGCCCCCCCCCCCTAAAATTTTTGTTTTTTCATATTTAACTACATAACTAAGTAGCGGCATACAAAATACACCTTATGTGTAAATTTTATTCAGATACGTCGTATAGTTTCCAAGTAAAATGGCTGTGACATACGGACGGACAGACAGACAGACAGACAGACATGACAAATACATTAGGGTTCCGTTTTTTGCCATTTGGCTACGGGACCCTAATAAAAATCCGTTTCTAGTAGTAGCCTTAACTATTTTATTGTCTCACAAGAGGTGAGAAAAGTAGAGTATACTCCTCGGGGATAAAGCTGTTTTTGTCACGGGCGCGCTTAAACCCCTCACTGCACTCAGGACTCAGTCTTAATTCCCTCGCTACGCTCGGGAATTAACTCATAACCCCCTCGCTGCGCTCGGGAGTAAAGTCTGGAGTCCTTCGTTCCGTTCGGGATTCAATATTGCGCCCGTGACATAAAACAGTGCTTTATCCCCTTGGTGTACAATCTACTATAATGTCCTCGATTTATTTATTTATTTATCCAACGAAAAAATTGGACGGAGTACACATATACACTGTATATGTATAGTCCGTCCAATTTTTTCGTCCTATATATTATACAGTAGGACGAAAAAATCTGTATATTATACAGTAGGACCTCGCTAATCCGAACGGGCGAAGAACCGGACGTCGACGTAACCTCTCTAGGTTTCCAGATTTTAGAATGCAAATTATTAATAGTATTTAACTAGTGACTAAATGAGTTTAAATGTATGTACAGTCAAGTGTAAAAATATGGGTGTACTCATCTTACTCAAAAATATGTCCCATAGTATCTTATTCCGTTGTAATAAGTGCGTAGTACCATATTTATGAGACGATTTTTTCGATCCGTATTTTTGCACTTGACTGTACATACATGTGTACTCGGTGTACTTGTATTTTAATGAACATAACAAAATAAATGTGTAAAATGTTACTTGGTGGAAAAATAATAATTTCGTGACTATCAAAGTTGCGGGGCGGTGAAATGCCCGCTCTTCCCAACCCCTCACACTCAGCGGTCGCTTGTGCCGAATCCGTCCGGATTATGGAGCCCACCGGATTAGAGCGGGTCCGGATTAAAGAGGTTCTACGTACTTAGATTGTATATTGAATATTGATTTCATGGTATTACGGCACGTACTTCTGTAGGTAAACGAGCGAGAGTTAAATTCTTAATTATAGTTGAGTTTTTGATACAAATACTCCAGGAGCGATTTTTGACTATTATTTTCGTTCTAGCAATTTGTGTGTGGAATGTGCTTCATCAAACGATTAGGTATAGTCAAGCCCCAAGCAAATTAATTTTAAAAATAATACTCTGAATCAAGTGTAAATGGAATTAGGGTTTTTTTCACACTGCTGCTGTTTCCGCACGCTGGTGCGCGAGCGAGATAGCGTTCTGCATGTGTATAGCGCTGTCACGCTTGCAGACCATCGCCAGTGTGATAATCGCCTTACCTTAACTTTTGCACAAATAACTCCAAACCAATTATCGGAATAGCTGGGCCAATTGTTAACGCTCCGTAGCGATAGAAACGCAACTGTCACTGTCGCACTAACATGGAAGAGTGATAGAGAGAGGTGACTACGATACGCTACGGAGCGTTAATGAATGGCACGTTGGCTACGCACCCTAGTGAGTATGTAAAATAATACATGTTCGCTTGACTTATTAAATAATTTTAAACAAAAAAGAACTGACTTCACTTAGCCTCCACCTTTTCAAAAGCAAATGCTCGAGCTGCTGTAAAAAATACTCAAATCACTACAGGAATGCCTATAATAGTTGTATAGTTCTTTCCATTTCTCCAGGATCCGATCATCAGATCCTGACCACACTGTGGAGTGGTGAAGTGTGTGTGGGCCCAACTGTGAAGTAGGTATACTCTTTCAAACAAAAAGAGAATTTTCCAAATCGGTCCAGCCGTCTTCTAATAATCGGTGAACATACATAAAAAAAGCAAAAACGAAGATCCCGACGAAGTGATAACCTCCCCCTTCGAAATCTTGAAGTCTGTTGATAAAACGATACGCACTTACAACGATCCACACTTACAACGACATCCATTCTGGATTCAGCTTGCCTAATACGGTCGGGTTTAATCGTCTGTTACCATAGCGGTCACATTGTAACATGTATGTAAGTTCGAAAGTAACGCATGATGTGATTGGCGATAAAATGGAAACCATGCTATTCGTTCGGGATGTTACAGTCTTTCAAATAACGTAATTGGTATTTCTTGTAAATGCCATAAAATATGCCATATTAATGTTTATTAGTTGATGTTGTTTTAAATCGCTGACTTTGAATGTGCCTAGAAATAGAATTAAATAGTTTTAAGAGAACAATTTTTATTAATTTATTAACGGAACTATATTTAGGTAATCTATATATATAAACGTAAAAGTCCTGACTGACTGACTGACTCACTTAAATCAACGCCCAGCCCGAACCGTTGGACCTGGAGAGCTGAATTTTTCACAATAGTTTTTATAACGTTAGTATCCACTAAGAAGGGGTTTTTCAAAATTCGCGGGCGGAAAGCTAGTAATAAATAAAAGTCTTCGCAGTTTTGTACGTCTATATGACTGTGTGCGACAGGGCAGTATTTCAAGAACTGTTTGTTGTTTATTTACAAAATGTGTACCTATGCCTATTGCCGCCATTACAAATAATAAATAAATAAATAAATATTAAATAAATATTATAGGACAATCTTACACAAACCGACCTAGTCCCACAGTAAGCTCAATAAGGCTTGTGTTGTGGGTACTAGACGACGATATATATAATAGATACATATTGATAAATACTTAAATACATAGAAAACATCCATAACTCCGGTACAAATATCTGTGATAAAGACACAAATAAATGCCCTTACCAGGATTCGAACCCGGGACCTCCTGCTTCGTAGGCAGTGTCACTACCGACTGGGCTAGGAGGCCGTTCAAAATAACAACACTAACAATAATAAATATAAAATTAAATTATAAGATAATAGGGCCTCGCACGTAAGAAACCTTGTTTTTAATGTATCTGAATAACAGTACATACCAAAACTCAAATTCAAACAAGCAAAGCAATACCTAAAAAAAGTTGTCTAGTCTAGTCGGTTCTTATTAAAATGTATATACATGCAGGACCTTTGGAGTGCGAGATTGATTTGCACTTGGCTGTTTCTTTTTAATTGAAGCTTCAGGGGACTTTCCGTTGTTCAATTACTTAATTCCATGTGTCATTTAGGAGTATCTTAATATTACTCATAATTTCTAGGCCCATTCAATGTTACCCAGGTATTCATAAAATTACCCATATACTTACTATTTAGATAATAAAAATAATAAAAAAACACTAGATATAAATATGGAATTATATCAATTTAGATTGACTGATTGATCACTGAAGGTGATGAAATTGAAATACTTAAATATATTTAAAAAAATCCTAATTGTAATGGTACCACAGGGATGCAGTAGGTAATGATAAGTTTGTTAAATTCTCATTTAAATACTTGTCATGACAATGGAAATTATTTATTAAAATAAAAATCTAATATATAGTGGTGTTGTTTCATTATTTGACCTTTTCCTTTATCATTAGGAATCGAATTGATTATATCCTTTTTCTATCTGGGATCAAACGTGTCTCTAGCTAGACCAACCCATGTTAGGGCACTGAGAAAACCACGAATCAAAGAAAATACGTAAAAAAATTACAATCTATTTTGGCATCATGGTCATGATCATGACATGACATACACTCCTCACACAATTGAATGAGTCAATATAATAAATCACTTATACTACAAATGCTAATCAATACATAGTTAATGTAAACAACACATTTATTTAAATATTTATACAGTGTTAGTAGGTCTCACGTAAGTTTAAATTCAATAAACTAAGAAAAGTGGGCATCAATGTTACTCTACGTCCGTAGGAAACACCTTAGACAACCCTACACGTGATCCCTAGGTGGTGCTAAAAGAGTAACAGACTTGGCAGCTGCACTGTCTCATCTAGACCTCACAGCACTCACTGGATTTTCTTCATCCTCTGCTTTCCCACTACCCCAGGGAAGAAATGCCTATCTATATCCAGTCATCACATGTTGCCATAAGATAAATAAAACTGGTGCAAATGTGCCCATAACGCTCGCGACATTACCGCGCTGGATAGCTATGGAAAACCATTGCACCAGAAATGACTCGGAGCGGAG
This sequence comes from Pammene aurita, assembly GCA_947086415.1. Lineage (NCBI taxonomy): Eukaryota > Metazoa > Arthropoda > Insecta > Lepidoptera > Tortricidae > Pammene > Pammene aurita. Next base: position 40,926,040 of record OX352291.1, read on the forward strand.
CGCGGGTCCTCTGCCTTTTGCCTCAGTCACGTACAATTTTTTTCGCGTCCGCCCCTCAACATCCCGCCGTTTTCACCACAAAAATGTAACGCGCGCCCAGGGGAGCATAATTCTGACGCTTCACTCCCGCCTGACACTCGGCTGCTGTTCCAGCCGCGCACGTTGTGGGAACGATATGAGAATGCGAACGGTGCTGAGTGCTGACACACGTAGCGTCCCACACCAAGCACCGCCCTCTCTCCCACGGCACCAACGTCAAACCATCAAGCCATTTGCCAACCGTGCGACTAAGCCCCGGAGGCTCAAGCACGGACGGAACACCAGCCGACCTGAGGGCCCTTTGAAAATAGAGCAGGCGTCTTGATCTACGAGTTGAAACAGCTCTTACAAAAAGCGTGTGATACCTGAAATCACCGGCAACCTAGCCGTGAAAAACTTTATGGAAGATATATGTTTTTGGGGAATTTATATTATTTGAGGCATGAACAAATGTCTTAAAGTATTACTAAACTTTTTTGTTCTTCAAACACAAGGAGCCTAATAAAATTTAAAATAAGTCATTTTGTCTATAAATAAAACTGTCGTTGAGGGCAAGTTCATACGGGTACCTACCAGGGCACTGCCGGCAACTCAGAGCGTGATGGCCGTCAGCCCCCACAATGGTACCGCAAATTGCACATATGTGGTTGACATACTTCGCAGCACAGGCGGAGAGCAACGGACACCCGCAATGAGTCACCGTCAAGTAGGGCGCCCAACTGAGGAGAAGGTAACGCGTGTAGCCGGAAACGACCAAACTGGGGCCGTACGCAACAGGTAAGTTATCCTAACGACGGCGAAGCCCTTCTGCATTAGGACCAGAGCTATGTGCGGACTTATACCCATAAGACGCTCCCCGGTGAGCAGAAGGAAATCCCTGCGAGTCTGAAGTGCCCCCGGAATCGCAGACAGAAATATCGCAACACCCAATAAACAAAAAGAGTTGGTGTCTAGCTCCTTGAGGCCAGGAAGTAAATAAGAGAAAAGACAAGAAGACTCCGGGGTATACACATTTATCAAAAGACTAAACTAAATACCACCGATGTATTACGATGGAGACCTGTTGGACTGGATGAGCCATGACCCAGAACGGGGCTCGCTGCGCCGCTGCCTCTCTCCCTCAGCCGCATCCCAAGTTCGTGGAACAAGTCACGCGCCTCGTGGCCCCAGAATCCGGCTGTTTCCACAGCCACGGGAACAAAGTCGTAATGTTGACCCTAGAGTTGCGTATTTTGCGTGCTTATTTTTGGCGGCAGCTTCTGCCGTTGACCCTGCTGTCTTCAGTGTGTTTCTTAAGTGAGATGCAGCAAATGTGCTGACACAAATTAAGTACATTGTTTTATATATTTCTCTTTAGAATTTTTTGATCTCTTATCAGTAACGATAGTTAACAAAGTAATTTTATTGAAACGAAATTGGGTTTGAATCTCGGTAAGGGCATTATTTGTGTGTAGGTATCTTAAGTTATGGATGTTTTCTATGTTCAAGATTTATTTCTTCAATGTCCGTAGGGTGGTTCAAATTAACTTGTTACGTAAATTTTATTTATAGCACTTGTTCTCCGTACATAACCAATTTACATAACCAGTACTGGGAGAGGACAAATTTTTGCTATTCCAAAACCGGGTTTTGTAAAAGGATTTTTTTTCTTTGAGAACAAGTGTAAATAGTATATGTCGATTTTCCCTTTGTTATTATTTCACTTATCCTAAAAACTTCCGGCCAAGTGCGTGTCGGACCACGCATTTTGGAGGGTTCCGTACCATCAATGGAATTAAGAACCAAACTAATACCAAAAGGTCGTATCTGAAGGAGTTTTTTGAAGATAACTCGAAATAGGCTGAATCGATAATGTTCAAAACATTTTTATGGAAAGTAAGGCGCATAATAAGGCGCATCTTCTCAATTTTTTTCATATTTTGGACTTACGGTTCAAAAGTTACAGGGGGGCACAAGTTTTCTGACTTTCGGGCCGATTATTTCTGAAAATATTCACTTAAACACAAAATGTTCAAAGAAACCTCGATGTTATTTTTAAAGACCTATCGATTGATGTACAATATGTTGATATTTTGTAAAAAAATATTTTTTGAAATTTAGTTACATGTATGGAGCAATTAAATTTTATTAAGATACGACTTATAGTTTCCGAGTAAAATGGCTGTGACATACGGACGGACGGACGGACATATGGACATGACGAAACTATAAGGGTTCCGTTTTTACCATTTTGGCTACGGAACCCTAATAAACTGGGCTTTACAAGGTTATAGATCAGTTCTATATATTTATGTTAAATTAAATTGGAACGAATTTTTTGTTTCAATTACAACACAGACTTTAACCACAATTTTCTTTAATTTCGTAGGCTACCTATTTTTGTTTCTATTTTCCTTTTTAACAAAGAAAAATTCCGTGTCAAACGTGCATTGCAAACTAATTAGTCACACGAACATCATACGTTGAACTCATTAACACCTTTACCGAAAACGTAAATCCAAAAAATTACATTTTCTTAAACTCCTTACTTCTGTTTTTCCAAATTAGCCTTTATGATGCAGCTATATAAGGCTGATATTGGTTCGTATATTGATTGCAGATCGAGAGGTGGTAAGAGTTCATTGATCCGCGAGGTCATTGCCAAATAAACATGTTGTACAGCCTCCCGGATACCTAAAATGACGCTCACTCATTAGCGAAATTATAAGTAGGTATGGACCTACCGTCCACCAATACTTAACTTAGTACTTAAATAAATGTTGGCGACTTAATCCTAGTGTTTACTGGTTAATATATGTATAAGTATATAACTGTTATGATTCATAACTGATGTTAGGTTAGATAAACTTTTGTCATTTTCCTCCTTCAAACTTATGAAGGAGGAAAATAACATCGACGTATTTCGGTGTAGTTTGTTAAAATACGTACATACCTATTTATGTGTATACCTAGCAGTGTTGGCCGTTAATTTCAATTAGAATTGAAAATTTATCAATAAGATTGAAGATTAATTCCGTAACTAATCAATTACACTAACCATCAATTTTTACTAACGTTAGTTCGCATTGATTTCGTGACGTAACCGTCAATAAGAATTAACCTGTTACTTAGTTACACTAACTTCTTGAAAATTTAATAAGATTAACAGTCAATTAGATTAACGTTAGTGTAACTAAATTAATCCTGTCTTGTACTAATAATTAATGTTAAAACTGCATCTCGGGTATGGAAGTTGGGACCAATATCACAAGATGGAGCTCATGCTGGACCCTGGGGACCCCTACTGGATCTCGGGTTTGGCGCAACATAGACTTATGCTGTTTGGGCTCATTCGACTTGTACCGATGAGCAGATGGTACCGGTATCAAAATCTGGAGCTCATGCTGGACCCTGGGGATTCCCACTGGAGCTCGGGTTTTGCGCATCATAGACTCATGCTGTTTGGGCTCATTCGACTTGTACTGATGAGCAGATGGTACCGGTATCAAAATCTGGAGCTCATGCTGGACCCTGGGGATCCCTAAGGATCTCGGGTTTGGCGCATAATAGACACATGCTGTTTGGGCTCAATCTTTAATTTTTAATTTTCAATTACACTAACGTTCGGCCAACACTGATACCTAGTCTCGATGAGTATTAATCAACTAAATACTATAAGTACTTGGGTTTTTTCGAGATCACTGTTTGTAAACACTTTTTATGATTAATTTGGGTTAGAAACGAATGAACTCGTTAATTGCTAAACTAATTACAACATAGGCCCTCGGCTGAATTAGTACAATATTCTTTAGTCTTCAAGATTGATATCTGTTAGTTAACAGAAAACTTAGTACCTATTGTACATATATTTTACATACACGGTGAATCTGAGTAACCCGACAGATTTTAAACATAAATTCCTGAGGTCATAAGGAGTAATAAATGTTATATGAATTTAGGTAAATTTCGCCCAAAAAAAAAAAATTTTTTTTGCTTTTTTTTTCGATTTTTTAAATGCTTTTGAACATAAAAACATAAATGTTATTGGTAAAACTGTCGATTAAAATAAATTAGTACATTTTTTTTCGTAAAAAATAGTTTACGTAAAGTTAATATCTGTCAATAAGAATGTCTAGACTAGACCCCATAAAGGGTGAAATCGCCTAATAAAATTAGTCTCCAATTATGATCAGGAATTTATGGTTAAAATCTGTCGGGTTACTCAGATTCACCGTGTATAATTACAATACATACATATAAAGTGGATTTTAGTTGGGGCTAGACGGCAGATAGCCGCAGATTCTGCCACGTGACCTTGGTTGGAGCGAGTTGTTGAAGCGAGCGGCTAAATGGCTGACAACTAACCAACCGCTTTTGCCAACGGTTGACAGAGCACGCCTAGCCACCAGGGGCGTTTAAAGGTCATGTAGAATTGGACACCAACCACTACTACACGCTACACGGTTCAAAATCTCTGTTTTCTGCCAAGGTCTCGTGGCAGAGGGCTGTTGTTGTGTGCCGTCTGGCCGCAACTTTAAGGTATGCATACCATTAGCGAGTAAATTTCTACCTTTCTCTGGTCGTTTGAAAAGCAACATTTTAAGCTCCGTTAGTGTCGATACTGAGAGATCAAAGAACGACTTAGTACACTTTTAAACCCGACCACATGATCGCGTGGTACATAAACAATTATTAATAAAAATATTTCAAGGCGGGTAAAATGTGGTGTCGTGTTACAACGTTTTTCCTATTTTTGTGTCTAGGCAGTTCTCTACCCCAGGTAAGTGTGGTTAATCTTATTTTTATTCGTATTAGTTTAATTGAATACTATTTTCTATTATCCAAAAATATTAAAGCAAATGTACCAGGATTTTTTTGATTTTTTTTATGCGAAAAATACGAAAGTTTACACGTCCAACGCTGTATGTGTAGGTTGTTTCGATCCCAGCACCGGAGGCCTAGGTCACTTTTTCCTTTACATACATATGACATCTATATAAGGTAAGTTATAATTTATATAGTAGTCTAATTAAAATAAACAAATCAAAATATTTAATAAAATAATTTGATTTGTTCTTCCGTTTATACGTCCAACTCAAAACTACGGTAGGTTCCTAATTCTCAAGAACAGAAACAATGTAGATTTATTTTATATTCGGTGTTTCTTTTGTCTTTCCGGAGCATGTTTTTTGGAGGTAGTAGGTAATGTTTAATTTTATTTGATCGATCATATATTTGTTCTTTTTTTATAAAATTTGATTTTTATACTTTCAGGATCCACAACTAGCTTACGAATCCGACAAAGTTACAGAATCATTGTCAGTTTTGGACGAATCGTACGTGAACACGAGGGGCCCTGCTCAACAATACCTACCAGCATGCAGTCAATGCAGTAAGTCACATTTCCATATTGAAACAATTGAAACAATAGCTTATGAATCAGACACAGTTACTAAGTCATGTAATTTCCTAATGAATCGTATGTGAACGCGACGGCCCTGCCGAAGAAATATAATACCTGTCTGCTTGATGCCAATGCACTGAGGGGGCAGGCAAACCGTGGCTCGCGAGCCGCATGCGGCTCTTTGAAGGGTCAGCTGTGGCTCTTCGAGTTCCTCTCGAAAAATTAGTAAAACTTGTTTAGTATGGCCTACCAAATCACCTCGCAGAATATGGTTAGTTATTGAAAAAACTTCCTGTATAGTATACCTACCACCTAATCACGAGGGCTCTGCCGAAGCAACGATACCTGCCAGCATGAAGCCAATGGTACCGAATGAATCGTTTGAGAAAGCGATGGCCTTGCTGCAACCAGAGAGTATCTATTTTATAGAGACGCACATTCTAAGAACTTTTTGGGGCTCTAAGTATGAAGCGCCATCTGAACGAGAGCTACTCAAAGTTATCGAATATCAAATCAAAATCAAATCAAATCGTTTATTTGTTCAACACGGGTATATAGTACAAACAGAGGTACAGGTCTTACAGAAATAGTGTAGCATCACCATGTCGGGCCACAGGGCATACAAATTTTAGTGTTTTTAGGGTTCCGTAGTCAACTAGGAACCCTTATAGTTTCGCCATGTCTGCCCGTCCGTCCGTCCGTCCGCGGATAATCTCAGTGACCGTTAGCACTAGAAAACTGAAATTTGGTATTAATATGTATATCAATCACGCCGACAAAGTGGTAAAATAAAAAGTGGAAAAAAATGTTTTATTAGGGTACCTCCCCTATACGTAAAGTGGGGAGTGATTTTTTTTTATTTCAACCCTAACGTGTGATATATTGTTGGATAGGTATTTAAAATGAATAGGGGTTTACTAAAATCATTTTTTGATAGTGTAAATATTTTCGGAAATAATCGCTCCAGAAGTAAAAAAAAATGTGTCCCCCCCTCTAACTTTTGAACCATAAGTTTTAAAAATATGAAAAACAATCTCAAAAGTAGAACTTTATAAAAACTTTCTAGGAAAATTATTTTGCACTTGATAGGTTGAATAGTTTTTGAAAAAAAACTATGTTTGAATTTAACCGTATAAGCAGGTGTTTATTGTACCTGTAATTTCTACAAAATCACAATGAAATGACGTGCTTTCAAATAAAGTAAAAACGGTGAAAATCAGTTCACGCAATAAAGAATTATCCCATAAAAATCATCTTCCATACTTTAAGCTCGCGAGCAATAGTTTACTTAATTTGCCGATAGATGTCGCTGTACGTCGAACGCTCATATCATATCCTACATGGCGGTGTTATTTTAACTCTTAAGTGGGGACACTTACTGTGACGGACGGAAAACTACGGAACCCTACACTGAGCGTGGCCCGACACGATCTTGGCCGGTTTTTTTTCTTTAAATCTGTAACTATTCATTGCAGTCAGACAAAAACCCTTAACAGTATATTAATATGTGTTATCCACAAAAAAATCAAATAACTTCCTTTTGAAACTTATAAATGCTTCTTATGTGTTTCGGAACTTTATTATAGATTTTTGGAAACATGCCAAGTATACTTTTCTTTAAAAAAGCTGTTTCGGAAGACATTAAAGCTATTTTATTTCTTAAACGAATACTCTTAAATCTTTTAAATAAGTGCAGGGTGCCTTTAACAAAAATAACTAATTCATAAATGTAGAAACAAAGTAAAGTCAATATACGTAGCTTTTTAATCATGGTTTACATGAATATCCCTCGTTCAGATGGCGCTTCAGTCTTGGAGCCTCAAAAAGTTCTTAGACTGTGCGTCTCTATAAAATAGATACTCTCTGCTGCAACTAACAACATGCGATGCGAGTATGACCGAAGTTAATACTCGTTACATTATATCTACCCGATGAAAACAATTATTTTTAGAAAACAAATCACTTACTCTTATCTTTTACATGTAAGTATAGCTTATTTGTATTATCCTTTACGATGCATTATAAATTGGTATGAAACCAAAGCTCATTATGTATTATCTGCTTTATGACTTATTAACTTATTTGATACTTCACGCTCATTTGGAAAATAATAGTGTACCTAGTGTACCTACTTGTATCGCATGAACGTGCATGAAGTGTATACAAAAGTCATAAAACAATTTCGATTAACACGTCTACAATGAACTTTTTCTGACGTGACATGATACGATTTATCAGAATCATTTTACCTACACCAGTAGGTAATGTTGTTGTTGTCCGTAAGGTATAGCTAATACCTTTTGGCCTTGTGATGTGGCCTTGCTATACTCTCCTAGCCTCACCGCTTACTGTTATCAACTAATCATAAAACAAACTTTTGACGACAATTCTTTTCCAGACCGATTAATATGAGCAAAAATAAAACCGATATTGCCCGCGAGGAGACGGAAATATTTTTACAGTATATTCCAGATCCTCGTCCTCCAAATATAGAGCTATACATTACGTAAGTACCTAACTACGTCGTATAAATTCCTTTGGCTTATTGTTCTTCTCGTCTCGTCTTCGGTCTTGGAGTTACATGTCGTATTAATAACGAGGAGTTTCTGACGTGACGTGATGTTATCAGATTCACGTTATCTGCATCAGTCATCATCCGTAAGTATACCTTTTGGTCTGATCATGAGGCCTTGCTAGACGAAGAGCTAGAGTCAGAAAGTCCTCTTAGTTTGCTATACTATCCTTATTTCTAGATAGGTACTTGGTACATGTTCATCGGTGCAGGTTGGAGAGCCAATAAACCAACACAACACAACACAACATCGTAACTAACCCACACCCAGTACAACGACTTTTTATTAATCAAATCCATTTTTATACTACCAGCAACAGAAAAAAGGAGTATTCCATATCCCTAGAAACCTTCCGAATGAAATCAGCTATGGCATAGATGGCCCTATAAATAAAGATGCGATTTTTTTATTATTGATTGTGGCCTTTGGCAGTACTTGCACTCGTTCAGTTATTATTATATTTGGAATATAAAATGGTATAATATCAAATAATTATTTCCAAAAACTGCCATATTGAAATTCGGAAAAAAATCCTATACTTGAGTGGAGCCACCCTAATAAATATGTACATCCTAGAAAGCGCCATTTAACAAACTACTAACATGGCTTTTCTTCCTGTCGTTATGTTAAATTTGGGGCTAGCTCTCCGACTAGTTGGACGACCAATGCAAAATGATCCCACATGTTTTTTTTATCGTACAATAGGGCAATTAAATAAAGATAAATTCCGTTTGTAAAGCGATTTCCGTCAGTGTTTATTTGCACTTCATTCGACAAGGACGTGGCAATGTCTAAAGATATACAAGGGAGCACGGTGGTTGTGACCGGTGGCGCGAGTGGCATTGGGCTCGCGATCGCCGACGCGTTCCTTCAGAAAGGCGCTCATCGCGTCATCCTCGTCGACCTCAATGCTGTCCAGGCTGCAGACGCTACCAGAACTTTGAACGCCAAGTACGGAGACAAGGCAGCGTTCATACAATGCGACGTCACTAAAGACCTAGAAAAAGTTACGAAGGTAATTTTAGACACATATAAAACGGTGGACGTTCTGGTAAATAGTGCCGGAATTGTGAATGAAAGGAATCCAAGGAAGGTGATCGAAATAAATCTATTAGCGGTTATAGATTGGTCAATGAAATACTTGGAAATTATGAGAACTGACCGTGGTGGAAAAGGTGGGACCATAATCAACCTGTCGTCGATATACGGTTTCACGGTGGATCCATTTTTACCAATGTATAAAGCTTCTAAATTTGGTGTTTTCGGTTTTTCAAAGAGCAAAGGGCATATGTATAATTTCAAGAAAACAGGTGTGAGACTCTTTGCAATCTGTCCAGGAGTAACGACTACGAACCTTGTCACTGATTTCAAGACTTGGGAAACGGAGGAAAATCAAGAGGACTTTGTGGCAATGTTCTCTGGGGTGCCGTGGCAGGATGCGAATAGGGTGGGGCAGGGGGTTGTAGAAGTGTTCCAGAAAGCTGATAGTGGAACAGCATGGTTGATACAGGGCGATGACCCCATTTCTGAAGTTTAATGTTGGATATATTTTTTAAGTTGCAGATAATTGTACAGTCGCCATTTATATTGGAGCGGCGAAGGTGGTCCCAAATATCTAAACAAAGCCCCTATTGTCAAGGCAATAAAGTGCATGTTCAGATATTTTGGAGTACCTTGGCCCCTCTGATATAATTGATGGCGACTGTACAATATTTTCTTACCAGTTTTGGTTTTTGTGTCGAATCTTCATTTGAGTTCCATAAAGCTTTATCTAAAATATCTAAATGATGTAATTAAATATTTTGATAAATAAGATTATTATATCTGTGGACTTTAATTATCGGTATGGTAAATGAGTTATATGCAGTCATATCTCTATATTCTATATATTCGTATTACATATTGAATTAAAACGACATTAAAAATAACGTCCGAGGGAAATATTCAAACTTTAAAACACGTATAGACACGATCCAACTTCAATACAACTCCAATGCATTAACTACGCAATACAGTTAACGCATAGACATTAATAATACAAGAATTTGCTTGAAAGTTATTCCAATGCAACTCCAATACAACTACAATAGTGGTAGATTATTTTGCTGTGTGTTGGAGTTATGTTGGGGATAGTTTATGTTTTCAACGTGGGTATTGTTTATGTATTTTAAAATTAGAGTACAGCACCAGTAAGATAAAAATGCGTTATCATTTCCATTTAGTGGGTAAGGGATAGGTAATGCAACCGGTTTTTATTTTGTATGAGAAAAACCGGTTTTTAACCGGTTAAACGGTTATCTTTCTTACAAAATAAAAACCGGTTGTATTCCCTAGTAAGGGATAATATGTAAATGTTTCCATTAATAAACAAACATCGTTGTATTATTATTTATAGCTCAGTACCTGAATGGACTATAAATTACGTCTTCGGTCTTGGACGGCTCTCTGCTTGTCTCTTGGCGGTATTTGTTCATCCTTACCGAAGGCCCCACGGCCTTCTGAACACAAGGTGTGTTGCCATCAGCTGTGACCGCCGGAGACGGGAATACGTATTTTCTCAGAAATCATTTCCATTTTGTCCCCGCCGTACCACACTGGTTCAGATGGGAATAAACCGCAGCACTGAACAGCATCTGGCTCTATTTCAACGAAATAAGTTTATATTTATTTCATTGATGTTACTTTTCTTCCCACAGTCATCTAGACTTCTGTTAATCGAGACGATTCTAACAAACTCTAAATCAACTGGTTGCGGTATTTTATCACTTTGCTCCAATGGCAAGTTACGTAGGTACCTGGGTACCTACCTATGCAAAATTTTAGCCAAGTCAGACATTGTTGGGCTTGGGAACTGGATTATATCCGTATAGGTACAGTCGACGTCACATAAGTTATTCCTTAGGTTCAAACTGTTCAAAGGTGCAAACATATCTTTGACGTCGACTGTACATGGTAGGAAGAGGTTGACAAGCCGAAATGAAAAGTTAAAGAAATTTGAACTTCAAATTTATATCTCCATTTATCAATTTCTTCCCACCGTGTACGGAAATTGTCCTTGCAAAATCTAATCTAAACGTTTTACAATCAGTGTAAGTTAAATAAAAGCGTAACCTACCTATAGACCTAGCTTTACCCTTTAACAGTTAGATATTACACCCACTTAATAGTAAGTCGAGCAAAAGTATCTTTAAAATCTCCGAAATGACGAATGAGGTTATTAAGAAAGAACGAGTATAACGACATTTATTTGGTTTTGATCGGCTTTGATTAATATCACAAAATATGATTAAAATCAGGTCCTGTTGGTGCTTGCTAAATTAATTATGAACAAAACAATCGGCAAACTATGATTCAGACTCGCGCCCTGAGGGTCCCATATATCACATAAGTTTAACAATTACCGAACATTGCTGTAACGAAAAGAAAATTTGGATTGAGTTGAGGGACAAAAACTGCCCCTTAAGACTTGCCCCTTGAAACACTGGCCGCGATTCGAAAAATAAACACACACATTGGACAGACACAGCTCCAACCCAACTCAACTCGACGCTATAACGACATTGACATTTGCTATTCGAACTGATTTTCATTCAACATTGGTCTCACATTGGTCTCACATTGGTACAATGTGTGACCAATGTTGAATGAAAATCAGGGCCGCGATTCGAAAAATAAACATACACACTGGACAGACACAGCTCCAACCCAACTCAACTCAACGCTATAACGACATTGACATTTGCTATTCGAACAGATTTTCATTCAACGTTGGTATTACATTGGTCTCACATTGGTACAACATTGCTACAATGTGCGACCAATGTGTGACCAATGTGAGACCAATGTGATACCAATGTTGAATGAATATCTGTTCGAATAGCAAATGTCAATGTCGTTATAGCGTTGAGTTGAGTGGGGTTGGAGCTGTGTCTGTCCAGTGTGTGTGTTTATTTTTCGAATCGCGGCCACTGTTTTTTCCAATGTTTCCATAAATTGACCCAGGTCGCGATTAGTTTACCAACTGCAAATATAAGTTTGTAATCGCATTTTTTTTTGTGATGGAGCAACAAATTAACGATTTTCGAACTTTTCCTTTTAAGTACTTGTGCTGTAAGACCTTCCTTCTTGCCAAAGTATATTATTCTAGGTCTATCGGAAGTACCTTATAGGTTTTGAGTCTCCTGCGAAGTGTTAGAAAATAAGGCTGAAATGAAAATATTTTTGGCTTACGTTGACTTAGAAACTTGATTTTTTTTTACAGCTTCAAGGGATATAAAGTAAGTATTTGATGTTATTTCAACTTGATAGCTCACGTGTTCCTGAGAAAAAGGGTCTTGATCTCGACAGACATACAGACCGACGGACAAAAACTGGAAACATATTTCTATTAGGGTACCTCCCGTACACATGAAGTGTAGGGTGTTGATAGATAAGTCTTTTACAAAGTTTCGTAAATAATAATAGCTCTGAGAGTTAAAAAAAGGGCGTCCCCCCCATCTAACTTTTGAACCGTAGGTCCAAAAAATTTTGGAAAATTACTTTCAATGAAAATTACATTGTACAAAATCGGTCCGGCCGTTTTTGAGTTATAAATCAAAACTCACAGTAAAAGGACGTAAGTACCCTTTTGATTGGGTGTGACGGGCCAGTAACTACGGAAACGGAACCCTACATTAAGCATGGCCCGACATGTTCTTGGTCAGTTTTATCAGAAATTATAGCTACCTGGAAGCTGAGAACTGAATAGTCCGCTAAACAGATCCTGCAGATGATAGCATAATTATTTGTAAGACCTTATCTTCAATAGTTTTCCGACCACGGACTGACCTTAGGTACATATACAGGATGATTCATGAGACGTGAGCAGGAACAACCCTACACACTTAGTTAACGATAATGAATCGGCCGCCATCATGTTTTAATGAAACAATAACGCCTTTTAATTTTTTTTTACCTTTTTGTGTCGTAGAAATTTTGTTCCCTGTAATCACGGTCACCCTACATAAACAAATCCATAAAGATCAAAACCTCTTTCACAATCATGACAGCAATTTGATTATGAAAAATAATTGTCAAATTAAGTGAGATACGATGTTTCCAAAGTAACCAGACATCAATTTGACAGAAGATTCTCTTGTTTTTCTGTGATATGTGTAACATCAGTACGCGACGGAGTATTCTAATTGAAGAGTGACCATGCGTGTCGTAACTAATTTTAAACTTTTTATTTTTACTTAAAATTTTTTTTTGCTCTTATCACACTAATACTGATATCAAACATTAGCTTATTATTAACTGAATCCGTAGTGTTAAGCCTGCTCACGTCTCATGAATCATCCTGTATATAGGACTCGTTATGTAACCAAAGTCAATTTACAATGGTTTTTTTTTTTTTTTTTATACCACGACGGTGGCAAACAAGCATACGGCCCGCCTGATGGTAAGCAGCTACCGTAACCTATGGACGCCTGCAACTCCAAAGGCGTCACATGCGCGTTGCCGACCCTTTACAAAAAGGAGGATTCACTGTGTTGACGACTAAAGGAACAAGAAGGTCCCTCATCGTCAACACACTGGGTCCTCTTTGAGCTCTTTGGCAACCTTACTCACCAGCAGGAACACAACACTATGAGTAGGGTCTAGTGCTATTTGGCTGTGGTTTTCTGTAAGGTGGAGGTACTTCCCCAGTCGGGCTCTGCTCCAGATTTGAGCGATGACATTCGCTGAACGTGCCCTACCACACTTAGCGAGATGCCATTCGCAGTGCCCATACCTCTCTTTTTGGCGTAGTTTAAGGACATACCCCGGGTCCAAAAATGGTAATTTGGTATGGTAATGGTAATTTCCTATGGTTAATAAATAAAATATTATTATGGGACAATCTGGCACAAATTGACCTATTGTGTTGCGGGTACCAGACGACGATATACACCGTGGGCTGGAATAATCCGACAGGTTTTAACCACGAATTTCTAAGACCAAAAGAAGGAAAAAATATTATGTGACTTTTGGTCAATTTCGCCAAAAAAATAAAAAAATTTTTTCGATTTTTTTTTTCATTTTTTGAATGTTTATTGCACATGTAAAGCAAATGTTATTAATAAAATTATCGCCTAAAACAAATTGGTAATTTTTTTTTTGTAAAAATTTAGTTTCTGCAAAGTTTTCCTTGTCAGTTTGATATCTGTCAATAAGGACGTGTAAACTATGTCCAATAGTGGCAACAACGCCATTAGAAAGACGTTTTGTGATGAGTTATAATAAAAAATGTATTTTTTTTAAATTGGTAATAACTCTGAAACTAGGCGTATTCCAGAAAAGTTTATAGGACATTTTAGTATCTAAATATGATCAGGAATACACTGTTAAAATCTGTCTAGTTATATGGGCCCACGGTGTATATAAAATATATAGGTAGATAAATACTTAAATACATAGAAAACATCCATAACTCAGGAACATATATCTGTGATAAACACACAAATAAATGCCCTTACTGTGAGTAGAACCCGGGTCCTCCTGCTTCGTAGGCAGGGTCACTACCGACTGGGTTAGGAGGCCGGCTCTTTTCGAGGGGCGCTAGTGGGCACGTTACTGGGCTCTTATATATTTTCCAAAATCTCTTAATTTAAAAAAAACCCTATCTAATGACACCCCAAAACGAAACACGTACGCAAATAATTTTAAACAAAAAAGAACCGACTTCACTTAGCATCCACCTTTCCAAAAGCAAATACTCGAGCTGCTGTAGAAAATACACAAATCACTATTGGTGTGCCTATAATAGTTGAAGATTTCCCTCGATTTCTCCAGGATCCCATCATCAGATTCTGACCTGGTTACAATGGGACCCACTGTGTAGTATACTCTTTCAAACAAAAAAAAATTCTAAATCGGTCCAGCAGTCTTCGAATAATCGGTGAACATACATAAAAAAAATAGCAAAAAGAAAACCGACGAATTGATAACCTCCTCCTTCGAAATCTTGAAGTCGGTTGAAAAAAACACGAATGCAAATAAACAGTTAGGACATGAAAAAACTGTGATGAAGACGAGTGGATCGTCACTCCGCTGTAATGCTGTAAAATTAAATCTGGACAAAATAAAAATGACTATGATTACGATATGACTATGATAGGTGGTGCTACTCTGTTTTCCTGAATTACTGGAATGTGATTTTGTGTAGACATTGTAAGTCCAGGTGTTAAATATAACTATGGTGCTTGGTTTCCAGGTTGCGGTGAACGTAACGAGGAGCCGCGCGTCGTGGGCGGGTCCGCGGCCGGTCTGAACGCATTCCCGTGGCTGGCGCGGCTGATCTACCACAACTCCTTCGGCTGCGGGGCGTCGCTTATCAACGATAAATACGTCGTGTCCGCTGCACATTGCTTGAAAGGGTCAGTGTCATGAACAGTGTGTGTATAATAAGCTAGTGTAAACGGGTTCCCGTGGCTGGCGCGGCTGATCTATCACAACTCCTTCGGCTGCGGGGCGTCGCTTATCAACGATAAATACGTCGTGTCCGCTGCACATTGCTTGAAAGGGTCAGTGTCATGAACAGTGTGTGTATAATAAGCTAGTGTAAATGGGTTCCCGTGGCTGGCGCGGCTGATCTACCACAACTCCTTCGGCTGCGGGGCGTCCCTTATCAACGATAAATACGTCGTATCCGCTGCACATTGCTTGAAAGGGTCAGTGTCATGAACAGTGTGTGTATAATAAGCTAGTGTATCACAACTCCTTCGGCTGCGGGGCGTCGCTTATCAACGATAAATACTTCGTGTCCGCTGCACATTGCTTGAAAGGGTCAGTGTCATGAACAGTGTGTGTATAATAAGCTAGTGTAAACGGGTTCCCGTGGCTGGTGCGGCTGATCTACCACAACTCCTTCGTCTTAGCTGCGGAGCGTCGCTCATCAACGAACGTTATCAGTTTATCACCTTCATCGATAGCTAAAGTATAGATAGTGATTTTTTTTATACCACGACATTAGAAAATGAAAAATATTTATTTGGTGCAAAGCGAACAGAAACGTAACACGAAATATACAATTAATTATAATTTACACCAAAATGGTTGCCACTCAGCACGAGTCATGGCAGTGTAGCCACAACGCTGATTTTCAGGGCAACCAGAACTTAAAACTATACTTAATCTAACTAGTGACAACAATATTTCCAGATGACATTCATGTCACCACTTGACCGGTTTTAAAATTTTAAGTTTAAAAAATAAAATAAAAAAGCTAGAGGAAAAATTACAATTACTAACAACAACAATTTGTTATTGTGAAAAATGTCGGTAGTCGAAACAATAGTGCCGAGACTTTTTAAATAACTGACACATACAGTTGGAATAAGTAATTATGCAGTATTTGTTTAGAGTAAAAGATAAAGTATGCAGTATTTGTTTAGAGTTTCCGAATACTCTATCAGTTTATATAAGTGGCCAATGCCAACGATATAATGAGTAAACTTATATAGATGTCATATCTTCTTCTTCTCTGTCGTATCCTCATGGCTGAGGGACGTGACGCTTGTGGAGACTTTTTACCAACGCTCTCCAAGCCACACGATCCAGGGCTCGGTGCATGCTTGCCTGTAGTGTGGCTTTAGTGATGGACGTTATTCTGTCCGCCCAACGTGTAGCCATACGGCCATCCCTTCGCTTCCTTGACATGCGTCCAGTCATTATATGTTTCTCCAGACTCTCTGGCCCGGATCTGCTCAGATGGCCGAAGAAACTTAGTACACGTTGGGTGCAGATGGTAGAGAGCCTCGTGGTGATCTTGAGCTCGTCCAGGATAGACACATTTGTGCGGTGTTCAGTCCACGAGATCCGGAGCATTCTGCGCCAACACCACATCTCGAACGCATCTATCCTAAGGCGGGTGTCTTTTTTAATGGTCCAGGTTTCTGAAGCGTACAGAAAGATCGAGAAGGCAAGGGTCCGCATTAGTTTAATTTTAGTCTTGCGGTTTATACTTCTGTTCACCCATATCTTCCCAGATGTCATATACAAAGGAAAAAGTGACCTAGGCCTCAAAATGCGCCTGAGCATTTACAAAGATTTCATATACACGGGAAAATTCGACCGGTGCTGCTGTGACCCGGGTGGCCAAGTGGTAAAGGCGTCTGCTGCGAATGCAGAAGACGCTGGTTCGATCCCAGCCCTGGGCACCGGAGGCCTAGGTCACTTTTTCCTTTGTATATGACATCTATATAAGTTTATGATTTATATGGTAGTGTGTCTACTTTTTTTTTTTATTAATATATTTATTGGTGTACAAAGAGGAGTTTTGTCACGTGGTGACTATGTCACTCCCATATACATCACCTGGATACATACTAAATACTACTGATTAATTATCTTTAAATATAGCCTGCATAGCATTCTAGCCTCGTCAGACAATGGCGAGGCCAGAACGCTATTACAGGCACCTATATTCATAGGATACAAAAGCAGAAATTTTAAATTAAAGCGCTGCGTTTCATTCCGGATACACTCCATCAAAACATGTTGAACATCCTCTATCCTATCGCAGTCAGGGCAGTTTGGCCAGTCTGTGATCTTCATAAGGAATTTAAATTTGTTTGATGGAATGTGCCCGGAACGAAGGCTTAGATATTTCTCAAACCACGGGATTCGAGGAGGCTCACATTGAATCGTTTTATACCATATACCTTTTGTAAGGGACCGTTCGTTAAAATATTGTCTCCAACCCTTCCAACAACTAATCTTAATTTTACCTAGTACCTAACTTAATAGTACCATCGTTGGGCGCAGGCGATCGAGACAAAGGGTGAAGCATTGGCAGTTAGTTTGGATATTGCGAAGGCCTTTGATCGGGTTTGGCACAAAGCACTTCTAACGAAACTTCCATCTTATGGACTTCCCGAGAAATTGTGTGAATGGGTCAGTAGCTTTCTTGCAGACAGACGCATCAAGGTCGTAGTTGACGGTGAATGCTCTGACTCCATGTCTGTGAATGCTGGTGTCCCCCAAGGCTGCGTGCTATCACCCACGCTGTTCCTTCTGCATATCAATGACATGCTGCAGATTAGCGGCATTCATTGTTATGCAGACGATAGTACGGGTGATGCCTACTACACCGGCCGAACCAACATTTCTCGGGAGAATGTCGTTGAGAGCCGGGACAAACTTGTGTCTGCAGTTGAGACGAGAGAGAGAAGTTTCAGAATGGGGTCGACTAAATTTAGTCCATTTTAACCCTACCAAGACACAGGTTTGCGCGTTTACCTCAAAAAAGCTTGCGTTTGTCGCTTCACCTCGTTTTGAGAGCACTTCCTTAACTGCCACTGCCAGTGTCCGAATCCTTGGCGTCGACATTTCGAGTGAAGTCCAGTTCCGCGGCCATTTAGAGGGTAAGGCCAAGTTGGCCTCAAAAAAGCTCGGTGTGCTCAACAGATCGAGGCAGTATTTCACTCCGGCCCACCGCCTCCAGCTTTACAAGGCACAAGTACGCCCACATATGGAATACTGTTCTCATCTGTGGGCGGGAGCGCCCCAGTACCAACTTCTCCCTCTTGACCGCATCCAACGGAGAGCGACTCGAATTGTCGGCTGCCGGGATTTTACGGATCGGCTTGACTCCTTGGCGCTGCGTAGAGATGTAGCCTCGCTCTGCATCTTCTATCGCCTCTATCACGGAGAGTGCTCCGAGGAATTGTTCGGATTAATCCCTGCCGCCTCTTTCCGCCATCGTCCTACGCGACAGCATTACCATCATCACCACTTAGATGGTTGGCAGTCCTCAACTGTGCGTTTCTCGAGAAACTTCCTGCCTCGCACAACAAAACTGTGGAATGAACTGTCGTCTGCGGTATTTCCGGACCGATACGACCTTCAAACGGTCAGGAAAAGAGCGTATCCCCATCTTAAAGGCCGGCAACGCGCTTGTGACCCCTCTGGTGTTGCGGGCGTCCATGGGCGGCGTTAATTGCTTACCATCAGGCGATTCGTCTGCTCGTTTGCCTCCTATTTCATAAAAAAAAAAAAAATTAGTATTCACGACAGAGAAAATTACAATCTAAATACCAAAGACATGTACAGACAAAGATTAAATGAGGAAAGCTAAAAAAACATAGTCAATTTAACCTATCTGATCCGCGAGTAAGTAAGCCCGACATTTATTTTTAAAAGTGTAAATAGATTTCAGTGCACGGATCGGCGGCGGAATTAAGTTCCAGCATTTCGTGGCAGCATACCTGAAACTACCACGAAACGCACACGCACATTGGCAAACAAGCATATGGGCCGCTTGATGGTAAGCAGCTACCGTAACCTATGGACGCCTGCAACTTTAGAGGTGTCACATGCGCGTTGCTGACCCTTTACAAACAGGAGGATTCACTGTGTTGACGGCTAAAGGAAAAAGAGGGTCCCTCGTCGTCAACACACTGGATACCCTTTGAGGTCTTCGGCAACCTTACTCACCAGCAGGAACACAATACTATGAGTAGGGTTTCCAACAATATTGTTTTAGACTTCTATAATTCAGAAATAATTGAAGCGCTTAACGAAACTTTGATGTAGCACTTAAGCTGACTATTCGTTGCAGATTCATGTGGTTCATGTTCCGAGTGACGTTTGGCGAACACGACCGCTGCGACAAGACGACGAGACCTATCACCCGTTACGTCACCAAAGTGGTCGCTCACAATTTCTCTCTTTCTGATTTGAGCAACGACATCGCTTTGCTGAGGATCAGCTCGCCTGTTACCTACTCCCATGCAGTGCGGCCCGTGTGTTTGCCTAATTATGAAGGTAAGTTAACAGATGTTTAGACATAGACAATGTTTAGAGATAGAGGAAGAATGCACTTCCTTGGGCGATACTCGAATTCGCGACTCCGGTATATACCAGCACGCCGCTTTACTAACTGAGCTACCGAGACAAACCCGTAGGCTAGGATGTTTTCTTCCATTTACTTCGTATGCGCTTTAGAGGGGCGTCTAGAAACATCTACCGTATTAATTTTGTAAGAGGCAGAGACGTGTGCTATTGACACCACAATACTCAATGACCTCGGTGTTATAAAGATAACGGAAAAATGGAAATCCTTTATACATCTATTTAATGATTAATGCAAGTATAACCTGGTAGTGAGTTCTCAGTGTTCTCACCATGTTCTCATAAACAACTAGTGCAATTATAATTACGTTGTCTTATTTCATGATGAAATCGCGCGATGCATGAACGCCTGTACCAGTACAACGAGCAACATTCTATGAAAATTGTACAAGTTCATAACAAAACGCCTATAGCGTACCTAACTAAGTAGGCTAGAAGTTGGAAAAATCTTTAAATACTACTTAATCGATGTCAACATTTAATTGATTCACGTATTTAACTCGTTTAATATAAGCTTTATAAATTAACACCAAATAGTGCTTTAAAATGGCAAAACGCGTTTTCAATCACAAGCAGCTATCGGCTGGAAAGAGCTGAAAGTAGCTGTTCAAGATCGTGACAAACCGAAAACTCTTCTGCGAGCCCTATATCCCTCTACAGGAAGAAATTCAAGTAACACCATTTTATGTTCTGTTAGGAAGATCATACGAGAAGTCGCTTGCCACAGTGTCCGGCTGGGGCGCCACGGGGGAGACCAAGAACTGGTCATGCACACTCCTAGAAGCCGAGTTGCCGGTGCTGAGCAACCAGGATTGCAAGGACACCAAATACAACGCCTCCAGGATCCAGGAGTCCATGCTCTGCGCCGGTTTCCCTAAGACGGCGCATAAAGATGCTTGCACTGTAAGTGATATTGATATTAGCTGCGTTAGAAGCTGTTATTGGGTTGGCAACGCGCATGTCCACCAAAGCCTACGGTGACCGCTTACCACCAGGCAGGCTGTATGCTTGTTTGCCACGAAGAATTTGACACCACTTTTTTGTTTTGTGTGCGTAATAGGCGCACATTTTTAAAAGTTTCAAGTTTTCGATTGCGATGATTAAGGAAAAGCAAAATAAACATCTCGTAGGTACAGTAAGATTTAAAAATGCATGGACATATTTAGAATGAATTCATTTACAAATTGTTAATGCAATTTTGAATCTGGGTGTACAGTACAAGTAGTACAAGTGTAGAAGTAGCGGGTGAGGTGTTCAAAATGACCTTTTTCTACTCGTCGACTGTAATCCTTGAATTAGACCGAACTACTAGCGCATACTTTTCGATAGAGCTTGTATGGTCGTATATTGTAGCATCCCCAACGATGGTACAAAGGATTTTCATACAATATTGTAACACTGTTGTCCTCCTTCCCGACCGCCCGTGTCCTCCTCCCCGACTGCCGGCACAATTCACCGGGAGATAGAACTTACTCAATTGTATAGAGGCAGCAGGTCTTTCCTTGAACTCTATTCTTACCGGCTTGCCTATATTGAGCACTCGTAGAAAAAGTATTGTATACAATAGTGACATAATCAAGCTTTTCAATCTCGTACCTTACTTAGGCCAATCAGCAAGCTTCGTGGCCTAAACACGGTACTCGACTGAAAAGCTCTTAATTATGTCACGACTGTATAAAATACTATCATACGCTCTTATTCCCTTAACAATAAAGTCATGTCAAGCTCATTTTGAACATCTCACCCACTAAGCTTCTTCTGCTACTGACTGCGCATTGCTAATGAAAAAAGTCCTAATTGAATCAGTCGTTCGATTCGGTAAAGAACGCACATTCGTACCTACGTAAGTGCACCATTTGTAATTAGCACGATTTGAAACGGATTTTTCTTTTGAAACGCTTACTAATAACTCTCTCTAATGAGCAAAATTTTATTGAGGCAAGTGCTTTGAATCATTACAACATTTAGGCAGGTGTTTTAATGATGTAAAAACATAAATACGTCGATAAACACACATGAACAATGATAACTGAACCATACCCTTTGAATACACATTGAATGGCATTTGGAACGTGCAAAATTATTTTGTTTACGAAATATGTACTTACAGCAAGCTTCAAAATTTCAAAGATTACCGTTTAACATACTATTGTATGAGTGGAATGCCCACTTTAAAAAATATGTAAAATAATTATGCGTATAATCTTTACTTAATGATTCAATTGTATTACGAAAATTAGTCATACATATATTTATATGGGTGATTCTCGTAACAATAGTTTTCGTAACAGGAAAATATTATAAGGCTCTTAATTAGATGAAAAGTAATGCAATTAAATCAAATAATTAATAAACTCATATATGTAGTGTCTATGTAATTTTGCAGCTGGTTGTAAATAAATCAAAGTGTAAACCTACTATGAATAGAGATTGTTCAGTATTATTTTTCTTTCTGTGGGGAGTTCCACTCTCCGAGCTCCCCTTTTACCATCTGTCAAGTGGTAAACTCTATCAAAACTCTTTTTGCTCCCGTCTTAATCATTCAACCTAACGATTTTTGGTATGAATACAAATCGTTCACACATGTTTTCTTTTTTTATAGGGTGACAGCGGAGGACCTCTTGTTACCGAAAATTCAGATCATGCTTATGAACTTATAGGTGAGTTTGATTTACCTACGGAAAACAAATTACAACCTTCCTTTGAGGGGCCTTTACACTCATCATTATTACCTTCTTACACAAGATTACTAAATCTGTTATTAAATCCAATACAGACATTGAACACATTGAAAAAATAATCAATCCAGCAGGACTGGAATCTGCATCGATACGCCTTGCCGGGGCTCGATCGCTTTACCAATTAAGCAATAAGTTCGAGTACTAAGTTGACGAAATTTTCAATGCTTTCAATCATCTTTTTGCATTTATTTTGATATACATCGGCTTAACAGCAGCCGTAAAAACATGCAAAAATAATTAGATAGTAACTGCCTTTGTTCAGTTACTATTAAGGATAGTTCGTTCATTTATATTTTCTTAAATTGTACCGGCAATGTTCTCGTAAATGACGATTAGATACTGTGTAGCAAAGGCCATGCCGTCTGTCTCGCAGCTAACAGTCTTGTACTAAGTATTATCAATAATAATGTATTGTAATCAGAAGTGAACCGAAGTATTTTCCCAGGTATCGTCTCCTGGGGCTACGGCTGTGCGAGACTTGGGTACCCAGGCGTCTACACGAGGGTCACGAAATATCTGGACTGGATCAGAGACAACACTGATGACGCCTGTTACTGTAGGGAGGAATAGGAAGTCTTTGGAACGGCTGGTCTAACCTCAGTAGGGACCTGGGGTTATAGCCAATTATGACAATCGTTAATTGATACAAGTAATAAAATTTGTATTGGAGTGACTAATGCGAACGAAAAGTTACATGATTCCATACTTTATTTCCAATTAGCTGACCAAGGGCGCGTTTAAATCCAGCAAGCTGTACCCGCAGCTTTTTCATTACATGATTCTAAATTTTTACCTAACTTTTAATACAGACTACGTACCTAACCTTGTCGATAAACAATTGTCTTTTAGCTTGGCCCTCATGTGTTTTATTTGGCAAAACCTACTCTTTTGCAATATGTTGAAATTATTCCAAGTGGCCTTTATTGATTTAAAAAAATATTTGTTATAGTAGTTTATGTAACTGTTACGTTTTAAGGCCTAATTACGTACAGTTGCATACACTGCTTTATCTTCACTCATATTATTTATCCTAAATGCCGTATTCCGAAACCATAGAATGGCCGCCATTGCACCGCCATGGCCAACTCGATTGTGCCGGCGGTCGGGAGGGAGAGTGCCGGCGGTAGGGGGGG
Source organism: Pammene aurita (assembly GCA_947086415.1). Taxonomy (NCBI): domain Eukaryota; kingdom Metazoa; phylum Arthropoda; class Insecta; order Lepidoptera; family Tortricidae; genus Pammene; species Pammene aurita. Next base: position 40,949,783 of record OX352291.1, read on the forward strand.
AGCGTGCAGGTGTACATTATGTTATCAAAACTCATAACACATCAATAGTTGAGCATGTAAAGTTAAAATTACGTTACTGCCACACATAAAAAGCTTATCATAGTAAAATCGGTTGTGGTAATGCTAGCCATTGCCTACCGTTTTTGAACACGTTTTAGAGGACTTACAATGTGAGTGTAGATAAAATTGGTTTTAAATACTGAAATAAGTGTGTAATGACAGCTTTGTTTTTGTTAATTATGTCCATGCTCATTCATTTTGTAAATAATTTGATGGATTGCAAATGCATTTTTTGGCAACGAAAATACGGTAGAAAAATGAAAGTTGCCATTTGACTTGCCAAATGTCCCAAGTAATAATTGAAAAAAAAAAACCTAAAATATATTTAAGTAAAGCAAACAATAAATAGTTTACAATCAATAGTTTCTATTTTTATTTTGAACTTTACTTCATAAAAGAATTTTAAAGTCCTGTAGATCTAGTCGCTAAGCATCTTACTTGCTTGACCTGCTTAGGAAAGCCTCTTGCATATTAAATGCAGTAGAGAGCAATGCCCCCGACCTAGAGCGTGGACGCAGGACTAAGTCTCAGTTCGGGATGCGCGCGTCTATCCAATATACCTGTTAGTAAATGATTTCTTCCAATATACATGATTTCTTCCGAAATCACATTTCATTAAATCTTGTTCATATTTAAATTACAGTTGTCGTGATTTGTGAAAGAGTAATTAGCTGCTGTATCACAGTTTAATGGTGTGGCGTATAATTTAGGGTCTAAAGTGTAGAAAAACTAGAGATCTGTGTAAAAGTTTTGAAAAGAACGTTTCCACAAAGTGACGACACTAAACAAAATAAAACATCACCTGTTAAAAATCACAAAAAAAGTTAAAAACTTAAAGTGTGTTAAACGCTGGAAGACAAGATAACAAAATAGTTAAATATTTAGTTAACCGTAGGCAGCTTTTTGACAATATTATGCTAAACTGGAAAGTTATTTTCTTAAGTTTATGTGCACTAACATTCACAGTAAGTATATTTTAGATTTTTACATAATTTAGAATTTGTGTATTCACTTATGTCATGTTTTGTAATGCAAAAAGTGCATAAAATTCGGCACCTTCGAATTTCGATTCTGGAACTTGTGTTTTAAAATTTTAAAACGGTGTTTTTAATTGTTTTTAAGTTCAGAACTATTATCACAATTACACTTTTATTAAACACAGATTTAAATAGTAATGCGCTTTTTATTCTTTATAATAGATAAAGGCTGAAGACGATTTACTAAAGAAAATTCAGGACGATGAAGATTATAAAGCGATACCAAAATGCAACTGTCGTAAGTAGACATTTATCGAAACCACGGAGCGTCATGAATTGAGTCGAATTAAATACTGTGAATAATCTGTAATATATATTTTTATGTAAGCAAGGAAAATTATTAATTTGTAACATGGTTTCCACGCATCATGTTTCATTTGAAAGAAATGAATACGCGACCGTGACAATACGAATGTATAACATATTTAATGTTACTTCTCATATTTTCTATCAATATTTTTGTACCTATTTGAATATTTAGATATTGCCAAATTAAATTATGTATTTAATTAGTTATTTTTAAATTGATGAATTTTCAAACAAATAAAAATAACATCCTAATTTTTTTATTATACAATTTTATGTGTATATATTTTTTGCCTGCAATCCTTGAATAATGAGAATGATTAAGTTAGTTTTGCTGAAATTGCGGATGTTGAAACCCGAAACCACCAAGCGAAAAAATTGGTCCTTGTTCAGTGTTGTTATTTCGAATAATATTTTAGAGATATTTTTCTAAGGCTGCGGCGAGCGCAACGAAGCCCCCCGAATAGTGATGGGAAATGAGACGATGGTGAACGAGTTCCCCTGGATGGTGCGCTTGACGTATTTCCAAAAATTCTACTGCGGGGGCATTCTCATCAACGACCGTTATGTTCTTACCGCGGCACACTGCACTAAAGGGTACAATGTATACCACAGATAACCTCAACCACTAGATAGATCATAAGTACAACTCGAGGTCTCCACACATCAGCGCTTCCGTACTAATTTAGTATGAGAGTGCGGCCGCTTATTCCATTTGAGTTAACGTTTTTGATCATTACTCATGTAAATTAAAAATATCCACAAAAATCAAGTTGTAGGCTATGACCTGAATTTTTATACTACAAAATGGTGTAGAATACTATCGAGATGTGCTGATCGAATAGTAGAAATTAACGAATAAAATTGCGCTGATGTGTGGTGACCCCGTGCTCCTCGTAAAAGCTTAATGATGAGTAGTCTGTGTAGTCTGTGATGTATCTATACATATAATAAAGCTGAAGAGGGTCGAAAGTCTGTACATGGAAGATAATCGAAAAAAAGTTGGCTAGGGATACTTAGAATCGATAACAGAACACGTTACAACAATTTTTAGAATTTTTGTCTGTTTGTCTGTTTATCTGTTTGTCTGTTTATTTGACCGCGCATCACGTGAAAACAGCTGAACGGATTTTGATGAAATTTTGTATAGAGATAGTTTGAGTCCCGGGAAAGGATAATATGTAGTTTTAATCCCGAAAATCAACCCTGGTGGGGGTGAAAATGGGGTTGAAAGTTTGTATGGAGGATTTTTAACCGCTGAAATGATTTAGATAGAAATGAGTATGAGTCTCGAGAAACGTCATAGGATAGTTTTCAAACCCTTGTGGGGGTGAAAAGGGGGTTGGAAGTTGGTATGAGGAATTTTTTACCGCTGAACTGATTTAGATGGAAATGTGTATAGAGATAGTATGGGTCTCGAGAAAGGACCAAGGATAGTTTTTACCCCAAAATCAACCCTAAAGGGGTGAAAAGGGAGTTGGAAATTTGTATACGGAATTATTAACTGCAGAATCGATTTAGATAAAATTTGGTATGGAGATAATTTGAGCTCTGGAAAAGGAAATAAAATAGTTTTATCTCGAAATTATCCCTTAAGCGGATGCAAAAGGGGTGGAAGTTTACATGGGGAAGAAACAACCAATAACCGCTGTACGTATTTAGATGAAATTTGGTATTGAAATAATTTGTAATTTTTTGGTCAAGGTGTTCATATTTATAACAAGTTACCCGTCGATGCTTTAAATTTACCTTTACCCGCTCTTAAGAAATATTTGAAAATGTCATGAATTTCAAAGGGTTATTCAAAGTTCGAGGACTATTATATGACGGACAAAGATGCATGGCCCAAACCAAAAAAGTACTACAAAATCATCTAACATTTATAGGACACCGGTTATTTAGGTAGGAAAACATATCAAACGTTTTGAAGCAGTCAGATTAGGATTTATTTTTCTTTATAATTAAACAATGGGTACATTATCTGTCTCTCAAGCTGTTTTGATATGTCTTCTTGAAGAACTACGCATTATTTTGTATCTTTAAGATCTAATAATATATTTACTTACTGTTTTGAATAAAATAAGTCCCGTCGAGTTTCTTTTCGGTCATAAATGTCATAATACTTCTTGGGCCAGAGGTGTAGGGTTAGAACCGGTGGTAGTTTTGGAACGAAGTTCCTTATCGGACGGTTCGCGGATGGGAGGCTAGGCCAAAAAAAGTAACGTCACGAAAAAGCGTCACGTCACGAAAACGCGACAGCCATACGATTGAGAAACATGTAAAATGGAATGAAATAAAAAATATACATAGGTATAAAATAGAATAAAGTGAAGTGAAAAGTTAAAGTGAGAAGTGACAAAGTGATAAAAGTGAAAAAACTGAAAAAAGTCGAGAACCTAAAAGTAAAAAATGGCAAAATTTTCAAAAGTTTCAAAAATTTCAAATTTTCCAAATTTTTCAAAATTTTAAAAAAGTTCAAAAATTTCATAAATTTCAAAAATTTCAAAAAATTCAAAAAATTCACAAATTTCACAAATTTCAAAAATTTCAAAAATTTCAAAATTTTCAAAAATTTCTAAAATTTCAACAATTTTAAAAATTTCAAAAAAATACAAAAAAAATAAATTTCCAAAAAAGATATGAAATAAAATTAAATAACATAACTTCGTTCGAATCGCGTGTTCCACGATACTCACGTATTTTAATTTACTCTGACGTTCATTAGTGCATTGTAATGTTCTTACATTGAGAATAAATATCTTGATTTATCTGTGACAGAGTGGTAAAAACGTATGAAAATTCATTACCCCCGACCGCCGGCACGCCCCCCCCCCTGAATTTTTAATATGTGTGTAGGTAAAGCAGTGTATGCTTCTGTACATAATTAGGCCTTATTACGTAACAGTTACATAAACTACTATTTATCTCTTTTTAGGGTTCCGTAGTCAACTAGGAACCCTTATAGTTTCGCCATGTGCGTCCGTCTGTCCGCGGTCTAGCTCAGTTACCGTTCGCACTAGAAAGCTGAAATTTGGTGTGGCCTGATAAGAACTTTCAATAAAAACTATATTGAATAAAATCGTTTCAGCCGTTTTTGAATTATCAGTGGGTTAGGTTTGGTTAGAACTGTGACCCCCAACCAACCAGAATGACTGCCAAAAAAGTAGGTTAGGTTAGAAGTGAGAACTGCGACCCTCAACCAACCCAAACGGCTGCTTCATAAAGTGGGTTAGAGTTAGGTTAGAACTGTGACCCTCAACCACCCCGAATGGCTGCTTAAAGAGTGGGTTAGGTGAGAACTGTGACCCTGAACCAACCCAAACTGCGGCTCAAAGAGTAGGTTAGGTTCATCTATCTTCTATCGATCTATACATATAATAAAGCTGAAGAGGGTCGAAAGTCTGTACATGGAAGATAATCGAAAAAAGTTGGCTAGGGATAGTTAGAATCGATAACAGAACACGTTACAACAATTTTTAGAATTTTTGTCTGACTGTTTATCTGACCGCGCATCACGTGAAATCAGCTGAACGGATTTTGATAAAATTTTGTATAGAGATAGTTTGAGTCCCGGGAAAGGATAATATATAGTTTTAATCCCGAAAATCAACCCTGGTGGGGGTGAAAATGGGGTTGAAAGTTTGTGTGGAGAATTTTTAACCGCTGAAACGATTTAGATGGAAATGTGTATAGAGATAGTATGGGTCTCGAGAAAGGACAAAGGATAGTTTTTACCCCAAAATCAACCCTAAAAGGGTGAAAAGGGAGTTGGAAATTTGTATACGGAATTATTAACTGCAGAATCGATTTAGATAAAATTTGGTATGGAGATAATTTGAGCTCTGGAAAAGGAAATAAAATAGTTTTATCTCGAAATTATCCGTTAAGCGGATGCAAAAGGGGTGGAAGTTTACATGGGGAAGAAAGAACCAATAACCGCTGTACGTATTTAGATGAAATTTGGTATTGAAATAATTTTTAATTTTTTGGTCAAGGTGTTCATATTTATAACAAGTTACCCGTCGATGCTTTAAATTTACCTTTACCCGCTCTTAAGAAATATTTGAAAATGTCATGAATTTCAAAGGGTTATTCCAGGTTCGAGGACTATATATGACGGACAAAGATGTATGGTCCAAACCAAAAAAGTACTACAAAATCATCTAACATTTATAGGACACCGGTTAGGTAGGAAAACATATCAAACGTTTTGAAGCAGTCAGATTAGGATTTATTTTTCTTTATAATTAAACAATGGGTACATTATCTGTCTCTCAAGCTGTTTTGATATGTCTTCTTGAAGAACTACGCATTATTTTGTATCTTTAAGATCTAATAATATATTTACTTACTGTTTTGAATAAAATAAGTCCCGTCGAGTTTCTTTTCGGTCATAAATGTCATAATACTTCTTGGGCCAGAGGTGTAGGGTTAGAACCGGTGGTAGTTTTGGAACGAAGTTCCTTATCGGACGGTTCGCGGATGGGAGGCTAGGCCAAAAAAAGTAACGTGACGTCACGAAAAAGCGTCACGTCACGAAAGCGCGACACCCATACGATTGAGAAACATGTAAAATGGAATGAAAAAAAATATATACATATAAAATAGAATAAAGTGAAGTGAAAAGTTAAAGTGAGAAGTGACAAAGTGATAAAAGTGAAAAAAGTCGAGAACCTAAAAGTAAAAAATGGCAAAATTTTCAAAAATTTCAAAAATTTCAAAATTTTCAAAAATTTCAAAAATTTCATAAATTTCAAAAATTTCAAAAATTACAAAATGTTCGAATTTATCAAAAAGTTCAAAAAGTTCAAAAATTTCATGCATTTCAAAAATTACAAAAATTGCAAAAATTGCAAAAATTTCAAAAATTTCAAAAATTTCAACAATTTCAAAAATACAAAAAAACAATTCCAAAAAAGATGAAATAAAGTTAAATAACATAACTTCGTTCGAATCGCGTGTTCGACGACACTCACATATTTTATTTTTCTCTGACGTTCATTAGTGCATTGTGATGTGCTTACATTGAAGAATAAATATCTTGGTTTATCTGTGACAGAGTGGTAAAAACGTATGAAAATTCATTACCCCCGACCGCCGGCACGCCCCCCCCCCTGAATTTTTAATATGTGTGTAGGTAAAGCAGTGTATGTTTCTGTACATAATTACGCCTTATTACCTAACAGTTACATAAACTACTATTTATCTCTTTTTAGGGTTCCGTAGTCAACTAGAAACCCTTATAGTTTCGCCATGTCCGTCCGTCTGTCCGCGGTCTAGCTCAGTTACCGTTTGCACTAGAAAGCTGAAATTTGGTGAGGCCTGATAAGAACTATCAACAAAAACTATATTGAATAAAATCGTTTCAGCCGTTTTTGAATTATCAGTCAAAAACGCATAGTGAAAGGAAGTGCCGAATAGTAAAATGACGTAAGCGCTGCCAAATATCCCTTAATAAACGACTAACAGGGCGGCCTTTATGAAACTCTACACTGAGCATCGCCCGACATGCTCTTGGCCAGTTCTCATCTCATGATGCTCAAATTCAACGTCTAAACTACACTCGATTGAGTTAAATTTGCATGGGTCATGGACCCCCTCCCCCCTCCAAGTGCACCTCAAATAGAAATAAATCATTTCTGCATTTGTGAACCCCCTCCCCCCGCTCCCCAATTTCAACCGCGCCTGTTCTTACCTTTCATGCTTCAGACTGATTTGACGGGAGGATCGATTTGGATGATATTTGCCGTGGACATGAACGTATAAATACAAAAGTGGTCCTGTATCGTCCGATATACACCTACTACTCTATGTCGTTTAAATCATGCCAAAAAAAATTAAATTAATATGATAAAAAAGTATTCATTTTTGAGTGTAGTTTCATTTAGTGGTAATTGTAAAATATTTTATTAGGACTACTGTCCTCTAGCGTTATCTGTCAACTTTACTTCAAGTTCCGCCTCCAGGGTAGCGGGAGATAAATTAGCCGCTTACTGACACAGACCGTAGTCCACGCGGGCGGAGCCGCGGGCACAGCTAGTACTAATATATTTTAACTTAACAGTAACTTCATTAATTAAGGTAAACATTTAAATCTTACTTGGCACTCATATTAAGAAATCATAGATTTTAACCTATACTAACGTAAGCATTTTATTACCAATGAAATACAATGAATTTGAATGAAAACTTCTTCAAAATTGTTTTTTCAGACTGATGTGGTTTATGATAAAAGTGACTCTTGGCGAACACAACCGATGCAACGAGACCACTCGGCCCGAGACGCGGTTCGTTGTCGAGATTGTCGCTCACAACTTTACTTATGCTACCTTCCGTCACGACATCGCGCTGTTGCGGCTCAACCAACCCGTCAATATTACTGATACGATCAAGCCCATCTGCCTGCCACATAGTGACGGTAAATACCTGTATCTCTGTTCTTTATCGTATCCTCATGGCCGAGAAACATTCTTCACCAACACTCTCAAAGCGATTGTGTATTGTGTATACTAGTGTATTGTGTATAGTAGTGATATTTGAATGACAGGCATTCAAATTTAAATTGTAATTGACACGTAAACAATAGTTTTTAAGGTTAGTTTGGGCACAGACTATATAAAATTATGGTTTGGGTAAGAGTGTCATACAGAAAACACTGTTTACTCAGGCTATAAACACCAATCTATTATGTTTGTATACTTCCGCCGCTTAGAAACGGACGCGGCGTGGTAGAAAAGCACTACATTACTGTCTGTTTGCAAGTGGCGCTCGTATAACTACAAACACAAGAGTATGGCATGTGTAGATAGTCTTGTCTTTAAGACGGTCTTCTCCATATAAACCTCATTTTCAACTTTAAGATTTCGAAGGAGTTCTCAATTCGTCGGGATCTTTGTTTTTGCTATTTTTATTTAATTTTTTTACGTATGTTCACCGATTATTCAACGACGGCTGGACCGATTTGGATTTTTTTTGTTTTGTATTAGTATACTTCACGTTTATCCTATTGTCATCAGGTCAGGATCTGATGATGGGATCCTGGAGAAATCGAGGGAACTCTTCAACTATTAAATAAATAAATAAATATTATGGGACAATCTTACACAAATCAACCTAGTCCCACAGTAAGCTTAATAAGGCTTGTGTTGTGGGTACTAGACGACGAAATATATAATAGAAAGATATCGATAAATACTTAAATACATAGAAAACATCCATAACTCAGGAACAAATAACTGTGATAAACACACAAATAAATGCCCTGACCAGGATTCGAACCCGGGACCTCCTGCTTCATAGGCAGGGTCACTACGAACTAGGCTAGGAGGCCGTTCAACTACTATAGGCACCTATAGTGATTTGAGTATTTTTTACAGCAGCATTTGCTTATGGAAAGGTGGAGGCAGAGTGAAGTCAGTTCTTTATTGTTTAAAATTATTAATTTCAGATAACACATATGTTGGAGTGAAGGCTATCGCAGCCGGCTGGGGGTCCATAACAGAGCAAAAGAACCACTCCTGCGTTCTCAACGAGGTGGAGCTGCCCGTCTTAAGCAACGATGTCTGCAAGAAGTCCAAATATGAAGAATCCATGATAGCTGACGACATGTTATGTGCTGGATTCCCTGACAAAGGAATGAAGGATACTTGTCAGGTAACATTTGGGCTGATTTACAAGTAGGTGCTGTATAGTTTCCGTGGGAGAACTTACTTTATTTTCGTCAAATTCAAGGCACTAGTATTTACACATAGTACATGAAACATTGATTTCATTGTCGAAAAACTTACCTATTTAAAGTAAAATTATTGTTTTAGGGTGACAGTGGCGGGCCTTTGGCAGCTGAAAGGGGAGACAAACGCTATGAACTTTTAGGTAATTACGCCAAATTGTACATGTAGACTTTTGACATATTGCGTACGTGTCCGGATTTCAAACTGTCCTTATACAGGATGACTTCAAATTGGTGTAGGTGTAGGTTTTGGACAATCAGGGTAACGTTCCCTAAACAATGCCTGAGCTCGCATTGTAAAATAAAAGTCAAGCATATCCATTTTTTTATTATTAGTATAAGGATAAGGTCGAGGCATTTTAATTTATTGTGAAATTGAAATCTTCCGGAAAATCTTATTTTCTTTGACAAGCGACAATTAATAATCAAAACACGTTTTCTTCATAAATACTGTGGCAGGTAATAGATAAACAAAGAGGAAAGTGGTCATTTGAAATGATTGAAACTTCTTTGTTAATTATCATGGTTGGATAACCATGCTAAGCAAAAAAAAACGGGATAAATAAAAAAAATACTTGTGATTATTTTAAAAGCATGAGACTTAATTGAGGGGCTAAGTTTAGGAGAAATGTGTGTAAAAAATTGATTTTGTATTACCAATTTGAAGTCGGCCTGTATACTTATTATGGTATCTAAATGGATCTATGCAGATTTGATTTGGAAAATCATATCTCACATAATTTGACAATTTATTTTTGTTCCTGCCGAAGTCGCATGAATCACGTTGTAATTCAGCGGTTCTCAAACTTTTGGAAAGCGAAATATTTGACGGAGCCCCAAAGAAATAGCCAGATAGAAGGGTCGTTTTTTGGCAATATTAAAAGTATTCTCGCGGAGCCCCCACAGAGGCTTTGCGGAGCCCTAGGGCTCCGCGGAGCACAATTTGAGAATGGCTGTTGTAATTCCCTTATATTTATCAAAGGCTGTAATGTATAGTTTATGTTAAGTTATGATACCTGTAATGTATAGTTTATGTTAAGTTATGTTCAGTTTACATACGTAAGTTTTTGCACCAATTCACAGGAGTGGTGTCTTGGGGTATTGGATGCGGGCGCGCCGGGTACCCCGGGGTGTACACGCGGGTAACCAAATACCTGTACTGGATCCGACACAACGCGCGTCAAGGATGCTTCTGTTCAGATTAATATTATCAATAACTATATTATATGGCGTAATTTTGTGTCTTAGTTTAAGTTTTTTGTAATATAAAAATCAAAAGCATAAACACATTTTTAAAACACCCAACCTAGGGTGCCGATGAAAGAGCCGCAGCAAAAGGATCCACCGACCGGACTATGCGCGTCGTGCCCAGGTGTTTTAAACTTAAAATACGAAGTTTAAATCACGTTTAGGTACGATCAAACATCAATACAACTTCAAGATTAACTACACAAACAGCTACCTAAGTACCTACTACGTCTATGTTTAGGACGTCTGAATCAGAACTGCTAGAATTTGGTTGAAACTTATTCTGATGCAACGCCAATACTACGTCATTATAGGTTGATTATTTGTTGTGTGTTCCATTTATGTTTGAGATAGATTATGTTTTTAATGTCAATACATTAACAATTTAATGTATTTTAAAATAGAATACGGTACCAGAATTACCGCTTTCTATCTGACGTAATTATATTGTTAGTTTTTCATAGGGTAAAGTACTAATAAAATTAATGACATAAAAATATCTTATTATATCAGTGTGAATGTCCTAGATTAGAAACGAAATGTATAAATATCGCATACCTACTACGTACACGTAAACTATAACCAATAAAATGTTGTAATTTACGACCTTTGTCAGAAAAAGATAGTGTGAAACATATACCTGCAACTTATCAGTATGTCAATAAATAAAATAAAGGACCCGCATATAAAATGGAAAGTTTGTTCTGCGTTGGTTTTATGCCTAAATTTACTTCAGTTTGACACAATCTGAGCTCGTCACTAGTAGTCTCAGTCATTTTACAAAACAAAAAAACATTTAAAGTTTTTCTGTTTAACCGTAACATCGGGGAAAGAAATCTTTAGGGTAATTGATAATAAAACGATTATGTTTATCCTTCCTTTGTTGTTTGGTGCATATTTTGTTCATCTGGCGGTAAGTATATAGATAGCCTCGAAGGTTTCCCTTATAAAATTGAAAGATATACCAGGTTTTTAGGAAATTACATTAAATAAATGCCACTCTTTAAGTGGTTTAGAATAGGTAAAAAATCCATTGACGAAGTATTTTTACACTTTGACGCCAAATTGAATATGACGTGGATGTATCTTTTATACTTGTATTGTTAAACTTACTTGTAATGGCTTGGTAACATGTCATAGAGAAAATATTTGATGAAATGTAGGTATTAACGAGGATATTGTTTTAGTTGATACAACCTTACATTTTATAGGCGACTCTTCACATATCAGGTGGATTGTTTGGATACGTTTTTGGGTTCCAGAAGATTTGTTTCTGCCGTAAGTCATTCATTTATTTGAATCGTTCCATTGTTCAATTAAATTTATCTTTTCATTAAAAGATAAGATAAAAAGATAAAAGATATTTATTCTTCAATTTAGGCACATTACAATGCACTTATGAAAGTCAGAGAGAAAAAAAAAACTACCACCGGTTCTAACCTCTGATACTTTATGACCGGCAAGAAACTCGGCGGGACTTATTTTTTCAAAACAGTAATACAGTAATATTATATCTGACAGGTACACAATAATGCGTAGTTCTATAAGAAGACATATCAAAACAGCTTGAGAGACATACAATGTACGTATTTTTTTAATTAAAATAAAATAATAATAATAAAATCCAAATCTGATTGCTTCACGAAACGTTTGATATGCCTTCCTATCTGAACTGTGTCCTCTAAATGTTAGATGATTTTGTAGTAGTTTCTGGTTTGGGCCATGCATCTTTGTCCGTCATATAGTCCTCGACCCTGTAATAACCCTTTGATATTAAACTTTTTTTCAAATATTTCTTAAGAGCGGGAAATGATAAATTTAAAGTATCGACGGGTAACTTGTTATAAATGTGAATACCTTGAACAAAAAATGACTTATATGCTTTGCGGATACGACTGCTTCTGATAGCAAGCTTGTTTTTATTAGGGTTCCGTAGTCAACTAGGAACCCTTATAGTTTCGCCATGTCTGCCCGTCCGTTCGTCCGTCCGCGGATAATCTCAGTGACTGTTAGCACTAGAAAGCTGAAATTTGGTACTAATATGTATATCAATCACGCCGACAAAGTGGTAAAATAAGCAGTGGAAAAAAATGTTTTATTAGGGTACCTCCCCTATACGTAAAGTGGGGAGTGATTTTTTTTTCGTTTCAACCCTAAGGTGTGTTATATTGTTGGATAGGTATTTAAAAATGAATAGGGGTTTACTAAAATAATTTTTTGATAATGTAAATATTTTCGGAAATAATCGCTCCAGAAGTAAAAAAAAATGTGCCCCCCCCCCCCTCTAACTTTTGAACCATAAGTTTTAAAAATATGAAAAAAATCTCAAAAATAGAACTTTATAAAAACTTTCTAGGAAAATTATTTTGAACTTGATAGGTTGAATCGTTTTTGAAAAAAAATAACAGAATTATTTCTGAACTAAGTTTGTAATTTAACCGTATAAGCAGATGTTTATTGTACCTGTAATTTCTACAAAATTACAATGAAATGACGTGCTGTCAAATAAAGTAAAAACGGTGAAAATCGGTTCACGCAATAAATAATTATTCCATAAAAATCATCTTCCATACTTTAAGCTCGCGCGCAATAGTTTACTTAATTTGCCGATAGATGTTGTACGTGGAACGCTCATATCATATCCTACATGGCGGTGTTATTTTAACTCTTAAGTGGGGACACTTACTGTGATGGACGGAAAACTACTGAACCCTACACTAAGCGTGGCCCGACACGCTCTTGGCCGGTTTTTCTAGTGTTATAGCTGTGGATGTTAGAAATTTTTTTGAATATATGTATATTCTTTACAACAAAAATAATATTGTCATAGATATATTGGGAAGCAACAGTTAAAATATTAATTTCTTTAAATAGTTCTCTAACTGATGCACCTGCCTTTAAGTTATACAGAAAGCGGATGGCTCTTTTTTGTAAAACAAATATAGTCTGTATGACAGCTGCTTTGCCCCAAACCAGAATACCATATGACATTACACTATGAAAATAACTGTGATAAGATAAACTAAGCGAGCTGTGTCCAATATTCGTTAATTGTCTAATTCTCTTAACGGCATGAGCGGCCGAGCTTAATCGAAGAGCGAGTTTTCTTATATGAGGACTCCATTGTAGATTTTTGTCCAACGTCGAACCAAGGAACACTGCTTTATCTACTATCTCTAAACATTCACCATTCAGGAGAATCTTAGTGTCCACCGGTGCAACGTTTGGTAAAACAAATCTAATACATTTGGTTTTCTTAGCATTAAGTAGCAAATTGTTAATAGTAAACCAGTTCAGTACAGCAGCTACCCAAGTAACACAGGAAGCATTATAACATATGAATAGTTAACTAATTTCGAACTTAAGGACCGTATAAACTCTTATATACGTTCACCGAGCAACTTGTCGCATTATATGATGCTTTGAGCTGTATAACGGTTGTATAATGGCATATCTAAATGCTTTTGTAAAGCCTTTAGCTTTAGTGCAGCAAACCACAATGCAACTGTACAGCTTTCAGCTGTTTAAAAACACTTAAGTGCTTTAGGTTCTACAATAGCATTATATAATGCTTTAAGCTGTATAACGGTTGTATAATGGCATATGTAAATGCTTTTTTAAAGCCTTTAGTTTTAGTGCAGCGAACCAAAATGCAACTGTACAGCATTCAGCTGTACAGTTGCGTTTTGGTTTGCTACACTAATGCTTCGGTGTGGTTTAGTGCCTTAGGTTCTACAATAGCATAAATAAATGCTTAATGCTGTTTAAGAGCATGAATATTAGCCATTATAATGCCACGTAAATTCGCTATACAGCTTTCAGCTATTTTTAATGCCTTAGGGTGTACAATAGCTTTTTTAAGTAGGTAATACATTCCTAATGATGTATAATAGCAATAATATAACCCATTATAAAGCCAAGTAATTCACTATAAGGGGATGTTCATAAATTACGTCACTTCAAATGGGGGGGGGTCTGGACATCGGATGATCGTAGCATGAGGTAGGAGGGGGGGCAGTCATTCCGAAAATCACATCATCTCTCGCATCTTTAAAAAGTGCTTCAATGTGTACAAAAAGGAATTAAGTTCGTGTTTCTTTAAACTTTTAGTGCTATAAAATATTATCCACTAAATAGTTTTTTATTTTACAATTAAGCTAAAACCGTATTTTTTAAATGACGTCACTTTATTTGGCAGGGGGAGGGTTGGATGATTTTAGGGGGGAGGGAGGGGAATCATCAAAAACTGATGACGTAATTTATGAACTATACAGATTTTAGCTGTTTTAGTGCCTTAGGCCCTACCTACCTTAGGTCACTTTTTCTGAAGTATATGACATCTATTTTCAGTTTATATATAGTAGTGTAACTACTTAAAAAATTGCAAATAAAAAAAAAAAAAATTGAACAAAATAATTTGATTTGATTCAAGATTCATAGATGGCAGCACCATCTCTCTCGCTATACCAGAATCACGTAAGAGATTCGGATAGGAGGTGCAAGTACGTACTGTGCATGCCCTTAGAGTATGGTCAACGGCGCCTAGCCGTTTCAAATTCAGAGATTGCATATACATGAGAAAATTTGTCAAGTTCCGCCGTGACCGGGTGGTCTAGTGGTCAGGACGTCAGCCGCGAAAGCTGAAGACGCCAGTTCAAATCTGGCCTCGGACACCGGAGGGTTTGGTCACTTTTTCTGAAGTATATGACATCTATTTTCATTTTATATATAGTAGTGTAACTACTTAAAAAATTGCAAATCAAAAAAAAAATTGAACAAAATAATTTGATTTGCTTCAAGATTCATAGATGGCAGCACCATCTCTCTCGCTATACCAGAATCACGTAAGAGATTCGGATAGGAGGTGCAAGCACGTACTGCGCATGCCCTTAGAGTATGGTCAACGGCGCCTAGCCGTTTCAAATTCAGAGATTGCATATACATGAGAAAATTTGTCAAGTTCCGCCGTGACCGGGTGGTCTAGTGGTCAGGACGTCAGCCGCGAAAGCTAAAGACGCCAGTTCAAATCTGGCCTCGGACACCGGAGGGTTTGGTCACTTTTTCTGAAGTATATGACATCTATTTTCAGTTTATATATAGTAGTGTAACTCTTGAAAGAATAATAAGTAAGGAAGCGTAATCAACGCTCAAAATGTGCTCCACTTTCCTGGTGCCAAAGTGGGCGGAGATTGTGACAGCGGTGCCCTAATGTCATGTCAAACATTTTGAAATTGTCATGTCGTCAAAATATTAGTTTTTTCGGCCCATGAAATTTCGGTAATATATCGGTATTAAAATGCCGGCTTGTGCCGTGCATTGGTGCAGGAGCCACACAGGCGCCAAAGATGATGATATTTCTTTTCATCGGTAAGTAAATCACGCATAGATATTCTCATACATTACGGACTGGTCGATGTTATGCAATATAAGTTTTGGAAAAGTAAACATAACTCATTTGAGGAAAAGTATAATGAATGTTCATTTATAAGTATTACCTAGCAGTAATAGCAGTTAGGCTTCCATTGTTAACAAATAATATTTTCATTTTGTTTTTTTCGATATACAGTATGGGTCCTTGGCATAAATCTTTATCAATATTATACTACCTTGATAATATTGAAATGTCTCCCTTATACTCATATATTGGGAATATGAGATACGTACTCCATAAACAATCTGAATATGCCACCTCAGTCGGTTTTACTTACCTACTAAATATAATTTAAATTCTGTTATAATGATGACTTCAACAGTATGTGTATGTTTAAAGTTTTTTTTTTCAATCACTAATATTAAGTAAAGTCAACGAAATCGACAACAAAACCCTTCGAATTAGTACCTACTATACTTACTCTGGTAAAATCATACCATTCTGGCCGTGCCATTTCTAGTACAACTGACTAATAGGTATGACTCTTATTTTTCATTAATAATGAATGCTATACCTTCATAGCATAGTCTTTAATTATCAAATCTAGAGCAGAGACCGACTGGGGAACTACCTCCACCTTACAGAAAACCACAGCCAATTAGCACTACACCCTACTCATAGTGTTATGTTCCTACCGGTGAGTAAGGTTGCCAGAGAGCTCAGAGGATGCAGTGTGTTGCCGACGGGGATCCTCTTGTCCCTTTAGCTGTCAACACAGTGAATCCTCTTTTATATGAAAGCGTCGGCAACGCACATGAAACACCTCTGGAGTTACAGCCGTACATAGGCTACGGTAGCTGCTTACCATCAGGTGAGCTAAATACCTGTTTGCTACCGTTGTAGTATAAAAAAATGGATACAAAATGTAAATTTATCTTTGTATTTGCCTAAGCCTGCTAAAATAAATAGTACACATAACGAACTCATTCGTTATGTTTTTAGTTCTAAAAAACGAGGAAGCTAAGAGAATTTTAACTATTTATATTGAAGGTATGCTATTATTTTCTAGTCTGGTCATAAATAAAGTTAAAAAACCGGCCAAGAGCGTGTCGGGCCACGCTCAGTGTAGGGTTCCGTAGTTTTCCGTCCGTCACAGTAAGTGTCCCCACTTAAGAGTTAATAACACCGCCATGTAGGATATGATATGAGAGTTCCACGTACAGCGACATCTATCGGCAAATTAAGTAAACTTTTGCGCGCGAGCTTAAAGTATGGAAGATGATTTTTATGGAATAATTCTTTATTGCGTGAACCGATTTTCACAGTTTTTACTTTATTTGAAAGCACGTCATTTCATTGTAATTTTGTAGAAATTACAGGTACAATAAACACCTGCTTATACGGTTAAATTACAAACTTAGTTCAGAAATTATTTTGTAATTTTTTTTCAAAAACTATTCATCCTATCAAGTTCAAAATAATTTTCCTAGAAAGTTTTTATAAAGTTCTACTTTTGAGATTTTTTTCATATTTTTAAAAGTTATGGTTCAAAAGTTAGAGGGGGGGGGGACGCATATTTTTTTACTTCTGGAGCGATTATTTCCGAAAATATTTACATTATCGAAAAATGATTTTAGTAAACCCCTATTCATTTTTAAATACCTATCCAACAATATATCACACGTTAGGGTTGAAATGAAAAAAAAAATCACTCCCCACTTTACGTATAGGGGAGGTACCCTAATAATAAAAAAAATTCCACTTTTTATTTTACCACTTTGTCGGCATGATTGATATACATATTAGTACCAAATTTCAGCTTTCTAGTGCTAACGGTCACTGAGATTATCCGCGGACGGACGGACGGACGGACGGGCAGACATGGCGAAACTATAAGTTGTTGACTACGGAACCCTAAAAAGAATGGTTTTTCTACATAATCAACCTTAATTGCTTAACAATATGTAGCTTGAGACCAAGAGGGTCTCCCTAATGTAACGGATTTATAAAATTGTAAAAAGTTCAAAATCTTTACTATTTTATGTTAATTTATGCTTATTTTGTAGTATGTAAGTCCCTATATTGTAATTAAGCACTTTTATTAAATAAATGAAAGATGAATAGAAGGCTTTCATATTATTCCTTATTCCAAGAACGATTAAATTTACGTATATTATAAGTAATGAAAAATGCACTAAAAATAAATTGTTAATTGGTTGCATTATTATTTATCACGTGAACCCATCCACGTCAAGCTTAGGCGTATTTATTATACGTTAACTTGACATTTCAGTCATTTCATTTGAGTATCTCCTGTCCAATTAAACTTCATTGTCAAATTGATTTTGACCACTCACAACACGGCAACTTTTCGTATTGGTGAAATGGCATGAAACCTTTGCGGAATTAAGGTTAACACAAAAAAATATGCTTAAAGAATGAGTACTTGATTGGTTAATAAGACATAAGACATTTTAGTTTTGTAAACGTGAAAATGGGTCGTGTTTTCACATGAACTTTGCTTGCCTTTACTCGTCTTGATATTATATGTCGATGGTGTAACTACTTAAAAAATTGCAAATCAAAAAAAAAATTGAACAAAATAATTTGATTTGCTTCAAGATTCATAGATGGCAGAACCATCTCTCTCGCTATACCAGAATCACGTAAGAGATTCGGATAGGAGGTGCAAGCACGTACTGCGCATGCCCTTAGAGTATGGTCAACGGCGCCTAGCCGTTTCAAATTCAGAGATTGCATATACATGAGAAAATTTGTCAAGTTCCGCCGTTACCGGGTGGTCTAGTGGTCAGGACGTCAGCCGCGAAAGCTGAAGACGCCAGTTCAAATCTGGCCTCGGACACCGGAGGGTTTGGTCACTTTTTCTGATGTATATGACATCTATTTTCAGTTTATATATAGTAGTGTAACTACTTAAAAAATTGCAAATAAAAAAAAAATATTGAACAAAATAGTTTGATTTGCTTCAAGATTCTTTGTGTTAATTAGTTAAAAATTAAAATCTCTCTACAGTTTTTAGAGACATCAAAGAGGAACCCCAATATGTAGATTACGTATATGTAAGATTCTTTACACCATTCGAATATCGATAAAAGTGTTTTTTTAAACCATATTTTAAAAATATCATAAAAAAATAACGGCTCATTTATTTCAAGATCCGGCTCTACAGAATGGAGATAAAAGATTCGAGAACCGATAGTCGTTTGCCTTATAATTCTATCTGTAGTGAATATGTTGGAATATCGACTCAAAACTGGTCAAATATCGATAAAAAAACGTTAGACCAAAAAATAATATGTATTATTACGGAAACAAAAATAGTAGGAGACAAACTATGAACTATATTATACATCGTTTGGCACTAATTTCCCCCAACATTAACTTTTGTATAATTTCTCTTAATATTGTATAGTATTTGTATAGTTTCTCATAATATTGCATCAAACCCAGATCTTTAGGATTTGTTTTCTTGAAATGGTTTGCATTCTTTGACCTCCACCACTTTAAAGCTGCCAGATGTCCAGAGCTAGAAATAAGCATAGTATACCAAACTGACTAGAGGTGTTTGGTTGCTCTCATTATTGTGTCATATCTGACGTGGCTAGCTCTTCATCTATATAGACCAACGCCATTTTGTAAATAATTTATAACCTAAAAATAAAATCATGCGAACCTATTTATACAAGGAAAATGCCTATATAATAATGAAATAACTTAATTTAAGACTGCTCAACCAACACTATTATGTTAATAATGCTAAACTCGTTCTATACGAGGATTAAACAATTGTTTTGTTTATTTGACGCACATCTTTTTATAATATTTTATAGCAAAACCGCAATGAATCAAAGGCGCGTGAAAATTTTCAATGAAACTTATATACACATTTACAGTAAACTACATTGCGCAGTAATATTTGAAGGATATAATAACGTAAAAGAGTCAAAAACTTTTATAAATTTTGTTAATAAACAAATATGACGTGTCTCTCATTCCGTTTTTTGTACCGTCTTCGTCCATTTTATATTGCGAGACACGGTAGTTAAATCACAACGTTCATTGTATTATAACTTTTGTTCCGTCGGTATTAGAGACGTCTTTGCATTGACGTAAGGTTTATTTTACTACACTCTTATGCTAGTATAATGCTTTTGTATTGCGATTGGTAACTTAATCGAGAGTACTATTGCTTCTTTACTGCGATTAGCAAGTTTTTTGGCCGTATTAATGCTTCTTTAATAATAATAATAATAATAATAAATACTCTTTATTGCACACCTCATACAGTTACAAGCACAAATTTTACAATTAGATAAATTTAGGTAGAGGTAACAACAGGCGGTCTTATCGCTAATGAGCGATTTCTTCCAGACAACCTTTGGGTAGTGGAGACTAGAGAAAAACAATAAGCAGTAGGTGGTGCATAGAAACAAAAGAGACGAAATAGATAACACAGCACATTCATATGAATATACATACTTAAATAAATACAAAATAAACATACATATACATACATATATACATATATAATACACACAATAAGAAACAACAGTGTCAACTTAAAAACCTAAGGAAGAGATAAATAGTATTCCTTAAGTTGCGATTTAAAGCTACCAATAGATTGCGCGCGTTTTATGTTGAGAGGGAGAGAATTCCACAAACGAACGGCCTGGAACGTAAATGAGCAATTATAAAATTTGGAAGATGAAGATGGCACTTTTAGGAGCAATTTTTGAGAGGATCTAATAGAATTAAGATAAGAGAAACGCTCTTTGAAGTAGCGGGGAGTTGCAGGGTTAAAAAGTATAGAAAAGAGTAAAGAAAGTGTGTGAGAGTTACGGCGGTGACGGATAGGGAGCCATTTGAGTTGAGAACGAAAACTAGAAACATGGTCGAATTTGCGTAATCCGAAAATGAACCGAATGCAGGCATTTTGAAGGCTTTAATGCGGTTGGCAACTTAATAGAGCGTACTAATGCTTTTTTAATACGATTGGCACTTTCCATGACAACGATAATGCTAATAGCGCAGACATAATGCGCCTGTAATGCTATTAAATAACCTATATAGGATCTCAAGCTGGGTAATTTGTGCCCATTTAAGAGCTATATCAGCACTATAAACGTTTATAATGCTAATATAAAACGAACTCAAAATGATAAAAGCATACAGATATGCTGTAAGACGGCCGTTATACTGCTTTGATGTGTTACTTGGGTAGTGTCTTATTGATTACAGTAAAATCGGTAGATTGCCGGTCAACTTGGAAAATTAAAGATGTATCATCGGCAAACAGAACGATATCAAAATAACAAATAAGGCTTTTTAGCTTACAAGATACGTTAAAAGTAGGAAAAAGCAATTTTTCAGCATCGGGCTGTTAGCGTTGGGGCGCATGTACAGTCGCCGAATACATCGGAGCGGCCAAGGTGGTCACAAATATCTGAACAACGCCTCTATTGTCAAGGCGATAAAGTGCATGTTCAGATATTTTTGAGTACCTTGGCCGGTCCGATATATTTGATGGCGACTGGGTTTGGGTACGCGGGGTCTGTTGGTAACTGTAACGTACCTACATTTTGATTTGTAACAGAATTTAATTTCAATATTCTGTGTTCAAATGTGAATATTACGAGTAGGTATTTAATGTAGGAAGGTACATACCTACATAAAAATAATAACTAAGTACAGATTATTTATTTAAGGCTTTATTGCACATAAAAAAGAGACATCAGGCTTTTTTGAGCGGATTTATTTGCCTCACTATATTTTTTCAGGATGTGGCGTAACTCACAGGTACCTGTCGGAATATTCTAGAGCAGGCCGACTTCTGGGCGGTGAGGCTACCAGTGCCCATCAATTCCCGTGGCTTGCTGCCGTGAACCTCGCTTCTCGAAGTGTGGGGGGATCCCTGATATCTGATAGACATGTTGTTACTGCCGCATCACCGCTTTATGGGTGAGCATCGTATTTTTTTCACAGTGTTGATGTTATTATATTATAACATTAACTTACAATTATATTTATAAGGAGAAAAAAGACTCGTGTGATGATCTCCTCACAGGAAAACGTATCCTATGGATCTCCATAGGATACGTTTTTCTGGTTGAATAATCAATTACCTTACGAGCTTTATGGGTCTTAATGCGATAAATTTAAGTTACTCATTCGATAAGTTTACCACAATTACTACTTAGATGAAACAAAAGTGAAAAATTATTTTGACAAAGGGGTCAGTAGTTAAATAATATTTAAACAAAGTATACGAAATGCATCTCTACCTAGACGACTAACTTTAAACTAAGTAATGTTTTCAGTAAATCCTTTAACGAAATCAGCGTGACTCTTGGAGCTCACGACCGATGCGGTAACGGCAGTGACCCGGTGCTGAACACCAGTGTCTCAGACGTTATCATACATCCAGGGTTCTCCCCGACGAACCGGGACAACGATCTCGCCTTGTTGAAGCTGAGGCACGTCGTGCCTTTTAGCCGGTTCATTTCGCCGATATGCATGCCTCATTACGGTGGGTATTAAGGATGGTTCACGCTGTTCCGTTCCGCGTCCTACACAACATTTCCGACACTTCAATCTTTAATGAAATATTGAAGACAAAAGAAAGACCGCAATACTGAATAACGTAATCATTATATTGCATAAAATAAAATGGAAAATAGTTTTGCATTAAGTTAAGTAGGGTTAAGTTAAGACCTATTCCCCACAAACTTTCCAAAGCAGTAAGAGTAAGTCCGGGACCAAATTCGACCACCTAAAACTGACAGTCGCTACTGAGATCTTGCATGGATATCCATCACGTTTCAAAATTTGGTGTCGAATACCCCTATTTTTCCAGTTCAACCAGTCAGAATTAATGCCATACGCCTAACGTAAGCACATTGCACTCTGCTTTTTCAGCTATATTAGACGGCCACGTCAGATATGACACAATAATGAGAGCGACGAAACAACTCTAAGAATACAAATGCTACTAGTTCTGATATTGATGCAGTATTATGAGAAAATATATAAATAATTAGCTTATATCATTTCCAAAACTCTTGTTTGTCGCCTACTGTTTCTGTTTCCGTAATAATACGCTTTTTTTTCTAATGTTAAAATATAGGCCCTGTTCTTTATAACTTAGACAACTTCGGCAGTTTTTACGTATTTCGGTAGTACTATTTTGCAATTCAAAAATTTTGCTTGCCTGTCACTCTGACCTCCACCCATTAAAAGCTGCCAGATGCCCGGATCTAGCAATAGGGATAGTATTGCAACCTTACTAGATAGGTTTCGTTGCTCTCATTATTGTGTCATATCTGCCGTGGCCAGCTCTTAGTCCATATTTTAAGAGTAGAGTAAATTGTCTAATAAGAGTACACTTTTTAAAACCAGGAGCTCCTGAATCTGGACAGGTGGCTTGGACAGTGGCATGGACGGGCACGAATGCCAATGAATCTTGTACACCAAGAGTCGCCACTCTTCCTATTCTTCCGACAAGGTCCTGCTTGAAGGGCAGTGAGAACTCTAATTTAGTGACCCCTGACAAAGGCTGCCTTGGACCAATGGGTGCAAAAAATATTATTTGCGAGGTAAGAATATTGTGACCAATATTACCCAAAAATCGGTGTCCAGAAATACCGTAAACATAGTTAAATATTTTCCACCCTTGCTTCTTTTGCAATTTGGTACCAAGGAATTAAAATACCAAACAATGACTATTGTATTCGATACAAAAAAATAAGATATCTCCGAGTGATTCACGTCATAATTAGTAGTAGGTATGCAATTCTTACTGTTGTTTTGAAGAAACAAAGAATCATTGTAAAAAATCTTTAAAAAATTGATTGAAAATTGAGATTTAAATGGCTAAGTTTTTTCTTAGAATTATTTCTTAGATTATTGACTCTGTTTTTAACTTTAGGCAGACGTCGGGGCACCTATCATGCAGAGAAGTCCTGGCTTTTCGTACAGACTGGCGGGCGTGGTGTCGTCGTCATCGTGCGACCACGTCACCAGTCCACTGTACACGAGGATCATAGACCACGCTAGCTGGATACACCAGCATACGCATAGTGACTGTCAGTGCCTTTGAATCATTACTCACACCAACCATTTTACAACTATTAAAATGAGAGTGGTTAAGTTTACACTGTACGTGTTGGCTCGAATTTCAACTAGCTATTACGGTTAGCTTTTTAAATTATTGCAGCGCGGCGCGTTGTCTAAGGTTCCATTTTGAATACCTACAATAAATTTTACCACCATTAATTTATGACTTTCTGTTTATTTAATATAAGTACCATATATATTACATTACATTAACATTTATATAAATCGTATTGATCTACCGCCTATTAATTATATCTACTAATCACTTAATGTCCTACTAGCTAACATTTTAATTAAATATCAATATTACCTACATAATATAATGTTCTCATAGAGATCGAGTCAAATGAAAAATTATCTAAGCACATTTTCCATCAAGCTTTAGCACACCTGTTTCTGAGAGTGCTATCTACATCGAAGACATCCTTCTCATGGAACAAAGGCAAGCCCTCGTGTCTGAGCGCGCCGCTCGGCGGGTCGTATGTGACGTTGTACATGGGGTTCAGGGGGTGGAGGATAACAGGTGCTGTTACAGCGGCTCTGGCCTCATCGTTGCCGTGTTCACTGTGAGTTCCGTCACCAGTCCGAGCAGCTCGTTTTGCAATCTGAAATTGGTACACAGCTATTTATCGTATGAAGGAGAAAAGCAGACCCTGGGATCTAAAGCAGTATTTAACTAAGTGTGTAGAGAATAAACTACGATAACATGTCCCGCCCCTCCAAAATTCAAAACGCTTCAATGTATTTGTGAAAGTATTTATAAGCACCACCAAGACTCCCAAGTTCCCAACGTAGGTATGTGTGCGTGCTGAGACAGCCGTCACACAAAAACAAAACACTCTATCGTAAGGATGTGACTAAACACATTGAAATAGTAATTTGGAGGGGAGGGACATGTTATCGTAGTTTATCTCTACATATATAACTAACTAAGCTGCATTGTCCCATCTGGATCTCACAGCACTCACTTCATTTTCTTCATCATCTCATCTGCTTTCCAACCACTACTACCCCAAAGATGAAACGCCTATTTATATCCAGTGACATGTAGAAACATTAATAAATAGTGTGTAGGTACGTACATTTTATTAAATGATAATATAGAGCGATCAGCCGAGACTAATTTAGTTAGCCTCTAACCTTTCGATTGTAAAAGATCAACTTGGCAATGGCAATGTATGGTCATACTTGACGCAGCACTTGGCGATGGCGTGAAAAAAGTAGGGACAGAGTCAATATATATTTGAATACGTACCATTTCTGGAGACGCAGTTTTCAAGTCGTAAGCTAGTCCGATATCTTCGAAAAATTTGATGTATCTCGCAGATGCATTGAACTTGGAAGATAACTCGGCAGCTTTGTAGTCCCAAGGGAAGGCGTGGTGGTAGTTGTGCCACCCTTCGCCTAAGCTGATGAAGGAGACAAACCACGACTCTACAGGCTGCAGGCCCCTAGGAAAATGAAATAGTGGATGGAGAATATGTCTTTTATAATTAATAACTTACTCTATTCAATCCGTTTCCTTCTACGTGTTACTCTTCACTTGTCCATTAGGTGGATACGCGCTTGGAGTTGTCTCAAAAGTACCGGCTTTACATTTTACGAGTCACGTAGATATAAGATGAGATCACGATAGTGACGAAGGGAATTTCTAAAGTAGCATTAATTTAGAAAACATGTCATAAGGGCCCTCTTCCACACAAACACAAGTACGTTTACAATTTTTAAGAATGTATTGAAATACTATTGATGGTAAGAATTTTTATATTCTTTTCTAATTGAAATTTATTAATTATACTTATCTACAACATAAGACACACACAACGAAGACGTGGTAGGAGAATATCATGGACAAGGACATAGACGTGCACAGTCCAGAGAAACTTATTCGCATTCGATAGAATGACATAAGGTCGCCGGTCGCCAGCAAGTTGAAGAAGAAGAAGACAACAACACGATAGTGACAATATATCTGTTTGTGGATATATAAGTATATGTGTCCCGTTACGTTGTCGCTTTAGTTAGTAAGCATTGGCACCTTAGGTGGCTCAAATAATGAATAATTAACAAAGGTAAAAAATAACTTACTTGTCATAAGGCCGCGTACCCCAAAGATGGGCAGCACTGTTAACCAGCCAAGTTCCATTTATTTGAATCATATACCGGGCAAAGTAACACACTAGGAGGGAATTCCCCCACGACTCTCCAAGATACCGTACTGGGACCCAGGCGGGTAAAAAGACTGCGAGCAGGAAGTACAGTATGTAGTAATATCTGAAAAAAACACACAGAAATGTAGTCAAAGAAGTTAGTACATGTTTTAAATGACTAACTAAATGATTTTGACATCTGACTAGAGTCACGAGAGTCTAGTGTTAGAACACTAGATAATGTCACTTTTTCAAATTCTGTAATATTCATTAATGACAGCTGAACATTCCACATAGTCACTATTAGCTATTTAGCAGCCTGGTTAAATACATGCCTTAAACTTATATAGATGTCATATAAATACAAAGGAAAAAAGTGACGTAAGACACAAATCAAAATATTTATTAAATTAATTGTGCTAATCTTTGTCATTAGGTACTTGGTTGGTTACTTGGTTGCAAATAAAGATCTCTATCTCTCTCTATCTCTATCTCTAATTTGATTTGTTCTTCAGTTATAGTCACTCTTATGATACATGACCATAAGGGACTTACTTCTTCTGATACATGACCATCCAATCGGCTTCCAGGTCGCTCATGTCGATCTTTCTACCAAGCTCGATGACATAGGGATGTTTCTTGCTCATAAGCCAGCCGATGTGGCAGAAAAAGAATCCGCGCTTCGAGTTGTGTGGGTCGGCGTCGGTGTCCGAGTAACGATGGTGGAGGCGGTGGTCGCGCACCCAGATGAACATGGAGTTCTAGAACATTTTAAGTCAAAACGCGGGCCATTCTATGTTTAGGTTCTTGATTGTTTGTTTATTTATTACCAAGCAATACTAAAAGCGAAAAATAGTATCACCCAGTTTGATAAGCTCAAATTATGTTGTGGGCATCGAATAATGAATTATTTTATGGCATATAACGCCGGGGTAGGGAAAGAATACCAATTCTTTGGGGAGTTATAGACTTGGATATTATGCAATATGATTCTGTTACAGATTTTATTAGTACGAGTAGTTACTAAAACTAGTAGGCGCTCACCTCACCTATTTACTTTGATGCAGTAATATATAATATAAGTACATAAAATGCCATTACGGGTTTTACATTTTGGAGAACGAAATAACTTACTTGTCCGGCAGTAGTTTGAGCCAAAATAAGCATAGCGCGTAGGAACGACGTGGCTTTAAAAGATTTATGTGTATAAAGTCTATGCGCACCAATCGTAACTCCTTCGGTGCTTATATATGCGACGAAAAGAGCTGAAAATATTTTTTTTATGCAGAAAGTGCATACGTACGAGCCCCCATGAATAAGTTTTCATCTAGACGGAGGATTTTGATAGGATTATATTTGTCCGGAAAATTCGTTTGTGAAACCGGCAAGAAATAGCTATATAATGAATGACCGTTTCATTTAGAGTCTACGAGAGACGTGCAATAAGAAAGCACAACTTTGACAATGGTTTTGGAATATCCTTCTTCAACAACAATACTTTCTTATAGTGTGTGCGACTACTGATTTAAACTTACACGATTTTCACTCATTATTTTGACAAAAACGGGACTTACTTTTATTATTTCTTTTTATAATTACTTACGTTTCGAGCGTTACGGCACGCTCGAAACGTCAGGGAAATAATAAAAGTAAGTGTACATTAAACATTACTATCATTGGTCCCTTTAATTATTCATTTATTACATGTTAACGAGTGTTAGTTTTGTAAAATAAATGTGTTTCTTAGTTATTTTGTACTAGACGAAATCTATTGCATCGGGGCTCGTATTCGTAATTTAATAAAAAATATAGGAATTCATTTCCTATGTGTAAATATGGATCTAGAACTGGAAATAATTTCGATAAAGATACAGAAAATACAAGTTAAACATTTATAAAGATAAAAAAAATCAAGTATGTCAAATAATTGACAAACATTGTTAATGTTTTCAAACTAAAACAGATACATGTAAATGTTTATCAAACTTACTCCACAATAAAGTTCTCAAGCTGACACCCCCCGTTAACACAACAATAATACCCCACAGAGCGAAAATATGTAGCATCAGGAATCCAATTGCGTTCTTCCAAACTATTTCATGCTTGTATGAAAAATCCGTTCCAATAGTCTTAGGCAACTGAATAGGCTTCTTATCACTTTCATTTGTCATTTTATCACGGTAGATGTCGCTCATTTCTTCAAGTCTTGATATCACGTCACTTTCATCTATGGGCGCAGATATTAAATTATCTGACGCAGTCATTATTAATATTTGGCCGCTTTGTCGAATTTAAAAATAAACGATTTATAATGCTATCGATTCTTGTATCCTGCTGAACGTTGATGATGGTAGTGACATCTGCACATCACACACGATTTTATATAGGTATCGATAAATTGTGCAAGCGCACTTAGAACTTGAACTACGGCGGCAAGGTTAGTAAGGTAAAACAAAAGACAATAGATTTCGTGAACTTGTGTTCAATACTTAATTAGATTAACTCAATTATACACGGTGTCATGTGAGGAACCCGAATATTTTAACAGTGTATTCCTGATCATAATTACTATTATTTATTACTTCGTTTATCTCAGGAATACGCTGTTAAAATTATTCGGGTACCTCATGTGACACCGTGTAGACATATACACGCACTCGTATTCAGAAAATAACACTGATTAAAATGTACAAACTAAAAATATATTGCTATAATTACTAAACTTATACTACATATAACACTTTGTAGATATGTGTGTATTTATAGTACTAATTTGTTTTTTGAAGAATACGCTTCCAAAATGGAATGGTACATATTTAACAAAACCGGCCAAGTGCGTGTCGGACCACGCTTAGGAGGGTTCCGTACCTTCAATGGAATAAGAACCAAACTAATACCAAAAGGTCATATCTGATGCCTATGGAAGAAGTTTTTTGGAGATAGTTAACTCAAAAATGGCTTAACCGATAATGTTCAAAACAAGTTTCGTAGAAAGTATATGACAAGGCGCATCTCTTCAAATTTTTTGGACTTACGGTTCAAAAGTACCAAGTTAGAAAGTGACAATAAATGTCTATTATTTAATACCACGGCGATGGCAAACAAGCATACGGCCCGCCTGATGGTATGTAACTACCGTAGCCTATGGACGCCTGCAACTCCTCATGCGCGTTGCCGACTCTTTACAAAAAGGAGGATTCACTGTGTTGACGGTTAAAGGAACAAGAGAGTCCCTCATGGTCAACACACTGGGTCTTCTTTGAGCTCTTTGGCAACTTTACTCACCAGCAAGAACACAACACTATGAGTAGTCTCAATCTAGTGCTATTTGGCTGTCGTTTTCTGTAAGGTGAAGGTACTTTCCCAGTCAGGCTCTGCTCCAGATTTGAGCGAGATGACATTCGCTGTGCTGTGTCCTACCACACATAGCGAGATGACATTCACAGCACCCAATACCTGTCTTTTGGACGTAGTTTAAGGAAATACCCGTGTCCGGAGGTAGTTTAAGAACATACACCGGGTCGCCCGCGAGATAATGCGCTGCACACTTGTGCTAATCTTGCAGTAAGTAACATTTTAACAAGTGGAACTGCTAATACGAGACCAGAACGGAGCTCATTAACGGCAAATATTACACGTTCGGCAATTCGTTTTCTATTTATATTAATGTTACTAAGCAACTGTTTGTTCATTAGTGCCGATGTTATGGTAGAACAACTTTATGTACCATAAATTCACTGCGTTATTTCACTGTGCGATCGGCAGAGCGCTTAGGGAGCAAGGGAGTCGGGCATAAATATGGGTAGAACTAAGGGTGTCCATCTCCACGAAGTGACAGCTACGGCCTTGGAACGTATCGGATACGTTTTTGGGATTGTCAAAATCCCTTTCGTTTATTTGCGGCATGACCACAGATACCACAAAATATTTAAGAAGTTTATAGTAGTAGTTTTGTACTGTAATTTTTCTGGTTTTGTATTAAAATAACTGATACATTAGGCAGATTGGGGCAGGTCCAGCAATAATACTAATTGCGTACTTGTCAACCCTAGAACGTCGAAAGGTAAAATTGTATGGAGACGTCATGTGTCACCGTTCATCTGTCAAAGTTCTGTCAAACACTGATTTTGTAGGGAAGACAACCTTCTGTATGAAATTTATTATTCTGTGGTAGAACTGACCAATTGACTGAATGAGCTGAACAGGACCAGAAATTGGTTAGGTAGGTATGTATAGAAACAACGAAAGGAAACGAAACGACGTATCTCGGCCAGGTTAGAGCTAATTGTAGGTTGTAGGTGATTGACATCCTGATATAAACATGGCTGGATACGTTAGTTTTTTATAATTGGTCATTTAACGTCATTTCAACGTTATTAGGGTCCCATAGCAAAATGGTAAATAGGAACCATTATGCCGACTCTTTCTTTCAGTCTGCCTTCCGTCCGTCTGTCTGTCACAAAGTCAATTTGCTTCGAAACTACTGGATTGATAGAGCTGAGGGTTTTTACTCAAACGTAAGTCGGCGACCCAGCAACGTGTAACGTAAATGAATGAATTGTATACACGAGGGCCACTTTTGGGGAGTAAACTAAATTAAAGGTTTTGCAAACTATACTAATAACTGTATAATATAACAAATATGAAAGAGCTTGTGTTTTAATTTATCCTACTGTAAAGTTCCGCCCTCGCCCTTATCTAGGCAACTGCTGAGAATAAAAAAAAAATTACAACAATATATATACGGAAAAAACCGGCCAAGTGCGTGTCAGACCATACATAATGGAGGGTTCCGTACCGTCAATGGAATAAGAACCAAACGAATACCAAAAGGTTGTATCTGATGCCTATGGAAGAAGTTTATTGGAAATAGCTGTACCCGCGGCTTCGCCCGCGTGTGTAGGAGGTTTTGTCATTTTCATTTACTATCCAGGCCATTAGTGTAGAATTTACGCGTTCTAAATATAAATATCTAAATTTATTAGTTCATTCGTGATAAAGATAACTGACTAAAAGGCGTGCGTCGAGACCTGCGAATGCTAATGGCCGAGTTCCTGCAGGCCCGGAGAACATTCTTCGAACAGAGGGTCAAACGCTAAAGGTATGAATGAGCGCGAGGCAGCGTGTGAGCGCAACGTCCCAGCGAAAACTGCTTTTGCAGCAGCAGGCCAAAATCTAATAAGGCCAAAGGCAGCAAAACTCAATGGTCAAGTTTTTTGGCGAACCCGAACGCCGAAGCCGTGACGCGGTGAGCGGCAATATCGCGAAAGCCATAGGAGGAGTACCGCGCAGGACACAGGCCCGGAGGATCGCAGCGAGAATTGCTTCCGCAGAAGCAGCATGTCAAGGACCGGACATAACTCAATGGCGAAGTGTCTTAGCGAACTCGAGGGCTGCGGACACGAGGGTGACCGGAAATGTATGTGAAACTCAAAGGCCGAGTACCACGTTAGGTCCAGGCTCGGAACATCGCAGCGAGAACTTCTTCAACATCATCATGACAGGGACCGGACATAACTTAAAGGCGAAGTATCTTAGCGAACCCGAGGGCCATGGCTCGACGGTGAGCGGCAACGTCTGAAAAAGCCAAAGGCCGAGTACCTTGCAGGGCCCAGGTCAGCAGCAGTAACATGACAGCGACCGGACATATCTCAATGGTGAAGTGTCTTAAGGCCCTAGGATGAGTGGTAATATCTGCGAAATCAATAGGCCGAGTACCGCGTAGGCCCAAGCCCGGAGCGACGCAGCGATAATTTCTCCAGCAGCAGCAACATGATATAATCCAGACAAAACTCAATGGCGAAGAATCTTAGCTAATCCGAGGGCCGGTGGCCCGAAGGTGAGCGGCAATGTCTGCGAAAGCCATCGGCCGAGTACCGCTTAGGCCCAGGCCCGGGGCGACGCAGCGAGAATTGCTTCAGCAGCAGCAGCAGCAGCATGACAGGGACCGGACATATCACTATGATGAAGTGTCAGAAGGCCCGAGGGTGAGCGGCAATGTCTGAGAAAGCCATAGGCCGAGTACCGAGTAGGCCCAAGCACGGAGCGTCGTAGCGAGAATTTCTTCAGCAGCAGCGTGACAGCTAGCAGCTTGTAATTGCTGGCTTCATGACTACCCTTTTTATTGCAATCAGCTGTTAAAGCGAGATAAAACATGTTCCTCTCACAAACGGTACAATTTTTGCTGTCGGTTAAATCGATATGGATAAATCTTAACTACCTGTTTTATTTGTTTTTACGTATATTGTAAGTAGGTTTCATGTATTGATAAATAGATTATTTTTACGTTGAGCATAAAGTACCTCCAGGTATTAATGGATCGCAATATATGTCCGGATACTTACAATCAGTGTTGGCCGAACGTTAGTGTAATTGAAAATTAAAACCGGCCAAGAGCGTGTCGGGCCACGCTCAGTGTAGGGTTCCGTAGTTTTCCATCCGTCACAGTAAGTGTCCCCACTTAAGAGTTAATAACACCGCCATGTAGGATATGATATGAGAGTTCCACGTACAGCGACATCTATCGGCAAATTAAGTAAACTTTTGCGCGCGAGCTTAAAGTATGGAAGATGATTTTTATGGAATAATTCTTTATTGCGTGAACCGATTTTCACCGTTTTTACTTTATTTGAAAGCACGTCATTTCATTGTAATTTTGTAGAAATTACAGGTACAATAAACACCTGCTTATACGGTTAAATTACAAACTTAGTTCAGAAATTATTTTGTAATTTTTTTTCAAAAACTATTCATCCTATCAAGTTCAAAATAATTTTCCTAGAAAGTTTTTATAAAGTTCTACTTTTGAGATTTTTTTCATATTTTTAAAAGTTATGGTTCAAAAGTTAGAGGGGGGGGGACGCATATTTTTTTACTTCTGGAGCGATTATTTCCGAAAATATTTACATTATCGAAAAATGATCTTAGTAAACCCCTATTCATTTTTAAATACCTATCCAACAATATATCACACGTTAGGGTTGAAATGAAAAAAAAAATCACTCCCCACTTTACGTATAGGGGAGGTACCCTAATAAAAAAAAAAAATCCACTTTTTATTTTACCACTTTGTCGGCGTGATTGATATACATATTAGTACCAAATTTCAGCTTTCTAGTGCTAACGGTCACTGAGATTATCCGCGGACGGACGGACGGACGGACGGACGGGCAGACATGGCGAAACTATAAGGGTTCCTAGTTGACTACGGAACCCTAAAAATTGAAGATTGAAACACGTTAGTTAAAATTGAACACTAATAGTTCAGTGCAAATTGATTTCAATTAGAATTGAAATTAATTGTAACTAACGTGTTTATCCTTTGCGAGTAAATAATAATTGAAGATATTTAATTTAATATTTAGTGTAGATTGAATTGGTAATTGACATTAATAATTTACCTAACTAAACGCGAATTTAGGTTAAGCTACGAGGTTTTGATTTTTGTTTCGATTTTGACTCTGGACTCGGGGGCTTGTATTAATAAGCAATGGGACCGGTATCCTAAGATGGAGGTCATGCTGGACCCTGGGGATCCCTACTGGATCTCGGGTTTGGTGCATCATAGACTCATGCTGTTTGGGCTCATTCGACTTGTACTGATGAGCAGATGGTACCGGTATCAAAATCTGGAGCTCATGCTGGACCCTGGGGATCCTTACTGGATCTCGGGTTTGGCGCATCATAGACTCATGCTGTTTGGGCTCATTCGACTTGTACTGATGAGCAGATGGTACCGGTATCAAAATCTGGAGCTCATGCTGGACCCTGGAGATCCCTACTGGACCTCGGGTTTGGCGCATCATAGACTCATGCTGTTTGGGCTCATTCGACTTGTACTGATGAGCAGATGGTACCGGTATCAAAATCTGGAGCTCATGCTGGACCCTGGGGATCCCTACTGGATCTCGGGTTTGGCGCATCATAGACTCATGCTGTTTGGGCTCATTCGACTTGTACTGATGAGCAAATGGTACCGGGATCGAAATCTGGAGCTCATGCTGGACCCTGGGGATCCCTACTGGATCTCGGGTTTGGCGCATCATAGACTCATGCTGTTTGGGCTCATTCGACTTGTACTGATGAGCAGATGGTACCGGTATCAAAATCTGGAGCTCATGCTGGACCCTGGGGATTCCTACTAGATCTCGGGTTTGGCGCATCATAGACTCATGCTGTTTGGGCTCATTCGACTTGTACTGATGAGCAGATGGTACCGGTATCAAAATCTGGAGCTCATGCTGGACCCTGGGGATCCCTACTGGATCTCGGGTTTGGCGCATCATAGACTCATGCTGTTTGGGCTCATTCGACTTGTACTGATGAGCAAATGGTACCGGGATCGAAATCTGGAGCTCATGCTGGACCCTGGGGATCCCTACTGGATCTCGGGTTTGGCGCATCATAGACTCATGCTGTTTGGGCTCATTCGACTTGTACTGATGAGCAGATGGTACCGGTATCAAAATCTGGAGCTCATGCTGGACCCTGGGGATTCCTACTAGATCTCGGGTTTGGCGCATCATAGACTCATGCTGTTTGGGCTCATTCGACTTGTACTGATGAGCAGATGGTACCGGTATCAAAATCTGGAGCTCATGCTGGACCCTGGGGATCCCTACTGGATCTCGGGTTTGGCGCATCATAGACTCATGCTGTTTGGGCTCATTCGACTTGTACTGATGAGCAAATGGTACCGGGATCGAAATCTGGAGCTCATGCTGGACCCTGGGGATCCCTACTGGATCTCGGGTTTGGCGCATTATAGACTCATGCTGTTTGGGCTCATTCGACTTGTACTGATGAGCAGATGGTACCGGTATCAAAATCTGGAGCTCATGCTGGACCCTGGGGATTCCTACTAGATCTCGGGTTTGGCGCATCATAGACTCATGCTGTTTGGGCTCATTCGACTTGTACTGATGAGCAGATGGTACCCGTATCAAAATCTGGAGCTAATGCTGGACCCTGGGGATCCCTACTGGATCTCGGGTTTGGCGCATCATAGACTCATGCTGTTTGGGCTCATTCGACTTGTACTGATGAACAGATGGTACCCGTATCAAAATCTGGAGCTAATGCTGGACCCTGGGGATCCCTACTGGATCTCGGGTTTGGCGCATCATAGACTCATGCTGTTTGGGCTCATTCGACTTGTACTGATGAGCAGATGGTACCGGTATCAAAATCTGGAGCTCATGCTGGACCCTGGGGATCCCTACTGGATCTCGGGTTTGGCGCATCATAGACTCATGCTGTTTGGGCTCATTCGACTTGTACTGATGAGCAGATGGTACCGGTATCAAAATCTGGAGCTCATGCTGGACCCTGGGGTTCCATACTGGATATCGGGGTTGGCGCATCATAGACTCATGCTGTTTGGGCTCATTCGACTTGTACTGATGAGCAGATGGTACCGGTATCAAAATCTGGAGCTCATGCTGGACCCTGGGGATCCCTACTGTATCTCGGGTTTGGCGCATCATAGACTCATGCTGTTTGGGCTCATTCGACTGGTACTGATGAGCAGATGGTACCGGTATCAAAATCTGGAGCTCATGCTGGTCCCTGGGGTTCCATACTGGATCTCGGGTTTGGCGCATCATAGACTCATGCTGTTTGGGCTCATTCGACTTGTACTGATGAGCAGGTGGTACCGGTATATTTTACTTTTACTTTTTCTTTTTCTTTTACTTTTACTTTTCAATTCACTTTTACTTTTACTTTTACCTTTACCTTTACCTTTACCTTTACCTTTACCTTTACCTTTACCTTTACCTTTACCTTTACCTTTACCTTTACCTTTACCTTTACCTTTACCTTTACCTTTACCTTTACCTTTACCTTTACCTTTACCTTTACCTTTACCTTTACCTTTACCTTTACCTTTACCTTTACCTTTACCTTTACCTTTACCTTTACCTTTACCTTTACCTTTACCTTTACCTTTACCTTTACCTTTACCTTTACCTTTACCTTTACCTTTACCTTTACCTTTACCTTTACCTTTACCTTTACCTTTACCTTTACCTTTACCTTTACCTTTACCTTTACCTTTACCTTTTCTTTTACTTTTACTTTTACTTTTACTTTTACTTTTCAATTCACTTTTACTTCTACTTCCACTTCTACTTCTACTTCGACTTCTACTTCTACTTCTACTTCTGCTTCTACTTCTGCTTCTGCTTCTGCTTCTACTTCTACTTCTACTTCTACTTCTACTTTTACTTTTACTTTTCAATTCACTTTTACTTTTACTTTTCAATTCACTTTTACTTTTACTTTTATTTTCACTTTCACTTTCACTTTCTGTGTAGAAGTAGAAGTAGAAGTAGAAGTAGAAGTAGCAGTAGAAGTTGAAGTAGAAGTAGAAGT
Source organism: Pammene aurita (assembly GCA_947086415.1). Taxonomy (NCBI): domain Eukaryota; kingdom Metazoa; phylum Arthropoda; class Insecta; order Lepidoptera; family Tortricidae; genus Pammene; species Pammene aurita. The sequence goes on from OX352291.1 coordinate 40,986,191, forward strand.
AGAAGTAGAAGTAGAAGTAGAAGTAGCAGTAGAAGTTGAAGTAGAAGTAGAAGTAGAAGTAGAAGTAGAAGTAGAAGTAGAAGTAGAAGTAGAAGTAGAAGTAGAAGTAGAAGTAAAAGTGAATTGAAAAGTAAAAGTAAAAGTAAAAGTGAAAGTGAAAGTGTTACGCGTTTATTATATGTATGTATAGATAACTCAAAAATATGGAAATGAAAACTTTTATTTTTCACATGTAATTTTTTTAAGCCAATCGATTCCATTCCATTCCAGTATCAATAGTTCCCCAACTTACGGTAATCTACTAAAACGCCACAAATTAAGGACAACTTTTTCCATAAATTTACTATGGAGAAAAAGTGATATATGATAATGAAAATCCAGTGAGTGCTGCGAGGTCCAGATGGGACAGTGCAGCTGCCATGTTTGTTACTCTTTTAGCAGCACCCAGGGATCACGTGTAGGGGTGTCTAAGGTGTTTCCTACGGACGCAGACATTAATCCACATAACATTGATCCCCAAAAATGGTCCTGAAACGTAACAGGACTGATTGGCAAGATAGGAAAATATGTAAATTTCAAATTTCAATTTTTCTCCATAGTATATGTATGGAAAAGGTGTTATTTAAGTTGTGGCTTTTTAGTACATTACCATAAGTCGACCCCAAAGACACTATTGATATTGGATAGGAGTGCAATCCATTGGCATAAAAAATTGCATATAAAAAATAAAAGTTTCATTTTCATACAAAAGAATACGGGAAAAGTTTTCCTTGATTTGTGGCTTATCTAGCCGGTTTTTTTTTCGATCCCATAAAAGCTTTGATCATGGGTTGGAATGGGACCGATTGGCATCAAAATCTGTAAAGGCCAATCTTCATTAATTAAAGATTGAGGGAAGGTTTCGTAAGGCCATTTTCGCGTACCAGCACGGGATCTGGTAGCTGCCCTCACTGACCCAAAAAATGTTGTACCTATATAGCGGCTGAAAATGTGGCATGATAAGGAAATCAATGTATAGAAAAAAAGGTAAAATTCAAGCGAGACTCAAACCATCGACTCCGAGATACAACAACAATACATACAATACAGCCACTTTACTATGTGAGCTACCATTTAGCTGCGAATTTTATAACCATATCCGTCATATTATTTTATTATATAAATAGTTAATGTCGAGCAGGTTACGGTTTTTCTTAAATGTCTCTATTCCATGATATTTAGCGGAGGTGATGTAGTAGCGTTAGTTCAGCCAAGATCGGTGGAATAGAGTATTATCTAATGCGTCGGCAGCTTCGATGGCGCGGTCACGTATCGCGAATGGCGGAAGAGAGTAGCGAAGCATATCTTTTGTTCTGAATTAGAGAAGGGTAAGCGGAAACAGGGCGGACAACTCCTCAGATACAAAGATGTTCAGAAACGGCACATGAAAAAATACAACATCGAGCCCTCTCAGAGGGAAGGTTTGGCAGCACAGCGTCCTGAGTGGCGCAGGTTGGTGCAGGACAAAGTAAGCGATTTCGAGCAGCGACGTAAGCTTGACCTCGATGATATACGCGTCGAGATCATACCACTATCTGGCTGGTGTCCTCACGTGCCGTCAATGTGCACGGGGGTTCAGCTCGAAAATCGGCTGCGTCAGCCATCTTCGGGCGCATGAGCGCTAGGAGTTGATGTGGTCGCCATGGTCGAAATCGGCCGGATCATCATCGTCATCATCAGTTCAACCAAAGTTAATATTTACTAAGATAATTATTATAAATGCTACTTACGACTACGGAGCTCTATAAAAGGCAGCTTCTCAAGAACTATATTTTTTACATGCGATTGTGTCCTCAGGACAATAAAATCCTTAAAAAACTTTGTATTTAATTTAACAATACTTAATTGTAATCAATTACATAGTACCTAAAAAATTGACAACATATCAATTAGAAAACATTTTGCCTGTGCAATTTTTTGTAGCAAGCAAATGTGTAGGTAAACAAATGTTCTTCAATGATTGTAATTCACTCTATAGGTTATTATGACGTAGGAATCATATTAGTTATAGCTACACGCTCGCTCATATTTATTTAAAAAATAACAATTTCATAGTTACAATACGACGAATAGGTAATGATAATTTATGGAGGACAGGGGCAGGGGGATTTATAAAAATAAGGGAAGGCTAGTTTTATTACAAGAATAGATTTTATAAGGCTAGTCTTAATCTAAATCTAATAACTAAGCCAGCCATCCGTAAGTAGGTTGGGCATATAAAATCTATTTAAAATTAAATGTGAAAACACCTATAGAATGATTTATGATCATGTAACAGAAGGAAACTAACACCAAATAGTAATGCACGAGTCTAAAATCATTTCAGTATTTTAATTAAAATTTACTTCGCTCACTTTATTGCTATGAATCGTTTGCAGCGATGCTGAACTTGTCCATTTGCCCCTCAAACATAAACGTAGCCCAATGTTGTCGTATAAGTTGTTTATCGTTTATTTCTCCGTTGAGTTAGTAAGTTACTTGTTGCATTTTGAGCTCTTTATAAAGTAGTTATACAGGCAATGTAATTTTTACCTTCCCGGTCGCAACTGCAGGAATTTTGCAACGCGAGGCGTTATATCGAAACTCTTGAAAGTCCTATCCTACGGATCTAAAGCAACCTATTTAGGCACAATAGCGGTCCCGTTCTGGACTAGAAAGATAATACGATACATCTATCTATAGTTAGCAAGTTTTTATTGGCCATGGCCAATAAATTATAAATGCTTAATCAATTACTTGACCTCCGTATTTTTTCTAGGCTTACGGGCAGAGGTACAACTCTTCATGCGGTAAATATTGTTACATAAAATGTTTTTGTTTGTATAAATTAATGCGTAAATGATTTTTTTCTTACACGCTTGTAAGCAACTTCAAATAATAGATAGAGGGTATAATATAGGTAATCAATCATATATAATCTAACATGTACTCGTATATACAAATGCCAAGTTATTACGAACCCACTACTTTTATCTGAACATAACCTGTGTTTTTATTTTAGCAATTATTAAAATGCGTGATTAAAAATACCAAAAAACTTTAAAGACCTTCATGAATAATAAATATATCTCGATTTCTATGATCCTGCACCAATTACATGTTTCGGTTTGATCCAATGGTTGACTGGTAGAGAATGTCTTAAGGCATTAAGTCCGCCTCTTGTACACCTTTATATTGGTGCAATAATGTTTAAATAAATAAATAAATAATGTTTAAGCAGACAATAGAAAACAATTTTTTTTCTGAAATAAATAGTTTTTTTTTACATTTGTGTGAAGTTTTTAGGCAAATAGGTACTCGTACACTGGGTACTAGAAGTGTACCTACATCATAATTAGGTAGTAAAGTAAGCATGTCGATGGAAGACATTATTTTAACCAATAGAGGTACCTACCAACTAACAAACAAAATTATACTCAATCCAAATTAGATACCAATATCATTAGCAATTACATTAATATTGCTTTTCATGAAGAGTTTCATTCCTTATTTTTTTTATGAAAATGGTTGTTAGTGGTAAAAATACATAAAATAAAAAGAGGACTTAATCGTGTGAGTACTTACTTTTATTATTTTCCTTACGTTTCGAGCGTGCCGTAACGCTCGTGGCCGCAGGTACGTAATGCCCCGTCCCGTCCAGTAGAGTCCCGTAGAGTCCCGTTTTAATTTAAATAATGAGTGAAAATCGTGTGAGGTCAAAACAGTACGAAAATACGTAAAGATTTTGTATGACTTCAAAATTTGAGGAGAGTCTCAATTCCTCACATGGGTCCCATACTTAAACCTGAGATCAATCTGAGTATATTCATTCAAATTGAAGCTTATTTTCTAAATAGGTTAAGAAGTAACCGACTTCCGACATTTTTAAATAAATCATAAAAAAAATAATTAAAAACGCTAATGAGGAAATACGCTCAAAGCAACTTGTAATCTAGTAACTGTATATAATATACATCAGCGTTTGCGTCAAATCCGGTAGTTAAAAGTTTTTGTAAACTTGTTTGTGATGTGGGCCCAATAAATAATCCAAGTTTATGACCTCAAGCGCACAACGTAACTTTGTCAAAACTCAAAAATAGGTTTTTTTTTTCATATTTTGGCGATTATAACCCAAAAACTGGCCAAGTGCGTGTCGGACCACGCATAGGAGGGTTCCGTACCTTCAATGGAATAAGAACCAAACTAATACCAAAAGGTCGTATCTGATGCCTATGGAAGATTTTTTTTAGAGATAACTCAAAAATGGCTGAACTGATAATGTTCAAAACAATTTTCGTTGAAAGTATATGATAAGGCGCATCTCTTCAAATTTTTTCATATTTTTTGAACTTACGGTTCAAAAGTTACGGGGGGGGGGGGGGGGCTACACAACTTTTCTGACTTTCGAAGCGATTATTTCAGAAAATATTCACTTAATCACAAAATAGTCAAAACAACTTCAATGTTATTTTGAAAGACCTATCGATTGATGTGTCACATGTTGATATTTGGTTAAATTTTTTTTTTTTTTTAATTTTGTTACCTGTATGGAGCGCCCCCCTAGAAATATTTTTTTTTTTCAAATTTAACTACATAACTAATAAAGTAGCTGCATACAAAATACACCTTATGTGTAAATTTTATTCAGATACGTCGTATAGTTTCCGAGTAAAATGCCTGTGACATACGGACGGACAGACAGACAGACAGACAGACAGACATGACGAATCCATAAGGGTTCCGTTTTTTGCCATTTGGCTACGGAACCCTAAAAACTAGTTTTTGACAGTATCTCAAGACATTTTTAAAGTAGACTAAATTTACTACAATATGAGACTAGAATTGTCTCTGTAGACCCAATAGTTTCAGAGATAAATAACTGCAAATAAACTTTTCATCTCTCCTGTTCGGAAAGTTTTATTTTCCTGGGTAGATATTCGGGTGGAAAATTGCTTTTTCAACACACCTGCTCGTAACGAGCTTCTTATTCCATCGCTTTTATGCTCATAATCCTAGATATTAAACACACGTGCATTTCAAAATAATTATCCAACTAGTGGAATAATTTAATAATCCGATCAAGTGACGTTTGTACTCTAGTACCAAGTTGTACGTACGCAGACGAATCGTTGTAATTTAGTAGAGTATTACCTTTACTTTTTTTTAACTCTTTATGAGTTTACATTCTAAAAAAGTAAAAATATTAAAAATATACACATTTACGATAGAATACAAATTATACAATCCTGCATCCAAACACGTGCATTTCAAAATAATTATCCAACTAGTGGAATAATTTAATAATCCGATCAAGTGACGTTTGTACTCTAGTACCAAGTTGTACGTACGCAGACGAATCGTTGTAATTTAGTAGAGTATTACCTTTACTTTTTTTTTACTCTTTATAAGTTTACATTCTAAGAAAGTAAAAATATTAAAAATATACACATTTACGATAGAATACAAATTATACAATCCTGATTGTGAATAAGAATCATTTCAACTTATTATATTACTCGTAATACACAATAAATTACGTTTTAAACACGAATTGTCTGTTTTAATTTGATATTGGCTGTTTGGCATTATACGCCCGCGCCTTTGCCTCAAGCTGCTCGCACATCCAAAAAAGTAAATTGCGCGCCATTTATAAGTTAACCTCAAATCATTGTTTATTTATTAGATTTTTCTCGTCGTGTTTTATTAATTTAAACAAATTATATTTTCAGTGAATAAGAAGACAACTTTAGCGTTAATTTAACCTCTGGATATATTTCAAAATTGTGATACATACTAGTAAAATGTCATCATAAAAATCTAGTGAGCAATACGTAAGAAAAAAATACTATAAATTATTGCACAATAAATGTGAAGTTTTTAATTTTATGAAATGATTTGAAAAAGAGTTCCAAATACCCAATAACATCACAAAAAAAAGTTAGTTAAATTTAATTATCTTAGGTTCGTAAGTACCTCTATCCTGTAAACATTCTGACAATTAATGTATTTATCAAAAGTTATTAATTATACTATTTTGTTATTTCCTCGCAAGTGTGTTGAAAAACGTCGTATGAAACGCGTGTGCTTGATCATTACATAAGCTTAGCTTCCTTATGCGCACTCACATGCGTTCGTGCGCACAATATCGCTTCGTATGTAATGATCAACTTAGCACACTTGTATCATAATGTACTATTCCATCCCTAGGGTGGAAAGTAATTAGCTGTGTTAATTATGGATTGAGCCGGTGCCCACCCGGATGCCCTGCTCCCCGACCACCGGCAAAACATTGAATTTGTCTTTTTTAAATTGTTCAAATTTTACTTAACATTTTTATAGATTATTCTTTATATACCAGTTTTATAAAATGTGCGTGTGGTATTGTACTTTCCTCACAGTTGAAAAATGAAAAGCAGAGTGTTTAACTAGGGTGAAATTAGTCATTTCACCCTCGAACTATTGGCGCTCTCACTTCGTTCGAGCGCCAGAAATATCTCAGGTGAAATGGGTCACTTTCAATCTACTATTGTCAAATGCGTAAACTATGAACAAAAATGTCTGTAAACTTGTAAAGGGTTCTGGGGGTTCTAACCACATTCATGACACTCATATACATTGACAGAATGTGGCATTGCCGGCACGAACCGTCGCATAGTGGGCGGCACTGCGGCCCAGCCTCACCAATACCCCTGGCTGGTGGCGCTGATGCTGGGCTCCAAGCTGCATTGTGGAGGCGCAATCATATCTGACCTCCACATCCTTACCGCTGGACACTGCATAACGTTTGGGTAACAATCTATGTCTTTATCATAATTTAGTGTAGACCGAATAAGCCCGATTGGCATTAGACTCCATATTCGTGAGGATCGCCATAATAATATTTCGGCTCAACTGTACAATATGTGACATCGAGTTCAGGCTTCGTATTTTTTTTGTAGCTTCTACTCGCCAAAAGACAACTCCTCACCAAATTTTAAGTTGCGGAAACGCTTGGTTTGCGAGATAAAAAATAATCCCGTTCCATATAAAATCCCGATTTTACACCGCCATGACACAATATTTTGCGTTTCGTTAAACGTGTTGAGAAAAACTAAAACGTGATGATTTGTTTTATGTTCAGTTTTTACATAAATACAGTTTTTTCGACTTATTTGTGTACAATAATAGTTACATGATATTTATTCAATGATTCTTTTAATTTATAAGCATTATTTTGTGGAAATTTGTTGATTAATAATTATCAAAAATGCTACGAATTCACTAAAACGCGTAAAACAAAACGCAAATAGAATTGGCGGGGTCTGCGGGCGGAGGATACGACATGACACATTGTTAGACGCCATGCCATTTTGCTTTGCCAGATTACGTGCTGCCTGTCAAAGTTTGCGTTCGTTCATTTGCACGCGTTTGTAGGAACTTTTTAGGTTAGTTCAAAGTAGTTTCAGACAGACTCTAAGGCAGGTCGGTGTAGGTACGACGACGAGCGAGGCGAGGAGGAGCGTTAGGTAGAACTGCGACCCTACAGCGCGCGAGCTGAGCGAGCGAAGCGAGCGTGCCGCGGCAGCGACCGGCAAAGCGCCAGAACCTAACACTATCACACTCCCCCCCTCTTCTCTCCTCCTTTGGTCGTGATTCAATTATGGAATCTTTCGCTTACTCGGGACTCAAAATCAACACTCGCAAGAAAAACCAACTTTATTACTTATTGGTGGCCTCTTCATATCTATCACTCTTTCCTTTTTTCAGCGAAATATTGATAAGGCTCGATGATCATTGCTCCTTACTGATTACTTTTCCAATCGCTGGTCTATGATTTATGATGTATAAAATATGAGCCCGAGCTGGCTGTGGCCCAGTACAATTCATCTATGAACTTAAGTCATTCATTAGCAATATAGGTGACAGTAGCCTGTCACCGATTGGGCATTACCATGTCGACCACTACGTTCACCTTAATTATGATGTTAATTTTAATTTCAGGGTCCATTATCGAGATCTGAAAGTACACATAGGCATGCATGATCGCTTAGACAATTCCTTCGAAATCAGGAAAGTTAGCAATGGCGTCAAACATCCCAAGTTCACCTCAAACGCTGTGCGAGACATCAACGACCTTGCGGTGCTCACACTTGATAAGAGGATAAAGTTTGATGATAAAGTTCGGCCTATATGTTTACCCGATGAAGGTTAGCGAATAAATACATCCATTTACGCCCTTTAAAGGAATGTCAAACGGCTTATGTACTATACGTTAGTACGATACTTACTAGCAGATAGGTACAGTCGATGTCAAAAATATGTTTACACTTAGGTACCTTATAGTTTTTACAATGGATGGATGGAGGTACAAAAGTGTAAACATATCTTTGACGTCGCCTGTACATTTTAAATGATATAATTCCTCAATTCTACACTCACTCACACACACGTTGTTGGTGACATACGAAATCGGGAAACCGAAATTTTTTGTGTACTTAAGTTTAAATTTTGCCATAACCAATTAAATCGCGATTACATAAATAAAAAAAGTTAGGGAAGGTCTTCTAAGACCATTTTTGCGTAGCGGCACGGGATCTGAGACCTGCCTTATACGTTAAAAATCCACTGTCTGTATATCTAGCGATATTTCCCTATATTTACTTATATGATGACATAGAGAAGCCACCATTCAGGTGACCTTAAATCTTCAACATCCTCCAAAATATGCAACATCCACCCTACACGGGACACGAATTTTGATTTGTTGAAAAAGCTTGTAGATACAAAAACACCTCCATTTCCTAGTTTTTCGTATGTATTTCAGCTTCTAAGTCAAAAAGAGAATAAAAAGCAGATAATGCTAGGCTCTATTTTAGTTATTCTGGAAGAGGATTGATTTCCATAATGTGAATCTCCAACTAAACACGTATCAGTGAGCTGCAGAACTGAATGAAAACATTACTTTTAATAAATTCATTCATAAATAGAGGGAGAGCTGGTTAGTTGGCTACGTCAGATATGACACAATAATGAGAGCAACGAAACCCCATTAGTTTGTTTGCCCTATAGCATAGTTACTATGCTGATTTCTAGATCCGGACATCTGACAGCTTTTCATTGGTGGAAGTCAAAGAACGCATACCATTTCAAGAATACAAATCTTAGAGTTCTGGGTTTGATGCAATATTGTGGGAAATTATGTTATTATTAATTAGATTATATAATTGCCAGGAGTGTCTGTTGACGGGAAGTATTGACAAATGACGTAAAATGAAATTTATAGTTGGTCACCGCCTGTTTTTGTTTCCGCAATAATACGAAATATTTTTTGACTACTTCGGCAGATTTTACCTATTTTGGCATAACTTTTTTCCAATTGTTAAATTTTGCTGGTCTGTCATTTTTACCTCCACCCATTTAAAGCTGCCGCGGATGCCATGGCATAACTGACAGTCGCTTGCGAGACAACTATGATATCACACTTTTGTGACAGTTGAAATCGGGGTGGAATCTCTCAAGAGTGATATCTAAAATGGTGGCCATAGCCATAGACAAAACGCTCTAGCGAGACCAACTGACAGCTTGACAGTTAGGTGTGGACACGGGTGGACAGGGCCCGATTTGACATGCCAAACTGTGAGACGTGGATGTCACACTTGTATCGCTAGTGGATAGAGTGATATCCATCCTGTCCACACGTGTCCACACCTAACTGTCAAGCTGTCGGTAGGTCTCGCTAGAGCGTTTTGTCTATGGCTATGGCCACCATTTTAGATATCACTCTTGAGTGATTCCACCCCGATTTCAACTGTCACAAAAGTGTGATATCATAGTTGTCTCGCAAGCGACTGTCAGTTATGCCATGTGTAACATCCACGTCTCACAGTTTGGCATGTCGAATCGCGGCCCAGATCTAGGAATGAGGATGGTATAGCTAACTAACCAGACGGGGTTCGTTAATTGCTCTCATTATTGTGTCATATCTGAAGTAGCCAGCCCTTATTCATACTAAAACTGTTCATGAAATTTTGCAGCTTGGTGTATAAGTAGTGTTAACTATTCAAACAATTCTATGCTTAACAATTTCTTAAGTTTGGGCACACAAATAGGCTATATTTTTTTAAACCTATTCTTCTATTTAGATATGGAATTTGACGAAATACCCCTAACTGTTGCCGGTTGGGGCAAGATAAGGCAAGGGGCCTTAACATCTTCAAGGCACCTATTGGAAACTAAAGTGAAAATAGTGCCATATGACAAATGTAGAAAGACGCAAATTTATAAAGACAATCTCGTCAGCAAAACAATGATGTGCGCCTACGCTTATGGAAAAGATGCTTGCCAGGTAAGCATGTTTTTTGTTTTACTGTAAGTAGGCGAATTACAATATTTCCACAAGCGGTATAGTTAGAGAGCCCATGACACTGAACCTAGTTCGATAAGTCTCCTAGATGAGATACATATAATTAGTCGCGTCTTTAATGGGGGAACACGAAATGCTGATGCTGCAATGCAAGAAAAGTGGTGGCGTATTTAAATTTTTTTTAAGAAAAAAAAAAAAAAAACCGGTTTCTAGTACGATAAGTTTCCTAGATTTCCTTTGTTACTCGAAGTAGGGGAGGGGTAGGGCTACACGATAATGCGGTGCTGCAAGCCCCTGTGCGTGGCCTTGTCAGTGGCAGCAGCATCAAAAGATTGTAGATGTATGAAAAAACAAAGCGCCTGATCTTTTAAAATATAAATTCATTTTAATAACGTAACAACTTGTTGCAGTTCATGCGCTAAGTTTAGGTTACATAACATCTTGTTTTTGTTATAAAAAGATCAGGCGTTTTGTTTTTTCATACATCTACAATCTTTTGATGCTGCTGCCACTGACAAGGCCACGCATGGGGGCTTGCAGCACCGCATTATTGTGTAGCCCTGCCCCTCCCCTGCTTCGAGGAACAAAGGAAATCTAGGAAACTTCTCGTACTAGAAACCGGTTTTTTATTTTTTTTTTCTTAAAAAAAATTAAAATACGCCACCACTTTTCTTGCATTGCAGCATCAGCATTTCGTGTTCCCCCATTAAAGACGCGACTAATTATATATATCTCATCTAGGAGACTTATCGTACTAGAAACCGATTTTTATGTTTAAAAAAAAAAAAAATTGAAATACGCCACCACTTTTTTTGCATTGCAGCATCGGCATTTCGTGTTCCCCCATTAAAGACGCAACTAATTATATATATCTCATCTAGGAGACTTATCGTACTAGAAACCGATTTTTAAGTTTTTTTAAAAAAAAAAAAATAAAATACGCCACCACTTTTTTTGCATTGCAGCATCGGCATTTCGTGTTCCCCCATTAAAGACGCAACTAATTATATAAATCTCATCTAGGAGACTTATCGAACTAGGTTCAGTGTCATGGGCTCTCTAACTGGTAGCGACCTCAAAAACTTGTAAAAAAAAGCTATCATCTTTAATGCCAAAGAAGACAATGAGGGGGTGCCTTCAAAAAAAGAGAAAATAAGAAGCATCCTACCCTAGTCAGTAAAAAAGGTGTCAGGTGTCAAGATGCCCAGTCCGATTTTAGTCGCAGTAATGGTAGGGGATCCCAAAAGGTAAAAAATTCTACTAATAATTGGCATATTAGCACATCGTAGCATATAAACCAAATCCACAGTCCAGGTATCGATATTTTTTCGAGTTATAGTATACTAGCTGTGCCCGCGGCTCCGCCCGCGTGGAATTCGGTCTGTGTCAGTAAGTGGCTAATTCACCCCTAATTTCTCTCCCGCTACCCTGGAGGCGGAACTTGAAGTAAAGTTGACAGATGGATACGCTAGAGGACAGTAGTCCTAATAAAATATTTTACAATTACCACTAAATGAACTACACTCATAAATGTATACTTTTTTTTATTATATTTGTTTTTGGCATGATTTAAACGACATAGAGAGTAGTAGGTGTATATCGGACGATACAGGACCACTTTTGTATTTATACGTTCATGTCCACGGCAAATATCATCCAGATCGATCCTCCCGTCACATCAGTTGGGGGGTGAGGGGGGGGGGGGTGTCACAAATGCAGAAATGATTTTTTTCTATTTATAGGTGCACTTGGAGGGGGGGGGGGGGGTCCATGACCCATGCAAATTTAACTCAATCGAGTGTAGTGGCTACCCCCCCCCCCCCCTTTTAGACGTTGAATTTTTATAGGCTACGTATAACCTGGCTGGGGATTTTCTAGAATTGGAATTACTAATCCTTAATTGGGTGATTTCCGGGATAACAATGAAAAAAAAAACCGACCAAGAGCATGTCGGGCGATGCTCAGTGTAGAGTTTCGTAGATGCTGCCCTGTTACAAAACATCCGTTCTAAAGGTCGTTTATTTGGCGGCGCTTACGTCAGTTTACTATTCGGCACTTCCTTTCACTATGCGTTTTTGACTAATAATTCAAAAACGGCTGAACCGATTTTATTCAATATAGTTTTTATTGAAAGTTCTTATCAGGCCTCACCAAATTTCAGCTTTCTAGTGCGAACGGTAACTGAGCTAGACCGCGGACAGACGGACGGACATGGCGATGTAACTGTTACGTAATAAGGCCTAATTATGTACAGAAGCATACACTGCTTTACCTACACACATATTAAAAATCCATTGAAACCATTAGAATGCCCACCATTACACCGCCATGACCAATATTATTGCGCCGGCGGTCGGGGGGGCGGATTTTCATTACGTTACCGTAGGTAATGAATTTTCATACGTTTTTACCACACTGTCACAGATAATACACTGATGTTACGTTATTGGTTGCAATAATGTTGGTAATTAATTACATACGGTTCCGAACACGGAATAGAGGATTTATGATATTGGTGTAGATCAAGATATTTATTCGTCAATGTAAGCACATTACAATGCACTAATGAACGTCAGAGAAAAATAAAATACGTGAGTGTCGTGGAAAGTGTGTGAATCAAGTGCGATTGGAACGAAGTTATGTTACTTAATTTTATTTAATTTTTTACTTTTTCGTATTTTTTGTGGTTTCGTATTTTTTTTGCATTTTTTATAAATTTTGGAAATTTTGGAATTAGTGGAAAATTTGGAAATTTTGGAAATTTTGAAAGTTTTGGAAATTTTGTGAAATTTGGGAAATTTTGGAAAATTTGGAAATTTTGGAAATTTTGGAAATTTTGGAAATTTTGGAAATTTTGGAAATTTTGAAAATTTTGGAAATTTTGGAAATTTTGGAGATTTTGGAAATATTGGAAATTTTGGAAATATTGGAAATTTTGGAAATTTAGAAATTTTAAATTTTTGACATTTTCGACATTTTTAAAATTCTCGACTTTTTTCACTTTTATCACTTTGCCACTTCTCAGTTTCACTACACTTCACTTCACTTTATTCTATTTTATATATTTTTTTATTTCATTCCATTTTACATGTTTCTCAATCGTATGGGTGTCGCGTTTTCGTGACGTGACGCTTTTTTGTAACGGTCACGTGACTTTTTTTCGCCTAGGCCCCCATCCGCGAACCGTCCGATAAGGAACTTCGTTCCAAAACTCCACCGGTTCTAACCCTGTAGGTGTACCTCTGGCCCAAGAAGTATTATGAATTTATGACCGAAAAGAAATTCTACGGGACTTATTTTTTTCAAAACAGTAATACATTATTAGATCATAAAGATACAAAATAATGCGTAGTTCTTCAAGAAGACATATCAAAACTGCTTGAGAGACAGATAATGTACCTATTGTTTAATTATAAAGAAAAATAAATCCTAATCTGACTGCTTCACAAAACGTTTGATATGTTTTCCTACCTAAACGGTGTCCTATAAATGTTAGATGATTTTGTAGTAGTTTTTTGGTTTGCTGCAATAACCCTTTGACATTCATGACATTTTCAAATATTTCTTAAGAGCGGGTAAAGGTAAATTTAAAGCATCGACGGGTAACATGTTATAAATATGAACACCTTGACCAAGAAATTACAAATTATTTCAATACCAACTTTCAACATACAAACTTTCAACCCCCTTTCCACCCCTTCCAGGGTTGATTTTCGAGATGAAAACTGTTCATTATCCTTTCCCGGGACTCAAACTATCTCTACACAAAATTTCATCATTATCCGTTCAGCCGTTAACTAATTAAAAATACTTGGAACGTGTTCTGTTATCGATTCTAAGTATCTCCAGCCAACTTTTTTTCGAATATATTCCATGAACAGACTTTCGACCTTCTTCAGCTTTATTATATGTACTAGCTGTGCCCGCGGCTCCGCCCGCGTGGAATTCGGTCTGTGTCAGTAAGCGGCTAATTCACCCCTAATTTCTCTCCCGCTACCCTGGAGGCGGAACTTGAAGTAAAGGTGACAGATGGATTTATCCTATTTATTTTTATTGGCATGATTTAAACGACATAGAATAGTAGGTGTATATCGGACGATACAGGACCACTTTTGTATTTATACGTACATGTCCACGGCAAATATCATCCAAATCGATCCTCCCGTCACATCAGTCTAAGCACGAAAGGTAAGAACAGGCGCGGTTGAAATGGGGGGGGGGGGGGGGGGTGTCACAAATGCAGAAATGTTTTTTTTCTATTTGAGGAATTAGTAATCCTTAAGGGGTAATTTCCGGGATAACAATGCAAAAAAAACTGGCCAAGAGCATGTCGGGCGATGCTCAGTGTAGTTTCGTAAGTGCCGCCCTGTTACGAAACATCCGTTCAAACGGTCGTTTATTAAGGGATATTTAGCGGCGCTTACGTCAGTCTACTATCCGGCACATCCTTTCACTATGCGATTTTGACTGATAATTCAAAAACGGCTGAACCGATTTTATTCAATATAGTTTTTATTGAAAGTTCTTATCATTAAATTTCAGCTTTCTAGTGCGAACAGTAACTGAGCTAGACCGTGGACAGACGGACGGACATGGCGAAACTATAAGGGTTCCTAGTTGACTACGGAACCCTAAAAAGAGATAAATAGTAGTTTATGTAACTTTTACGTAAAAAGGCCTAATTATGTACGGAAGCATACACTGCTTTACCTACACACATATTAAAAATCCACTGACACCATGCGTGCCGGGGGTCGGGGGGGAGGGGCGGATTTTGCTTACGTTACCGTAGGTAATGAATTTTCATACGTTTTTACCACACTGTCACAGATAATACACTGATGTTACGTTACTGGTTGCAATAATTGTGGTAATTACATACTCCAAGGTAAGCACATTACAATGCACTAATGAACGTCAGAGAAAAATAAAATACGTGAGTGTCGTGGAAAACTCTGTTGGAACGAACTTATGTTATTTCATTTTATTTCATTTTTGACTTTTTCGTAAATTTTGTGGTTTTAATTTTTTTTGTATTTTTATGAAATTTTTGAATTTTTTGATATTTTTGAAATTTTTAAAATATTTAAAATTTTTGAAATTTTTAAAATTTTTGAAATTTTAAAAATTTTTGAAATTTTTGAAACTTTAAATTTTTGAAATTTATGAATTTTTTGAAATTTAGATTTTGCCATTTTTGACATTTTTTACTTTTAGGTTCTCGACTTTTTTCACTTTTATCACTTTGTCACTTCTCACTTTCACTACAATTCACTTCACTTCACTTTATTCTATTTTATATATGTTTTATTTCATTCCATTTTACATGTTTCTCAATCGTATGGGTGTCGCGTTTTCGACTGACTGTGACTTTTTTTCACCTAGCCCCCCATCCGCGAACCGTCCAATAAGGAACTTCGTTCCAAAACTACCACCGGTTCTAACCCTACACCTCTGGCCCAAGAAGTATTATGACCGAAAAGATACTCGACGGGACATATTTTTTTCAAAACAGTAATACATTATTAGATCTTAAAGATACAAAATAATGCGTAGTTCTTCAAGAAGACATATCAAAACAGCTTGAGAGACAGATAATGTACCTATTGTTTAATTATAAAGAAAAATAAATCCTAATCTAACTGCTTCACAAAACGTTTGATATGTTTTCCTACCTAAACGGTGTCCTATAAATGTTTGGTTTGGGCCATGCATCTTTGTCCGTCATATACGGGTGGAATTTTGTAATGCCACCTGAAGGGGAGGTACTCTTAATATTGTAGATAGAAAATTTTACTCAAAGAAAACATTCCTTTATTTTTTTTAAAGAAAGAAAACTGCATTCAAAGATTTTTAAAAAGTCGCTTGCCGCACCCGGTAATCGAACTGACTAAAATCTCTAAAAGTTGCATCCTGTACTTTTATTGCATCGATAGTTAGGGTCAATTATAAGGATGAAATCTATCTTACAAATTTTATAAATTAAATGAAAGGAAAACAATGAAATCTTAAATTATTAATTCAATGGATGAAGTTAAAGCACTTTTACTCAAAGATCCATCTGTTTACTTATGTTATTAATTAATAATTATCATTGACGTCATTTATCCATTAAAATGTCGTATTACTTTTTAGATAAGACGATTGCAATTTGCACGTGTTTGTAATGCAGACTCCTTTCTTAGATGCGACATAACTCCGTGTGTGACGTAGTTTAAATATGGAATGTTACATTTGAAAATAGATTTTCATCTGTTATTCACATTTGATTGTCACAACCAAATCATTTCATATTCCTTTCATTTAATTTATGAAGTTTATAAGAGAGATTTCATCCTTATAATTGACCCTAACGATCGATGCAATAAAAGTACAGGGTGCAACTTTTAAGATTTTAGTCGGTTCGATTACCGGGTGCGACAAGCGAATTTTTAAAAATCTTTCAATGCAGTTTTCTTTCTTTAAAAAAATAAAGGAATGTTTTCTTTGAGTAAAATTTTCTATCTACAGTATTAAGAGTACTTCCCCTTTAGGTGGCATTACAAAATTCCACCCTGTATAATACTCGAACCTGCAATAACCCTTTGACATTCATGACATTTTCAAATATTTCTTAAGAGGGGGTAAAGGTAAATTTAAAGCATCGACGGGTAACATGTTATAAATATGAACACCTTGACCAAAAAATTACAAATTATTTAAATACCAAATTTCATCTAAATACGGACAGCGGTTATTGGTTGTTTCTTCCCCATGTAAACTTTCACTCCTTTTGTATCCGTTTAAAGGATAATTTCCGAGATAAAACTATTTTATTTCCTTTTTTAATTAATTATCTCCATACCAAATTTTATCTAAATCGATTCTGCGGTTAATAATTCCCTATACAAATTTCCAACTCTCTTTTCACCCCTTTAGGGTTGATTTTCGGAGTGAAAACTATCATTTTGTCCTTTCTTGAGACCCATACTATACCAAATTTCATCTTTATCAGTTCAGCGGTTAAAAAATCGTCATACCAACTTCTAACCCCCTTTTCGGCATGAAAGGGTTTATTTTCGGGATGAAAACTATTCTGTCGTTTCTCGGGCCTCAAATTATCTGCATACTAATTTCTATTAAAAAATCTCCATACAAACTTTCAACCCACTTTTCACCCCCTCCAGGGTTGATTTTCGGGATGAAAACTATTCTTTGTCCTTTCCCGGGACTCAAACTATCTCTACACAAAATTTCATCAAAATCCGTTCAGCTGTTTTCACGTGAGAGATGTACAGATAGATAGTTTTTATTGAAAGTACCTTTCAGGCTTCACTTCCATTATTTTTTCCAAATTTTTTGGACCTACGGTTCTCAAGTAAGGTGTGGGGGGGGGGGGAGGGGTTCAAGATGAAACTATCCTTTGTCCTTTCTCGAGACCCATACTATCTCTATACCAATTTTCATCTAAATCTGTTCAGCGGTAAAAAAATCCTCATACCAACTTCCAACCCCCTTTTCACCCCCACAAGGGTTTGAAAACTATCTTATGACGTTTCTCGAGACTCAAATTATCTCCATACTCATTTCTATCTAAATCGTTTCAGCGGTTAAAAATTCTCCATACAAACTTTCAACCCCATTTTCACCCCCACCAGGGTTGATTTTCGGGATTAAAACTATATATTATCCTTTCCCGGGACTCAAACTATCTCTATACAAAATTTCATCCAAATCCGTTCAGCCGTTTTCACGTGATGCGCGGTCAAATAAACAGACAAACAGATAAACAGATAAACAGACAAAAATTCTAAAAATTGTTGGAACGTGTTCTGTTATCGATTCTAAGTATCCCCAGCCAACTTTTTTTCGATTATCTTCCATGTACAGACTTTCGACCCTCTTCAGCTTTATTATATGTATAGAAGTATAGGTACAGTTTTATTGAAATTAAATCTAATCTTCAATACATCTTCCTTATATACTAGATACCTACCTCATAAGTCATAGAAATAGACAAAATTAAGTTCGTTCAACGTTACTTGTTAACTTTGTAAGTAAATTGGTAACTGAAATAAAACAATTAAAAACGGATTTTATCGCGTGTAATGAGCTTAAATTACATCCCGACGTTTCAAACACTTTACAGCGTTCGTGGTCAACGGGTCGAAATTGGTAACTATTAGATGCAAGCTAAGCCCCGAATCGAGATGCCAAACTGTGAGACGTGGATGTCACACTTGTATCGCTAGTGGATAGAGTGATATCCATCTGTCCACACGTGTCCACACCTAACTGTGAAGCTGTCAGGTCTCGCTAGAGCGTTTTGTCTATGGCTATGGCCACCATTTTAGATATCATTCTTGAGTGATTCCACCCCAAATTTCAACTGTCACAAAAGTGTGATGTCATAGTTGTCTCGCAAGCGACTGCCAGTTATGCCACGTCGAATCGTGCCCTGTATTAGTGTACTAATATTTAATTAAGTATTTGAATTTTAATCATTTTCATTTGCAGGGTGATAGTGGTGGGCCACTATTTTCCTCTCATTCAAGCACTGATAACAGGAAGTGGTATCATGTTGGTTAGTTTATTATTACTATTAATTAATTGTTTTCATCATTATTGTACCTACTTTCGTTCAAATTCAATTTATATTATAGTAAGTATTACTTACTCGTAATTTATAACTTTTAATTTTCAGGAATCGTGTCTTGGGGTATTGACTGTGCGATGCCAGATTACCCAGGTAAATCTAAATACATGAGACTAAAATCCCACTGATTATACTATAAATTAGTTTCAACTGTCATTTGTTTTCGAACCACGCACAAGTCTAGTCTATGGTATATCTTCCGCTCCGCTCAATGCCTAATCAGGGCACGGTTCGACATGCCAAACTGTGAAACGTGGGTGTCACATTTGTATCGCTAGTGACTGTCAGTTATGCCATGTCGAATCGAGCCCAGTTCATCTTTTTACTTCAAAATTTTTACCCGACTTCCGATGCAGGGTTATTTATGTATTATTATTTATCGAAAGTATGTTGGTATATATATAAGTACGTGTGTATATTTCTTTGGCACATCCTACAGCCTATACTACTTCGTTTAACGGATTACGAATATTATGATATACCTATGTGGTGTCATTAACTTTGTCTCGATTGTGCGACATGTTAAAAAACCAAAGGCCATACCATTAGTCGGGTATTTTTTATTAATCTTTTAAATTTGACTTGTTACAGGTGTCTATACTGTCGTTTCGAAGTATATCGACTGGATCAAAAACGAAAGCAAGGACGGGCAATATTGTATATAAAATGGAAAATTTTTATTTTCCATAATTTGGACGAAAATCGGGGAAGGCCTTTGTCGAGCAGTGAATAACTAAATTAGCGATCTAAAAAATATTTAACTAACTAACACTATCAGCGAAGAAAAGAAATATGCATACATTTTATATAATAAAAGGCTACCGAATATTGTCTTTTGTTGCTTTATAGGATACCTAATAAAAGTACATAAATACAACGCAAAATGAATTAAATTGACGCAAAGATATTTCTATCCGTTTCGTGTTGTGTAATAACTTGCGTGAAATTTGATGATAAGGAAATATGTTTTCCTCAAAGTCATACTTTTGTTATCGATTTAAAAACGGAATTCAATTTTCTATTCGGCCGGTCACACGTTTTGCAACAAGGCATGTCTTCGGAAATTATGTTACTTTTGAAAACGTGTTTATTAATTTGTTTATAAAAACTGATAGCGTAATAGTGTAGTGTAGGACTGAATTGGTCATACTCATTCTAATTTACGACTTGTGGCATGGTGAATTTAAAAGGACCAATATAATCGCGTGCATAATTTCTCCGTGGTGCGTAAATAAGTGCGAAAGACCAGTCGAAGGAGTGTTGGTTCTTGTGTCAACCGTGTAGTGCTCCGTAATACGTGATGTTGCAAAAACTTTTAAGTGTGCTAGTACTTTTAGGATATATTAAGGTTAGAACATATTTCTTCTTTGTTTATTATGTTAGATAGAAGTACCCGTATGTAACCTCCCGTAAGATTCTGTTTTAATATTTTAGGTCGTGCCATCACATGGGCTACAGTGCGGTGAGACGTAACTATTAATTCAATGATATTCTCATTTTACATAATTGTAATAGACTCTCACTATATTAAACTATATAAAAAATTGGTCTCTCAAAAAATCAGCAATGATAAATGAACAGTCCAAAGTAGGTACTCAGTATAAAACATTATAAATCATCGTAAACGTTTACTTTAATTAACCGTAAATCGTATTTAATTAAATGTCATGAAACTTTCGACTTGATAACATTTCACTGGTTATACATTTATAATATTACAATACAATCCTTTTATAAAGTCTTCCATAATAATTACTATTTAGTAAAGGTTATTAAATAAAGGCTTACTGTGTGCACAAAAATAAACAAATAATCCTACCTACTCGGGTTGCTTTTGTTGGTAGCGCGAGACGACGACGCAGTTAACTTCTTTCTTAATAAGAGAACCGCAAACAATTTCAGAATGTGGTGTACCTTCGGATACCATCGTGTCCAACCGAATAGTGGGCGGACGACGGGCACAGCCTTACTCCTATCCATGGACGGTGGCGATAATTAAAAGTGATCGAATGCACTGCGGGGGCGCCATCATTACAGACAGACACGTGCTAAGTGCTGGGCACTGCTTCAAGTGGTGAGTGTAGCTAATTAGCTATGGTAGTAACCATTCGCATGGGAACTATAGTAACCAGGATAGATTCGGATATTCAGAAGACGGGCAATGCTCTAGATGTCTTTTATAATTTTTTATATAATGCGTAGGATCTGTTATAAATGGAAATAAATAAACATATACTATATATGTTTATCTAGTTTCCATGCGTATAATGAGCGGAAGAAGGACAGACCCTATATCTCGTTTGTTTTCAGATTAGAAAAAAAACCGGCCAAGAGCGTGTCGGGCCACGCTCAGTGTAGGGTTCCGTAGTTTTCTGTCCGTCACCGTAAGTGTTCCCACTTAAGAGTTTTTGAAAGCACGTCATTTCATTGTGATTTTGTAGAAATTACAGGTACAATAAACACCTGCTTATACGGTTAAAACAAACTTAGTTCAGAAATTATTTTGTAATTTTTTTTTTCAAAAACTATTCAACCTATCAAGTTCAAAATAATTTTCCTAGAAAGTTTTTATAAAGTTCTACTTTTGAGATTTTTTTCATATTTTTAAAACTTATGGTTCAAAAGTTAGAGGGGGGGACACATTTTTTTTTACTTCTGGAGCGATTATTTCCGAAAATATTTACATTATCAAAAAATAATTGTAGTAAACCCCTATTCATTTTTAAATACCTATCCAACAATATATCACACGTTAGGGTTGAAATGAAAAAAAAATCACTCCCCACTTTACGTATAGGGGAGGTACCCTTATAAAACATTTTTTTTCCACTTTTTATTTTACCACTTTGTCGGCGTGATTGATATACATATTACTACCAAATTTCAGCTTTCTAGTGCTAACGGTCACTGAGATTATCCGCGGACGGACGGACGGACGGGCAGACATGGCGAAACTATAAGGGTTCCTAGTTGACTACGGACCCCTAAAAAGGGTCGATTTATTTTTATCAGGGAAAAATTTAAATGAGATTACTTTGTTCCATTATTAGTGATACGCTTAAGCCAATAAAATGCAAAAACGAAGTATACCTAAATCTAGTCTACTATCTTGTTAGTCTTGTTACATAACATTAGGCGGTGGCACATTCAGACACCATAACAGACATATGCGTTCTTATTAGTGCTCTTTACACATCACTAAGAACGTGTCTATTTTATGATAGTAAATGTATATAACTTCGTTAAACATGAGGTCAAATCTTGCGGATAAACTCAAACTCAAGTAAGAAAAATAATGGAAACTACTTAGTACAAAAAAAATTGTATTAGGCGCATCACATGCTTGAACGGAATTGAGTTATAGAAAAAAAGTCGGAATTTTGTCTATGGCAGATGGTTGCTGAATCTTTGTATGGAACTGCATACCATTTTTCAGCCGGATAACTGTTATCTGGCAGATTTTTGTCTATGGTAACTAAATTCCGCTAAGTATGTGGAACGCCTTAAAGTTAGTAACATAGGTAGGTACGCAAACGTACCTACTTCACTTTTTTTTTAATACCACGCCGGTGGCAAAACAGCATACAGCCCGCCTGATAGTAAGCAGCTACCATAGCCAATAGACGCCTGCAGCTCCAGAGGTGTCACCGCGTTGCCGACCCTTTACAAAAAGGAGTACTCACTGCTATTTAAATTGCGAACGTAAACTGCCGGCAAAATAAACTTCCAACATTACCTCTAGGGACGACCACAAAGACATGCACGTGTTCGTCGGCCTCGACAACTTGGACGACTTGAAAGAAGTGGAGAAGAGGAACATCTCCCGCGTGAACATCCACGACAACTTCACGTCGACTGCGGTCAGGGATGAGAACGACATCGCGATCGCTACGCTCTCTTCGCCGGTGTTGTTTGGACCGACCATCATCCCTATATGCTTGCCTAAGCCTGGTAAGGGCCAGTTTCGTCGATAACGTATAATTTTGCTGTCACGATTTTGCGATGCCGACCATACCTATAAGATTGTCTCTTCTTCGTCCCGCCTTTTTGCTCTATTAAGCTTGGGGTCCGCTCGGGATTGGCGTAGGCACTAGTTTCTACGAAAGCGACTGCCATCTGACCTTCCAACCGGTTTCCTTGCGATGTTTTCATTCACTGAAAAGCGAATGGTAAATCTTAAATGATATTTCGTACATAGTTCCGAAAAACTCAGTGGTACGAGCCGGAGTTAGAATCCAAGAGCTTCGGATTGAAAGTCTGACGTTTTACCGCCAGGCCACCAGCGCTCCCGTACCCAGTGGCGTAGCTGGCATGGGTGGCACCCGCTGCGGATAGCTAAAATGTCACCCCAAAATAATAAATCACGGGGGGGGGTGCCGCGGTGCCACAATTTGCCGTTACCGTTAACTAAAAGCTTCTGCATTACCTACAACTTATATACATGGCTCCCCTGCAACTTTCCTGTAGGAAATATCGTGACGATATGACGTGACCTTCCACTGCACCACCAAAACTACATTTTGATTGATACAGAAGGCCTACCGCGAACTTAAGAAAATCGAAATTTTGTTATCTACATGTCTATTCCTATAAAAAAAATACTGGTGATCCGTTAAAGAAATAAAACGTCATAGAAAAAAAACGATTAATTCTGATTCTGATTCTTAAAGGACATCATAATCATAGGCATCGTATTACGACGATATCCGTAAGGTGGCGGGTACAGATTGGAAGAGGAGAGCTGAAGATCGAGCTCAGTGGCGTGCCATGGGAGAGGCCTATGTCCAGCAGTGGACCGATACAGGCTGATGATGATGATTGCGACTAAGAAAAACTAGGAGAAAAAATATTTGGATGCGAAAAAGATTTTTTTTGTATGGGACAAGTCATCCCAGCCGGCAAACCCTCTATACAAAACCATTTTTTTTCGCGCGAAGATTTTTTTTTTCTTAGTTTTTCATAGTTTGAATACGATACTAATTATGCCCTTAAAAGGATCAGCAGTATTTTTGAAACACCTTGTATAAGTACTGTAAAGGTTTACTACCTTTACAACCTTAGAGTATTCAACCCGGATGGAGTAGCCATGTCTGTCATTTTCTATACAAAAAAGTCTGCCGATTTTTGCGGGGGAGGGGAACGTCAAATGTATGGCTATTCGTACGTAACGTGCAAATAGCTACGTCAGATAAACGTCAGTCCATACATGTGTATGACCACTGGTCATATGTTTTCGGCAGAGGGGAACGTCTATTAATTGACGACTCCGGTTAGTTGAAGTGAAGTTCTCTAAGTCCTCTCTTCTCGAACACTGTCTGGCACGGTGTTATTTTAAATTAGGAATTCCCAGGTTCTATGTCAGACGACCGGGATTCTTTCAGATGGAGTCCTAAAGGGTCAGCCTAAACAGCTAGTGGACATTTGTATTTCGATAAATAAATAATTATATCCGTTATAAAAGTTAATCTCGTAGTTATTCATTGACCCCCCGACAGTACCTATGTCGGATATACATATATCGGAGTTTCCATTTCATTACTCATAAATAATCTCATTAAGTACCAAAATTAAATTTCATACATGCTTCGACTAACAACGTAAATGAGGTACAGATTTAAACAAGATTTACTGAAAATATGGCTCGTGAAAATTTGTAACCGGCCTATTTATACCGTAATAAGATGCGTGCGGTACTCTCAGAGAAAGTACCGCACGAGTCTTCCTTGCGGTACTATTGTGGGGCCATTATTTTGGGCTGATTGTGTATCCCTAGTCTTATTTGATCGGTGCAAACATGGCAACATACACACGTCACACGTACCTACGTCGAAGAAGTATAACTAATACGTCATCCGTTAGGTATTTCTGCGTAACGTTTAATTATTTACGTTACGCAAGCCTTTTATCATTTTTACAGCGCAAGATTTCAGCCACCAAGTTGGCACCATAGTGGGCTGGGGACGGATAGCACCAGAGGCCTCAGCATCCAAAGTCCTCCTCAAGGCCACGCTAAAGATCCTGAGTGATGAGGAGTGCATGCATTCCAAGCTATCGCAACATTTGAAGCCAACCATGATGTGTGCTTTTTCAAAAGGAAAAGACGGCTGTCAGGTACACGTTACTAATATTTGTAGGTAGGGTAATTGTGCTAGTTTCCCGTCCAGGTCCAGTTTACCGTCCACTTGATTAAACTGCTGCAAATAAATGGGAATAACTTTTTAAGGTCAATAAAGTTTATATTTATAGTTTATTCTCTTGTAGATTTTTTAGTTTTAAGTTTTTATTTTGGGAAAAACTTGAAGATAAACATATAAATAAGTATGGACGGGAAACTGACAAGAGTGGACGAAAACTAGCACAATCACCCTACCGTAAAACGGGGAAAGAAAGGATGACGTGGCCAGTTGGGTCATGCATGGGGAGAGTAACGGATGATAGAGGAGCGAGTTGGTGTTTTTAGACCAGGGTTTTCAAATCGCTAAGTAACTATTCTCTTAACAAGTCAAGCTATTGTAATGTTCATAATCCGAAAATTTATGTCCTAGTAATTTTCGCAACTCACTCCATTGCTATTATCTCTACCAACCCCAATTTCGGGATGAGGTGGGATTTCCCACTATGTTGTGTTTCTCATTAAAATTATGAAATTAATCGACACATAAACATAAAAAACTTAAAATTCATACGACCGGACTATTATTATGTATAAAAAATTAAAAATCAATGTGCCACATGTAAAAATAAACTTTTATCTAGCTTTTTCTCGAACTTAGGTTTTGTCCCTACTCACCCCATTTTAAGGTACTTTTTTAGTCCAGCAGTTATGTACATTTCTCCTGGAAAGTAATCGGACCTCAACGAAACTTTAACGGGTTGTTCTGGGGAATAGTAGGAAGACTCTCCTAAGTTTTCGACCTCGAGGACCTGGTACTAACTTGGAGGGGGCAAAAACTTCAAAATTGTTTGACTTTTTTCAATTTTTAGCTTATATTTAATAAACTAGGTAAGCACTGTTTGTGTAGGTACACGTTGCATAACAAAGTTAAAGAGAATAAAACTTCCTGAAAGTTTTCTGTCAAACCAGATTTTCAGGCCAAATATTAACGAAGATACCGTTAATTTAAAGTCGAGGTTCGATTACGGCGGCAGAACCAATTTTTTTAGCAATTCTGCAAATTCACGACTTTTCAAGTGTCAACACTTGACGGCTTAAACTTTTCGACGCTAACGACGGATATATCCGCACCACAGGTTCAACTCCAATGACGGATATTCTCCTCCAACTCCAATGAATTCTCATTCATAAGCATAACTCTAAACTTATTATTGGTTTGGCGAATGAATGAGTGCATTGACATCTGTCATAGCGTCGAAAAGGTTAACTAAATATAATATTAAATAAAACAATTAAAAACGGATTTTATCGCGTGTATTGAGTTTAAATTACATCCCGACGTTTCAACACTCAATACACGCGATAAAATCCGTTTTTAATTGTTTTATTTCATGAATAACTATCGCGGCAACCGAAGACAATATTAAATATAATATTAATAATATATCCAAAGGGGTATATAGAAGACGACGAAGAAGACGTCAATATTGCTGATTCATTCTCCTAGCGTTTGTCCCGGGTTTTGCCATTACTCAATTGAGCCTGGGGTCCGCTTGGCAACCAAAGCACATGAGTTGGCTTAGGAACTAGTGTTTACAAAACAGATTTTTTTATAAATGTTGTTGATTTATCAACATTCAACATATAGAAATGATTTAAAAAAATGTTATGCTACCTTCTTCATCATATTTAATAAACTTTGTCTAACTTTGTTCCACTGTATCTTCGTAAATATCTGATCTAAAAATCTGGTTTGACAGCTAATTTTCAGGAAATTTATGGCTCTTTAACTTTGCCATGCAGCGTGTACAGGAAATGTGCTTAGTTTATAAGATACAGGCGAAAGCTGTAAAAAGTTAGATAATTTTGATGTTTTTGGCCCCCCTCCAAGTAAGCTCAAGGTCCTCGAGGTCGAAAACTAGAATCTTCTTAATATACCCCCAAACTATCTGTTAAAGTTCCATTGAGTTCGGATTACTTTCCAGCTACCTTCATTCGACATAACTGCTGGATTACAGGTACCTATAGTTATTTATTAATTCTTAGAGGCTAAATTGTTTTGCGCTTTTAATCCCATAATTGTACACTGTCGTAACAGCAACAATCACTAGCAGGGGTGGTCTTGAAGTAGAGCGAGTACATTAATAAACATACATAAATACATTAATCACTGTAGTTTAGTTTATATAAAACTATTGTGATTAATCTTTCAGCAACCTCACCGTACTGTAATTTATTTGCGCCTTATATTTCAGGGAGACAGCGGCGGGCCATTTCTGGTATATGAAACTTCTGGAAAATACGTACAAGCAGGTAAGTAAATGACTTTGATAAATTAAAAAGTGTATGTAGCTTTTAGCTTTTTAGTTAAATACGCAAATAACAAACGCCTGATGAAATCTTACAGCAAAGCTACAGTATAAGTACTCAAAGTTAACAATGAGCATATCATAACAATAACATTTATTTCAGGCGTTGTATCATGGGGCATTGGTTGTGCTGATCCACGATACCCTGGTAATTAAATTAAACTACTTTTAGTTTAGATTTATATAAGTACAGTCACCGGCAATAGTATCTTCCTACTCCAAGGCCGCAATAATATGAGACACATTCTTTTGGCCCTACAAATAAGAGCGTGTTACATATTTTTGCGGCCTTCGTGTTAGAATATACTATTGCCAGTGACTGTACCTGCATTACTGTAACTCTAATAAACACAATTCTGTTTCAGGAGTCTACACGAAAGTTAGCAACTACATAGACTGGATACAGAAAAACTCTGCTGAAGGACAAACTTGCGATGCAAATGAATAATTATAGCACTTATAAATAGTATAATAAATAGTATTTATGAAAATGTTAATGATGTTTCACTACAAGCAACTTCAAGTCACAATAACTAATACCTCTACATGGCGCGATTCTGACCTAAATCGCAAGCAATTCGACACATTGTCGTCTAGGTAGGTGCAAGAAAATCAATCGATTGACCAAAAGCCGCAATGTATTAGAAATCGCAGGCAATTAGTTGCGAGTTCATTAGAGGCTTATATTTTATTGTCAACAGTAACGTCAAATTGTGGACATGTACGTCCATGGTAAATTAAAAGTGGTTGCATACAATCTCAAATATTTGGCTCCCCCCTCCCTCGACGTCCACGGTAAAGTATAAAACCGACCATTAAATTCACATAAACAAACAAACAAATTATACCTCTACACAAATTCTCTACAAATACTATTCTATACAAATAGTGCTGGAGCCCGCCTAACTGGAAATTTATCAAAATCCTAACCAATTTTCTTCCATATAGCGTTGTAGAGCCCATCTCGGAGATCATGAAAACATAAGTCTTAAAGGTCTTAAATGGCCATAAGTATGTATGGCGTCAAGTTGGAAATACAATTTTTTGGCCTAAATTTATCAACGAGCCTACCGCTCCAAATTTTGACACATCATTTAGCCCACATCAAATAACCTACATACCAATTTTAAGACCATTCTGGTGGGCGCATAAGATTTTAAGACCAGTTGCAGTTACAATTTTTTGGCCTAAATTTATCAACGAGCCTACCGCTCCAAATTTTGACAGTAGTTAAAGGACCCATTCACCAAACCAAATCCCAATTTTAAGACCATTCTGGTGGGCGCATAAGATTTTAAGACCATTTTAAGAAATAGTCGATTTCATAGAAAAAATAGAAAATTACTATAAATTCGTTAAAAAAATATTTTGCTGGCACAAACAACTGCATATTCATATTTAAGTGTCTTGTAATTAAAAATGCTGTAAAAGTATTCCGCAATAAGTCGAAAATTGGAGAATTTCGCCATAGCAGTACTTTAGCTGGCACAAACACAACTGCATGTTTATATTTAAGTGTCTAATAAGTAGTAATTAAAAATGCCTTAAAAGTATTCCTCAATAAGTCGAAAATTTGAGAAATTCGCCATAGCAGTACTTTAGTCACGGGGGTCTTAAAACACTAAAATTATTATTCATTTTAAACTTAATGGCACAAAATATGATTTGAAAAGCCAGACGTAATGCCCATAAGCATTCTCTACCAGTCACTTAAAACTCTAAACTGATAAGCGTCAAGTTATAGTGCTGGAGCCCGCCTAACTGGAAATTTATCAAAACACTTAACAATTTTCTTCCATATAGCGTTGTAGAGCCTAGCCTACTCGGAGATCATGAAAACATAAGTCTTAAATGGCCACAAGTATGTATGGCGTCAAGTTGAAAATATTTTTTTTGGCCTAAATTTATCAACGAGCCTACTGCTCTAAATTTTGACAGTAGTTAAAGGACCCATTCAACAAACCAAATCCCAATCTTAAGACCATTCTGGTGGTCGCATAAGATTTAAAGACCATTTTAAGAAATAGTTGATTTCATAGAAAATATAGCAAATTACTATAAATTCGTGAAAAAAATTATTTTGCTGGTACAGTCGAGGACAAAGAGATGTATACACTTTTGGACCTTATTACAACGCAATAAGGTCCAAAAGTGTATACATCTCTTTGTCCTCGACTGTACAACCACAACTGTATATGCATATTTAACTGTCTAGTAATTAAAAATGCCGTAAAAGTGCCCCCGTGACTAAAGTACTGCTATGATGAATTTCTACAATTTTCGACTTATTGCGGAGTACTTTTACGGCATTTTTAATTACTACTTATTAGACATTTAAATATAAACATGCAGTTGTGTTTGTGCCAGCTAAATATCTTTTATTAACGAATTTATAGTAATTTTCTATTTTTTCTATGAAATCGACTATTTCTTAAAATGGTCTTAAAATCTTATGCGCCCACTAGAATCGTCTTAAAATTGGAATTTGGTTTGGTGAATGGGTCCTTTAACTACTGTCAAAATTTGGAGCGGTAGGCTCGTTGATAAATTTAGGCCAAAAAAATTTAACTTCAACTGGTCTTAAAATCTTATGCGCCCACCAGAATGGTCTTGAAATTGGTATGTAGGTTATTTGATGTGGGCTAAATGATGTGTCAAAATTTGGAGCGGTAGGCTCGTTGATAAATTTAGGGCAAAAAATTGTATTTTCAACTTGACGCCATACATACTTATGGCCATTTAAGACCTTTAAGACTTATGTTTTCATGATCTCCGAGATGGGCTCTACAACGCTATATGGAAGAAAATTGGTTAGGATTTTGATAAATTTCCAGTTAGGCGGGCTCCAGCACTAAAATTATAATTCTAGTACAACACGACCACTGAGTTAATTCGTGGACAGACACTATTAAATTGACTACGTAACTGTAAAAACACAGATCCCCCAACGAATGAGGGTTTCCTGAATAGATATCTTTACCAGGTGGCAGCATCGTGGCGAGAGGTCCAGCTGTCATAATCCACCAATCATATTAAATCACTTTTTTTATTGGCGGATTTTGACAGCTGTTGTCAAAAAGACCTCTCGTCACAGTGGCGCCCTCTGGAAACCCTCAAGTAAAAAATTTACAGTATTTTTAAGCGACTAGTCAAGCGAACACAGTGAGAAATTACGATAGTTAGATTAGAATGGGCCAAAGTTGTCAAATCGGGCGTCGTGGCATTACATAGCGTATTCAACCTACGATTTGATATAGAATTTTCATATAACGAAATTTTTGTGATGATTAAAATAATTAAAAAAATTGGTTGTTTGTAAAGTAGGTTTACGATCGAGATGTTTACGTGATAACGTCTAACCGCTCGTGAGGATTCCGCGTGACAAGTTTCACGGAATGACTGGCAGCGCTCGAGATGAGACGGGAGATCGGTCCGTCTCTCTCTCGTTATACCTGCGATCGCGCTCGTGAGGTTTTGGTGTGACACAAGTTTCTGAACATGTCACCCGACTAAAACGATTTTAAAGACGTTATCACGTCAATAAATAGTTTTATTTAAAAATACTTAATAAGTACATAATCATATCATTTATAAACAACTAACGGGGTGATGTGTTATTTTATTATTAATTAAAAACGTGCGTGACGAGAAGTAAAACGTCAAGTTGAGAGGACTTGATCTTGAAATGTCGTGGCGTCGTGTTGACGCCAAATCCAGACGTGAGTAGACCTCATTGGCTGACGTGAACGTGACGATATCGGTGAGGATCGTTCTCTTTTTGCATCTCTGTTTTCCATTACTTACACCTATATTGCTGTCCTGTTGTCATTGATCTGCGCTCCCCGCCGCCCTCGACGCCCCGCCTCACCACCCGTGATTTGTTTCGTTTCGTTTCGTTGTTGTGCGTGACGTAGTACGTAGAATAGAATGCGCTTGGTTGCGCTCGATAATTTAGTTAAATCTTTGCAATACTTAGTGTACTAGCTAAATGTAGGTCGAAATAAGTTATTCGTTGTGAAAATTAATTATGTACTATTATTTAAGTGACATGAATTAATTAAGCGCCTTCAAAATGCCTGGAATAAGAAAATATCGACGTGACACTAGCGAAGTCAGCTGTTGTTTGAAATATGTGATTTTTGGCGTAAATGTGTTATTTTGGGTGAGTATTCTTCATAATAATTAATTAATAAGGCTGAAGCAATATTAAAAGTATATTCAATATGTACTAGCACCCGATTATACCAAGTAAAAGTAGCATCTATGCATTGCTTTTCTTGGTGTTAGTGTAAACGCCTTATAAACAAGTGCAGTTCAAGGCTAGATTAAACAAAAAAGAAACGAGTTAGCCATTCTAACGTATTTGGAACAGGTGAATTTCCATATTTACGACGATACTGGCCAGCCAATGTGTCAGTATTTTCTTTTGTTTAGGCATATTAAATGAGGCCACCTCAATTATTGTAACAGTACTTGACATTACACATCCTCTTTCCAATCGCGAATTTAAATACGAGACAACTAATAGTTCTAAGGCTATTTAAATAGTTTTTGATTAGTTATTGTCTGGACGAACATAAAAAATACTCAAGTATAACATCAGGTACCTACACCTTTACAGTCTTTGTTTAGTAAGTAAGTATATCAAAATGATGTTAATTGAAAACAATTGCTATGATTCTGCCATGATGTCAGGAATGTTGTGCTAATGAAACAAGATTGTTGTAAATGTAGAACTTGGCAGCTATAAACTTGTACAGACATACTATAGTCCCTTACCATCTCATTAACATATTCAGATTATTAGGCAATAAATTGTTTCATAATTTTTATTAATTTTACATTAAAGTGAATCAACAATTTCAACTGGTGATTTGTTAAAATCTTAATTAAGCATACTTGTAGGGTGTTAAGAGGAAATTGCAGAACTACCTACATCAGGAGGATCAGGATTATCAGGAGGAAAACAGGGAGTGTTTGTATGGACATCCATACAAACACTCCCTGTTTTCCTCCTGATAATTCTGTCTCTTCCTCCTTACATTGATACTTACCATGAAAAATAATCCATACTATAATATTATAAATGGGAAAGTGTATGTGTGTGTTTGATTGTTTGTTTGTTTGTCTGTCTTTCACGGCAAAACGGGGCGACGAATTGACGTGATTTTTTAAGTGGAGATAGTTGAAGGGATGGAGAGTGACATAGGCTACTTTTTGTCTCTTTCTAACCCCCCTCTTCCCTAAAATGGGGGGTAGAAGTTTGTATGGAGCATTCTGCAATTTTCAAGGTAGAAAGCTAAAAATTGGTATTCGGACTATTTGTGATTAACAAAAAAATCATCCATAAGCTATAAAGACAAATAATACCGTCTACAGTAGCGTATTAAAATAATATTCTGTTCCGAGTTCTCTTCTGTGTTTTAAATCAGGAAAGGGGAACTGTGTTACCCCGAATTTAACGCGAGCGAAGCCACGGCAAAAGCTAGTTTTAAATAATTTGATTCATTTTAACCACTGCTAAAACCACTGCTGCTGCTGCCCCTTTGCTTGAATTTATTTCATATGTTGATTGATATTAAAATTAAATGTCAATCAAAATATATAAGAGTTATGGATGATAAAGCCATCAAAAGCCTTTTAGAAAAAAACCTTGAGTCTCTATTTTAAGTAATGATCCCTATTACATCACACAACAGCTAATTAGTACCATGAATCAATCTCTGGAAGATAGTAAAACAATAAAGCTGATACCGAGAAGCCAGCGGGTTATTAAGCCATGGATTACGCCTGGTATCGTTCGATGTATTAAAAACCGGAATAAGTTACAATTAAAAGTCCGCACAGAACCACATAATGAGATCCTAAGGATTACGTTTAAAAGATACCGCAACTTCTGCAACAATCTAATCAAAAAACTAAAACGTAAGTACGAAAGGGAACAATTGACTGACTCTGCTAAAAACTCTAAAACTCTTTGGAAAACTATCAAAAAGATAACACACTATAAATCAGAAAAAATTAAAAACACTGAATTACTTAACATCAATCCTTTCCCATCCGATTCTGTTAATTACGTCAACAACTTTTTTGCTGAAATTGGTAAAACACTGGCGGAGGATATCAACATCCAAAATAATTCAGTGAATCTCCCACGGTCTACAATTGACAGTCTAGACCTGCCCCCTTGGTTGCCCTCATCCTTCGCTCTTCTGGACGCTGACCCTCAAGAGGTGTTTACTATCATCATGAGCCTAAAACTGGAAAGCGCCCCTGGTTGGGACAACATACCTACAAAATTTCTCAAACTGTTAAATAACCATATTGCCCCTGTTATTAGTCACTTAGCTAACCTCTGTTTCAGCACTGGAATTTTCCCCGGCCCACTTAAACAATCTATTATCACCCCAGTGTACAAGAGTGGAGAGAGAGATGACGTCAACAACTACAGGCCTATATCAGTACTCCTATCCATCTCAAAAATAATTGAAAAACTGATTAATAACAGACTAATAACATATTTAGAAAAATTTAACATAATTTCGGACTTTCAATTTGGCTTTCGAAGATCTAGATCTACTGAGGATGCAATTCTATCACTCACAAGCTTAATTGTTGATAAAGTAGAAAAAGGAAAAAAATGCCTGGCTGTTTTTCTCGATTTAAAAAAGACCTTTGACACCGTCTCTCTCCCTACACTTGTACGCAAGATGGAGCGCATTGGTATTAGGGGAATCCCATTGAGATTGCTAAGTGACTATCTACATGGTCGTACTCAAACAACTAAGCTCGGAAACCACATAAGTAACGAAGTTAACATCACATTTGGCATTCCCCAAGGAAGTATCTTGGGGCCCACATTATTTTTGATATACATTAATGACTTAATTACCCAAAATTTAAAAAATGGAACTATCCAGTCTTATGCTGATGATACAGTCATTGTCTTTGAGGGAGAATCCTGGGAGTCGGTGTTCGAGAGTGCAGGTGTGGGGCTAAAGAGGGTGTCCTCTTGGTTGAAATCTAACCTGCTCACTCTAAATGTTAATAAAACTAACTACATATGCTTTACCAAGTACAATAGCACACAACCACATACCAACTAAAACTAAAAATACACACCTGCTCACATATTAATAGTGGTTTATGTGATTGTAAGGACATTGAGAGGGTTAGTTCCACTAAATACCTTGGTATAATTCTAGACCAGCGCCTTTCTTGGCAACCGCATATTGAGTTTGTGAATGGTAGAATTAGGAAACTTATATGGATATTTAAAATTCTTAGACACATTGCTAACCATACACTTCTTAACCAGCTTTATATAACTCTCGCGGAATCGATCATGACCTACTGTATTACCATTTGGGGTGGAGCGGGTAAGACCAAATTTTTGGAGGTTGAGAGAGGGCAACGATGCTTGTTAAAGGTCATGTACTCGAGGCCATACAGGTTTCCCACACTAGAACTGTATCAGAATAGTGACCATTTATCAATGCGAAGACTGTATGTCCTCCGTACAATATTGAGGTTACATAAAACGTTAAATTTTAATCCCAAGCTGCTTACAAAAAGACGTAAAAACAAGGTTGCCCCACTCACAACATATAAATCTTTGTATGCTAAAAGACAGTATAATACACAATCTGCATACCTTTATAACAAAATAAATGTAAAATTAAATATTTATGAACAAAGATTATATGACTGTAAAAAAACTGTGACGGAATGGTTGAAGATGCTTAACTATGAAGATACTGAACTACTACTTAATCTTGTACTAAATTAAATGTACTGAACTATAACACACACACACACACACACACACACACACACACACACACACACACACACACACACACACACACACACACACACACACACACACACACACACACACACACACACACACACACACACACACACACACACACACACACTTTTTCATGACATTACATTAGGTCTGTTCATCCACGGCTGCTCTGTCTTCGAAATTATGTTTTAGCTATGGTAATTTAAGATAATAGTAATTTAGGCTATCTATAGGTAGAAAATAATAAGATGTTAATAAAAAAACACAACCACCGATTATTATGGAGGAGCGGGACTTCCTGACACAGGTATCCTTTTACCTACTAGGAAGACCCAACCCTGTTGTTCATTTATGTACCAACTGTTTATGAAATAATCTATTTTCATTTTTATTTTCATTTTTTCATGGAGCTTTACTTAACAGCTTTGGCTAATAACAATTAAATGTTGTAATAATATTTTCTATACTTACAATATCCAAAGAGGAAAATTGCGATTTGTACGGAGAGGTGGTGGCACAGCTAATGTGTTAAGATTACAGATGTGCAAGTTGCGGAAACTTTCCAAATTATTTGAAATGTTCTCAGAAATTTCTCGAAAATTTCATATGAAATATAGGAAATTGGAAATTTAAGAAATGGAAAGTTTCAAATCCCATACAAAATTTTGAGAATTTTCCGAAATTTTCATATGTGGAAAATTTCGCAATTTTGGAAACTTTCCAACGGCACATCAGTAGTTAAGATTTACCATAAGTGAAAAACTATCAGCCTTATGTAAATGTACATATAAACTCCTATTTCTGTTCTAATCTTGCAAACCAAACTGTGTGAAGCGGACTTCTTTGAGACCTAGGACGGCAGAACTTCTGAAGTTTACATATATGGGCTTGTAGTTTGTGGTGGTTAAGGTTAGATTGTATTTTTTAGTTTTAGAATATCAACTATGTAGCTATGCCCTGACAAGGTAACCATGCATGCACCTAAAACTTTAAATTGATTTAAAACAGCTGTCGTGGACTACATACAGAACAAAATTGGGAACCCATATGTTTATATTGCCAAATTGTGTAATAAAAATGAGAAAAAAATTAAATTAAAGATTAGATAAAAGTACAAAAAATTTGACCCATATTGAATAGGTAGTATCTGATGCTGTATGTATAGTATATGATAATACCAAAAATACTACACAGCCGATAGTATTTTGCCTGTCCTTCATCATCATCATCATTAGTCATTCCCTCAGAGCTGAGGATTGTGACATCATGTCCTTCTGTTGAAGACCAGGTTCCTCCATAGGCTTCTAACCCTCACTAAGTGCATGGCTGTCCTTACATTAGTAATATTTTCTTTGCAGTTCTTGGGCCTTATAGTACTGGCTGTGGGTGTATGGGCATGGACAGAAAAGGACACATTCAACAACCTGTCTCAGCTGACCAACATAGCGCTGGACCCAGCCTTCATATTGATGTGTGTTGGTAAGTGCTTACTTACATGTTACATTTATTTATTTACGTTGCGGAGATCCAACAGCTATCAAAACAAAATAGCACTAATTAATAAGAGATGGAAAGCCAATTAAAGGATCACACTTATAGCTACAGATTATTACATTCAAGTTTTACTTAAATAAAAAGTGACAACGCTCGAACACAGCAACGCACAACATAAGAAAACAATCAATATTAGGTATAAACCAGGAGTGACAAGCTGAATTACAATAAAAATAAAAATAAAATACTTTGCTAAGAAGGCCAAAGCACCCAAAGTTTGTGAACAAATATTTCTAAGCATAAAATACTACATAGGCTAATGTTGTTATTTTGATCTAATTTCTATTCTACAATTGTAACCAGGCTCCAGATTTTAATAAAAAAAAAATGTTTTGACTGACAATGTGTTCCTTTACATCAATTGGCAATGGCGTAAATAGGAATGAAGGGTCGGCCTTAGCGCTCCTGGCGTTCCCCCCCCCCCCCCCCCCAGGCAAAATTCAGACTATAAAAAAGTGGCACTATGAGGCCCAGAGCGCCCCTGTGGCCCGGCGCCCCTGGGTGGCCGCCCCCTTCGCCCACCCATAAGGCCAGCACTAATTAGGATGGTTGCATTTTTCCGTTCACATATCATGCATCACTCTTGCACTAACTTTCAATAATGGTCACAATGACACACAAAGTGACCATCTTATGCTCACATATGAAACATAACACAATTATAGTATGTACATTTAATCAGGTGCTTTAATGACTATCATACACCTACATAATGGTGTTGTTTGTTTGTCTTATCTTTTAAAAGAGTATTGTAATCATAATATTTGTTCTTTCCAATTGTTTGTTTAATTTAATGTATATTATATCTCAATGTTGCTGTAGTTAGCTCCTTTGTGTCGGAATATTTTAAAGAAGTATATACAATCTTTATTACACACCTCACATAGTTTACGTAGAGGTAAAAACTTATAAGCAAACAAAGAAAAGTAGAATCAGAGAACAAATCCAATTATTTTTAATACATTTTTTTTGTTAATTAAACACATTACTATATATGCATTCTAATATTATAACTGCAAATGTGTGTCTGTCTCTCTATCTATCTCTCTGTTACCTCTTTACACTTAAACCGCTGAACCGATTTAGATGAAATTTGGTATGAAGATTGGTTGAGTCCCAGGGAATGACATAGAATAGTTTTTATCCCAGAAATCATCTCTTAAGAGGGTGAAAAGGGGGTTGGAAGTTTGTAAGGTATTGTTGCTCACTGTGGACTTAAAATAGCATATTGCACTAAATTAATATTTGCTTTTAGATTTTACTAAGCCGTTTTATTAATGCCTTATGGCGAATGTTAATTCCACGCCGACGAAGACGCGAACAAAACCTATAAATTTTAAGCATATAGAAGAGAAAAAGTGACCAAGGCCTCCGGGGCCCAGGGCTGGAATCGAACCAGCTTATTCTGCATTTGCGGCAGATTTTGAAATAAGTATCTATAACATAAAAAAGTAGCAAATTGTGGTGCAATACGTGTTCAGGTATCCGAATTGTACTAAAGAAATCTTCCTACCTTTCTACCATCTTAAACAATTTTATCTATGCCTCATCCTCATCAAAATTCCATATTTTTTATTTTATTTTAATGAATAAGAAAAAGTAAATTACAATATTATTATTACAAGACCTTACTACTATATCAAAGATTGGCAAAACCTTACAAAGGTTTGTGTGCCGATGGGGAGTTAAAAGAAACGATTTTATTATTTTTAATGTATACTATATCTTACATCGAATTATGTTGATGAGAACGTCTTAATAAATGAAGCCTAGGTCGCTAGAATTTAACAATTTATTATTTTTATTTTACTTTTTTACGTTTTTAATATTTTTACTATTAAGATATTTATATAGATATTCTTATTTTATGCTTCTCATTCCAGGGGCTATCACATTCATAATCGGCTTCACGGGCTGCGTCGGCGCATTGCGTGAGAACACCTGCCTGCTAGCCTGCGTGAGTATTACTGACACCCATTCAACAAAAAATCACACTATAACGCACCTTTGTCGAGGCAGTTACTAACCATTTGTAAGCCTTACTGTCTAAGAGATAAGGTCCACCAAGTTTGAGTTTTATCTGCTGTTTGTATAGGCGCCTAGAAATGATTTACCGCCTTATTACGATTGAATAAGATTCAAATTGAAGACAATTTTTTGATGTAAATACTTGCTGTATTTAATTTCTAATCGATTATAGTTCTTAATGAGCTGTATGAAAGTCTTATCTTAAACATTATAAGAAACCAGCCGGTGTAATGGCCGTAGATAAAAAACTGCGTATTAAACTTAATTACTTGCTAATAAAGATGTTAATTATAGTGTTTTGTTTCAGTATGCGGTGTTTCTGGCGTTGTTGTTGCTGTCCGAGATGACGACAGGAATACTGTTCTTTGTGTTCAAAGATTGGGTAAAATTAATAATGAACTAGCTTATGTATGCGACTTCGTCTGCGTACAATTAGTACTTTAGGGACCATCCACTAATTACATCACACCAATTTCATGACCTTGTCATAATTGGTCACATTTTGTATAACACATCCCGACTTAAATGAGACGTCATGTAAGTACTAAACAATTTTAATAAAAAAAATGAAATAAAATTATAAATCACAATTACTACCATACAAAATATTGTAATTAACCCTCCTTTAAAAATCCGAAGTACTTACCAAAAGAAGATTAAGAAGATCAAGAAGATTAACAACTCAAAATGTTTGAATGTCAGACTACACGGAGGGTTTCATTCCATAAAAAGTGAATTTTAATAGCTACAGGATATTTGTACATCTCTTCCCCGTCACTTGTCAGAACTTGTCACACTTTGTTGACCGCCTCCCTCTCCCTTAACGTGCGACGTAATTAATGGATGATACCTTAGGTAACTTACAACATCGTAACTTTCACAGTAAGTTCTTTTAATTTATTTCTGTGATAAAAAGTTGTAATAGTCCTTTTTTTACAAGAAAAGAGAAACTTGAAACTTGTCATATGATTTTTCACAGAAGCGTCGAAATTACTTAACCGATTTTAATGAATGAGGTGTCAAATGTTGTTATGAGTTGGGTGAAACCCTATTTTTTTTACAATTAACGCCGCTCGTCGTTGGCTGACAATTTTTATGGGTAGTTAAATAACACTTATTTATAACATAATTTACAGATAAAGCAGCAGGCAACGACTGGTTTCCAGACCTTCATCACTCATTACAGAGAAGACCCAGACCAGCAGAACCTGATTGACTGGATACAAGAAGAATGGGTAATAATGCACTCTTTATTACATATTAACTTCTTTCTTCATGGATTTATGAAGTTATGTAATCGCTGTTACTAATGAGTTGATTATATTATTATAAAGTAAAGAAATATGAAGTTAACAATGCACGTTCGTGAATTATAAATAAAATAATATTTAATCCATTTATAATTAACTAGCCACCCGCCCTGGCTTCGCACGGGACTCTTTTGTAGACCTTTTTAAGGTGTAGAATACTGTAATACATTATTTTGATCTATCTCGTAGGGTTTAGCCAGCGTTTGCAATGTAAGCGCCAAAACTGTGTTTATTTACGACATCACATTAGAAACCTCTAAAGTTATCAGTGTTTCTCTACTATATTATGCATGTATTATACATATAAACCTTGCTCTTGAATCACTCTATCTATTGAAACAAACCGCATTAAAAATCCGTTGCGTAGTTTAAAAGATTTAAGCATACATAGGGACAGACAGCGGAAAGCGACTTTGTTTTATACTGTGTAGTGATTGTAAGTTGTTTAGATATGTTTTACAATTTGATATGAAATAATAAAACTAGTAAGTACGTTTTAAATTATTAGAAATGTAGCTTATTATCACTATAGATCGCGTCCGTCAATAGGTTTCAATTGACTTTACTTTCACTGAGATGAAGTCAACGTGGGTAGTGGGTGGGTTAACGGAAAGCTCCTTTACGAGTTTACAAGTTAAGTAGGTAGATTTTTTAATGCCTTTACTATTGACGATATCTACTCTACATCAAAGGCTAGAATTCGTTCATTTGAATGTTTCAACCGCTACTAATTCGTGGAAAGTTTTGTAAAAGCAGCGTTAGATATTGTTAAAAGTTTCCGGTAATCTGATAGAATTACGAAGACTTTAATCGAACGAGCGGAGCGTAAGCGAAGCAAGTTCTTACAAACAACTTCTGGCTAGCGGGACGTCTCGGCATTTCGATGGCTTCTTGATTTTGAGAGTTTGTTCCGCGATAACTTTAGTAACGCTTTTCATCAGAAAATCACTTCATGAAATTTGTTGGGGTTGTGGCAGAGATACATATAATTTGAGAGTTCGTATATGAGCAGGATCGACCAAGGGGTCATGGAGCTAGAAGGCGCGAAAAAATCATCATAAGGGTCTTGTTGTATTGGTCATCTCGTTTGCAAGGAAATCGTGAGTTCTGAGTTCGAGGCGGACTACTAGTTAGTTAAAATCATCTCGTCGTAGTGATATATCTGCTCGTGTTACCGGTTCAATGTGGTGGTAGCCTACTCGGGTCGGCTTGGTTACACCGTCATGTGTGCGATTAGGTATATGGCAACATTGGCAACTTCCACATCGTCTGTTGCGCCCACTTATCCGCTACTACCGCTGTTAATTGTGGGATATATTTTCAACCGACTTCAAGATTTCGAAGGCGAAGGTTAT
Organism: Pammene aurita; assembly: GCA_947086415.1. Taxonomy (NCBI): domain Eukaryota; kingdom Metazoa; phylum Arthropoda; class Insecta; order Lepidoptera; family Tortricidae; genus Pammene; species Pammene aurita. The sequence goes on from OX352291.1 coordinate 41,027,730, forward strand.
CAATTCGTCGGGATCTTTGTTTTTCCTTTTTTTTAAATCTATGTTCACCGATTATTCGAAGACGGCTGGGCCGATTTAGAAAATTCTTTTTTTGTTTGAAAGAGTACTTCACAGTTGGTCCCAGGTCAGGATCTGATGATGGGATCCTGTAGCAATCGAGGGAACTCCTCAAATATTATAGGCACATCTATAGTGATTTATAGTAGTTTTTGTAACTGTTACATACACTGCTTACAGCTTACGTACAGCATACACTGCTTTATCAACAAACATATTATAAATCCTAAATGACGTGTTCGGAAACCATTACAATGACCGCCATTCCATCGTCGGGGAGAAGGGCAACCGCGGTCGGGGAGGAGGGCTACCGCGGTCGGGGAGGAGGGCTGAATTTTCATTACGTTACCAACATCGATGTTCCAAATTTGAAACTCATAGCTTAACAATATTTGAGCATGTAATGTTAAAATTACGTTACTGCTACAGATTTATTATCATAATAAAATCGGTTGTTGTAATGCTGCCCGTTGCCTACCGTTTTTTAACAAATTTAGAGGACTTACAATGTGAGTGTAGATAAAAAAATATCTACAGTAGCTCGGGCATTTCCTTTTGGAAAGGTGGAGGCTATGTGAAGTCGGTTCTTTTTAGGGTTCCGTAGTCAACTAGGAACCCTTATAGTTTCGCCATGTCTGCCCGTCCGTCCGTCCGTCCGTCCGCGGGTAATCTCAGTGACCGTTAGCACTAGAAAGCTGAAATTTGGTACTAATACAGTGTAAACTCTATATAACGACACTCAAGGGACTGAGCATTTTTCGGCGTTATAGAGAGTGGTCGTTAAATGGGGGGAAACAAAAAAATATCTTTCTACCAGGTCTTCGTATTGGTGTTTCTTTAATTTCTTAGCAGTTTGTCTGTCGTCCTCTGCTTGCAGAATTTTTTCTTTGTTTTTCCATATTATAGACACGGTAGAGCGGCTAAATCCAAAGCGTCTTCCAACTTCACTTGTCTTTTCTCCCGCCTCTATTGAGCGTATTAATAAAATGTTTACAGTTCGAAAGTCTGTAAGAAACTGCAATAGAACTTGACAAAAGCCTAGTGACCATCGTAAACATGCGCAAGTTCATCATACAAAAACAAAAGACAACATTTCTTAGAATCTCCGGTACGTCAGTAAAAGTAAACACGTGCAGGATAATAAAACAACAAAACAGCAAACAAAAAAACGTACACAGCTGAAGTTTTTATCAATTTCGGCAACTTAGTATTGCTTAATGTTTTATAATACCATCTTGTGGTCGTTAAATAGAGTGACCGTGACGGTATATAGAGTGTATTACTGTATACAAAACAAGGTAAACCAACCAAACTCAAGCAATTTCGACGTTTTAAGGAGTTTGTCGTTAAATCGAGTGACGTTATAAAGAGTTTACACTGTATGTATATCAATCACGCCGACAAAGTGGTAAAATAAAAAGTGGAATTTTTTATTTTATTAGGGTACCTCCCCTATACGTAAAGTGGGGAGTGATTTTTTTTTTCATTTCAACCCTAACGTGTGATATATTGTTGGATAGGTATTTAAAAATGAATAGGGGTTTACTAAAATCATTTTTCGATAATGTAAATATTTTAACGGAAATAATCGCTCCAGAAGTAAAAAAATATGCGTCCCCCCCCCTCTAACTTTTGAACCATAAGTTTTAAAAATATGAAAAAAATCTCAAAAGTAGAACTTTATAAAAACTTTCTAGGAAAATTATTTTGAACTTGATAGGTTGAATAGTTTTTGAAAAAAAATTACAAAATAATTTCTGAACTAAGTTTGTAATTTAACCGTATAAGCAGGTGTTTATTGTACCTGTAATTTCTACAAAATTACAATGAAATGACGTGCTTTCAAATAAAGTAAAAACGGTGAAAATCGGTTCACGCAATAAAGAATTATTCAATAAAAATCATCTTCCATACTTTAAGCTCGCGCGCAATAGTTTACTTAATTTGCCGATAGATGTCGCTGTACGTGGAACTCTCGTATCATATGCTACATGGCGTTGTTATTAACTCTTAAGTGGGGACACTTACTGTGACGGACGGAAAACTACGGAACCCTACACTGAGATGGCCGGTTTTTTAGGGTTCCGTAGTCAACTAGGAACCCTTATAGTTTCGCTTTGTCTGCCCGTCCGTCCGTCCGTCCGTCCGTCCGCGGATAATCTCAGTGACCGTTAGCACTAGAAAGCTGAAATTTGGTACTAATATGTATATCAATCACGCCGACAAAGTGGTAATATAAAAAGTGGAAATTTTTTTTTTATTAGGGTACCTCCCCTATACGTAAAGTGGGGAGTGATTTTTTTTTTCATTTCAAGCCTAACGTGTGATATATTGTTGGATAGGTATTTAAAAATGAATAGGGGTTTCCTAAAATCATTTTTCGATAATGTAAATATTTTCGGAAATATTCGCTCCAGAAGTAAAAAAATATGCGTCCCCCCCCCTCTAACTTTTGAACCGTAAGTTTTAAAAATATGAAAAAAATCTCAAAAGTAGAACTTTATAAAAACTTTCTAGGAAAATTATTTTGAACTTGATAGGATGAATAGTTTTTGAAAAAAAATTACAAAATAATTTCTGAACTAAGTTTGTAATTTAACCGCATAAGCAGGTGTTTATTGTACCTGTAATTTCTACAAAATTACAATGAAATGACGTGCTTTCAAATAAAGTAAAAACGGTGAAAATCGGTTCACGCAATAAAGAATTATTCCATAAAAATCATCTTCCATACTTTAAGCTCGCGCGCAATAGTTTACTTAATTTGCCGATAGATGTCGCTGTACGTGGAACTCTCATATCATATCCTACATGGCGGTGTTATTAACTCTTAAGTGGGGACACTTACTGTGACGGACGGAAAACTACGGAACCCTACACTGAGCGTGGCCCGACACGCTCTTGGCCGGTTTTTTTTTGTTTAAAATGATATTAAACGTTTTTCCAGCTGCAATGCTGCGGCGTAGAAGGGCCGCGCGACTGGGACCGCAACGCGTACTTCAACTGCTCGAGCGGTGCCGTGGGGTCGCGCGAGGCGTGCGGCGTGCCCTTCAGCTGCTGCCGCAACAAGCCGCAGGACATCATCCGCAATAAGCAGTGCGGCTACGACGTGCGCAAGCCGACCTATGTCAGTACAACCTTCATTTTATCCTTTTTTTAAACAGTGTTTTAAAATGACAGCTTTGCAACGTTATCATCATTCTCTGCAGCAAAGCCGCGCATTTTATCATGGACCGTCCATTTCAATAAGGTATATTTAATTCCAATAAAGAGCAGCTACTATATAGCTCATACACGGTGCCCATGAGGAAAAGGAAAAAAAACGCATTCCTGAAGTCATATATGTACGAGTTTAGGTAAATTCTGTATTAAAAAAAATGTTTTTTTTTCAGACTTTTTTGTACATAATAAGTAAATGTGTAACTATCGATTAAAATGAATTGGTACCTACATTTTTTTTGTAAAAACTAGTTTATTCAAAGTGTTCCTTGTCATTTTGATATATGTTAATAATGACGTTTAGACTAGGCCCAATAGTGGCGACATCCCCATCAAAAAGGCATTTTGCACTGAAACACAATTAAAAATAAATTTTATTTTATTTGTTTCTGGAACTAGGTGAATTTCAAAAAGTTTATAGTACATTTAAATCTCTAAATATGATCTGGAATCTGTTAAAATCTTTCCCTTTCCTCGCGGGCACGGTGTATATGATTAATGAAGTACAAAAAAGTAAGCCAAAGTACATCCAGGTTTCATAACTCATATATTTGGACATGCAAAAATGCGACACATGGATATCCATCTTATCCATGCGAGGTCACTACTTGTTTGACACCATGTACTAGAATATGTCAAAGATAGCGACCGAGTTTTCGGTTGTCCAATTGGTTCCTTGACTGGAGGTGTACAAACAGCAACATTCTTAACTGTACATCGGTGGACCTTACTACAAAAGGCATAAGGTCCACCGATAGGCAGATAACAGTGTGAGCGATGGTACAGAAGCAGTAAGTGAGCGAGCGCATGCAGAAATCAAAGAAAAAGTTTGTTGATGTAGATCCAGATCGCTAAATGATTACGTCGGCCTCGTATCGTAAGAGTAGGTTCACACGGCAACATCCTGCACGTTTTTTCACGTATTGGATTTTAAACGTACAAACTGTCGGGTGTTCACACGGTAGATTTTCATGAGTTTAAAAACCGTTTTCACGCCGAATAGCGACAGTTTTCACGCAGTTGTCGCAGTGGGCAGACGTCTGAGATGGATCCACGCTTCATCGTACTTTTATATTGGTATCGAAGGCGACAAAGATTTATACTTTCACAATTTCCTTCCAAGCCGCTTGAGTTGCGACACGATTTTTATATAGATCGGTAGTTTTATCCCACAAAACTGGCTTTTGTTCGACTAAATTAATTAATAATTCATTGTCTATCAAAGATTCGTCAATCATTTTGAATTAATCTTGAAATTGCAAACAAAATACGTGCGTTCCCGCCAAAAGTTACTCTAGTACTATAGACGCTTATTCGGTTGCTATTCGATAAAAAACGTATAACGTCGTGCTGTGTGAATGAAACAGAACTATACTACGCGCCACTGCAAACCGAATACGTTAAAGTTTATTCGATTTGCTTGACAAGTCCGGTGAGTATCCGTTTGAACGTATAAAGAATGTACGTTTTTTTGCAGTACAAACGCCGTGTGAATGGTTCTATGCACAAAGTATGTGCCACTATTTATCCGTTAAGACGTATACTGCAAAAAAACGTGCAGGACAATGCCGTGTGAACGAAGCTTAAGGCAAGGTGTTGATTGAGGTTATGTTACGGCAGCAAGTGAGCGAGCGCGTGATCCACGAGCGCGGCTGCCTGGCGGCGGGCGAGGACTGGCTGCAGCGCCGCTTCACGTTCGTCGCCGCCGCCTTTCTAGGGCCCATCTCGCTTAAGGTTCATACTTCACTTGTGAAGGGACGACGCTGGTTTCCGTTGACATTTAACAAAAGCTACTTTAGTCGTGCATTGTAGAGTCAAAACCAAAGTGCCGGTAGGACAATAAAAACAAAGCAAGATCGCCGCGAATCACTAGACACAGCGGGAGCGAGCCGTACGCAGATGCTGAGTTGAGGCCATTTCGGCCACGAAAGTGCCAACTTTCTCTTTTTTCTACTTCTTTGCCAATGTATTATGTGTGTGTGTCTACGAATAAACTATAATCTATTCTATTCTATAAATGAGTTTGAACTCAATCGGTGGCGGTCGGTTTTCCCGGCGTCTGTACGCTAGGAGCGTGCGTTCTGTGGCCCCCTGATAAGACTTATTTCTAATTTATTAAACTTCTGAGCCTTGAATAACTTTTGTTCGGTGTGCGATTGTCAACAACAGACCAAGCAGCATTAATCAGGATTAAAATGAAATCAGTTGCTAGCTTGATACAAGTATCGCCATATTTGATATCATATTTAGAACTACGCAGAAAAATTAAAAGACACCTATCATACTTTTATCTATGACATAAGCAGCTTATCTACCCTATGTAAACGGAAATTTGCACAAGTCCCTTTGTAAAGTATGTGTGGTTTGATAAATTTGCCGTTAAATAGAATTTCTGGTTGCATTTACAAATAACTCAAAGGAATGAAGTCTGCCAGAAAACTCTTTTATATTCTGTTGTATTCCTTCCTTTGAGCAGCAGATTTATCGCATGGTAGATAAGTCGGGAGTCGAGGAAAGCAAAAGGTTGTCCTTTTACATTAGATGATCTTATTAATAGAGTTAAAATCTCGAAAGCGACTCCTTTTCTCTCCTTCCAGTGAAAGGATGCGAACAAAAAAAAATTGCAACTGTTTTTGTTTTAAGTTTGCGTTTAGTAGAGTAGTGCTATGTGATTTGCATTTGTTTTATTATTTGTTTTCTTTCTTTCTAGAATTATGATATTGCTAAGATAATACATGAGAAGGGCTGCCTAGAGGCGGCCGAGGAGTGGTTTGACCGAAACCTGCTGGTGGTCGCTACCTCCGCTGTTTGTACTACTTTTGCACAAGTAAGTTTTTGTTTGTAGATGCACTTACTCGTACATAGTTTGACTTTTGGCATGCATTTGTGTTTGCTTGATTTCGTGTGTATGCACTTAGTTACTTTGAATGATTTAAGCCTGCGCCTTCACTGAAATGTCCTTCTTAAAAAATAAACACACATAAATGCAACCTGTTTTATCAACCGACTTCAAGATTTCGAAGGAGGAGGTTATCAATTCGTCGGGATCTTTGTTTTTGCTTGTTTTTTTTTTTTTTTTTTTTTTTTTTTTTTATGTATGTTCACCGATTATTCGAAGACGGCTGGACCGATTTGGAAAATTCTTTTTTTGTTTGAAAGAGTATACTTCACAGTTGGTCCCATTGTAACCAGGTTAGGATCTGATGATGGGATCCTGGAGAAATCGAGGGAACTCTTCAACTATTATAGGCACACCTATAGTGATTTCAGTACTTTTTACAGCAGCTCGAGCATTTGCTGTTGGCTAAGTGAAGTCGGTTCTTTTTTGATTAAAATTATATATTTAAACATTCTAAATGTTTTACATTCTTTTACATCATACGTTATCTTAGTAATTTTTTAATGATAACTGACGTAAGTACATTTGCTCTTCAATCCTTCAACCTCCATGAGTTGATCTAGATGTGTGCGCCGCGCCGGCGCACCGCCGCCGCCGACTACTCGGCGGTCGGCGCGAAATCGGCGTGGCCTTACTTGTCATTTAAGTACTCAAATTGATAATTTTAAATATTTGACAAACATGTTACATTGACCCAGCGTAGTGCACTTAATTACGATTATATTATCGTTTCGTGAGTTTTGGAGAACATGCTGCAGAATACAGCACTATCTGATACTACTATGATATTCAGCGTAAAATAAGACGATAGAGGAAGTCACAAATATGAAGTATGTATATAATGTGAAGTATTTAATGTGTCTACTAGTAGTGAACCTATGGGGCGCAGCAAATAGGTAGGTGTAAAACTAATGGATCGCATCCGGAACACTATGCTGCAATCCAAAATTCAAAACTCAGAAGGCAGCTAAGTTAAAGTAAACTGGGCTGGTCAAGTCTATCGCATGCCGAATGAGTTGTGGGCTAAGATCGCCACTTAATGGCAACCTGACATATCAAATCGAAGATCTGGCAGACCCCCGCCGGCGGTGGCAAAACAAACTTAACTCCTTTTTTTGAAAAAAAAAATGCCCAGAGACTGCTCAGGAGTGGAAAAAGTAGGGGGACACCTTTGCCCAGCAGTGGGATAAGCTCACTATAATAACAATATTATGAATAGAGTAAGGAAGAGTCAAACGAAGTGCCGGACGATGATATTCTCATGTCATAAATAACGAGGCAGTCGGCAGGCGTATTCTGTCGTCTTGATAGGTGATATAAATGCAAATGTAGGGAATATCATTTTGAGGCGCCCAGGAAAAAAATGTTTTTAAAACATCCAATTATATCAACGGAAATAAGAAATGTTTCTATTAGAGACCGCACCCACAACTCTCCCGTAGGACTCTATTGACTGGAAGAGTTGGAATTGTAATGCCTGTAGCACATCTCCGTCGCAGAAATGCACTGGCAATTTTATTGGTGTAAGTAAACCAGTTACGCTTAGGAGAGAATTGGTGTCGTCAACACCGTGGTTGTTGTTGTTGTTTATTTCTTTCAGCCTTTATAAGAAACGTACATAAACCACCAGCAACCTGTACCACTTTTAACTGATACATTTTTCAGCAAATAGAACGAGTAACTTCGATTTCTTATACACGATAACCGGTAGTCAAGGTCACGCCGATTTCACGCCGCCGCCGCCGATTTTTAGGCAAACGCCGCCGCTGATCATTATTAAATCGCCGCACACGTCTAAGTTGATCCTACCAAAAACGACGTTGAAGTCCAGAACCAGAATTAAATATAATATTTGACTCGATATCAAGTCGCAGTCGGTAGGATACGAGATATTTAATACTCCAGTGCGGGTATACTACGAAGGACTTCCAGTGAAGCACTAGAACGAAGAAAACTAACCTTTTTCTTCTCAATAGATACTCGGAATATGTTTCGCCCAAAACCTGCGCGCGGACATATTCGCCCAAAAAGCGAAATGGCACTGACAATCAGCCTCTCCTGCGGCCGTGTGACGCCCCGCGCGCCCCGCCCCCGCCCCCGCCCCCGCCCCCGCCCCCTACGGCGCGCTGTACCCGTGCGCCCCGCACCACGCCGCCCTACAGCTGGACAGTTGAGCGGCGCGCCTGCAGGCACGACGAGTCGCCGACGCTTGCTAGTTGCGTAAGATTAGGATAGATGGCGCTGTTGTTCATTTAACTCGGATTTAGAATGAATAGACGGCATTTTTTATTTTGCAGTTGTATGGAGAATTGTTATCAGCCAATAGTTTATGTAAAAATGGCGGGAAAATTTAGGTGTTCAACTTTTAAAATTTGTGAGACTAAACAAAAATTTACTTGCTTTGCTTTTAGATATACCAATCGATGAGATGTTTTTTATTGGTAAAATGTTCATAACGAACTTTTAGTTTTTTATTCAAATACTTTCCCGCTGAGTGGCCTTTAAAATTACCGCAATTAATGGAATAGCATTTGAAGCCATAACTCCTACGCTCATCACGAAATAAATCACGATAAACGGTTTCTTTCATTGATGTTTACCAATATAAGTAATATAACCATTATTTGATTTGTTGTACTGTGCTACTGACAACATTGCCTAGCATAATAAAAAACACTAAGTACCAATTATGAGCATTGCAATAGTGTTTGCCTAAGTCAGTGTAATCATTCTAAATCTGTTGTTAGTACCGAGTAGTTATATAACATAGTAGAGTAGCTTTTCCCAAGATTTCACTTTATCGCTTTTCACAACGAACCCTCGAATTCTTCACTTTCACGTCTTTTACTTCGCTAATGTTCAAGTTATCTTATGATGAAAAAGTTTATCAATAAATGTTGATGTCGTTGTAAGAATTACCCGTTTCCAGTGTTAATGCCGAAAGTGCAGACAGTTTCCATAAACCTAACAATAAAATTATAAGTCAAATAAATTCTATTAATAACGGCCCAACTAGATGACACTGACATATAGTTGTCACAGGGGCATCTAAATGGTCAATCACTACTTTTAATTTTACAAACAAACATGTAATAATTTACATGATGGTTCGAACAACCATTAAAAAAAAGATCAAAAGAAATGAAGATCTATCGTTGAATAGGAAACTGCCTGTACTCTAAATAAGTGTTCATAAATTGGCCAACTGTACTAGCCTTAAAAGAGCTGTGAAAATATAAGTATTGAAACATGTAATTATAAAGTGAAAGTGAAAAATATTTGCCGAACTATTTTATTTTATATTTAGACGTTAAAATATGTGAAAAATATTGATCAATTGTGTCGACTAAGTATATGATATTGACGACTACGGTATATGCGATGTTGAATCAAGTTTTGATATCTTTTTGCCTGGATTTACATAATTTTGATATGCGTTGACACAATTGGATTTCAGAATTCTGTGACCTTAACGAATAAAAATAGAAGGTGAATTCTATAGGTGAATAGCGTCATAGTTTTTCAATTAACTACCAACATCCATAAATCACTGTTTAAAATCAGAGCAGATCTTCATATTATTAGTAGGACGTCTAGATGACTTTGCATAATAATAGTTGCCTTGCAAATGCTTTACAAAGTGCTTTAGGTGGCCTGTCGTCGGTGCAAGGGGTCAAGGCCCAGGAGAATAATGGCTGATCATAGTATTATAAGATTAGAGGACTTATCTATACAATTATAAGATTAACTGACGAATCGTAAGGGAAGTAATACTCATTGCTTTAAGTTAACAATCGACTTTAGTAAGTATTTAAATTGGTTGTAGTTTTATTCCTTTTGTTATCTCTCAAATAAATAGTATTATCTTTAATTAAACAAACAGTATGTTGTGATTCGATCTTGACGAAAATCTCATTTTTGTTGCACAAAATATTTCTTACTGTATTGTAAGTGTCTAGTGGTAGTTTACCTCTTCAATGTTTTTTGTGCTGTAATCTAGTATTTTGAAATAATTGTCATGTTTTATCGTATACATTTATGGTAATCTATTAATTATACATAGGCAGTAGCTACTAGTATTTATAGGGTTGTTCAGGTCTTAAAATTATTGTTTATTACGATTACATTTCGTTTGCCAAACAATGTCACACTAGAAATAATTTTCAAAAATATATTTTCTCATAAAAGGTATAATGTCGTGTGATGATGATGAAACGATAAGTTGATGAGACGACAGTTGATATTAATTAAGTAGTTTAAGTATGTATTATTTATACCCACTTCGCTGCTTATATACATTCCCCTATAAAAGAGTCCACAGTAGTATATCAATAGTAATGTGCGTGCCTGAATAAAGTTAAAATATTAAGATAAGCTGTGCTATCTGATCTCCGTACATTTGCTTCCTAACTGCCGGTATTGACAAACTATTCAAACGAATAATAAATTATTTTGTATATTTTAATAAGATGGATTATTATTGTACAATTAGGGGCCTAATGTATGATAACTTGCTATATATAACTCTTTCCAATTACTTAAATTAGAAAGAAACTTAAATTAATATTACAAGTTACAATTGGGCCCTAGAATGGAGTGTGTATGTATATGCTTAAGTTAATGTAATATAATGACAGTTGTATTAGTTTTTAGCATTTGACAGCGAACCAAGTTGACTGATATATAAATACAGATATTTGTTAATTCATACCTGTGCTAACTCGGGGCACGTTCTAGGGATTTGGTATCGATAAAAAAGATGTCGATATATATTTATACATGTGCTCATTGAAAGTCCTCGATTGCTATAAAAAAAGATTCAATATTATGTCTGATATCGAGCCTATTAAGATAATAAAAGTATGCGGATGTAATTTCAATCAAAATAAGACAATTTACTGTCAGTGCCATTAATATGCTAGAGTAACAATAATGAGGTAATATTCCGCTACGATTGTTACGAAGTCCAAAATAATCATGCTGCTCAAGCTGAGAGCTGAGAAAATAAATAACATTCATTGATGTTGACTAACAGTAAGTTGACAGTAACATCGATATATTTTTGTCGATAAGATATTTTGCTGTCGATAAGACATCACTATATTTATCTAATTGTAAAATTTGTGCTTGTAACTGTATGAGGTGTGCAATAAAGAGTATTTATTATTATTATTATTATTATCACTAGTATTTTTGCCCTGAGTTAGCACACGTATGGTTATGGTAAATTAAAAAAGGTGACGTCACGACGTTATATTTGATTTCCATCTCGTACCATTATACTTTCATATTTTTAAAAATTAACGTTAACGTGGCTAGATTAGCAGGTCCAGGCTGATAAATCACTTGTCTTAAGTATATTAAAAATTAACCCATATTCAGTGTTATTTATTATCTGAAATTTTATATTATTTATTTGAACATCACTAAAAGTATTTTTTATTACAAAATTGACGAACACATCGAGCCTACCGCGAACTTCAAAAGTCGAAGGCATCACATAAATTAAGAGCTACATAGATTGATATAGAGGATGGTCCAAACCTTGACGTCCAAAGAAAGAAATTAGATTCCTCCAACCCAGATATGTTAGAATATACCCCATGTGTAGTAGCTGATTTTTGTAGTTTTTTAATTATGATATTTTTAATTCCTCGGAATTAAAAAAATATATTATAATAAAACTCGAACTCGAAAATTACAAAAAAAGTCGGCTACTACATACATGGGGTATATTCTGGCAGCCCTGGGTGGGAGGAATCTAATTTCTCTAGTTTGGACGGTTAGGTTAAACCACCCGGTATGTGATTTTCGAATTTCTATGTCCGCGGTAGGTCTTTGAGGACAGTGTGATTTTAATTATGTACATTACCTTTACTTATTAAATATATCTTTTTGTAACGCTTTATTCAAAATAGTTCATAGTTTTTCTGACAAACATTGTTTTTATTACAAATACAAGAACTAAAGTTAACTACATATCTGGTTATATTATTACAAATTATAAGTTTTTATTTAATAATGATACAAATTTGAAATTAAACAATAATGATTGTCGCGATAAAGAGGCAGTACATGTGACGTTACAGATTTGTATGTAGACGTAGGGTTTTATATTGATTTTAAAAGACATAATGTAAAATATTTTATACGCAAATATAATGTTTATTATTATGAATGAACACCGTGTTTTATTTATCTTCATATTTAGTATTTTAAATTCAAAAATCGTAGCCATGTTTCTCAGTTGGTCTTTTGTTGTAAGTGCGCTCTGTTCGACACGTTCGTAAGTAGCGGTAGTGGACAGAAATGGTCATTACTTTCATTTAACCTAAATGGAGTCTAACGTTGTGAAATAGTGTCTGGACGGATGCCTTTGGTAACAACGTACCGTAAGTACATGACCAACTAGTATTACAGCAACAAATTAGGTACAAGATCTATCCTTAATTCATCATTTTACTTAGGCTAGGTAATATACATATCTTTAATAAAAGTTAAATGTAAAAAATACATCTAAAACATGAAAAACCTTTCTTTGGGTGCCGCTGGCAATGGGGCAACGTCCAGGCTTCCGGTGGTCAGGGCCGCAAGAGTGACGAACCGGCGAACTATGTTTATTTACCGCCGGCAGTGTCTGACCCTTGCCTTAATCCAAACAACCCCGCAGCATGAGTCTTTCACGAGATATTGGTCGAGACCGTTTGCAGAAACAACTATCCGTAGGTAGGTACAATTATAAACCAACCCACCACCGAACCACCGAATGAACCTCCCACATGGCGGTTACCTCTTGAGTCAAGTCCAGATAGATACTTTCTGGACTACAACCTTATTATTAGATAACTAAAACGAGACCTTATGTCGTAAGAAATAAACTTCAAACTTGACTTTTTGGCCGCCGGACCTAGTCCGCAAGGACGCTCAATCACACGCCAAATTTTAAGTAAACAAGTTAAGCAAGCAACTAATAGAGACCGTTAAAATCTTCTGAATTTGCTTTGTTCTTAACCACCTTTAATTTCTTTCGAAAATGTCAAAAATAAACGTATTTTGTACACATGTATGTTAAAAAAAAGGTCTCTATAATAAAATAAAAAACACCCACTAAACAATATCGATTCATGACGTAATATCACCGCACTAAGGCTGTACGAGAAGTCTTCTATACAAGACAACGGCGCACATGGCTTGTCTGGAGTGCAGACCTACAACAACTATTTCCGCGCGGATTAAGTAATAATAGTCTCTAGGTCATCGGCGTAAGCGCTTGTCGGCACGTAAACCTTATGACCGTAACGTTACGATAATATAAATGTACCGGAACTGTTTTGGAGAAAATAACGTGTGGGTTGAATTTTTCAATGAATGAAAAATTGTAGGTAATCTTACATTTAGTATCTTCTAATCTTAAATAGTACCACGTATAGTATGATACATTTTATACCATTTCTTTCTCTCAACCATTTTTAAACTGCACTCCTTTTAATTTTTATGGCTCGACACTTCACTGCACTTGGTAAATTATTAAAATATCCGTCGCACATCTGCAAAAGAAGTCTTTCGTGTAACATACTACATGCGCTATGATTTTGATGCATTTTTTTGCGAATTTACTGTACTATCTGCTAACAATTTAAAAAAAACTACAGGTCAGCGACCGTTTTTGGAAAAAAAAATGAAATGTAAAAAATTTTTTTAGAACATTTTTCTGTTTATAATTAATTAGTATTAGAGTAATTGTCGAAACTTTTCTGCGACAATTTTGACCGAAATTTATGCCCTAGTTCTTAAGCTGCCGAAAGACACTTCTTTTGACGTATGTGCGACGGATATTTTGATATATAATAGTTAATTTACCAAGTGCGGTAGTGTGGCGCTATAAAACTTTAAAGGGGTGCAGTTTAAAAATGATTGAGAAAAAAATTGTATGGCGGTTGATTTGTCGATACAATTTATCATACTATACCTGGTTAACGGCTCCAACATAGTGACCAAACAAATGTATATAAAATTCTCATAGGCGACATTCGTCCGCTTGTAAGTAAAGTACCAATCCTGTGCGAAGCGGTCACTGCAGGGTATAGGGATACCCCACTAGTGGGGAGGGCCCCACTACACTATAATCTCAAAAGTAATCATTTGTTTTTCAAATAGACCATAATGTCAGATTTACTTGTCTGACTCTATACTATTTACAGCAGCTGCAGAAGCTTCCTAAACTTCAGCTACAGTTATGCCTGTCTCCCTCACTCGTTTTACATATGCTAGTTACTCGTTACCACCAATTGGCAATTAACAGGTGTTCCAATGCTTTTATAAAATCAGATTTGCGATTTGATATTTATTTTGAATATTCTCATATCGAGTTAACATTCCCATCCCTAGCTGTCTCGTATATAAGACAACGGTGACGAGGAACAGGAAAAACGTTGAAATTTGAACAATTTTTTTGATAGCCTTATAAAAGGATGGATTCAAATAGCTGCTTTAAATGCAAATGTTAAAAAAAGGACTTAAAACATTAAAACGAGAGTAAAAGAAATTGCATTTCTTTTTTTCACATATACCGAGCGGTTGAATTTGTGTCTTTTATAGAAGACAGCGGCGCCAGTGTATTCTTATATCGTTGTCTTTTATATACGAGTACATGCCAACGGCGGTCAAAAGGTTAAGTAGGATAGGGTTTTAATCATTATTATTTATTTATTTGTCCAGCATAGGTTACAGGTTGTTAAAAATTACATCTGAGTTTCACTGTGTGGCGCCTTAGGGCATACAAATTTTAGAGCATGCATGTCAGCTTCAGTCCTTAATTATATATTTATCGCCCTTTTTACGAGAAATACGACATTTACAAATTAGGTACCTTTTCCGCTTACAGCAGTTTTTTGCCTCTTGAGATCCACGTAGGTTTTTTATACGCGGATATTTTAAATCTCTGGAAAGGAAAGTACAAATTGAGAAATAGCTCAAATAGATCATAAAAATAATTGTAAGCATATTGTAAGCTTCATTGGGATTATCGGACAAGTATACCTCATTAAAACGATTTTACCAGCGTTTAAAGAACTTAGCTTCATTTTCTTGGCTTAGATGTCTTTTTTTATGTTCCAGTGATTCAGACCACTAGTTGTCTTCACTGGCCATTTTATAACTTGGGCTGTGTGATCGGAAAGTGCTAATTCGACCACTTCAGTCTTACTTCCACGAAAATTGTGTGTTATGTTATCTATACAAGTTTTTCTACACAATCTAGTCGGCTCCTGTATACCGATTCTTAAATTCGTAGTCGTACCCGAGGGAGCCTTCGTACAGTGGTCATATCTCGGCTATCCAACATGTGTTCACTGAACCGCAACAACTGAAGCGTTTATATTTGTATACAAGACTGCTACTTAAATAGGTACATAGGTTCCAAAAGTAATGGCAGTGCGGTAGCAGACTTCGCCAGAAAGAATTGATATGTGTTTTCGCTACTTGCAAGTAATTTTGAGTTCTCCTTTGAATGCATTTGTTTCCAATATTTAAGTGCTACATATTTAAGTATTGTTTGTAAATAGATGCTAAAGATTGTTGTGTAAACAATAGTTTTGAGATTATATTAACCATATTTTTTTTATTAGATTTTTTTTCAGGTCGTTTGGATCGGGGCGGTTAGTTCGTACACTTGAAATGTATGTAATTTCATACTGTACGAATGCACCCCATGTAAGTTAAAATCAAGAATATCATAATTGCAAAAATACTGACTGAAACAGGCGAAATACTTAATTGGTAAAATAATGAATCCCGGGGAGAAACGAATAGTGTACGAAGCCACCCCAACGTGTGTAGTAAGTTCTTAATTTTTTTTTGATCTATTAGCAATGTTTTTCTACATTTTCCGCAAGTTAACGTCCATATATGCGTCCATCGGTGCATAGGTGTAAATATATCGCGTAGCAATGCAATAGGTATACCTAATGATGACATGGAACTGATTTGATGATGGATCTACTCAACATTATTCCGTTGTGTTTGGGCTCGTTGCATTCGTGCAGCAAAAGCTGAGCAGTTAGGGAAGAATATTCTATAAAGAACAGTACCTACAGTTAGCAATAAAAGCTTATCGCAAATATAAAATTTTTGATAAAAAAAGTTACCTATTAGGTATACGTAATTAACTAAACTTACCTTACTTAATATTTAGGTGTTTTGTTAGGTTAGGTTAGGTACTTTCTCTTCTTTATTTTATTTTGTCATTAGTCCCACCCAATCTGCACGCCCGCTCATCCGTAAAGGCGTAAAGCGTGGCAGTCAGAAACGGTGCATTACTTTCATTTAGCCCAAATGGAGTCCGACGATTGTGAGTTAAGCCACGAGTCGGGACACATACTAATACTGAGACAGTTGGAGCCGTGAAATACGGGTCTAATAGTGGCTGGGGTGCTTTTGTTGGCTTCTAGAATACGAGACACTGGGTATAAAAGTAATAAATTGCGAGTTAGGGACGCTTTGTGTTAGGTATCTTCTTACAAATCGTTTGTACCTACTTAGCCCTGATTAATTGTAGTCAAGTACAGACTGAATGTGGCTTATTGGGTTTTTGTGTATACCAATCAACATACTTATGTATTTTCTAGCCCCGATGCTACGTGTAGTAGCATCGGGGCGGACATCATGTGATGCGGGACAAAAAACCGACCCTCTAAGTTTCATGTATCTCACTTTTTTTTTACACATCGTTCATACAAACTTTTAATCGCTTTATGGGTTGGGTATAGTTTCAAAAAACGCTGAAATTACTTTTCGAGTAGATATTCTAACACAATGCCTGTCTACGAAGTTTCAAGTCTAGTTATCATTACAAAAAAAAATAATTAAGATGTATGGCAATGCTTATTCGCTCGCATTATATGTAAAAATCTACTACTATTTCGCAACATATTAAATGAAATCTATATTTCCCTGTTGCAGTCTGTCCTAATGTACTGCATACCGATCTGGGGAAATGCAGCAAAAAGTTGATTCATTTACCTTGAACGATGTCAACGTGCTCTTATAAAGGTCATGTATTTCAATTTTTTTACCGAATTGTTATACCAGATCGGTGATCTTCTATCGGTCAGAAGGTTGTTTATCCTTAATTCAACACTTAAGAAGCACAATTCGTTACCATACAATCCTGCATATAAAAGTAAAAGAACAATCGTAAACGTAGCTATGACCACACACACACGCAACATAATACGTAAGTGGCTAAAAACAAAGTCCTATGAGTTTTTTGATGAGTTTGTATTTTTTTTATACAGTCGTCATAATATATTTAAGTCCAGATGATGAAATCTTTGTCATTTTATAGATGCCATAGATTTAATCTGGCCCAAATAGTCAGTTAAATCCGTAGTACCTAAATAAGAGCCGGGATGGCGGAGTGACAGACGGCGGGCGGCGATGTGGAGAGCTATTCGATATGACGGGTAATCACTGTAATCAGGACGCACAACTGAAATATATCTTGTTTATTGCCTCTCATATTAAGAACGCTTTTTGTCGGGTAGAAACGTTAACTTTTTCTTCACTAGAAAAGCGTGGGTACCGGGAAACCGTCGATTTTCGATTTGGTGGGCTTTGATTTATTATGTATTCTACTAGATGAGCTATCTAGAACACATTTTGTGCGCCACGCCGTGACACTGTTTTGACAAAATTCGTAATCTGCCTAATCAAATTTTGTAAGGAAACGTAAACATAATGATTGTTTTATTTGTACCTAAATGTTTATTTTCTCCTTACCATAGAGTTTTAAGAACGAATGGAAAAAAATACTATTTTTGCCGACAACCGACTTTTAATACGAACTTTGAGGGTTGATGATGATCCTTGATATTTACTTAAAATGACAGTCATTTCCTCGCACGGATGAAAAAAATGTATTAGGAGGTATAATATAGGTTATATTTCGATATTTAAGTTTTCAATCCAAATCATAAAAACCCTTTCTATGTATTTTACTCGCTTTAAACATTTTAGCAAATTCGACCTAGTTGTACAATAAAAATATATTTAACTAGCTGTGCCCGCGGCTCCGCCCGCGTGGAATTCGGTCTGTGTCAGTAAGCGGCTAATTCACCCCTAATTTCTCTCCCGCTACCCTGGAGGCGGAACTTGAAGTAAAGTTGACAGATGGATACGCTAGAGGACAGTAGTCCTAATAAAATATTTTACAATTACCACTAAATGAACTACACTCATAAATGTATACTTTTTTTTATTATATTTGTTTTTGGCATGATTTAAACGACATAGAGTGTAGTAGGTGTATATCGGACGATACAGGACCACTTTTGTATTTATACGTTCATGTCCACGGCAAATATCATCCAGATCGATCCTCCCGTCAAATCAGTTGGGGGGTGAGGGGGGGGGGGGGGGGTGTCACATATGCAGAAATTCTTTTTTTCTATTTTAGGTGCACTTGGAGGGGGGGGGGGGGTCCATGACCCATGCAAATTTAACTCAATCGAGTGTAGTGGCTACCCCCCCCCCCCCTTTTAGACGTTGAATTTTTATAGGCTACGTATAACCTGGCTGGGGATTTTCTAGAATTGGAATTAGTAATCCTTAATTGGGTGATTTCCGGGATAACAATGAAAAAAAAACCGGCCAAGAGCATGTCGGGCGATGCTCAGTGTAGAGTTTCGTAGATGCTGCCCTGTTAGAAAACATCCGTTCTAAAGGTCGTTTATTTGGCGGCGCTTACGTCAGTTTACTATTCGGCACTTCCTTTCACTATGCGTTTTTGACTAATAATTCAAAAACGGCTGAACCGATTTTATTCAATATAGTTTTTATTGAAAGTTCTTATCAGGCCTCACCAAATTTCAGCTTTCTAGTGCGAACGGTAACTGAGCTAGACCGCGGACAGACGGACGGACATGGCGATGTAACTGTTACGTAATAAGGCCTAATTATGTACAGAAGCATACACTGCTTTACCTACACACATATTAAAAATCCATTGAAACCATTAGAATGACCACCATTACACCGCCATGACCAATATTATTGCGCCGGCGGTCGGGGGGGCGGATTTTCATTACGTTACCGTAGGTAATCAATTTTCATACGTTTTTACCACACTGTCACAGATAATACACTGATGTTACGTTACGTTATTGGTTGCAATAATGTTGGTAATTAATTACATACGGTTCCGAACGCGGAATAGAGGATTTATGATATTGGTGTAGATCAAGATATTTATTCGTCAATATAAGCACATTACAATGCACTAATGAACGTCAGAGAAAAATAAAATACGTGAGTGTCGTGGAAAGTGTGTGAATCAAGTGCGATTGGAACGAAGTTATGTTACTTAATTTTATTTCATTTTTTACTTTTTCGTAAGTTTTGTGGTTTTTTTTTTTTTTGCATTTTTTTAAAATTTTGGAAATTTTGGAAATAGTGGAAAATTTGGAAATTTTGAAAGTTTTGGAAATTTTGTGAAATTTTGGAAATTTTGGAAAATTTGGAATTTTTGGAAATTGTGGAAATTTTGGAAAATTTGGATATTTTGGAAATTTTGGAAATTTTGGAAATTTTGGAAATTTTGGAAATTTTGGAAATTTTGGAAATTTTGGAAATTTTGGAGATTTTGGAAATATTGGAAATTTTGGAAATTTTGAAATTTTAAATTTTTGACATTTTCGAAATTTTTGACATTTTCGAAATTTTTAAAAAAACCTCGACTTTTGAGGTTCTCGACTTTTTTCACTTTTATCACTTTGCCACTTCTCAGTTTCACTACACTTCACTTCACTTTATTCTATTTTATATATTTTTTTATTTCATTCCATTTTACATGTTTCTCAATCGTATGGGTGTCGCGTTTTCGTGACGTGACGCTTTTTCGTAACGGTCACGTGACTTTTTTTCGCCTAGGCCCCCATCCGCGAACCGTCCGATAAGGAACTTCGTTCCATAACTCCACCAGTTCTAACCCTGTAGGTGTACCTCTGGCCCAAGAAGTATTATGAATTTATGACCGAAAAGAAATTCTACGGGACTTATTTTTTTCAAAACAGTAATACATTATTAGATCATAAAGATACAAAATAATGCGTAGTTCTTCAAGAAGATATATCAAAACTGCTTGAGAGACAGATAATGTACCTATTGTTTAATTATAAAGAAAAATAAATCCTAATCTGACTGCTTCACAAAACGTTTGATATGTTTTCCTACCTAAACGGTGTCCTATAAATGTTAGATGATTTTGTAGTAGTTTTTTGGTTTGCTGCAATAACCCTTTGACATTCATGACATTTTCAAATATTTCTTAAGAGCGGGTAAAGGTAAATTTAAAGCATCGACGGGTAACATGTTATAAATATGAACACCTTGACCAAGAAATTACAAATTATTTCAATACCAACTTTCAACATACAAACTTTCAACCCCCTTTCCACCCCTTCCAGGGTTGATTTTCGAGATGAAAACTGTTCATTATCCTTTCCCGGGACTCAAACTATCTCTACACAAAATTTCATCATTATCCGTTCAGCCGTTAACTAATTAAAAATACTTGGAACGTGTTCTGTTATCGATTCTAAGTATCTCCAGCCAACTTTTTTTCGAATATATTCCATGAACAGACTTTCGACCTTCTTCAGCTTTATTATATGTATAGTATTGAAAGTACCTTTCAGGCGTCACTTCCATTATTTTTTTCAAATTTTTTGGACCTACGGTTCTAAAGTAAGATGGGGGGGGGGGGGGGGGGTTTGAAGAAGAAACTATCCTTTGTCATTTCTCGAGACCCATACTATCTCTATACCAATTTTCATCTAAATCAGTTCAGCGGTAAAAAAAATCTTCATACCACCTTCCAACCCCCTTTTCACCCCCACAAGGGTTCGAAAACTATCCTATGACGTTTCTCGAGACTCAAATAATCTCCATACTCATTTCTATCTAAATCGTTTCAGCGGTTAAAAATTCTCCATACAAATTTTCAACCCCATTTTCACCCCCACCAGGGTTGATTTTCGGGATTAAAACTATATATTATCCTTTCCCAGGACTCAAACTATATCTATCCAAAATTTCATCAAAATCCGTTCAGCCGTTTTCACGTGATGCGCGGTCAAATAAACAGACAAACAGATAAACAGATAAACAGACAAACAGATAAACAGACAAAAATTCTAAAAATTGTTGGTACGTGTTCTGTTATCGATTCTAAGTATCCCCAGACAACTTTTTTTCGATTATCTTCCATGTACAGACTTTCGACCCTCTTCAGCTTTATTATATGTATAGATAGATGAACTAAAAATTACCTAACGTACTTATCTAAAACGTGTTTATTACGTAAATATGTTTATGCTGAGTATTATTAAACAATAATGCAGGTAAATCAAGTGTAGGCACATATGTTGTGTTACTTCTGCGACATTAATCTGTGCGCCAAGGAATATGGCGTCGCAAAGTCAACATTAATATTTTAAATTAGTGTAACACTTAGCTTTTCACTTACTTACCTATGGAATGTAATTCCATGGCTTTTGTTACTATTTTTAGAATTATTTTACAGTTTATTATCATGCAAAAAGCCTAGTAAGTATTTGATTTAAAAAAAAATTGACACTTGCGTGTAATCATGTCAGTGGTTCAACAGCCAATGTCAGACTTGTAGTGATTTTCACTACAACTCATGGTACAAACAATTTTTTAGGGATATCATCTCCTGTTACTCAATGTTGGTGAGGGGATAATTTGCTGTCTTAAAAATCACGAATACATTATTAACACAATGAAGTATAAAAGTTATACTTCTAGAATATAAATGACAAATGACTGGTTTGATTAGTATTCAGTAAACAACGCTTACTGAATACTTAGTACTACTTAGTAGCCCCCCCCCCCCCCCCCCCCCATTATAAGAGGAGCAGCGAACGACACCACCACCAGCTTTGCAGGTGTCCCTATAGACTCGACGAACTAGCGCTAATTGTAAGAAGGGTTTGTTTACTTCACAACTTTTGTCTAAATTGACATTCTTTATTTGTATAGGTGTGTAACCAAATAAAACTGTTAGAGTGTGATACGAAATATACTGTCCCGTTGTACATTAATTAATTAATTCGTCACATAACATTTAGGTAACTATGCAAAGTTAAGTCTATTACGTATGTATTTGGCGATGAAAAATATGGTAACTTAACCTTACTGGCTAAGTGAAAAATATGGTAGTTTCGCTAGTGGGTCCTACGAAGTTGGAGGTTCTGGATTCGAATGGGTCCTGTATCTCAATGCCTGTTTTCTGGTTTTTTTCTCATGTGTCTAATTATCTATTGATTTTAACAAGTATGTATATCGCAGCCTGTTTAGACACACGTATATGCTTTGGTATAGGTATTTTGAGTCGCTTAAAAATAGGGTTTGAACGACGGATCTGAAATGTACGGGAAGATCTGTGGATCCGGATTACAAACCCTGCTTAAAAACTAGTGTTTACGGCAATTCATGGGATTCAGTTGCCGAGGAGACACCATGGCCGCGATTCGAAAAATAAACACACACACTGGACAGACAGCTCCAACCCAACTCAACTCAACGCTATAACGACATTGACATTCGCTATTCGAACAGATTTTCATTCAACATTGGTCTCACATTGGTCTCACATTGGTCACACATTGTACCAATGTTGTACCAATGTTGAACCAATGTTGTACCAATGTGAGACCAATGTGAGACCAATGTTGAATGAAAATCTGTTCGAATAGCAAATGTCAATGTCGTTATAGCGTTGAGTTGAGTTGGGTTGCGTTGGGTTGGAGCTGTGTCTGTCCAGTGTGTGTGTTTATTTTTCGAATCGCGGCCCAGGTCCAATTGAGGTGTGGCAAAAATTGAGACAAACGCTAGGAGGATATTTTAGGTGCAATTTTCATACCCTAACAGTAGCTACGATAAAAAAACTGTCGTCGTCGCTCATCCTCATTACACGTTGACTTATGTACAGCGAGTTGGCTTGGCTCTGTATGGGTTCTGTATATACCTACCCAATGCCTGAATTAATATTTATGAAATCTCGTTACAAAAGAAAACATTCAGAATAAAGTCCGTAGGCAAAAATTGGATGGCGAATTTGACTTAAAATTAGCAATTTGGCTTCAGACCAAAGCTAATTCGCACCTAATACTGAAGTCTTATAATTAATTGAAAACTGGCCTCAGTAAACCGTATTGTGTGAACAATGGGGACATTCTGTCCGTCGCCGCTGAACATAAATCAAAGTCCCAACGATTAATGGCGCATTATTACAGCTCATACATTTAATTAATTTGTAACGAATTTAATGAATTTCTCCAAGATATTGGGGGAGTTTTAACGACGGTCCAAATGATTATTATGGATACTTTACACCCTTCTATGACAAGGACGTAGTCTTCATTTAGAAAGCTATTATGTGTTTGGTACGAGTCAAATTTAAACACTATACACATATTGCTTAGGTTACTGTATTAGATTGTAAGATTTTTTTTACTTTTCTTAAAGTATGAATGAATTAATGAATGGATGAATGAATATATTTATTTCTTAGAATATGGTACAAATGATGGTATAATAACATTATGAAAAGTTCAACATATCCTGCCGATATCAGCGTAGAAATATTCACTGAAAATAATATTATACAATGGAAATCGAATAAATCTTATTCTATTACATATTACTAACATTCCAGCATGCAATTAATATAATATTTACAAACATTTAAATATTTATACTTATTGATACAATAATAAATAACACATTTACATTAAATTGATAATTAAGAAATTCCTTATTTGAATAAAAACACTTGTCAATCAGCCAAAAGGTGCGACCACACCGCTGCTTAAAAAACGGCGACGTTACGGAATCGCAGTGACGCATCGTATCCGCACCGCTTTTATCGCATGCCCTCCACACCGCTGCTCAAAATACGCTGACGGTACGGAATCGCAATGACGTGCCGTAAACGTCACGACTTTAACACATACTCTCCACACCGCTGCTCAAAATACGCAGACGCAACGTGTAGGCAGTGACGTGCCCCATACGAAATATTTTGACGCGAACCTTCCAAACCGTATTTCGAGCAGCGGTGTGGAGGGCATGCGATAAAAACGGTACGGATGCGATGCGTCACTGCGATTCCGCAACGTCGCCGTATTTTAAGCAGCGGTGTGGAGGGCATGCGATAAAAACGGTACGGATACGATGCGTCACTGCGATTCCGTAACGTGGCCGTATTTTAAGCAGCGGTGTGGTCGCACCTATATAGAGTTGCTTCTTAAATTTATTATTATGCAGGCCATTTGACAACTCCTCCGTTATGTCAGCCACTTAAGTTTCATAGTTTAGGTATGGCCGACTTTAGGGCAGTTTAAAGAAGTCAGGGATGAACCACCATAAGAAAGACACCATTGAAGTGCTAAAATATCTTAAAAAATAATCAGCTTTCTAAATGCCGTAATAGACAGCCGATCGTCCTTAGGAATAGCTAGTTACAAAGGACGATAAAGCCAAATACGGGCCCAGCGTGGATGACTGCCGTCTTCGCTCACCTGAGCATCTGTTAATGTAATCGAACTTTTCTGTTACCACGGTCATATTTTGACCTGAATATCTACGCCAGAGAAAAGTTACACGCGCCCTTTACAACTTCAATAAACTTTTAATTACGCGCACGTACTACAGAACAATACGTTGGCAGACTCTAATTGAGGCCGCACAATCCGCGATCATTAAAATTACGCCTGAAATGAAAAAAAGGAAAATTGCGACGATAATTATCACGCTGGCTGCAAAAATGTGCAACGGGTGTTTGAAATTATAGAACAAAATTACAGAGGCCTCTTGCGCGTCTTTCTTGCTTGTTGTCTGGAGGGTTTTATGAGAAGTCCGGGTTCCACTTAAGTCGGTCGGTTTTGAAACCCTACGCGAGGCTTTTGTTCGTGCTTCGCGGCTAAAGGTCGCGTCGCTCATTTGCTGAAAGCTTCGCCTCAAGTGCCGTCAGAAATTCGCCGTTTTCGCCACGTTCTGTTTTCAAATAGTCAGCTTCAATGTGGGAAAAGTTGGGAAAGGGATTAAGTTGGAAAAGCGGATAAATCAGATAATATTATTACTTTAAACTAGATTCGTTGGATAGATGTAGTGACGACATATTCGGATTCCTACTTCGTGTCAATTAGAGGCATGACACTGTTTATTTTACAGTTATCGAAATCAAAAATCACGTCACGATCAATGTCGTAGTAGTATAATAATTTAAGCTATAATTTAAAGCGGAAAGCTGACTTTTAGAATTCTCTTTTAATAAAACTGTCATATACTTAAATACATAAATTATAAAACAATCAACTTATTTCAACCTTTCACCTTTTCCACAATTTATATTATGCAGCTTGGCAAAAAGGCCCTCTTGTAACAGCCCTGTCATTTGCATCAAGAAATGACGTCACGCTGAGCTGTCTGTAGCAAGCTCGGGTCTCAGAAAATGCTCCTATTTATGTCATTTCCCTCGCATTTTATGACTACCTCATTCTTCCAGTGGCTGGTAGCTTCACTTTCCTTCCAGCTATTTGATTTTATGGTATCATTCAGAGATTCCGGGGCTGAGTAATGAACTTTTATATCAGTCTGGGTAATATTTCTGAGATGCCGAAAAAGAATTATATTAAAACGGATGACTTTTGTTTCTCGAGTTTCTTGTTTTATCTAGCAAGATATCGTTGTAAAGGTACCTACTTGGAATTGTCAGTTGCGTGACAAAATGTATGGACACTGACCTCAGTTTAGTAACGACTGCTAATAAGCCGTTAATAAAATTAAATAACGAAAATACTAAGTCATAAAGTTACTTAACTTATTATGTTTGAATAACACTGTTCGTGGCACTGGTTCTAAAATTGACTGGTAGAGGAAGTCTTTAGATATGGTAGGTATTAGACCGTAAGCCAGGAACAAATTTCGTTGATCATCGCGTCCCAGGCGATAACTTGTCAAGTGGTTAATAGCGATGTATAATGAAGCCTCGTGAAGGTCAGCTGCCTTCTGTGCCGTTCCTCAACCCACCAACGGAGCGGCAGCTGATATTCACGAGGCTTCATTATACATCGCCCTTAACCACTTCACAAGTTATCGCCTGAGACGCGATTGGTCATAAAATTTGTTCCTGGCTTACGGTCCATATGTATCTACGTCCATCTTTCGTGCGTATTAATTTTGTATAGTAAAGCTTAAAAAAAACAATACAAAGAAATGCTCTTATGAGAAATGGGCCTACCCACTACTAGAGTCCTACTAACTAATAGCTAAATTATTGGAAAGGTACCTACCTACACTGGGCTAGGAGGCCATTAACATTGATTATACAAAAAGGGAGATATGGTAGCAGGCGCTCGATTGTGTGCCATCAAATATAGGTTCCGGCACCTATATTGAATTAGTTGTGTGGCAGAGTCTCTCAGTCACACTTTGTGCAATGCGCAAAATATGGAGGTCTCCCTTGCATACCCGTGTTATCCCGTGCTATATAGGTTTATCACTTTTGCCCATGATGCACATACATTATAGCTGTGTGGAATTTTACAAGTGTGTAGGTGCAGGACCACATTTCAGTTTTGTTTACTAATGAACGTCACTCATCTTCCTTTTTGTTTATGTCTATGGCCGTTAAAGATATATCTCATTTCGCACTAACAAATTAATCTCCATACAATTTTGATTGTTAGAAACAAAGTAACTAAAATATTTATTATACGGAATCGAATCCCATCTCAACGTCTCACGCTTAAGCCTAATCCGCGCGGATTTATAAAAAGCGCTTCTCCGTTTAATCCCCCTTCAGTTAGCTCCCATCTTCCAGCTTCATCAGTCTTCATGTACACCATGCGGGAGGCATTTGTTTCAATACTGCTGCTCGTTGCTACGGCGAACTGCTCAGACCCCGGGAAAGACGTCAATTACTATAAAGGTATTTATTTTCTTACTTTGTAAGTGAGATTTGTGGGCAAAACCGTCTAGATGAGGCACTTTACATGTTAAGGGTGGTGTTACACACTGGCAATACATTCTTAGCTGCACAGATTATGTCTTAAATCTACCTGTTAGTTGTGGAAAGATAGTAAATACCGATAAATGAGAAGTAGACTGAAATCCAGCAATGACTTTTAAGGCCATATAGAGCATCGGGCCGTGCAGGCAAAAAGAGTAGATTGATATGGGCATTTTAGGCGATCCTTTTATAATTTGACACCTAGAGCGAATCTGAGGTTGGCCCTAGTCACAGATTGATAGTTTTAGCCGCCAGGCACGAATGTCAGCCAGATTTGATGGGTTCAACGGTCTGTGTCGGGCTGTTTATTATCAACTGGTGCTCCAAATGAAATTACCAGTTGAAGTGTAAATAAAACATTAAATTAAAATGAAATGGGAAATAAAATATGTCACTTTACGTAAATTGTAACTGCAATGTTTGAAAAGCAACTTAATTTTGTACAAACTTTTTACGAAATGCTTTAAAATTTATTTTTAAGTACTTTATTGAGCGGTAACAAATTATCAAATACGCTGGTACCTACTCTATACCTACATATAAATATTATACGCGTGAGAGAGGTGCATCGATTTTATTTTAAAAATGGACCAACTATAAAGTTTGTGCGAAAAGAGACGCCTCGCGGCATGGGTACTCATGAATTCTAAGGGACTTCTCGTTCAATGAATTTTCTTCAGTACCTATACCTACTGGCCTTTAAATATATGGCTCGAAATTTCAGATTATCTACGTGCGCGATCAGACGAGTTGCCCGAAACCCCTGCCATGGCTGACCGGGTCTGTAAGTATAACATGTTAGACGGAGAGCTGGCCACGTCAGATATGACACTATAATGAGAGCATCGAAACCCCTGTAGTTAGTTTGCTATACTGTGCTTATTTCTAGATCCGGACATCTTGCAGCTGTTCATTAAATCAGAATCAGAATTAGAATCAATCGTTTTATTCGCGATAAAATATTTCGCGATATAAAAGTATCGAAAAAAAAAACAAAAGAAATGTAGAACGTAATACTTACACAGTTTACCACGAAATGGAAGAGGAGGAATTGGTGGATGTCAAATAATGCAAATAACTTGAAGAAAAGAAAGAAGGGTTGGATGCAATATTATGAATAATTATGTAATTAATCAGATTATATCATAGCCAAAGTATTGTATTATATTGGGGGAAAGTAGTGCCAAATGATGCATAGCGCAATTTAAAGGTCGCCTACCCCTTCAGGTGGCAAAGTCCGGGAGCCGGGCCTGTCGTAAAGTGACAGGGATCCGGGAGCCGGACCTGACATAACCAGCCTTTGAGTGGCAGCGCCACCCAGGGCTTGTAACCGGTATTTTGCTCCATACTAAAATACCGGTTTTTTTTTCGTTCTTTCGTTTACTATTTCATATTTAATCGAAAAATCTTACAATATAAAGTCATAACCTAAAAACAATATAGAGTTCTACGTAAAAACCATAAAATATGTAAACATATTGGGTTATTTCGGGGATTTTTGCGAAAACCGGTTACAAGCCCTGGCGCCACCGATTGAACAACAGCAGAAGTGGCGCGGCCATTTTGGAAAAAATACCGTCAAGTGGCAGGCCCCTCACAGGTGATCATAGCGAATCTTCCGCGTGTTAGAAAAATGACCATTTTTCAAAAAAAATGTATGGATGCTGTATATAGACCATGTATCCTTATATTGAGCATTAAGTAGCCTATTTGACTATATAGTAATTTATGTCATTCCATATAAGTGGATTTCGCTAGTCTTGATCAAATCTCAGATCAATTTTTTTTCTACTTTCATCTATATAAATAACTATGATTAGGAAATAAAACAATTAATTGTAGAAAACACAGATTTAATGACTAAACTATACAATTATTTACACTTATAAACCTTTTTATTACCCCTCACAATACAATATTTTTAAAATACAAGGTTTCCCGGCTCGGCTGTCGTCACCTCGCGGATCGGTGAGGCGGGAGTATGACGCAATTTGTAACTAACTTTACTCGGCGCGGCAATTCGACCGTTATTGAATGCCATCCTTGTCTATTGACGAATACATCATGCAAGTGTTACCAAGCTAACAGTAGTTTTGCCCGTTCTAAATTAGGTGCGAAATAGGGCATCGCACAGGGTCCGGGAGCCGGTCCCTGCCACTTAACGGGTTTGTATGTCTGGTCCGGCTACCGGACCCATGCCACTTTCCGAGTGATCCGGCTCCCGGGCACTGCCACTTAACGGTATATTTTCCAAAATGGTCTTGCCACTTCTCTTAGCGTTAGACCGCTGGCGCTGCCACCCGAAGGGCTACTGTTTTTGTTTCCGCAGTAGTACACAATGTGTTTTGTTCTAATGTTAAAATAGGCCCTTTCCTGTATATATGACACGACTTCGGCAGTTTTTACCTATTTTGGTATTAGTTTTTTTCAACTAAATTTTTTTGTTGGTGTGTCACTCTGACCTCAATCCATTCAAAACTGCCAGATGCCCGGATGCAGCAATAAGGATAGTAAAGTAATCTAACAAGACAAATTTCATAGCTCTCATTATTGTGTCATATCTGACGTAGCCAGGTCTTAGTCTAGGTCAGATCAGACAGTTATTATGACAGTCTTCATGCTATTTAATAAGTGTGGATTGGGGATTTCATACTTACCAATGATGATTAAGACATGGATTGACAATGCCTATACAAAATCGCATTCCTCGAACCTTCAGGTTATACGTCTGTTTTCGGTGCTAAGTGCCACAGCGCCATCTGTCGAGTCTGGAGTCGAGTTATTCTGTCAGCGTTAAGCGCCGAACAAAATATTAGAGACTAGGATTTAGTGTCCGTGGTGACCGATAGATGACGCTAGTGCTTTAACCTGAAATAAGGGAACGCGATTTTGTATGGATATTGTCAATCTATGTCTATATCATCCTTGATACTTACCTATTTTCGAATTTTAAACTTAAATTAATTGGTTGAACTCCTGTCGTGTTTAAGTGTTTATCTACACCAATATCATAAATCCTCTATTCCGTTTTCGGAAACCATATGTAATTACCACCATTATTGCAACCAGTAAGGTAACATCAGTGTATTATCTGTGACAGCTGGATAATGTTAGCGACTGGCAGATAATTCAAAATATCTTGGTTTCATTGCCGACTCTAGTATGAAATGGAATACTAGAGTCGGCAATGAAACTACTAACATATGTCAATAAAAAATATTGATGATTCGTGTGTTTGTTATATAGTTTTAAATTATAAATTCTGTATGTAATTGTATTGTATTGTATTTTATACCTTATGCTCATCTTTCGGCCTAAAATAGGCTGAAATAGTAATGATTTTCCTTTCATCAAAGATAACACCCATGCGCTTTGGTATTAAATTGAATACGAATGTATTGAAAAGGCCACGAAGTGATTCAGCGAACGAAATTGAAACCTTTCAAACGGGTGTATTTCCCATAAGGCTTCCACATATTAAAGCTTTGTTTTTAACAGATTTCTATCGGACCGCGCCGCTGCAACTGTACCCGGGATTACTGCCGATATTGGAACAGGAGTATAGGAAGAGGACAGGGAATGTCTTTAAAAGTATGTATCTGAGTACGCATATTTAACAAATATAATTGATTTAAATAAAAAAAAATCTATATACTACATATACAATTAAATAACACTAAATTTAAAAACAAAAACAACATCCGGATTCTGGAACCTATGTGCATCTCATTTCTCACTTTTACAATCAGACATAGACTCTCTTATAAAATTAAATAATCATTTATTTCGGGCAAAACCCATAAAAGTGTTAGTACATACAAAAAACTTACAGAACTATTGTTAGGCAAAAGTCAGAAACACAAACACGAAGCACAGAAAACAACACAGAGACATAACCGGATGAGCAATAAACAATAATAGTAAAAATAAAAATAAAATAAGAATAAAAATTTAATTATCAATTGAATCCAGTAATGAAAATATAATCAAATTAATCGCAAACATAAATAATAATAATAATTTGATCTGAAATGTCAATATTAAAAATTAATAAAAAAATTTCAACATAAGTAAATTAAATAATAATTATAAAAATAAAACATTACTTAAATTCTAATAATAATCAAACAACATGTCACCAATTAAAATTCACAAAAGTAGAATGCATACCGATCCATTTTTTTAACATGGGCGAATCCCATCTGTCGGCAAACACCCTAAGAAGACTGTTAGGGTTTTCTCTCATCCTTTTCAATAATGAGGCGCAGCGCTTCCTTATAATCGCATGAAAACCATCTACTCCTGCCTCCGTAAACATGACCGAAGCACTGCACCTCCAACGAAGCCCCAACAATGCCCTAAAAGCGTTATTATATTGCACTCGGAGTGCGCTATACGTCCTCTGTGTATAATTGACCCAGAGATTGCAGGTGTAAAAGCACTGGCAGTAGGCCCCAAATAGCGTTATCTTTACTTCTCTGGTACACCCTGCAAATCTGCGAGCCAACATGTTGCAGCGAACGGATAGCGCCCTCCTCTCCCTCTCCATATCCATATTGTCAGAGAGGTCTTCAGTGACCCAATGGCCCAGATACTTGAAGTGCTGAACTCTGCTTAAGCAATATAACTTTGCATGGAGTTGCCAAAATCGTTGTTTACAGTTTGGGAGAGGCCGACTAAGCTTACTCTGCATCGAATTTCCAAACGCATCAGCCTTCATGGAACTGTCGTTATAAAATGCAGATTCGTTTACACTCTCTCTCGCTGACGCGTTTGGAAATTAGGTGCAGAGTTCGCTTAGTCAGCTTCGATCAAACTGTAAACAACGTTATTCAGGAGGCCGTTGGGACTGTTTTGAATTTGACACCAACTAACTGGCATCTCCCACACGCTCCTCGTTCAATTGTTTTGTTTAAAATAAAATCCTAGACGGCTATTTAAACTTGATTTTAATCGTTTGAAGCGAGGTGGCATTTAGTTGGGCCTCTGAAGTGGGCGTGAACGGATGAAGACAAGAGTATCCTTGCCTTCGAGACACAATGTAAAGGAGGTAGACTCCAAACAAGATTTACTGAAAATGTGGCTCGTAAAAATAACCAGCCGATCTTATACCGTAATAAGACTGTCAAAGAAAGTACTGAGTCGTTCTTACGGTACAATTGAGGGGGCATTTTTTTGGGCTGATTGTGTACTATCCCTAGCATTATTTGGTCGGTGATCGATGCCAATTAGTTTTGAATGGCACTAGAGAATCCCAGCCTACCGTTTTATTTTCTTACAGATCATATGCTGAATAAGGACTCGTTACTGGAAGGACTGATACCTGAGAAGCGGAGCTCGAAAACTGCCCTGTCCGCGATGCTGCAAGGGAAACATTCTTTACCCACGTAAGAAAGTTGTGATTTGTAAAGTTCTCATTTTGCATGTTAATAATAATAGCACATTTAATTTGTTATTTTGTTCTACTCATCTTAGTGCTTTGCTAAATTGCTAATTGCATAAATAAGGAGCCCAGGGCCTACTTAGCAACATCCCTAGTTTTTGCGATTACTACTGACTGATCTGACCTCCGAACCCAAAAGGGAAACCCGGCCCTTTCGGGGATGAGCCGGTAATGCCGGTATGCTCGATATTGGTTAAGAAAACAAGATCATTTTGGTCACTTGCCTGCTTAGCTACTTCTGTCATTATTTTTTAGTTTATATTAAACATAATTGAAGATGTAAGTACTTTCGCACCTTATTAAAACTGAAAAAAAGGCAGTGTTACCAACTTATAGAATAATATTTTGATATTTTAAAAATGCCTTTGAAGTTTATAGGCATTTTTTGTGCTCATTTTATAATGTATAATAAATAAATAATTTACAGGGATGAAAAGCATTATTGTCCATACGGAAAATAGAGAGGAGGTGGTAATAGGTAATAATAATCTATTTGTATATTTGATTAAAATTACCTATTCAACGTACATAAATATAAGACAAATTTCTGAATCTTAGTGGTTTTCCACAGAGTCTGGCAATCGAAACGTGATAAGTAGGTTCTTAGTCAAAATACTCGTGAGATAAATTTAGATAATGTGTATGTCAGAAAAAAAATATCTTTATACAATATACAATATGAAATAAAACAATTAAAAACGGATTTTATCGCGTGTATTGAGTTTAAATTACATCCCGACGTTTCAAACACTTTACAGTGTTCGTGGTCAACGGGTAATTGTACATTTTTCCTCAGTCGACCCGTTGACCACGAACACTGTAAAGTGTTTGAAACGTCGGGATGTAATTTAAACTCGATACACGCGATAAAATCCGTTTTTAATTGTTTTATTTCATGAATAACTATCGCGGCAACCGAAGACAATATTAATATACAATATGCTTTAAAAATAATGATACTTGTTATAATAAAGCCCGCTCCCGATGTGTCCGGTCCCGAATGTATGTACGTTACCTTGGGGATACCTACTTCAAGTTAAATATCACGTTTTATTGACCAATTTCTAATAAATAAATAAAAATTCATCTATGTAGGATAAGCAAAATACTAAATCTATATACAAAATATATTTTATTTGTTTCAGAATAGAAATCGTTCAGGATGAGAATAACGATGAGGACAACACGGATTTTACAGTTACAGTAGAGTAAGATGTAGTTAATAACCTGACGATATTAGTACATGTTGTCTTGTGTTAAGCCGTAAATAATCGAAATAATGTATGTACTTATTGTAATTGTGTGACCAGACATGTTAAGAATTTTTATTAATGGACTAAGCTCAGGGGCCTATTTCTCGAATGTTACAAGTTCACAAGTCTACAAGCTTACATTTTAAACTTAATTATACAAGTGTATGTTTAATTCTGTTTCTCAAAGGAATGATTACTACAAGTGTGTATTTCCCGGCCAATTTGCGTAGGAATAATAAAATTTTAAATCCGCACCACACACAGCCATGCAATTGATCGAATGATTGCCATGTCGATCGACAAAAACTTCCTCGTGTTCGCTAGGTGCATCTATATCGATTAGAATTCCATCCATACAACCGCACACTAAGGGCATTCCGGCGATGTCATAGAATTTTGCAACCAGTGCGTGCATATTTTCTGGCCATTTCACATATTAGGGGTATAAAGCTTCATTTACAGCGGCAACAAAGTTGTGAATGACTCTGCAAACACTGGCTTTACTAATTCCTTGCATGTCTCCTCCTGCGTGGTATTGCACGCCTGTCCCCAACAAGTGAAGAGCGGTTTGCAGCTGTAAATCAACAGACAATGCTCTACTTCTATTAGTAAGTCTGGCCAAATGTTGACCTAATATATTTCTTAGATGTTTCAGCTTCACTGCAGTAAGTCGAAATCTCTCGTTGTACTCAAAAGTATTTTCCATGTACGTATAATTTATTCTGTCTCTATACACGCGAGGCCTCCTCACCACAACCACTTCTTCATCATCTGAAGAGTCGCTAGACCACATTACCACTAAAAGAATACACGTCACTTTATTGAATTTAAGTGACAATCAATATCATCAACTATTCCTCAATAAAATGGCCGACTTGTGTCTTCGGAATATACAAGTGTAATAATAATACAAGTAGTAATGAAAAGAGTTTCTCAAAAGCATCAATTCCAAGTGTAAAATCAAACACATTTTCCCTAGTCACTCAATGAATGTTTACAAGCTTCAGGGTGAGTCAGTTTTTTTATATAATACGTGTGAATTCGTTAAAAAATCACGCTAACCCTTAACATGTTACTGGTCATTTACTGGTTCTTTCCAGCCATAGCAATGAGTTTACTGAATTTTATTTGTAATATAAAAGGCCAATTTAAAATATATTACTGATTTTAACGAAGTCCGTTCAAAACTTACACGTTTGAAATCTTAAAAATGCAATATCTTCATTTATGTATTAATCGATTTTTACGAAAAAAACAATATTAGCAGATTATAGAGACTCTTCATTATTTTGTGATAAGTCACAAGCTACAAGTGTAAAATACAGCCTTTGAGAAACGAAATTACTGTTTCAGTATATAATATCTACTTGTATTTGTCAACGATACACTTGCGAACACTCTTGTATCCCCGCTCTTGTAACAATTATACATTTACGTGAAACGGAAACTTGTGAAAAATATTGAAATCACAAGCGTTACCATAGATACACACTTGTAATACAAGGCTTGTACTTTTTGAGAAACAGGGCCCAGGTAGTAATATTAATATGAACTATCTAGATACTTAATTTTAAATTGTATTATGGAGTCAAAAAATAACTGTAGGAAATTATACTTACTATTTAAGGAATAAAAATGAAAAAATAAAAGGATTTTATTATTAATTACACATCACTATACATTTATACAAATCGATTCCAAAAAATTTTTTAAATAGACTATAGTATGAGTTTCCTACTTTCTGCAACTATTTTAATTTTAAAATTCTTTCATAACTATTCCGATGTAAATCAAGTTAAAACTAAGGCAATTCAATTCCTGGTTTCGACTCGCTCCGTAAAATTTAAATTCTACTAAAATCAAACAATGTTCGAATTCATTCCATTTAACTTTAAGAGCCAAACTGTTCCGTTAAGTTGGTAGCATTTTCTATAGTTTCAGCTGAATGCATAAGCGAACAGTTTCGAGTGAACTTTGTATCTGTTAAACATACGTAATGCCCTGTTGATGGTAGTCTCATTCTTTTCAACTGCGCTTGGTTCTAACTCATATTCTTATTTTGTACAAGCTGGCAGTGACGGCGAGTCAAAAATATTTCTAAAGCCGTGGCTACTCGTAATTTGGCTTTCCTCTTCCTCATAATCTCAAAGAAAAATATATGTCTGTCTTAAAACGAGGCATACTGGTCTGAAACAATATGTTCTATGAAAGATCCGCCCTTACATGCTAGTTCGATTCCTGTATCGACTCTTTCACTCGATTCACATATCATTGGTTTTTTAAAACATACTTCACAATAGGCAATGCCTGTCCCGTGAATTATAAATTAGGTACTTAATCTATAAGTAGATAAATAATAAATAAATAAATAATATTTGGGGACAATCTTACACAAATCAACCTAGCCCCAAACTAAGCAAAGCTTGTACTATGGGTTACTAGGCGACGATATACAGACTTATATAGATAAATATATACTTAGATACATAGAAAACACCCATAACTCGGGAACAAATATTCGTGATAAACACACAAATAAATGCCCTTACCAGGATTTGAACCCGGGACCTCCTGCTTCGTAGGCAGGGTCACTACCGACTGGGCTAGAAGGCCGTTAAAAAAGCATTAAAAAGCGGTATAAAAGCAGTGATATGATGGTGTTCTTATTGTGACTTAATTTTACACTTACATACTTACTACGTGTCTATTTCAATATAGTTTGGCCAGGGACTGTTTTACTTCAAGCATAGACAGAGAGAATCACATGTCTCTTTCTTACGCTATTACCCTCGCTACTAAAAAAGGGATGAGTCTTATCTTATTACTTCCACATTTACTGCACTTTTTGGCCAGCCAGACTATAGGTACGTACTTATCGTAAAAGGAACGGTCTCCTCATCCTTATCGATAACTATAAAAATTAAGATACCATAAAATAGCAAGGTTGGATTAATATATAGTATTATATGTAATTAACTAAAACAGGACCAAACCTACACACACATTTCAAAATTACCTCCGATATTGCGAGAGCGATATTATTACATTACTTTCTCTCGTATAAAGAGAGAAAATACCGCGAAACGAATGTTTTTAAAGGGCTAGTATTAACAGCACAACAAAAAATAACCATAACCTAAATAAAATACCTACTGATATTACTAATTGCACAGTAATAAATCGCATATGATGTACAGTATTTTTGGCTAAGCGATTTAAAAATAATGTCAAGGAAAATAATGTCGCAAAAGGAGGGTTGTTTGTTGACTTGTTTATGGGCATAAACAAGTCGCCCTTTAAAATGTTTATATTTCTTGATTAATAAGTAAGAGTATCAATGTTGTTTGATAGATATCTTGATTAATAAGTAGGAGTATCTTGAAGAGTATCAATGTTGTAGGCTCATTAAAGGCTAACTCTACACCTTCGCTCTTTAATAAGCAACGGCTTCACGAACCTGCGAAGTATTCAATCGATTTTGCACCGATGTGTAATCAGGTCCAATATCGAGAGTGCCTCGGGCCGGTAATTCTATCCGCCAGATCGGTACCAGACCGCGTCTGCTTCGATTTGCTCCAGTTTCAACTTAGCAGTTTTAAGGGGATCCACAAGAAAATTTAAAAGGAAAACCTCACAGTAAATGCTTTCAGGTGGCCTCCTTCGTTAATGAAACGTGGCAAAGCTACATTTATAAAGGTACAGAAATGAGCTTAACGTTAAATGAAGTTTAGAAGCTTAGAAGCTTTGGGAATGGGTGTAATTGCCTGTTTGGGAATTTTTGCAATATTTTGCATATAAAATCTGATTCCAAGTAATGTTCTTTGGTAATGAAGTAAAAGAGTAGGTAATAGACTAAGAGTCTGGCTACGTCACATATGATAAAATAGTGAGAGGAATGAAACCCTTCTTGTTAGTTTGCTATACTAAGTACTATGCTTATTGCTAGATCCGGGCATCTGGCAGCTATTCATTGGTCTGCTGCTCCTTTAAGCTGTAAAAAAAATCCCTAACCTTATCTAAGCTATGCCTTTTAAGAACTTTGCTTAGAAATGACACTTTTTGGTTGGCGCTGTGTGTGTTGTACCGCATCGGAGCCAATGTGGAGCCAGTGTTACTGATGTGGGCATTGACTTGACCTTTCTTGCAGCAGCTTCAGTGACGAATGTTATTCTGTCCGCCCAACGTCGAGTCATATGTGTGTCAGCTTTGACATGATTCCAGTCATTATGTGCTTCTCCAGATTATCTGGCTCGGATCTGCTCAGATTCTTATGCATATAGTATGCATATAGTAGCTCTCTACTAACTTCAATTTACATGTTGTGATTTTAAGGTTGTCAAAAATAGACAACTTATATGTAATAGAAAAATAGAGCTACAAAGCAGAAAAGCTATGACAAGCAAGTTCCTTCAATGTTATTCTCCATGTCTTCCTGATTACGTCTCCTAAATAATCCTGTGTTATAAGGCGATCACATTAAGTATGCATTTGAAACTTCATTATTTCAAAGTTTAATTTAAACTATTTATTAGAGCAGACAATTTATTGTTCATAAGATTCATATTATCATCTTTGCAAATGACATTGTTTATCACAGACGTATCATAAAAAAATGTTATAGAGACCTCTAAACACTGCAATTGCATCTCTTTTCCATGCAAATGCAAAAGCGTGCACCCCTTAACCAATTAAACACCCTTTACAAGTATTTAAATTCATTTTAACGGGCTAGGTGTTTCTAATTCATTCGGGTTTCGTAGTCAACTTTATACTTAAATCTATTGCAGAAAATTAATAAGAAACGTGTTCGGCCTCCCAACTCCCGGGGCGCGATGATTTTCACTAATTATGCCAGTGCCTAAAATTATTTCTCCCATTTATTAATGTAGTTAGATATTTGGGTAAAAGTTTCCTTGTCGGTATAGATGGTACACTATGTATTTTGCGAAGCAGTAAGTAAGACAGTGAAAATCCTACTTATACGACTACTAATGCGTAATGCGTAAACGAAGCGCTGGTAGCCATTTTGTAAGACATCCGACTTTAGATCCGGAGGTCTAAGATTCAAACCCTGGCTCGTACCATTGAGTTTTTCGGAATTTATGTACCTACGAAATATCATTATGATATTTACCAGACGCTTTTCGGTGAAGGAAAACATCACGTGGAACCCGGACTTAATCAAAATACGGCATAGTTTGCCCTCTGGGTTAATAGGAAGGTCAGATGGCTGTCGCTTTTGTTAAAAATAGTGTCTACTACGCAAATAATATTATATTAACTTTATTATGGAATTGTAAATTATAATATGGAAGTAGGTTTAGGAACTAACTATGTTAACGTGTCAAAAAATTTCAAAGGCAAGCCGGAGTAGTTTGGCTTTCCTCTTCATCAGGAAATCGGGCAGGAAATTAAGCAAGTCGACGAGAATTGTGTTCTAGTTAGGGATGTCACGCTACGGGTAGCTAAAAAATAAAACTCGATTCGTTTAATTAAAGGCACATTAATTATAAAAGGAAGGTATTTAATGTTTGTCTTTTCATAATGTCAAAGGTTGTTATTGTGTGATGCTATGACATTGTATTTTAGTTTAATTATAAAACCTACGCACGATGGATAACATTAGGTATTAATAAATACTTGAACCTACTGGCCAACTACGCTAAAGTTAATTAAAACTTTTAATGATATGTCTTCAGTCTATGGTTTAGTTAATTCACCGCCTGAGTTATTCTTGTTAATTAATTGGGACGTGTTTAAATTGGAAATTGTAGCATGCATAATTGATAGCAAGGTACTAAGAAATCCCTTATATTTAAGCTGTCTAGACACGAATTTAAATATTTAATGGATAAATTAATTAAGAATTTTACAGAAACCATTTACTTATTACGTGAATTTGAACAGAAAAATGTGTTCATAGTCTGCTAATTAAAGTCATCACATCATAAAGCTGAAAGATAAGGCTAAAATTAAATTTAGCTTTGCTTAATAATTTGTGATTTTCTTATGAAAAACTGTCCATTCATTTTAGTAATTTGGTGGCCCCGTAGCCTAGTCTGCTGTAACTTAATTAGAACTTTATTGTTTGACATGTTTTGAGTAGGTCAAATTATTTAAGTATATCGAACAATTAGATTAAAGTTATGCAAAGCTACAAACAACCAATAAGTTATTTTCAAACTGTAGATAAGTACTTTTACCTAACCAAATAAAAATAGAATAAGCAGTGGAAGCAAAAAAACTGGGCTAAATGTATTATTCTCTAAATAGTCTAGATAAGTCGCGCAAGTTATTTTCCCGTAGGTAATATTATATTTTCGTGAATTGCATAGGCTTTGGAAACCTCCAAAATACTTATTCCGCCTTTTTTATCGGATTTCATGCCAAGAGAAGAAGGTTGGAAGGTATTGTTTTTACAATTTATTTTTTATATTGTTACCGCAAACTTGAGATCTCCGTCATTTTCTTAGGAGTAAAATATGTAAGCATTCGGGTAATTTCGTAATTCGGGAAATTCCGAAAACTACAAATTTCTACTAAACGCGGCATTTTAATGCACGCTAGCAACAGACCTCTTGACGCTCATTTAACTGCCCTCCCCCGCATCCGACAGCTCGGAACGCCATCGATGGAATCACGTGAGTTGCGCGCCATTTTTCTGAGTGAGTGCTATTTCCCGCGTTTTTGATCTTTCGGAATTAGCCGCACATCAGTAAATCGGAATTTTGGTAAGTAAATGGGTTTAATCCTTTTTTATTTAATAGATTTTCGATTTTAATTACTATTCAATGGACAAAGAACCTTTTAGTTTGAAAATTTTGAATTTTTCGGATTAACCCGCACTGGGGAATTCCGAATCAAAGATTGTTTTGGAATTACCCGACTTTATTACTCCATAGTATTAGCCAATGGTTCTCAAACAATCAATTGTACTATACTATGAATATTAATTTTCGTAAATATTCTAGCCTGTTAGTAGTTCACTATTTATAAGCGTATGCTTATAAATAGTACTGTGCTAACTCGGGTAAAGTTCTAGGGATTTGATATCGATAAAAAAGATATCGATATATATTAATACATATGCTAATTGAAAATCCTCGATTACTAACTATAACAAATAAGATAATAAAATTATGCGAATGTAATTTCAATAAAAATAAAAAGACAATTTTCTGTCAGTACCATTCATATGCTAGAGTAAGAATAATATATGACGTAATATTCCGCTACGATTGCTACGAAGAAAATAAATAATATTTATTTATGTTGACTAACATCTAGATGTTGACAGTAACATCAGTAGAATATTTTGCTACATCACTTTAGTACTGGTGCTCCAAAGTAGCACACGAATAAGTAGAAATCGGTTCTCACTAATTTACTAATGTTTCCGGTGTCTGTATGTGATGAAGAACAAGCGTGCTAATTTTAAAGCGGTTCCCTGGCATTTTTAGGGTTCCGTACCTCGAAAGGAAAAAACGGAACCCTTATAGGATCACTTTGTT
Source organism: Pammene aurita (assembly GCA_947086415.1). Taxonomy (NCBI): domain Eukaryota; kingdom Metazoa; phylum Arthropoda; class Insecta; order Lepidoptera; family Tortricidae; genus Pammene; species Pammene aurita. The sequence continues at coordinate 41,069,206 of OX352291.1, forward strand.
GTCCGTCTGTCTGTCTGTCTGTCTGTCTGTCTGTCTGTCTGTTTGTCTGTCTGTATGTCTGTCTGTCTGTCTGTCAAGACCATTTTTCTTAGGAACGCGTGGAGGTATCAGGCTGAAATTTATATTAAATACTCAAGTCTATTGTCCCTTAGAGCTGTGAAAAAATCAAACTTAAAAGCCGACGCAATCAAAAGGTACAGTATAAACGACTGCAAATTTTAGAGTTTTTCGGCACTCGCAAAACCTACGGGGTACTTCCCGTGAACTCAGAAACTTGAAATTTGGCACGAAGCTACGTCATATGGCATAGAGAATGGAAAAATTACAAAAAGTAGACATTTTTAGTAAAATCATACAAAAAAATATTTTTTTAAATTGTAAACTTATTACCTTTTTCCTCGTAAACGCGTGGATGTATTAAATTGAAATTCATGTCAAATACTCAGGGCTATAGGACCTTTCAGATGTAGCAAAACCAAACTTTTATGTCAACGCAATCAAAAGAAATAGCAATTTAAGTCGCATATTTTGAAACTGAGTACTCGCAAGAAACTCAAAACCTAAAGGGTACTTCCCGTAAAGTCAGAAACTTGAATCTTGGCACGAAGAAACTTCATATAGCACAGACAAAGGAAAAATTACGAAAAGTAGACATTTTTAGTAAAATCATACAAAAAATACTTTTTTAATTTTTAAACTTACTACCTTTTTCCTCGTAAACGCGTAGAGGTATTAAATTGAAATTCATATCAAATACTCAGGTCTATAATACCTTTATGCTGTAACAAAATCAATTTTCTATGTCAATGCAATGGGTGAACTTTTACTTATATATCTATAGGTTTGTTCGGAACCCTCGGTGCGCGAGTCCGACTCGCACTTGGCCGGTTTTTTTTTCTAAGCTCTCGTACAGGGCGCCAGTCCAACCAGGAGGGATGGCATTAAAATTTTGTTATATAACCAGCATACATTCTTTCAGGCAACCGCTGTTGCAATCGATTGCCTCGCGATAGTTATTTTTTTCACCCCCCCCCCCCCTTCTTCACCCTATTTCCGCTCCAGTCCAAGTTGGGTCAGTAGCTTAAATACCGCGAACTATCCGGTTGCCTGGCGGTCACTGAAACTACGGACCATTGCTTTAACTAACTCATATTTTAAGTCTTCTAAAATATGTTGAAAAACGGTAGGCAATGGCCAGCATTACAACAACCGATTTTACTATGATAAGTTTTTATGTGTGTAGATAAAGCAGTGTATGCAACTGTACGTACTTAGGCCGTAAAACACTCGTGTGATCTTATTATGAAACTCGCCTGCGGCTCTTTTCATAAAACCACACTCGTATTTTAAGGACCCTTATTACGTAACAGTTGCATAAACTACTATTGTGATACTTGTTATGATACTTGTATCATAAAAGTTTGAGAACCACTAACTTCATGTCGGATAATTCCGAACTAAAAGTTAACACCTGTTTAGGTACTTCTATAGGCACAATCGAAAAAAAAAAGAGAAGGAGGGTAAATCTGATTGAAAGCGAATATGTGCTTTATGTTTCAAGCAAATAGGACGTAATTTAATTGTATTCGGATTTACCCGAGCTAATTCGGAATTGCACTTTTATAAATAAAATAAATTATAGATTTGTAACACATATATCTAATAAATCCAAAGTTATTTATGAAAGTTCGTGACAGTGAATACATGATTAGTCAATCCAGTAAATATTTTTTTCATGAAAGGTCTCAAAAAATCTACCTATACCGGATGGTTCACGAATAAACGTACATACCAGCAACTAGTGCAAAAATGTTTCGTAATTACCCGAATGCACCTTATATTGAAATGGGCGACATGATGAAATCCCTTCAAATTACCTACAATATCGAATACTACCTACAATACCTACTACTCGTAAACTTTTGTTAAAAAAACTAAAAAAATATCTAGTAACGCAAGTTTTTTTACACCATTTACGTAATACGGCTCTATTAGATAAAAGCATCCTGGGAATGGCTACAAAAATATATAAGTAATAAAATCCCAGACCACCTACGAATTAAAGAAAAATGTGAATTTAAAAGACATTTGAAAATTTATCTTATTAGTAGAAATGATTACTCACTAAACGATTTTTTTAATGACACATAAATCACATAATGTAATTCTATGTTTTATTTTTACCTTTCAAATACTGTAATTATTTATATCTCGTATTTGTAATATGATGTTGAGTTAGTTTTCTGTATATAATCCTTCTAATTTAATAATATATTTTTAATTTATTATTATATTATTAAGTTAATTAAAACTAAGAGAAATTTTGTATGCCAATAGGCAAAACACAGAGCTCTTTTGTAAATTAAGACCCTATTTGTACCACCTGTGCTATACAAATAAACATTTCATTTCATTTCATTGAAGAATGTTTTAATGTCAATAGTTGTGTCTCGCCCTAGTACGGGCCCATAGTGTACTTACTTTACCTATACCTACCTACCGTAAACATCATCTGTGACACCACCACCACCTAAAATTGAGCGCATCGAGAAACGGTTGTGATTTTTTTAACATAAATGTGAATGTTAATAATAATAATTTTTTTAACATGACGAATTGATACCACGATTCTGTGGTATCATTTCCATCTAAAACAGACATGCAGAATTCATTTCTGATATAAAATTCCATATTTAAAAAGTTCTGTGGAGAGGAAAATCACTCAGAAATATATTTTTTTAGAACGTTATATAACATTTTGTTTTTACTAAAAAAATATCATAAAAAGCATATTCAATGCTGTTTTTAAATACTTAAATAAAATGTTAAAGCTTTTATACTAAACAAAATCTACGTGAAAAAAATTTTTCGCGTCTTTCGCGTCGTGATGTATACTCGTATGTTTTTTCCATAGTAAGTATCGAAATTAGTGTGAACGTGAACTTCCGTAGTGTATAGCGTATATATCCTTAAAATGTATATATTGTTTATTATTAGTAAATGTTGCTCATAATAACTTCTACAAAATGCAAAAATGCAACTATTATATCCGTAGTACAAGGCTGCAATTTATTTTCAAACTTTTATACTCAGTATCCAGGTTCCCCTGTACCACCCGCCTCCTGATTCTGGTGACTACCTGGTTACCCTAGTGGGTATTTAAGTGAGACGCAATGGTAAATGAATACAGCCTCAGTATTTCCTAGCCTAGTTGTTCAGCATATAGTGCAGTAAAACACTCTTTAATTGCATTAACACGTTTAATTTTGAAGATAAAGTAAATTATTTAAAATTAGCAACAATAATCAGAATATTTAAAATTAGCACTTCACATAAAAATTACGATAACGGTATCTATATAAAGATATTTCGCATTCAATAACTTTCTTAGTGGTTAGAATGTAATTAAATTACAATAATCAGAATATTTAAAATTAGCACTTCACATAAAAATGACGATAACGGTATCTATATAAAGATATTTCACATTCAATAACTTCCTTAGTGGTTAGGATGTAATTAAATTACAATAATCAGAATATTCAATATTAGCATTTCACATTAAAATGACGATAACTGTATCTATATAAGGATATTTCACATTCAATAGTTACCTTAGTATCGTAAACGTTTACTTTCCGCACAAAAGGAAAATAAAAAGGATGGAGTACTAGCAAAACTGGTAAGTACAAATAAAGACTCGGCTGGTAATTTGGCTGCAGGAAAATAATGGATTAATGAGGCGGGTGATATGGATGGTGACAGATGATTCGCTGGCTGAACGTAGCCTAAATTAAAGAGCCAGGTCTTTGTACGCCCGTCAAATGAGGCAATTAGAATTTTGGGAATATTTTAGCAAAACAACAAAAAAAAGCTATTATGGCACAAAAACACTGGATACAAAAAAAAGGAATCGGATATATAACGTTTTTAAAAAAATGTAAATAATATGATATCCTCGAAAGACAGGATGGCTAAAGCTGTAGTTGAATTTGAATAGAGTTCGTGGGCAAGCGTCCCCTTCGGTTTAGGCGGACCCAAGAGCTCGCTGAACTCTCTTTCTCACTTGGAGAGCCCGCTGGATGCGGGCTCTAATTCTCCGACGACGGTGAAGAATCACGCGGAACACGCGGCGGTTGCAGACCGTCTCGCCGGTCCGGCACCCACAAGCGCCTTCCGGAGTCCTTCCGGCTCAGGAGGTCCCACTGGTGGCCTTTTTGTCCGAACGTATTTGGTTTTAAAAAGAATTTGTATTTAATTCAATAATGTATTAGCACTTGCTATATAATGTTTGAACGCAAAGATCTAGAGAAATAGATCGCACTTCAACACGTTGCAACTAAGCAAATTATAGCAAAACCCTCAGACTAAACCAGAATATGTTTTTTTTCTTTAAAAAATCTCCTCGTCCATCTGACACACTCCATCAAAATCAACTTTTCCCTTTTTTGACAATCTGGAATACCTCAAAAATTCATATTCAAAATTAGCGCGAATATTATCTCAATTTATAACTGCCAGTCGTGTATCTCAAAATGCGGACTGATATAAGCGCCATCTACCTGCAATGCCGTGAATCACAATGTACGCTTTTTTATATATCAACCGCAACCTAGCCTTAGACCTCCCTTAGACACAGAAGTTCTAAAGAAAGTCGACAGATGTCGTACGATAAACGTAGCTTCATGCTACAGCATCTCCCTACCAAACAAAGAAACAAACAAACAACAACACAAGAAAACACAAGAAAACTAACCCCAAGCAACAAAAAAACACAACTTAATGCTAAGGCCAAAAAAGGTACAACAAGAGAACCCTAAACGAATTCCAAAAAAAACAAAACCAACCAGTTATTAACATTACCCCTAAAGACTAACCTAATAGATTAACAAGATGACAAAACGCCAACCAATGCGTCACGCGGTCCAAGACGTGACGGCCGGGATAGGACAGAAACTGCACCTGGCCACAGATCTTAATCCCTCACATCGAGTCATCAAATTATACAACCAGGCTATCATAGACCGGGAAAGATAAACGAAGCCTTAAGCACCAACGGTAAAAAAAGTCAAATCTGGAAAAAGGAGCAAGGAAACGCTCAAACGAAAACAAAAAAACAATAAGAAACGAATCAAGCAAGGATTACCAATAAGGGAATGGCGGACTAAAGCGCATTTTAGAATTTTGAGAAAACTGAACGGGCCGAAAGAAGAAACTATTTCAAGATATCTTTAATATGATAGGTATCGACGTGCTCGGAATCGGTATCAGCCAATACATATACCTGTGGAGACACCCGTCTAACCACACGGCACCGAACGAAACGTGGAGCGAATTTACCGCCTCGAAAAGGATCAGCGGAGCCACGCTGGAAATTCCGGCGCCAAACGATTTGATCACCAACGATTCTTGGCGAAGAACGGTTCGTGTTGAACTTGGCGGCGTTACGATGAAAGGCCAAAGCCATCGAATCAGAAACTTTATCGTACACCTCACGAAGCGTCTGAAGATTCGAAGCGCGTTCCATCCGGCTGTGTCCCACATCTTGGTCCACAACCTGATTCTCAACACGTTCACGAATCATTGACAACTCGCGGCCGTACATCAAAAAATTCGGTGTATAAGCAGTAGCCAAATTTATACAAGAGTTTAAATAAAGAGCGACCCGATGTAAATGACCCGACCGACGTCATTTTCAACTAAAATGCTCAAAGTAGTAATCACGACCTGGTTATATCTCTCCACAACATTCGCTTGTGGCGAATAATATGGGGTATAACACGGACCTGGAATATTATAGCTCGCCAGGAAATCCAGAAATTGACGACTATGAAAAACTGTAGCGTTGTCACAGAGAATGTTAGTAGGAACACCGTACCGCAAAATAACCTCCGACTCTAATGCCATCGATATTGACCTCGCATTCATCAACTTCAAAGGGACCAACCAAACAAATTTGGTAAAAACGTCAACCAAAGTCAAAATATAACGACAACCATTACGGCTAACCGGTAAAGGACCAATTAAGTCAATGGAAAGAAGATCCATTGGAGCCGCAACACGACGAGGAAATAAGCGAAGTCCACGAGGTTGTGAATTTGCAATTTTATAAGACTTGAAAATCTGACATTCGGAAAGGAACCTTGTAACATCACGGTACATATTCGGCCAGTAGTATAAGTCACGAGCTTTTAAATACGTTTTCATAACACCAGGATGAACGTTGGGAAATCCATTATGAATTTCAGCAACCGCCTCTCTAGTCCTTGAAGCAGGAAGAACTATACGCCACGGATTAGGTGCTAACGGGTTTTCGATAGATACCCTGCGCATTAAGACACCATCCCGAAGAGCAAATGCAGTAAACATTTGAGGATTGTCCAAAACCCCCTGGTAAATTCGTTCATACCAAGGATCTCCAGAAGGATCCATGCCACGCGCGAATGAGATAAGCCCAACTTGAGCGCGGGACAAGGCTTCAGGAACAACATTAAGGACACCTTTTTTATGTTCAATCTCAAAGTTATACTGGGAAATCAAAGTTGCCCAACGAGCCAAGCGCCCGGTAGGATTACCAAGGGTGATCAACCATTTAAGAGCAATATGGTCAGTAATGATCTTAAACCTCATTCCAACGAGATACCCGCGGAAATGCTTTATGGAATCAACAACAGCGAGAAGCTCATGTTCGGTTGTCCCGTATCCACGTTCAGCTTTAGTGAATAAACGAGAATAATAAGCAATTGGATGTTCAACGCCGTCCAACTCTTGAGCCAGGATCGAGCCTAAGCCAACCTGGCTAGCGTCACATTGAAGGATAAAAGGTTTCGAAAAATCCGAGCAAGCCATCAACGGAGCGCTCATCAAGGCATCCTTCAATTTAGAAAAAGCTTCACTAGCACTATCGTTCCAATCGATGGGATCACGTCCCTTTCTCTTACCGATAAGTGCCGTCAGAGGAGCAATAATCGAAGAAAAACCATCCACGAAACGGCGATAATACGAACACATACCAATGAAAGCACGTAGAGACTTGGCAGAAGAAGGGGTAGGGTAATCCCTAATAGCTTCTAATTTCTTCGGATCAGTTTGAAGACCACGCTCATTGACGATGTAGCCGAGATACTTCAATTCAGACTTACAAAACTCGCACTTATCTAAATTAACCGTAAGACCAGCTTCTTTCAACCTATCACGAACCTTACGAATAAGCCGCATATGACTGTCAAAATCACGAGACACCAAAATCAAATCATCAACATAGCCGAAGATAAAATCCTCAGACTCAGGGGTATATTCAAAATTGACAATCATGTCAGTAAGCCTCTGCATCTCGGACGCAGCGTTGGTTAAACCAAAAGGGAGACGAACGAAGTCAAAGAGGCCCCTTTGGGGTACAATAAATCCGCCTTCTCACAACTGGCCTTATCAGCTAAGGGGATTTGCCAAAAGGCGCTCCTAAAATCCAACGAAGTTAGATATTTGGCACCTCGTAGGTTATCAAGGATGTCCTGGACGCGCGGGAGAGGGTATGAATCCCTGATGGTAACGTTGTTCAACTTCCTACTGTCCACACAAAACCTGACACTACCATCTTTCTTGGTAACCATCACCACTGGGGAAGCCCAGGGTGATCGTGAGGGACGAATGACGCCTGACTCTAACATCTTGTCGATCTCTTCGTTGAGAATCTTGAGCTTGACTGGAGATAAGGGATAGTAACGTTGGCGGATGGGCGAACCAACAGTCTCAATCTTATGCGAAAGCCACGAAGTACAACCTAATCCAGCTTTATCAGAAGAAATCTCCTCGAACTCGTCAATAACAGATTGGAGTTTTGATTCCTGCAGTGGTGCAAGCACCGTACGAGGGTGGACATAGCGAACCTCACTTACCCGTGGGACTGCGACAGGAACATGATGTGAAGCGACGTAAAGCTTACCTGACAAACCATCACGGAATGCCTTCTTTAAAATGTCAATGAGACCAACAGCATTCCAAAACTCAATTCCTAAAATAAATGCAGTAGGAAGATTACTGCTTACTAGACAGGGGTGCAGAACGTGAATGCCACTAAAAAGAATGGGGACGTCCAAACCGCCTAGAATTTCAATAGGAGAATTGTCGGCGGAGACAACGTAAGGCCGAATATCCTCGTGATATGTTATACCGAGCTCCGATAAGAGGGATATATCAATTAGTGAAACCTGAGCACCAGAGTCCAAAAGAGCTCTTACCGAAGAGCCAGCAACTAAAACATCAATAAAAAGTCTATTATCCGGGGAATTATTAATATAAACGGGCGACACCGATGGACCTCTCAGTGCGCCACTTATTCGTTTTTTGACGGACCAGAATTACAACTAGGACAATCGCGTGTGATTGCACCAACACGCTTACACTTGAAGCACACTGCCCCTGAAACGTAAGGACAATTACGATAGTTGTGACCAGTTGCATCACACTTCATTCACACTATAGAACTGGGTTGACCTACAACTTGAGCATTAATCGGTGCAATAGCCAAACGTGCTGGACGTGAACCTTGAAAAACTTCAAAATTTTTCGCGACTTCTAATACACCATCAATATCCCTAACCACGTTAGTTGCAAGACAAGGATGATATCTAGGATTCATTCCATATTTTAGATCGCGCGCCTGAATAACAAAATCAACCACTGACTGGTTGTCCTTCTGTGATAAAGCGCGAAGTTGGCTCAAGCTTGAAATGGAAATCGGCTACGTCGAAGGTTTTAACGAATTCAGACTTTAATTCCGCGTAAGTAAGACCCGGATATCTGATTGCCCTAAAATGTTTTAAGGCACTATCTGACAACAATTCATGGAAACGTCTGACAACATATGAAGGATTGACGTTACGCGCCATACCTTCTTCTTCGATTCGAAAGAAAAATTCGCGAACACAAGTGTCCCCGGAAAAGTTCAAGTTCCATTTCGTAAGTGAATAATCTTTGAAAGGAAAAGGCGGGGGAAGTCCGGACATATGCATCACCTGGGGTCGTGGTTCAGAATCAAAAAACTGTTCTTCATCGTTTGCCATTGGATCTAAAATCCTCGGATCGTGCGAGTTTAAAGATAAGTGCGCATGAGGCGTCTCAGCAATTGATCCTTCATTACCAGTGATCGGAATAGGCAGAGTATAAATACCTAAACTTCGGTGTAGAACAAAGTCTTGAAGTGGAGACTTCCTTGTGATAACATTTTTTTCCGGGACTTCCCGGGTTAAACATACACTAAATAAAACAATCCCATAATTATATTCCGGAGGTATTAAAAATCATAAGTAACAACAAAACTATATTTATTATTAGTTTAAATGGAAAAAATAACATTCATTCTATTATTTAAAACTCGTCCGTCTCTTTTACGCAAGTGCTTTTATTGTGTTTGAGTGAAAGAAATAGATAAATTAGGCTTATCTATTGTATTGCTTGTGGTTTCTATTGTTATTTTATTGTGTAAAATAGAAAGCAGATGTCGTTATCGCTGGTCGCTGCTACCCTTCTTGTGCATTAAATAATAAGTTGACAGTGCACTTTCATACAACCCTTTGAAGAGTACGGACGTGATTATTATATAGAGTTTTTGTGATATTTGACGTTGGCTTGTTTACTGGAAATTCACCTGCATTACCTGATTATCTGGCTTGAACTCGGACACTGACTTTGCTTTGATTGGATTTGACTAACTGGATACAAAAATACCACGGCTACTGCAAGACTACCAAGTTTCAAGGTAAGCTGATGTATTTCTATTGCTTTTTTGTATTTGTATGTACAGTACCGGCCAATAATATATCTTATAATTAAAATTAAGAAAATATAAAGCTCAAATGTGCGGTGGCAAACCTTGAGTATAGGGTCATTTACCAATGTTTCATAAGTTGACTGTGTAATTAATGTAGCAAACCGACATCAATTTAATACTTAGTGTAATATAGCTTTATTAACACGTGCAAACTTGCAACGGAATACACTGTGAAAATGCGTAAAATAAACAAGTACATACTTGCTGCAGTTGTTAAATACTACTCAATTTGGGAAAACGCAAAAAATAAACTTTTTACCTCAAAAAATGGGGTTTTGTGTCCCTTTGCGCGTTTGCACGTGTTGATTTAGAGGGCGTTTGGAGCTTTCCCAAAAAAAAAATAGCCTTATAGTGCATTAATTAGTTAATAAAGTTTCGAATACGTTAATTGTTAAATGACACTAATAAATTTTAAATTTGAAATGCTACGTTGTAACAAATCAAAGTAAAATAAGTTATTGGCGTTGCAACCTTCATTCCAAACTGTTTCCGTTTGCTAACTTTTATATCTAATTTATTTCAGATACGATTTCGGTCAGCATGGCGAAACAAGTGAGACCCGAACTGGTGACTAGTTGGATTGTTAATAATCCAGAACTTGTATATGACGAAGCAAGTGGTATCATTTTCTGTACCAAATGTGAGACTTCTTTGAAAGCCATATAAAGGCAACGTTGATCGACACATCAACGGACCAACACATCAAGGCAGGCGAAAAAATCCTGAAAAAGAATTTTACTTCGATTTGATCAAATTTTTAATTTTGTGTAACATTCCTCGGTCACAAGTTAGTAATTCAGAGTTTAAATTATTTTTCAACAAATATGTTTGCCGCAATGATTGTTGTGTTTGCGTAAACAAGAATGTACCATCTGAATCATTATTACGAAAAAAGTACCTTGGTGAATTTTATAGGAATAAATTGAAATATATACACGACACAATAGGAAACAATAAGATATGGGTATCACTTGACGAAACAACGGATTTTATGGGAAGATATGTGGTTAATTTGCTAGTTATGCCTTTAATCAAAAATGTAGCTACTCGACCGTATTTAATTGCATGCAAGGTGCTTAAAAGCGTAAACGGGGAAACAATAGCAAATTTTGTTATAGAATCTTTGAAAGAAATGTGGGGAGAATCATTTGTCGAAAAATCTGATAATGTGCTGATGTTATGCTCTGACAGCGTGGCATATATGTTGCGAGCCGGACGGTTATTGAAAATCGATTTTCCAAATATGTTGCACATAACTTGTTTAGCACATGCCCTTAATAGAGTAGCGGAACAAGTACGCTCTCAATACGGAAATGTTGACAATTTAGTAGCGAATGTAAATTTTTTTTTTTTAAATCACCTAATAGAGTAAATATACTAAAAAACATGTACCCTAATTTACCGCTACCTCCGCAACCTGTTATAACTAGATGGGGTACATGGCTAAAGGCAACGTCGTATTACTCTAAACATTTTCAACAAATATCCAACGTTGTAAATAATCTAAACAGTATAGAAGCAATATCTATAAGAAAAGCAAAAGCCGCGATAAGAAGTGAAAATATTGAATCAGAACTTAACTTTATTGACGAAAATTATACGATAATTCAAGTGGGACTTAAACAGTTACAAGACACAAAATTATCACTGGAAGAATATTTTGAAATTATTGACAACGTAAGATGCGTTTTGAATTGGTCGTCTAGTGCGGCGGTCGAAAATAAATTAGAGAAAGTCATAGAACGAAATCCTGACTATGATATAGTTAGGGCCAAAAGCGAAAAACTTAAACAGGGGATCGACGCAGATGACGACTTATTCTATAAATTTGCTCCGCTCACGTCTGTGGATGTTGAACGGTCATTTTCAACGTATAAATGGATTTTAAGCGTCAAAAGAAACCGACTTACCGTCGAAAATATAGAAAAATTAATGGTAATATATTTTAATTATTTACAAGAAAATAATGTTAGTAATGATTCTGAATCTGATGCTGATGATGATGATATTGAATATGTATGATATTGTATTTGTTAATTAAGTAGCTAGAATATTTACATTTAGATTTAAGAAGCATTGTATATATGGTGTATAATTACAAAAAATATAGAAGAATCCGTCGATATTTTTGGTTGTTTTATTTCATGTCTATTGATTGAACTGGAGCGGCACGCGTTGTTTTTTATCTTATTTTTAACAATATAACTCATTTAGTACATTCCCGGGAATTCCCGGGACGAAAAATATGTAGTCGTAAGGAAGTCTCCATTTTTTTGTCTCTGTTCTGCCAAGTTTAGGTATTTATATTCTGCCTATTCCAATCACTGTTCATTACTTAAGTGCGACATGGCGAAAAGTCGAATGTTGTCTTGCGTTGCAAGTTCAAACAAAAAATAAAGTTAATCGGCCTCAAAATTAAAATCCGAAGTTCGAGTATATCAGTGGTCTAAACCAAGCGCTAAAGTCAAAGAAAGAAAATAACACTCGAAGTCTAAATGCTAAGTTAGAGTTAAAATAAAAAAAAATAAAAAAAAACAAGTTCAGTTTCTGAAAAAAAAAACAAACGCAAATCATACATTCTATGTCTGACTTACCTGCGAATTCCCTAACGTCTACGGGCTCTAACTACAGGACTCAAACTATGAAATAACGTATTCGGGATATGTTACGGGTAATTGAGAAAAAGGCATAAGTAAAGGCCAACAGATTAATTCGTTTTTTTAACATAAATAAAAGCAATATTTCAATATGACGAAATTCGGGTTAATGATGGGACGTAAGGAGGCAGCAGGCTGAAACAAACCAAAATCAAGGTTAATAGAATTGCGACCGGTCTACGGTCACCGTCTCACAAATAAAAATAAAAAGAATTAATTACAATTATTAAAAGTAAATCCAGAGTTCTTTACCTTATCGGGCGCCAATTTGCAGTAAAACACTCTTTAATTGCATTAACACGTTTAATTTTGAAGATAAAGTAAATTATTTCCAATTAGCAACAATAATCAGAATATTTAAAATTAGCACTTCAACTTCACATAAAAATGACGATAACGGTATCTTTATAAAGATATTTCGCATTCAATAACTTCCTTAGTGGTTAGAATGTAATTAAATTACAATAATCAGAATGTTTAAAATTAGCACTTCACATAAAAATGACGATAACGGTATCTATATAAAGATATTTCACATTCAATAACTTCCTTAGTGGTTAGGATGTAATTAAATTACAATAATCAGAATATTCAATATTAGCATTTCACATTAAAATGACGATAACTGTATCTATATAAGGATATTTCACATTCAATAGTTACCTTAGTATCGTAAACGTTTACTTTCCGCACATAAGGAAAATAAAAAGGATGGAGTACTAGCAAAACTGGTAAGTACAAATAAAGACTCGGCTGGTAATTTGGCTGCAGGAAAATAATGGATTAATGAGGCGGGTGATATGGATGGTGACAGATGATTCGCTGGCTGAACGTAGCCTAAATTAAAGAGCCAGGTCTTTGTACGCCCGTCAAATGAGGCAATTAGAATTTTGGGAATATTTTAGCAAAACAACAAAAAAAAGCTATTATGGCACAAAACACTGGATACAAAAAAAAGGAATCGGATTTATAACGTTTTTAAAAAAATGTAAATAATATGATATTCTCGAAAGACAGGATGGCTAAAGCTGTAGTTGAATTTGAATAGAGTTCGTGGGCAAGCGTCCCCTTCGGTTTAGGCGGACCCAACAGCTCGCTGAACTCTCTTTCTCACTTGGAGAGCCCGCTGGATGCGGGCTCTAATTCTCCGACGACGGTGGAGAATCACGCGGAACACGCGGCGGTTGCAGACCGTCTCGCCGGTCCGGCACCCACAAGCGCCTTCCGGAGTCCTTCCGGCTCAGGAGGTCCCACTGGTGGCCTTTTTGTCCGGCAACGTATTTGGTTTTTAAAAAGAATTTGTATTTAATTCAATAATGTATTAGCACTTGCCATATAATGTTTGAACGCAAAGATCTAGAGAAATAGATCGCACTTCAACACGTTGCAACTAAGCAAATTATAGCAAAACCCTCAGACTAAACCAGAATATGTTTTTTTTCTTTAAAAAATCTCCTCGTCCATCTGACACATTCCATCAAAATCAACTTTTCCCTTTTTTGACAATCTGGAATACCTTAAAAATTCATATTCAAAATTAGCGCGAATATTATCTCAATTTATAACTGCCAGTCGTGTATCTCAAAATGCGGACTGATATAAGCGCCATCTACCTGCAATGACGTGAATCACAATGTACGCTTTTTTATATATCAACCGCAACCTAGCCTTAGACCTCCCTTAGACACAGAAGTTCTAAAGAAAGTCGACAGATGTCGTACGATAAACGTAGCGTCATGCTACAATAGCTACGAGTAGTTGTAGGTTAGAAACATGCTATTGTTGAATTAACGTTACATGCCCGTACGTATATCAAATATTAGTACTTTTTGGTCATACAAAGTTTTATTTCGACGGGGATTTTGTATTACCTCCACTGGTAAATAGCTATTTATTGTTATTTGATTCTCTTGTGACACTATATTTCGTTTGTTACATATATTTCGTATGTTTATTTTAAATTAATGATTGCCACTGATTCAAAAAGTTAAGCTAACTAATACGGTCTCGGCAGGGGGGTGTCACTACGCAGTTTAGGTACATTTGGCCGGCGTGCCTCCCGTCCCGGGCAGGCGTATAGCAGTGGGCTGCCGCTCGGCTCGCACGATAGTCGTATTAGGTACGTGGCGCTCGCGCAAAATTGAAAATACACAATGGCTTCGAAACCTAAACCTCGATCTAATCCGTATAAAAAATATAATATTGGTTGCCAAGAAACAATATAAGGAACTGACCGACATATTTTCAAAGGAATACGGCTGTGGCATACCTACACCTACTTCCGTGAGAATCAGACATACTATCTCCGGATAAAAAAAATATGTTTACAGAACCAACGTTTGTAATTCCTACATATTCATCTTAAAAATAATAAATCAGTAGGTATAGGTACAAAAACTTGACAACCCTGTGCCGACGCTCACACAACTCGGTCATAAAACTGCGGCGCGCAAAGAAGATTCACGGTTCGTGCGCGGTTATAAGTTTCAATTTTGCTTACAGGCGGCGAGTATAGGTATAATTTTATACCTAAATCTGCCTTTTGTGGAGGAGTGAATTTTCTGTACGGTAGTACTATTAGTTATTCTGTGGTCTCGGTAACTGGCTACCTAAATATCGCCAACTAACACCGTTCCAACAATACTAATCAAAGAAAGGTATATTAGAGCCAGTGAAAGTTAGACCCAAACTAATTTTATTAGGGGCGGAAAAAGTGCCATTCTGGGCACCATCTCACGTCCACTGTTTGTATTAATTCTGGGCTTATTGAATAATACGTGACCCACATGTTGGAGTATTGTTGATAAAGGAGGTATAAAATTGATACCGCTTGAGAGAATTGGGCCAAACTGTACTTAGTGATTGTAAATGTCGAGGAAAATGTAATATTTCGGATCATTACTTACGTATTATTAGATTATAGAGGAGGCCTATTTCCGAAAACGGACGGACGATACAAAGGCTGTGATATGATAGATGGATTGGACAAAAGGTATTTGGGCCTGATGGCGGGCTTGGTTCGATCCTAAGTATGTACTTACCTTATTAAATATAAATAACAATTACCTAAGTAAATAAAGACAGATGTAGAACCATTTTCATGACATAAAAATAAGTTCTAATTCGTTCATCTATTTTAAGTATTATTAGCAACGCATTTAATAGGACACTAACACACTTCAACTATAGGTTACGTTCTTCCGTTACTTTCCAACTTTATTAATGAAATCTGCTGCACAGGCTTCATTAGCCTTAACGACTATATAAATTTAGTAAAAAGTTCCACCCCGGGCCGCTATGCGCAAGAAAGTCTCATGGACTAGACTAGACCGTATTAAAGTTCGTACGTTCTAGTATGGAGTTCCTAAATCTACGGTTATATATTTTGCTATCTCAATGCCATTCCAAACCAACTTGGAACAACACATACAATACAACTTGGCTTAAATGACAGGCTATTTTAAACTGCGAAATAAATTCACAACAGCTTATCTCATCCGTAATTAATAATGTATCGTAATACACTCGTAATCTTTGTTTTACGCAGTAGAAGGCCGACTTTGGAAGCGTAATAAGAATGATATGTTTT
Organism: Pammene aurita; assembly: GCA_947086415.1. NCBI lineage: Eukaryota > Metazoa > Arthropoda > Insecta > Lepidoptera > Tortricidae > Pammene > Pammene aurita. The sequence goes on from OX352291.1 coordinate 41,085,281, forward strand.
AAGAGAGAACCTGAAACACCAAATTGAGGAAGTCTGTTTTTAACGATGCCCGGCGGTCTCACCCTCGATCCGTTTTCCATCCACTCCACTCCACTGACCCTTATCGTAACGCATTCCGAGTGCATCCAAAAAGAGCGCAGGAGTTCGTGAATTAGCGTAGATGCACATTGTTACTCAGCGAATGTACAGTCACCGGCAATAGTATCTTCCTACACGAAGACCGCAAAAATATGTGACACGCTCTTATGGCCCTACAAATAAGAGCGTGTCACATATTTTTGCGGTCCTCATGTAGGAAGATACTATTGCCGGTGACTGTACCAATTCTGATTTCTAACCTTTTAATACAAAGAAGAAAAGAAACTTGTCTTGATTAAAGTGAAGAAGTTGGCTTTGTTAAGTGAGAAAGTTATACACGTACCTACGAAATTAATATATTTCAAAATATGATTAATTAAATGATGATAAGTATTTAAACAAAGCAAGTCAGTTATATTTTTTAACAGTTTTGTTCCAACTTACTGGCTGACTATGTTTTCGTTTGTATTTTTGGTTTGTTTTAATAAACTAAAGGTGCTTTGAATTTTATAAATTGTTTGGATGATTGAGCAATATGAGTTTCGTCTAAATATAAAATATATATTATACATATACAGGAAAAAAATCGAGTTATCTCAACGTTTTAAGGTAGGTCTCCTCCAGGGCCCAGGATTTTTTCTATCCTGTATATATGTGTATATATATATATGTATATGTTTGTATTGTTTTTTGTTATATATCGTATATTATATTCACATATATTGTATTGTATTCATTATTTACTTGGAGTTAACTCTTCACCTTTTGTTATCGTAAGCACACAACTTCATTGCTTTGCCTTAAGGCTGACTGGTAAAGAATGCCTCTTGGCATTAAGTTCGCCTTTTGTACATCAAAATCATCTTTTGTGCAATAAAATTTAAATAAATAAATATCATTTGAGTATATGAAGATCTTTCGGTGTAGGTATATTATTCAAAGGCGCAGGCGCAGCGTGGGTAGACCCCCCGCAAGGTGGACTGATGACCTGGTGAAGGTCGCGGGAGTCCGCTGGATGCGGGTGGCGCAGGACCGGTCATTGTGGCACTCTTTGGGGGAGGCCTATGTCCAGCAGTGGACGTCTTTCGGCTGATATGATGATGATGATGATGATGATATTATTCAAAATGTATTTAGAAAAGGTATTCTTAAGAATTCCAAGTACGTGATGAAAGGAAGTTTAATAATGTAAGGGAGCTCTCATGCCTACGCGATTTAATTAAAAAAGTGTCACAATTCTACCTCATTGTTGAAAATACGGAGGTGAGAAGAACGTTCATTTGATTTATAATCATAATTACCTAATTAATTATGCTCTACGTTAGCTGAATATCTAATATTTCTTTATTAATATACTAGCTGTGCCCGCGGCTCCGCCCGCGTGGAATTCGGTCTGTGTCAGTAAGTGGCTAATTCACCCCTAATTTCTCTCCCGCTACCCTGGAGGCGGAACTTGAAGTAAAGTTGACAGATGGATACGCTAGAGGACAGTAGTCCTAATAAAATATTTTACAATTACCACTAAATGAACTACACTCATAAATGTATACTTTTTTTTATTATATTTGTTTTTGGCATGATTTAAACGACATAGAGAGTAGTAGGTGTATATCGGACGATACAGGACCACTTTTGTATTTATACGTTCATGTCCACGGCAAATATCATCCAGATCGATCCTCCCGTCACATCAGTTGGGGGGTGAGGGGGGGGGGGGTGTCACAAATGCAGAAATGATTTTTTTCTATTTATAGGTGCACTTGGAGGGGGGGGGGGGGGTCCATGACCCATGCAAATTTAACTCAATCGAGTGTAGTGGCTACCCCCCCCCCCTTTTAGACGTTGAATTTTTATAGGCTACGTATAACCTGGCTGGGGATTTTCTAGAATTGGAATTACTAATCCTTAATTGGGTGATTTCCGGGATAACAATGAAAAAAAAAAACCGACCAAGAGCATGTCGGGCGATGCTCAGTGTAGAGTTTCGTAGATGCTGCCCTGTTACAAAACATCCGTTCTAAAGGTCGTTTATTTGGCGGCGCTTACGTCAGTTTACTATTCGGCACTTCCTTTCACTATGCGTTTTTGACTAATAATTCAAAAACGGCTGAACCGATTTTATTCAATATAGTTTTTATTTAAAGTTCTTATCAGGCCTCACCAAATTTCAGCTTTCTAGTGCGAACGGTAACTGAGCTAGACCGCGGACAGACGGACGGACATGGCGATGTAACTGTTACGTAATAAGGCCTAATTATGTACAGAAGCATACACTGCTTTACCTACACACATATTAAAAATCCATTGAAACCATTAGAATGCCCACCATTACACCGCCATGACCAATATTATTGCGCCGGCGGTCGGGGGGGCGGATTTTCATTACGTTACCGTAGGTAATGAATTTTCATACGTTTTTACCACACTGTCACAGATAATACACTGATGTTACGTTATTGGTTGCAATAATGTTGGTAATTAATTACATACGGTTCCGAACACGGAATAGAGGATTTATGATATTGGTGTAGATCAAGATATTTATTCGTCAATGTAAGCACATTACAATGCACTAATGAACGTCAGAGAAAAATAAAATACGTGAGTGTCGTGGAAAGTGTGTGAATCAAGTGCGATTGGAACGAAGTTATGTTACTTAATTTTATTTAATTTTTTACTTTTTCGTATTTTTTGTGGTTTCGTATTTTTTTTGCATTTTTTATAAATTTTGGAAATTTTGGAATTAGTGGAAAATTTGGAAATTTTGGAAATTTTGAAAGTTTTGGAAATTTTGTGAAATTTGGGAAATTTTGGAAAATTTGGAAATTTTGGAAATTTTGGAAATTTTGGAAATTTTGGAAATTTTGAAAATTTTGGAAATTTTGGAAATTTTGGAGATTTTGGAAATATTGGAAATTTTGGAAATATTGGAAATTTTGGAAATTTAGAAATTTTAAATTTTTGACATTTTCGACATTTTTAAAATTCTCGACTTTTTTCACTTTTATCACTTTGCCACTTCTCAGTTTCACTACACTTCACTTCACTTTATTCTATTTTATATATTTTTTTATTTCATTCCATTTTACATGTTTCTCAATCGTATGGGTGTCGCGTTTTCGTGACGTGACGCTTTTTTGTAACGGTCACGTGACTTTTTTTCGCCTAGGCCCCCATCCGCGAACCGTCCGATAAGGAACTTCGTTCCAAAACTCCACCGGTTCTAACCCTGTAGGTGTACCTCTGGCCCAAGAAGTATTATGAATTTATGACCGAAAAGAAATTCTACGGGACTTATTTTTTTCAAAACAGTAATACATTATTAGATCATAAAGATACAAAATAATGCGTAGTTCTTCAAGAAGACATATCAAAACTGCTTGAGAGACAGATAATGTACCTATTGTTTAATTATAAAGAAAAATAAATCCTAATCTGACTGCTTCACAAAACGTTTGATATGTTTTCCTACCTAAACGGTGTCCTATAAATGTTAGATGATTTTGTAGTAGTTTTTTGGTTTGCTGCAATAACCCTTTGACATTCATGACATTTTCAAATATTTCTTAAGAGCGGGTAAAGGTAAATTTAAAGCATCGACGGGTAACATGTTATAAATATGAACACCTTGACCAAGAAATTACAAATTATTTCAATACCAACTTTCAACATACAAACTTTCAACCCCCTTTCCACCCCTTCCAGGGTTGATTTTCGAGATGAAAACTGTTCATTATCCTTTCCCGGGACTCAAACTATCTCTACACAAAATTTCATCATTATCCGTTCAGCCGTTAACTAATTAAAAATACTTGGAACGTGTTCTGTTATCGATTCTAAGTATCTCCAGCCAACTTTTTTTCGAATATATTCCATGAACAGACTTTCGACCTTCTTCAGCTTTATTATATGTATAGATAGTTTTTATTGAAAGTACCTTTCAGGCGTCACTTCCATTATTTTTTTCAAATTTTTTGGACCTACGGTTCTAAAGTAAGATGGGGGGGGAGGGGGTTTGAAGAAGAAACTATCCTTTGTCATTTCTCGAGACCCATACTATCTCTATACCAATTTTCATCTAAATCAGTTCAGCGGTAAAAAAAATCTTCATACCACCTTCCAACCCCCTTTTCACCCCCACAAGGGTTTGAAAACTATCCTATGACGTTTCTCGAGACTCAAATAATCTCCATACTCATTTCTATCTAAATCGTTTCAGCGGTTAAAAATTCTCCATACAAATTTTCAACCCCATTTTCACCCCCACCAGGGTTGATTTTCGGGATTAAAACTATATATTATCCTTTCCCAGGACTCAAACTATATCTATCCAAAATTTCATCAAAATCCGTTCAGCCGTTTTCACGTGATGCGCGGTCAAATAAACAGACAAACAGATAAACAGATAAACAGATAAACAGATAAACAGATAAACAGACAAACAGATAAACAGACAAAAATTCTAAAAATTGTTGGATCGTGTTCTGTTATCGATTCTAAGTATCCCCAGACAACTTTTTTTCGATTATCTTCCATGTACAGACTTTCGACCCTCTTCAGCTTTATTATATGTATAGATTATAAATTGATAAGTAGACAAAGTACGCAAGCTACCGAATCGAAATGAAGAGTTGACCGTTATGCAAATAAACGTAAGTGTTAATTTATCTTCTGATAAGAATTACTTGCTTTATTCCTAGATACACTTTATCTTTATCCTTTTAAGAATTTAAATATTGAATAATTAGACGAAGAACTGGCTACGTCAGATATGACACAATAATGAGAGCAATCAAACCCCTCTAGTTAGTTTGCTATCCTTATTTCTAGATCTGGACATCAGTCTGGCAGCTGTTCATTGTTGGAGGTAAAAGAATGCAAACCACTTGAAGAATACATACTTATCCTATAGTTCTGGATTTGATGCAATTTTTTGGTAAATTATGTAATTAAATAGAATATATCGTTGCCAGGCATAAAGTTCTATAAATGGAGTACGCTTCGCATCATCTTTCCAAACAAAAAAGTCTGCCAAAATCTGAGGGGGGCGAGGTAGCACGCATGTGATGTTTTCAAGTCAAAGGTACATCATTGTCGGTTGTTAATACAGTTTATTTCTAAATGAATTTTTATGGCAGCAACGCTTTATTGATAACCGACAAAGATGTACCTTTGACTTGAAAACACCAAACATATTTGACATATTCTTTTTATACTTCATAACACTAAATGGAGCAATAGATAGTCGACTGTACATACGTTAACATATGGTTCATTATTGGATGCAGTCTTTGCAAATGTCAAACAAAAAAGCCAAGGATCATTTTTGATTGTATTTTCAAACAAAATATAGAAGACAGCAATCCTTAAGCGCGTTAAATATGGAGAAATGTCAAACGTCAAATAGTTACTGCCCGTCAGAAAGAAAACGATTGTCTTTGAATCGATTCTGTAAACGAAGCTTGATTTTCGATTTAGGTTAAATCTTTTATTACGAAAGTAATGATAAATAAAGTAAAACTTTACTTACATCTGAAATGGTATTTCATATTTTTGTAAACTAGACGAACTATAACAGTTTTTACATCCAAAAACAGCGCATAAGGCATTTTCACGGAGCTTGTTATTCATCGACAGCGATGACGAAAGTGCGTGACATCGATTATTGAAACAGTTTTTATAGATGTATTAGATTTTCCTGCCAATACTTTTGACAGAGGGGAAATGATATCTAAGGCCTCTCCTGGTTTAGAACTCTCTGTTGCCAGGAGTCACTGGTGGAAAGTAATGACAAATAATGAAATTCATAGTTTCTCGCCTATTGTTTTTGTTTCCACAATAATACGCAATGTATTTTATCTACACTCATATTGTAAGTCCTCTAAAATGCGTTCAAAAACCGAAGGCAATGACCAGCATTACAACAAACGATTTCACTATGATAAGTTTCTTATCTGTGGCAGTAATGTAATTTTAACTTTACATGCTCAAATATTGTTAAGTTATGAGTTTCAAATTTGGAACAGCTGTCAAAACCAACACAATTTCAATGGGTTTCTATTCTAGTATCCATAGATTTTAAAATGTTGTCGATACGAAACGTCAGTACGATATATTTTTTGACATAAACCGCACGACATTTTGATCTCGGATGACATGAGAATAAGGACTTTGTTCGTTGGCTAATATTAAAAAAAAACTCGCGACAGAAGTTTGTACATATATATATTTCTCTATGGTTTGTACGGCCGCCATTTCTGTTATCAACTTGTCAGTTATTGTTTGTCGAAACATTTTTAATTGCGAAAATGTAAATGTTTACTATTAACTATTATTTATAATAAATAAATATACTTTCCTTATCAGTTCTAATTTATTTATTTTTATTAAGCTTACACCTGTGGGTATGTTTCAGCACTTGTATCTATCTACCTAGTAATGCAGGTCAATTGCCTTCGGCTTCTGAACTCATCTTTGAGTACTTGCAATATGTGTGTAGATAAAGTAATGTATGCAACTGTACCTACATAATTAGGCCTTAAAACACTCGTGTGATCCTATAATGAAACTCGCTGCGCTCGTTTCATTAAACCCCACTCGTGTTTTAAGGCCCCTCATGATCAGTTGTATAAGCCTATGTATCAGTTGCATAAACTACTATTGTACTAATGTAAATTAGTTTATTGTTTATTAATGTACCTAGTTTTAATCAAATAAATATACTATTTTTGAACTTGTCATATATAAATTAGAAAACATCGGCAGCTTTTACCTATTTTGGCATAACTTTTTTCGATATAAGAATTTTTTGAAGGTTTGTCACTCTGAGTTCCACCCATGAATAGCTGCCAGATGCCCGGATCTAGCAACACGGAAGGAGTTCCCTCTATTCCTCCTGGACATCATCACATGAAAACCAAAATCCTCTAGGGCTATCTTTTTAAAAAAAATTCTCCAATCGGACGAAGGAGTTCAAATTTATCGATGAACCTACTTACATTAAACATACAACCGTTATATATCCTAGTTCTTCGAAGTCAGTAGACAAAATAAATAAAAAACATTTATACTTTCGTAACGTCATGTTGCGTCACAGCGGAGCCCAAGACAAGAGTAACGGCTATTTAGCGGATCTTAGTCCCAACAGACACGTTATCCACATACAGTCATTCAGAGGTAGCCAAGAGCCCTAAATGAGCGCCATCTCTCTGAGTGGATCACGTACACTGTATCAATTTGAGAAGACGTGAGCGAGGTGGCAATTGGCAATAGGCATGGCTTGCCTCAAATTAGGCTGTATTCTTCCTCTCGGTTAACGATAGCCACTTAATTGAATTCAGGGCCTTATTATTTCTGATTACGCTTTTGTTTTTGGTCCTAATTTGGGATTCTTTTGGTTGGATAATTAGCATTGCGTACGTGGGTTTTGAATAAGTGAAATGAGATAGGGGAAACAGACTAGGAAGCCGAAATTTATAATTTGATTAGATGTACATCAACCTTACCACAAATTAGAAAGTCGACAATTGGCAAACGTTATTTAATTTAAAATACTACTGCCACATATTTTATGCTTCTTAAAGCTAACCATAGAGGCAATTTAATACAAAACACCGGGGGACGTAGTGAATTAATCAACAATTTTAAAGATGTCCATACATTTTTTTTTAAGTAATAGGAGGCAAACGAGCAGACGAATCGCCTGATGGTAAGCAATTACCGCCGCCCATGGACGCCCGCAACACCAGGGGGGTCACAAGCGCGTTGCCGGCCTTTAAGATGAGAATACGCTTCTTTCTTGAAGGTTTGAAGGTCGACGGTCCGGAAATACCGAAGACGACATTTCATTCCACAGTTTTATTGTGCGAGGCAGGAAGTTTCTGGAGCAACGCACAGTTGAGGACTGCCAACCATCTAAGTGGTGCTGGTGATGATGGAAATGCTGTCGCGTAGGACGATGGCGGAAATAGGCGGTAGGGATTAATCCGAACAATTCGTCGGAGCACTCTCCTTGCATACATGGCGCAACTTGCCGTTTAGTCTTCTTCTTCTTCCTTGCCACTTCCCATTATTTGGGGTCGGCTCTCCTCGTTCTAAGGCGCCAGGATGGTCTATCCTGGCTTGTCGCATTAGTTAGTTGGGCTCGCTCCAAGTCGCGGGTTATAGTAAACGCCAGCCACGTGGCTTTGGGCCTTCCTTTGCCTTTTCTTTGTTCTTGTAAGGTGCAAAATAATCAAGTGACGTACACATAACTAACTGCATCCGTGAATGCAGTGTTTGCTTAGCCTCTGACTAGCTTTTTAAGTAAGTTTTTTATTATTAAGGGACTAAAAAGGGGATAAAGACTCCTGTACCTCTACCACGAGTCATGTAGAAAATTCTGAATATTTTTCTATAGGCGTTAACGAATAATCGGGCTTCGAATCGTTTTCCTTCAGTTTCGACAGCAACACGTACAAACGATCTATGCTGACATTTCATGTCGGATTACGTTTAGTGCGCTGCATACATCCCTCTCATAGGTAGAACGAGACGGATGTATGCGGCACGTCGAATGTGATCTGTCATGTTAACGCACTGAAGGTCAGTACCTCTACCACGAGTCATGTAGAAAATTCTGAATATTTTTCTATAGGCGTTAACGAATAATCGGGCTTCTAATCGTTTTCCTTCAGTTTCGACAGCAACACATACAAACGATCTATGCTGACATTTCATGTCGGATTACGTTTAGTGCGCTGCATACATCCGTCTCATAGGTAGAACGAGACGGATGTATGCGGCACGTCGAATGTGATCTGTCATGTTAACGCACTGAAGGTCAGTACAGTTTGTAATCGATAGGTTTTATTAAAACGTTACCATAAGACACTAATTTGACTTACGTCACCGAAAAATACCGTCTCGACTGTAGAAAACTCTTTCACTATCAAATTATAAGGTGAGATGTCAAAACATGGTGAAAGTGAAAACCATTCGTATTTATTGTGTTATATTTATATATTATTAGTTGACGAAATAATATCGACAAAGCCTTATATTAAGCATAATTTGTTAATAAGACTGCATAGTATGATAACTGGAACTGGAAAACGAAACGGAAAATTTCAAGCCGATATGAGAAATAGAAATATCCACATCAACACTTCAATAATATAAAATATCCACATCAAAACTTCAATATTTAAAAAAAAGAAATCTAGACCCAAGAACTGCTGAATATTTGTGAGATTTATGTATATAATAGCCAATTAATCTGATTTTAAATCGACACAAAAATACCAACTCTAACCTAAAATGAATGGTAAGTAGTTGAAATTTGATATGATACTCGTAGTTATAAAGACTTTCATTTTCAATCATAATAATCACAATGAAACTGTGAAAAATATCAAATAATATTGAAACTTCTTTTACAGGTTCTTGTGCATCATTCATTTCTGATTGATTGCTGTAGCAGCTAACTTATCACCAGCAAGGCAAACTATTTATCCCAGGAAGGTGTATTATTTTATATTCAAGAAGTAACAACTGCGTTACAGGCCGGTATCTTCGAATTATTGCATCCAAGTACTATAAAATAGTGCTTACTTAAAAGACATCCAGATTTATATAGGGCACTTTGAAATTATAATGTACATATTAAAGATTTATTTATTGCGAAATAGCCTTTTAAAGTAACATTGTCACAAACTAGAAACTTATAAGTACTACTAACAATTACTCGTACGTGTAACTTATAAATATAAATAAAACCATCATTATGTAAGAAGCGGCAAAGCCGCAATCCTGCGTTGTGTTATGTATGAAAACCGGCGGCTTGCTGGAGCATCTTTAGCTTCCCTTGTGCGTTTGTTAGGTCGTGAGGCTCCGTGCCCCTTGCTCCACGGATCGATTGCCTCGACACCAACAATAGTTAGACGAACGACAACTATATTTAATAGTCTTGTAGTGATTTCGGATGTCGGGTGCCGCTCCGGCTTGTTCGCTGGTAAATAAATTAAAGGACTTGGCCAACGTGTCGGCGTCGACGCAGGTGGGATGTGTAACAGTAGCGCACTGCCTAATACTTTAGAGAATCAACAACATCCTGAAAGGGTACTTATCCTTTTGTGATTATACAATAGACCTAAATAATAAGAAATAAACCTATGATCCACTATGATCACTAAAAGTCGAACTGTCATGTTGACAAAATAACCAAATAAATTAAGAATCACCTACTCGTATTACATATGGACGTAGTTCTAGGACGTTTTAAACTAGTAGTGTTATTTGTACATTTGAAATTTCATCAATTTGGTTTTCTTAGGTAATCCTATATCCTACGACGAAATAAGTATATGGATGGATGGATGAAGTACTGACAGTTTTCACCCCTTTTCCTAGCTTTGAATATGTATGACGAAATACGTAATTTCCCTGTTTAAAAAAAAGTTGCAATCGGTGAACATTATGAAATAATAGTGAAAATAAAGATCCTGACGAATTGAGAACCTCCTCCTTCGAACTCTTGAAGTCGGTTGATAACATTTTATGCGTTCAAAGTCACGCGCGTTTAAAGAAGGTAAAGGCTTACCACACTTAAGGCTTAAGGGGGAGTATTACAGACCGCAGCCTGTAATATGGTATTTTCCTTCGATAGCTTATGTTGTATATCCACGGTTGCCGATCCTAACTCAGCCGTTACACGCGCGGAGCTGATTCAGCGAAGTACCCCGTCGACGAGAGCTCCGTAAGTAGATGTAGGACCATGTGACAGAGTCTCGAGGGCTCTGGCACGAACAGACGACACGCCGCACTGCCAGCCGACGCTCGATGAGTAGCCCGTAGAAAATCTTCCTGTTGAAGGAGGGGAGCGGTGATCCAAAAGTCCAGTTGGTTTTCTTCTATTTATTTTTCTTCTTGCTGCTTGTCCGAATTACTGAATGATTTCCACCGGTTTGTATGGATGTTTATAGCACGATTTGATTTACTAGTGAGCGGATATACCTGCCTGGATTCTTATTGGAATGTCGTCCAATCAGAGCGCTTTTCTCATGTCCTCTCTTTCTAATTGCCCTATCCCTTCTAGGACCTAATTGGCTTTTTAATCAGCGCTCTGATTGGCCGACCCTATTCCAAAAATGTATTTTCGTAAGCTAGATTTTCACTATGTTTTTAAAATTTTTCTTTCTTTCAGAGTTTCTATGACTGCCATTACGTCGTGAGTCCGAACAGTTACCTACGTAGTCTATGCGTGTAGCGATAGGTCCTACGGTTACCTCAATAAAGAGGTCTTCAATCTCCGAGCATACATTATTGTTTTATTATACCTTTACCTTATATTTTACCTACTGTAGGGACTCAGGGCGTAAGGTTAAAGTTTATTGTTAGATAATGTACTTCAATTATCTATGCCTGACAATAATTCCTACCTATCTATCCGCTCTCTAGATAAGGGGTTTATTGGGGAATTCCTATCCATTCATCCATACAAACTTACAATTTCAACTTAAACTATCCAAGTTAAATCTAATACACGTATTTCACTTAAATATTTCAAATCATAATAGTTTACATTCTAAGTTTGACTCTACCTACTTAATATTAAATCTCTTTATTTCGAATACAAACTTAACCATATTTACATAACATAACAAATCACATATCACGATAAGTCTTCAGTGACGGTCGTCAGCCTTCAGGACGGTCGCAAGCTTTCAGGACGCGGGGATAGTCGCTCGCCGCTCGTCGTCCTTCTCGTTCCCTCGGTGATGTCTCGCTCCGTCGTATGGGCTGGAGTCTCGTCCGTGTTATGTTCGGTAGTGTCGCTAACAGGGAGGCATATGTTCAGCAGTGGACGTCTTATGGCTGAGATGATGATGATGATGATGAGGCTTACTGTCATAGCTTGTATTTCCCGGCTCCGATGGCATGAACCGTAAGCCATGAACAATATTCATGAGTCATGACCAATCGCAAGGCGTCCCAGGCGATGATAATTTTTGAAGTGGTTAAGGACGAAGTATAATGATGACTCGCGTAGGTCAGCTGTCAGTATTTGATGCTCTTATTATCAGGAAAATCGTCAGCCGGCTGTATTGAGGTAGAAAGACCGTCTGCTGATACCCTAAATACCATATATTCATGTGACTAGTTTACGGTCTTTTCAGTGGTATACAGACGGCTGATGATTTTTATTTTATTTGTAATAGCATATAAACTATCACCTGTTTCAACTGGGACGCGATGGTCATTTTATTTTATATGTATTTTATGTGAGAAAATGGCTGCCGTTCCTCAACCCACTCAAGGAACGGCAGCTGACCATCACGAAGCTTGATTATTGACCGCCCTTAACGACTTAAAATTTACCGCTTGGGACACGATAACAAACGGAAATTATTCCTAGTTAACGGCCTAGCAAGCGTATTAAATACCCACAAAAAGTAGGGTAATTTTTCAGAGCTAGTACGATTTCTATGCTTATTATTGTTCACTGCTCATATAATTGTCTACAGTTCTAAACCTTCAGATAAAATGTACTTAGGAAGTAAAACCTTTTTGGTTTACCTACAATCTGTTTCGGTCATAGATATAAAATGGCGCTTACTGGTTTCGGTTGGTGTGAAGGATGTGACGTTTGTCACGTCACGTCACTTTGTAAAGTATTGAAATCTACACAAACGAAACAAGCAATCGAACTTTCGTGAGCGAATTGCATAAACGATAATTTAACTTATGGTATGGCAGTAATTTTTAGTTCTATAAGTGACCGCTAGAGGCTCTGCACAAATTCTCCATACAAATAATTTACGAATTCGTGAACGAATCTCGAATTGGGCTTATTTGCATGACTCGTGGTAGAGGTACTGTACAGTTTGTTATCGATAGGTTTTATTAAAACGTTACCATAAGACACTAATTTGACTTACGTCACCGAAAAATACCATATCGACTGTAGAAAACTCTTTCACTATCAAATTATAAGGTGAGATGTCAAAAACATGGTGAAAGTGAAAACCATTCGTATTTATTGTGTTATATTTATATATTATTAGTTGACGAAATAATATCGACAAAGCCTTATATTAAGCATAATTTGTTAATAAGACTGCATAGTATGATAACTGGAACTGGAAAACGAAACGGTAAATTTCAAGCCGATATGAGAAATAGAAATATCACATCAACACTTCAATAAGACTAATTTTAAAAAAGAAATCTAGACCCAAGAACTGCTGAATATTTGTAAGATTTATGTATTAATAGTCAATTAATCTGATTTTAAATCGACACAAAAATACCAACTCTAACCTAAAATGAATGGTAAGTAGTTGAAATTTGATATGATAGTTGTAAACACTTTCATTTTCAATCATAATAATTACAATGAAACTGTGAAAAATAACAAATAATATTGAAACATCTTTAACAGGTTCTTGTGCATCATTCATTTCTGATTGATTGCTGCAGCAGCTAACTTATCACCAGCAAGGCAAACTATTTATCCCAGGAAGGTGTATTATTTTATATTCAAGAAGTAACAACTGCGTTACAGGCCGGGATCTTCGAATTATTGCATCCAAGTACTATAATATAGTGCTTACTTAAAAGACATCCAGATTTATACAGGGCACTTTGAAATTATAATGTACTATAACGCCATAAACGAGGACTATTCGCGCCATCGTGTGCCGAGTAGTGCAACCGCCTATATGACTAGCAATGCAGGCGACGCATCGATGCAGTTCATCAGTTACGCTGCCCGCCGCTAGATGGCTCCGTGGTCGAGATAGAACACGCCAACGGTAGCTCATCGTAGATTCTTGACCTCTGTCGCCTTGCCCAACATTATTTGTACTTCGCAGTAGGGATTACCTAAGGCACGCTTGGCGACTCAACCATTGTTTGGGCGTACAAGGGTCCTCCGGATAGCACGAACTCTCTGCATTATATATGCGCCTACCTCTGCTGGGTCATATATAGGCAGTGAGCCCGTCTAGAATTCTATCAATAAATATTATTGTACGTACTCTCGACTTTTCATCGTTGCCTCCGCCACCCCGCGCTATAGTGGCGCCCTCTGTGAGGCCCGTCTACGCGTGACGTCATCAACGCTACGAGACCCGTGACGTCATCGGCGTGCTACGACTGCTACGAAGTTCGTGACGTCACAGATCTGCTACGATCGGTGCTACGCTAGACGGAGCAACGGCCTATTTTAATGAGCGGAAGAGGCGGATCAGCGAAATTGAAAAGTCCGACTTTTGTTGTTACGCGCGCTGGACGTGTTACCACCTTCAAGAAACAAAACGCACGCGCCAAGATGCTGTCGCCAGAGCAATTTACGCAGCTGTTGGAAAGAATGCCTGTGGCAGCGCAACCTAGCAGGGGATCCTTTATCACCTGCAAGTACTCGTTTAACGGTGAAAAGGATGCCGAGGTGGTTGAAGCGTTCCTGTCAGCGATTAACATCTTTAAACGTTCTGCGGATATCGGCGATATGACTGCATTAAGCGAACTCCCTATTATTCTTAAAGGGGAAGCAGGAGTCTGGTGGTTGGGTGTGAAGGATGATATAACTACGTGGTCTGACTTTAAGTCTCAACTGCGGGAATACTTTGCGCCTGCCCGCGAACCCTACCAAATTTACCTGGACATAACACAGGTAAAGCAAGCCAAAGAAACTACTACTGATGATTTTGTCAGGCGTAAGAGGATGCTGTTTTCCCAGCTCCCTAGTCCAGGGCACAGCGAAACCCAGCAATTGGATCTGATCTACGGCTTGCTGCGCTTAGACATCCGAGATAAGGTTCCCCGTGCGGACGTAAAGAACTTCAAGGAACTGACGAAAGCAGCTAAAGCGGCCGAGCTTGTTCTGCAGGAGAAGGATGCTATTGTTGTCACTCGGAGCGAAAGGAAATCATCAGAGCAGTGTTATAACGCTTCCAACCCTGCTAAACCAGACACGAGGAAAAGCAAATGTAGGTACTGCCGTATTTACGGTCACTTAGCTGAAAACTGCAGGAAGCGTCTACGATTCAGTGAGTTGAAAGAAGGAAAAGTCACGGAAGCACCCACCTCTGTGGCGGTTACCCAAGCGCCGTCACCATCTGCACCAAAATTTAAATGTTATGGCTGCGGAGCCCCTGGTGTGGTGAGAGCCAACTGTTCAACGTGTCACGCGAATAAGAATCAGCGGCCTCAGCTGGACATCGGGTTTTGCTCGATAGATATTGTGATCGACGCCAGAGACAGACCGGTTATCTTTGTTGAGATCGGTGGAGTAACTGGAGCTGTATTCCTTGACAGCTGTGCTAAATCCAGCGTTGCGTCGTACTCATTGTATTGTCAGCTGAAGAAGAAGGGATTCACTTTCCGAGAGTATGATGTTGGTGTAACATTAGCTGTTGGCGACCCGAAACGTCGGAGGGTGCTGGTTACTCAGGCACCTGTGAAAGTCAACGACTGTACTGTCACGACAACCCTTCTGTTCTTCCCTGACTCCCGTAGTACCAGAACGCTCCTCGGGGTTGGGTTCATTCAGGATGCCCACATCGAGATAAGTCTACCACAAAGTACGTGGCATTTTACCGAAGACCCAACTCAAGTGTTCGAGCTATACGCGGAAAGCTTCGTCGACCACAGCAAGAAAACGTCACTAGCTGCGTTAACGCCAGACGACTATCCATCGCTGTCACCGTCGTTGCCGGAGGAAGCCAATACGTCACGATCATACGGTCCTCTGATCAGGATCGATGCTCCTTCGCCCCCTAAGAAAAGGCCTCATCTCGAATACCCAGCAAACTATTCCCCCATATTGGATGCCCTGTACGAGGATGCTAGAGCCAGTCTTCAGGATTACGACGTGGAGGGTGAGTTGGATGACGTCGATGACGCGCTCTTTCCGTCAACTTCAATCTCATCGGTCGATATCACTGTGTTAAACGATTTCTTAGGCAAAAACCAAGACGTCTTCAAGGCTAACGGAGAACCAGTGAAGGGCTTTGAGCACGCGATCGAGACGGGAGACCACAAGCCGATTTCAGTGCCACCTTACCGTCTGTCCCCGTTGAAGCTCGAGATACTTAAGAAAGAAGTAACGAAGATGCTTACAGAGAGAGTCATCGAACCTTGTTCATCTCCATGGGCTGCACCAGTAGTTATGGTCCCCAAGAAGAACGGAGGCACCCGGGTTTGCGTGGATTACCGGCAACTCAATGCGATAACGACACCCGACGCGTATCCGTTACCCAGAATCGATGACTTGCTCCACGATGCTAAACCGTCGCCTTACATGAGTAAATCCAGTCAAGGTTTCAGCTCTAAACTGGCCCCACGACGGGATGGGCCCTATGTCATAACACGTCGGCATGGTGCCAGTTCGTTTGAAGTCGCTAACGTTGACTCGTCAACCCCTGTGGGCGTATATCATGCGTCAGCCCTTACTCCGTACCGAACCGGGGACGCTGTTGTTCCTGAACCAACTCTGCCAATCAGAAAGAGAGGCAGGCCGAAGAAGCAGCCTGCTAAGACTGGCGGCTCTCCACGAGCAACCAGAGCTCGTGGCCGGCCACGCAAGCAGAACTAAAGCTAGGAATCATGTCTCACTTGTCGGGACGACTGCATGGACATAGGGGGAGAGTTATAACGCCATAAACGAGGACTACTCGCGCCATCGTGTGCCGAGTAGTGCAACCGCCTATATGACTAGCAATGCAGGCGACGCATCGATGCAGTTCATCAGTTACGCTGCCCGCCGCTAGATGGCTCCGTGGTCGAGATAGAACACGCCAACGGTAGCTCATCGTAGATTCTTGACCTCTGTCGCCTTGCCCAACATTATTTGTACTTCGCAGTAGGGATTACCTAAGGCACGCTTGGCGACTCAACCATTGTTTGGGCGTACAAGGGTCCTCCGGATAGCACGAACTCTCTGCATTATATATGCGCCTACCTCTGCTGGGTCATATATAGGCAGTGAGCCCGTCTAGAATTCTATCAATAAATATTATTGTACGTACTCTCGACTTTTCATCGTTGCCTCCGCCACCCCGCTCTACAGTGGCGCCCTCTGTGAGGCCCGTCTACGCGTGACGTCATCGTGGTGCTACGGGATCCGTTACGTCATCGTGGTGCTACGAAACGTGACGTCACCGGCGTACTACGAGCTACGCTACGCTAGACGACCGACCTACAACTTTCATGACCGGAAGGGGCGAGTCATCGAAGATTAAAAGTCCATCTTTTCTGGTT
The DNA here is from genome assembly GCA_947086415.1 of Pammene aurita. Classification (NCBI taxonomy): domain Eukaryota; kingdom Metazoa; phylum Arthropoda; class Insecta; order Lepidoptera; family Tortricidae; genus Pammene; species Pammene aurita. Next base: position 41,102,600 of record OX352291.1, read on the forward strand.
ACGCGCTCAGGACGAGTTACAACCTTCAGAAGGAAACCAACAAAGATGTTGTCACCAGAGCAATTCTCACGGCTCCTGGAGAGGTTGCCTGTTGTGTCGCTCTATGAAGAGAGCTTTGTCGAATATGACGTGACAGCCCTAATCGAACTTTCTTTGCTGTTGAAAGGTGAAGCTGGAGTTTGGCGGCTATGTGTCAAGAACGACGTGACCATGTGGCCAAATATTGCAACGCGTTTGCGTTTAAGAGTGTTAGCTCGATTTTGTTGACTACACGCTCTTCTCATAGTCTCTTTCGTCAGAAGCAAGTGCATGCTGTTTTCTCAGCTGCCGAGAAGCAGTCTCCAGGATAATGATAAAGAGTGTGAGCTCGATAGTGTTGACTACACACTCTACCCATAATCTTCTGCGTCAACTTCTTCACAAATTATTCTAGTCAATGTACCTCTAGTCGTGGGGGAGGGTGAGAATACCCTGCACTCACCTCAACCAATTTATTTCAACCACTCCTGTCTCACTCGTCGGGTCGACTTCGTGGACAGAGGGGGAGAGTTGTAACACCACAACTACTCGAGACATCTAGCGGCTAATAGCTGCGCGCGCAAGGCGCGCACGGTGCAAGCGCAACCGCTGGATCGATGTACAGATATACTAACTACACCGCGGATAGTGGTTTCACCGGTCGCCAAAAGATGGCGCCGCGATCGAGATAGAACGCGCCAACGGTAGTTCATCGTAGAAACATGACCCTCGGGGACTGTCCCAGGTTTGTTTGAGATTCGCAGGAGCTATATGAGTACGCACGCTATATGACCCAACCTTTGATTGAGCATTTTAGTGTCGTCACTCTTAGCGCGGTCTTGCTAGAAACGTAAGCGTCTACCTAGATAGGACTTACGCGGCTAGTAAGCACTGGAAAGCCTAGGTCTAAGTCAAGTTAGTTCCATGTATATCTCGTCCCGTATTAAACTGTGTTTACCGATCCACGGCTTTTCGTCTTCGTTCCCCGCCACCCCGCTCTACAGTACATAATTATATTAAAGATTTATTTATTGCGAAATAGCCTTTTAAAGTAACATTGTCAAAAACTAGAAACTTATAAGTACTACTAACAATTACTCGTACGTGTAACTTATAAATAGAAATAAAACCATCATTATGCAAAAAGCGGCAAAGCCGCAATCCTGCGTTGTGTTATGTATGAAAACCGGCGGCTTGCTGGAGCATCTTTAGCTTCCCTTGTGCGTTTGTTAGGTCGTGAAGCTCCGTGCCCCTTGCTCCACGGATCGATTGCCTCGACACCAACAATAGTTAGACGAACGACAACTATATTTAATAGTCTTGTAGTGATTTCGGATGTCGGGCGTCGCTCCGGCTTGTTCGCTGGTAAATAAATTAAAGGACTTGGCCAACGTGTCGGCGTCGACGCAGGTGGGATGTGTAACAATAGCGCACTGCCTATACTTTAGAGAATCAACAACATCCTGAAAGGGATCTTATCCTTTTGTGATTATACAATAGACCTAAATAATAAGAAATAAACCTATGATCCACTATGATCACTAAAAGTCGAACTGTCATGTTGACAAAATAACCAAATAAATTAAGAATCACCTATTACATATGGACGTAGTTCTAAGTAGTGTTATTTGTACATTTGAAATTTCATCAATTTGGTTTTCTTAGGTAATCCTATATCCTACGACGTAATAAGTATATGGATGGATGGATGAAGTACCCCTTTTCCTAGCTTTGAATATGTATGACGAAATACGTAATTTCCCTGTTTAAAAAAAAGTTGCAATCGGTGAACATTATGAAAAAATAGTGAAAATAAAGATCCTGACGAATTGAGAACCTCCTCCTTCGAACTCTTGAAGTCGGTTGATAACATTTTATGCGTTCAAAGTCACGCGCGTTTAAATAAGGTAAAGGCTTACTGTCATAGCTTGAATTTCCCGGCTCCGATGGCATGAACCGTAAGCCAGGAACAAATTTTATGACCAATCGCAAGGCGTCCCAGGCGATGATAATTTTTGAAGTGGTTAAGGACGAAGTATAATGATGACTCGCGTAGGTCAGCTGTCAGTATTTGATGCTCTTATTATCAGGAAAATCGTCAGCCGGCTGTATTGAGGTAGAAAGACCGTCTGCTGATACCCTAAATACCATATATTCATGTGACTAGTTTACGGTCTTTTTAGTGGTATACAGACGGCTGATGATTTTTATTTTATTTGTAATAGCATATAAACTATCACCTGTTTCAACTGGGACGCGATGGTCATTTTATTTTATATATATTTTATGTGAGAAAATGGCTGCCGTTCCTCAACCCACTCAAGGAACGGCAGCTGACCATCACGAAGCTTGATTATTGACCGCCCTTAACGACTTAAAATTTACTGCTTGGGACACGATGACCAACGGAAATTATTCCTGGTTTACGGCCTAGCAAGCATATTAAACACCCACAAAAAGTAGGGTATTTTTTCAGAGCTAGTACGGTTTCTATGCTTATTATTGTTCACTGCTCATATAATTATCTACAGAGTTCTAAACCTTCAGATAAAATGTACTTAGGAAGTAAAACCTTTTTGGCTTATTTACAATCTGTTTCGGTTGGTGTGAAGGATGTGACGTTTGTCACGTCACGTCACTTTGTAAAGTATTGAAATCTACACAAACGAAACAATCAATCGAACTTTCGTGAGCGAATTGGATAAACGATAATTTAACTTATGGTATGGCAGTAATTTTTAGTTCTATAAGTGACCGCTAGAGGCTCTGCACAAATTCTCCATACAAATAATTTACGCATTCGTGAACGAATCTCGAATTGGGCTTATTTGCATGACTCGTGGTAGAGGTACAGTACCTCTACCACGAGTCATCTCGAATTGGGCTTATTTGCATGACTCGTGGTAGAGGTACAGTACCTCTACCACGAGTCATGCAAATAAGCCCAATTCGAGATTCGTTCACGAATTCTTCAATTATATGTATGGAGAATTTGTGCAGAGCCTCTAGCGGTCACTTATAGAACTAAAAATTACTGCCATACCATAAGTTGAATTATCGTTTATGCAATTCGCTCACGAAAGTTCGATTGCTTGTTTCGTTTGTGTAGATTTCAATACGTTACAAAGTGACGTGACGTGACAAACGTCACATCCTTCACACCAACCGAAACAGATTGTAGGTAAGCCAAAAAGGTTTTACTTCCTAAGTACATTTTATCTGAAGGTTTAGAACTGTAGACAATTATATGAGCAGTGAACAATAATAAACATAGAAACCGTACTTAGCTCTAAAAAATTACCCTACTTTTTGTGGGTGTTTAATATGCTTGCTAGGCCGTAAACCAGGAATAATTTCCGTTGGTCATCGTGTTTTCTCACATAAAATATATATAAAATAAAATGCCCATCGCGTACCAGTTGAAATAGGTGAAAGTTTATATACAAATAAAATAAACATCATCAGCCGGCTGTATAGCACTGAAAAGACCGTAAACTAGTCACATGAATATATGGTATTTAGGGTATCAGCAGACGTTATTTCTACCTCAATACAGCCGGCTGACGATTTTCCTGATAATAAGAGCCTCATATACTGACGATCCGCAACCCACCAACGGAGCGACAGCTGACCTACGCGAGTCATCATTATACTTCGTCCTTAATCACTTCAAAAATTATCACCGCCTGGGACGCCTTGCGATTGGTCATGAAATTTGTTCCTGGCTTACGGTTCATGCCATCGGAGCCGGGAAATACAAGTTATGACAGTAAGCCTTTTTTTACCTTATTTAAATGCGCGTGACTTTTAACGCATACAATGTTATCAACCGACTTCAAGATTTCGAAGGAGGAGGTTCTCAATTCGTCAGGATCTTTATTTTTACTATTTTTTCATAACGTTCACCGATTGCAACTTTTTTTTAAACATGGAAATTACGTATTTCGTCATACATATTCAAAGCTAGGAAAAGGGGTGAAAACTGTCAGTACTTCATCCATCCATCCATATATTTATTTCGTCGTAGGATATAGGATTACCTAAGAAAACCAAATTGATGAAATGTCAAATGTACAAATAACACTACTAGTTTAAAACGTCCTAGAACTACGACCATATGTAGTGTTAGGTGATTCTTAATTTATTTGGTTATTTTGTCAACATGACAGTTCGACTTTTAGTGATCAAGATCATAGTGAATCATAGGTTTATTTCTTATTATTTAGGTCTATTGTATAATCACAAAAGGATAAGTACCCTTTCAGGATGTTGTTGATTCTCTAAAGTATAGGCAGTTCGCTATTGTTACACATCCCACCTGCGTCGACGCCGACACGTTGGCCAAGTCCTTTAATTTATTTACCAGCGAACAAGCCGGAGCGGCGCCCGACATCCGAAATCACTACAAGACTATTACATATAGTTGTCGTTCGTCTAACTATTGTTGGTTTCGAGGCAATCGATCCGTCGAGCAAGGGGCACGGAGCCTCACGACCTAACAAACGCACAAGGGAAGCTAAAGATGCTCCAGCAAGCCGCCGGTTTTCATACATAACACAACGCAGGATTGCGGCTTTGCCGCTTCTTGTATAATGATAGTTTTATTTCTATTTATAAGTTACACGTACGAGTAATTGTTAGTAGTACTTATACGTTTCTAGTTTGTGACAATGTTACTTTAAAAGGCTATTTCGCAATAAATAAATCTTTAATATAATTATGTACATTATCATTTCAAAGTGCCCTGTATAAATCTGGATGTCTTTTAAGTAAGCACTATTTTATAGTACTTGGATGCAATAATTCGAAGATGCCGGCCTGAAACGCAGTTGTTACTTCTTGAATATAAAATAATACACCTTCCTGGGATAAATAGTTTGCCTTGCCGGTGATAAGTTAGCTGCTAACTACAGCAATCAATCAGAAATGAATGATGCACAAGAACCTGTAAAAGATGTTTCAATATTATTTGTTATTTTTCACAGTTCCATTGTAATTATTATGATTGAAAATGAAAGTGTTTATAACTATCATATCAAATTTCAACTACTTACCATTCATTTTAGGTTAGAGTTGGTATTTTTGTGTCGATTTAAAATCAGATTAATTGACTACATAAATCTCACAAATATTCAGCAGTTCTTGGGTCTAGATTTCTTTTTTGAAATTATTCTTATTGAAGTGTTGATGTGGATATTTCTATTTCTCATATCGGCTTGAAATTTACCGTTTCGTTTTCCAGTTCCAGTTATCATACTATGCAGTCTTCTTAACAAATTATGCTTAATATAAGGCTTTGTCGATATTATTTCATCAATTAATAATATATAAATATAACACAATAAATACGAATGGTTTTCACTTTCACCATGTTTTGACATCTCACCCTACAATTTGATAGTGAAAGAGTTTTCTACAGTCGATACGGTATTTTTCGGTGACGTATGTCAAATTAGTGTCTTATGGTAGCGTTTTAATAAAACCTATCGATAACAAACTGCACTGACTACATCCGTCTCGTTCTACCTATGAGACGGATGTATGTCAGCATAGAGATTTCGAATTTCTTGCTGTCGATACCGAAGGAAAACTATTCGAAGCCCGTTGATTCGTTAACGACTGCAGAAAGGTTTCAGAATTTTCTGTAATGACTCGTGGTAGAGGTACTAATCTCTGTAAAATTCACCGCGTCGAGCAAGATTCGAACTTGCGATCTTTCGGAAAACCGGTCCGATAACTCTCTGTATAACGCGTTTGATGAGTTGATGTAGATTGTGTTGTGTGCTTGTGTTTCGTTGGTAAGACGTAGTAACGGTGGCTGCCGGGTTTGCTGGTATTGCCGTGCGTCGTAAAACATGATATTACGGTAACAGCTCTAAACATACTATAGTTCCCGCACAAAGCCCGAGGGACAGTAGAGGAAGATCCGTTTGCCGTACAAACTGCGCTCTAAGCACGGCGCAGTCAGTGCAGCGCACTGTTGCACACCCTCTCATAGTAAACTCGAAAGCGAGACATATCGTCCGCGAACAGGATACAGTTAGCAACCCAAGTAGCTCAGCGGGCCTGGGTGCGTAACCAACGTGCCAATCGTAAACTCTCCGTAGCGAACGAAACGGAACTGTCACTGTCGCACTAACATGGGAGACTGATAGAAAGAGGAGACTACGATACGCTACGGAGCGTTAACGATTGGCACGTTGGCTTCGCACCCAGGTGTTGAAAACGATCTTGTCAATATCTTATTGTGAGAATAAACTACCTACTCTTGCTACTTACTGACCGTACATACGATGCGATAACGGATAGAAACGGGGATGATGAACATAACCAGACGTCGGAATATAGGGGGCTTAGTTAAATGACAGGGTAGGGAGTTCCTATATCGATGAACTCAGTTATCGATGCTTTTATTATTCAGGTACATAGTGGCTATAATTCCATATTTTGTCCGAAGACATTGACAAATATTTTTTCTTGTAAGTGTTATTTTTTTATCGTATGGCTACATGTCACTGGACATAAATAGGCATTTCTTCCCTGGGGTAGTAGTAGTGGGAAAGCAGATGATAATGAAAATCCAGTGAGTGCTGCGAGGTCCAGATGGGACAGTGCAGCTGTCAAGTTTGTTACTCTTTTAGCACCACCCAGGGATCACGTGTAGGGTTGTCTAAGGTGTTTCCTACGGACACAGAGTGACATAGATCCCCAAGTAAGTGTTTAAGTAAGTAAACTATTTATGTAATTGTCTAAAGAAGTTTGATAAAAATGTAACTATAATTATTTCATAGCACTTAAATTAAAATCTAGCGATCATTTAAAATGCACCACCGTCGTAAGCTTCACTTGGCTTGCTGGCTGTTCGGAGTGCTTCAGTATAAGAGTCCTGCTTATCTATTCGATATCTATAGCTGGCATCAGGTTACGTGAACGCCGGGAGTGTAGGTTGTACTTGCTGACGCCTCGTCATGCGTCGGCCGCTTTCCGAGGGAGCTTCCGATATGCAGCGTCAAAGTGCTGGAATAATATTCCACCGCCATTGAGGGACCTAAAAAGTAGTCATTGCTTTAAATCAAACATTAAAAAGTTTATGCTTTGTCACCAACTCAACGAGGAAACTTGTAGAGTTGACACTAGTTGTTTCTAACACGTACCGCTAGGTTATGTGCCTTTTTCGTTGCTGTGTGAGTTTTCCGTGTTGTCAATTGTCTTTTTGCCCGCTTTCTTCTGTTGCTTAGTTGTATTCTTTTAGTTATAGTCTTCTGAGTCGGATGTAAGCCACGATTTTTAGTTAGTGTATTATTTTGTTTTGTGCTATGCTATGTTTCACGTGTCTGCCGTTGACGCTGGCGCTAGTGGCTAAGAAATTATAATGTTAGGCCAAGGCATGTCCGGTCAGATACGTGGTCACCAGATTGTTGCATTGTAGTTATAAGTTAATCTTATTTTTATTTTAGTACGTTTTTAATTTCTACTGTTCTCTTGTTTATTACTGATGTTTTTTGTCATAGATTGTACTACTTAGCCACATATGTTTGTTACCTGCCGTGAATTTTTCACCGGATGGTCTTTTCGGAAGATCAGCGCTGGCTAACGCTAGCAACATGCTGAGAAGAGGCCATTTCGTGACACTTGTCTTACTCTACAATTATCTGTAATTTATTTGTTTTTTTTCTGTAATGTCACGAATAAATATATTTCTATTTCTATTTCATTGAAAATATGCTTTAGTATATGTGTCTTCAAAATGACATTTACATAATATTACATATTTACAGACAAAGCCGAGGGTAATCACTAGTATATGGGAAACATACCGATAACTGACTTTATCGAAAAAGGAATTCCCTACCTGTACTTAAATTATTTAAGCCCTTTATATTCTGATGTCTGAACATAATATTCAAGATAAGAAGTCATGATTATTTATTGGTATCTGTTGAATAGGTATGAATCGTAGCAAACGGGCTAAAATCTTAAGGAGATAACGAACTTTCTTTGATATAAAGTTTTAATGCATTAATAGCGTAATGTTTCAAACTTAATGATCACGTTTTACAAAGACAATGCCATAAACAACCATCAAGTAAACGATTAAGGGGCATATTCAGCAAATAGTTTATTTGTAAATGTAGTCGAAGCCGCGAAATTGATATAAAAACCTAATTAGAAACCTCCTTGATTGTTGCTTAGCGTGTCGTGGTTCGTGGTGTCGCGGTGGAGGTTTAGCTATATAGAGCTCGACATAATATATTCTAACGTTAAAGACTAGTGTTTCAACTTCAACGAATGTTAAAATTAAGTAAAAACGACCTATATAGCTTAGGGTTTCCCTTATATTGTGATTTTGAGAAATTAACAACGCATACCCCCTAAATATATTTAGTTTACCCCAAAATACTCTACAAAATTATTTCAGGCTATTCCTGTAACTGTAACCCGTGTCAACTTTTATCCGATTTTCCCATACAGAGGATGAAAATGACCAAAAAATATATTTTTAGGGTTCCGTACCTCGAAAGGAAAAAACGGAACCCTTATAGGATCACTTTGTTGTCCGTCTGTCTATCTGTCTGTCTGTCTGTCTGTCTGTCTGTCTGTCAAGACCATTTTTCTCAGGAACGCGTGGAGGTATCAAGCTGAAATTTATATCAAATACTCAGGTCTATTTCCTTCCCTTGGAGCTGTGAAAAAATTAAACTTAAAAGCCAACGCAATCAAAAGATACAGTCGTTTATGCTGCAAATTTTAGAGATTTTCGGCACTCGCAAAACCTACGGGGTACTTCCCGTGAACTCAGAAACTTGAAATTGGGCACGAAGCAATGTCATATAGCATAGACAATGGCAAAATTACAAAAAGTAGACATTTTAAGTAAAATCATACAAAAAATATTTTTTTAAATTTTAAACTTACTACCTGTTTCCTCGTAAACGCGTGGAGGTATTAAATTGAAATTCATGTCAAATACTCAGGGCTATAGGAGCTTTCAGATGTAGCAAAACCAAGCTTTTATGTCAACGCAATCAAAAGAAATAGCAATTTAAGTCGCATATTTTAAAACTGAGTACTCGCAAGAAACTCAAAACCTAAAGGGTACTTCCCGTAAACTCAGAAACTTGAAACTTGGCACGAAGAAACTTCATATAGCACAGACAAAGGAAAAATTACGAAAAGTAGACATTTTTTGTAAAATCATACAAATTTTTTTTTTTTAATTTTAAACTTACTACCTTTTCCTCGTAAACGCGTAGAGGTATTAAATTGAAATTCATATCAAATACTCGGGTCTATAATACCTTTCAGCTGTAACAAAATCAAACTTCTATGTCAACGCAATAGGTGAACTTTTACTTATATACCTACAGGTTTGTACGGAACCCTCGGTGCGCGAGTCCGACTCGCACTTGGCCGGTTTTTTTCATATCCAGTGCATCCTACTCCTGTATGAACGTTTTTTATAAAAAAAATCTCGCTACGAACCGAAAACCGATAAAAAAGTAACAACTTATCTTCTGCCCAAATTTCTTCATAGTAATTTGTATTGGGAAATTACGATGCAAGTCGGTACACGGGTTAGAGTTACTGGAATGTCCTGTTTTTTTGTAGAGTATGGGGTAAAACAAATACATTTAGGGAGTATGCGTTATTAAGTTTTCAAAATGCAATATAAGGACAGCCTAATATATCTACTACTGCTAACTGTGACTTAAATAATGCAACGTACAATACAACCTACCTCACGCTGATGTAAAGGGTACTGAAGTTGATTGAAAAATACGAATGCATGATGTGAGTTTAGATCTGTAAAATTTATCTTTAACCTAAGTATGTAATAAGATTAGTTGAAGAATGACAACTCTTAAAAGTCTTAACTAAATAATACAACCTCATTGTGTTGTACCGCAGTTTATCAAGCGTTACACATTCAGTATGTAGTCGCTGATATTAATGTCGTAATTACCACGAGATGGCGCTGCAGTCGCCTCCTAAATGTGAATATTTGGTGGAACGACGTGGCAATTAATATCGCTTTCTGACATCTTTCGCATTAATTTAACTTAACAATACAAAGTTAGCGTTTTGCGTAAGGAAATGGTCTACAGTCGTACATAAAGGATTCTGTGATTAATTGTGTTATTTTAATAATGGCAATACTGTTAATTAGAACGACAACCGGGGGAATGTTACAAAGCTTTTATATTACGAAGCTCTTCGTCGTGTTTTGTAAGCGTAGCTTATTACCGTTGTTATCGTTTTGTTTTCACGAATATACATTACAAGTGTAGATAGTTCCATTATAAAATGATAATAGCTTTTATATACACCAATATCATAAATCCTCTATTCCGTGTTCGGAATCCGTATGTAATTACCAACATTATTGCAACCAGTAACGTAACATCAGTGTATTATCTGTGACAGTGTGTTAAAAACGTATGAAAATTTATTACCCACGGTAACGTAATGAAAATCTGCCCTCCTCTCCGACCGCCGGCATGCGCCCGCCCGACCGCCGGCACAATCGAGTTGGTTATGGCGGTGCAATGGCGGTCATTCTAATGGTTTTCGAACGCGTCATTTAGGATTTATAATATGAGTGTAGATAAAACAGTGTATGCAACTGTACGTAAGGCCTTAAAACACTCGTGTGATCTTATTATGAAACTCGCCTGCAGCTATATAGTTTCATAAAACCACACTCGTATTTTGAGGACCCTTATTACGTAGCAGTTACATAAACTACTATTAAAGTACGAAAGATTGTAGTAGAGTATCTTCAGGACCTTACCTGTTACACTAAAACCTACTAACTTCATTAGTATTGAATACCCAGTAAAAGTAAAATAGCAAATGTGAATTCGAAAATACCTTAAGCGCACGTAGTTTGTGAGTGAGTCGCATAAAATATTTATTAATGCCTATAGGCTAAGAAAATTAGAATTTTTTGAAGAATTAATTCCCAGCAGGCTGGAAATCGTGTTAATACCTTCAGGTGGTCCTAAATGCATGTGATCAGAGTTTGCCCAATCACATGAAGGTATTAAATCGATTTCCAGCCTGCTGGTAATTAATTCCTCAAAACCCTTTTTATAGATCCTATTTGCTTGGCCTACTATGTCGGAATCTCACAAGAGTTTCATTCAGTGATCGTAAATTTTTCAGCAAAACCGATGCAATGACGTGTTATTGTAAAATTGTTATTTAATTATCAACCATCTCTACATCATTACTTAGTTCTAAATGGCTTTGATTTTATTAGATTATTGGTTCAAAACTATGTACTAACCTCAAAATAATAACAACCCTGGCACTGCATCAATAAAATGCTGGAAAATCTACGATCACTGATTAAGACATACACCGAAAAAATCCGCTAAGGTTTTTAAAGGCTTCTTAAAAGTTAACAACAAAATTAGAGCGCTTACTAACTATTCTGCAAGGCGCTGTAAAACAAACATTCGTTAATTACGCTTGTAAATTAAGCTTGATTTCATTGTCTTTTAGTTTGCAGTCTCTAACCAACATGAATACTGCAAATCACGTAAGGCAGTTCCATGCGATAGTCCGCATTCGTGACACGTAAAGCAAGTGTTAAAATGTCCTATGCGACGGTGTACTTCCACTTATCGCCGATCCAAAGAAATACTGAAGTAGCTCGCTTTGTAAGGTAAACAGGTAGGGTCAATAAATAGAAAAAAAAACAATGATATTGATTACTGAAATATTCAGGCGTAGGTACGAGCTCAGGTCCAAACAAAAATTAGAGTAGGTACAGTCACCGGCAATAGTATCTTTCTACAGTTCCTACATGATGACCGTAAAAATATGTGACACGCTCTTATGGCCCTACAAATAAGAACATGTCCCATATTTTTGCCGCCTTCGTGTAGGAAGATACTATTGCCGGTGACTACAATAATTATGAAAATTTTATTAGAACCGGTAGGTACTAAGTACCTTTACATATTGAAATGAGTAATTTCTAAACTAATATTTCTTATGTAAAAATATATTCGTCAATTGCTTTGCGCATGATAAACGCGAAAACTTGAAAAATATTTTTTTAATGGAACCTACAGGTGGATGAAAGCAGACAGAGAGCAGTGCAATCAGCAAGAGACAAAACTGATAATAATTAATGCAAGATTTTTTTAAAATATACTTACTTACCTGTTGCTAATATCCAGGGATCGGATGGAGTGGCATTATTGCTCGCAAGAATGTGGACATTACTCTTAAATTAATTAATCAATCAATTAATCTTATCCGATTAACAGCTTTCGATTTTTTTTTTCGAATAATTAGTAAATTCGCAAAGGGTTTATGTTTATTGAATATAAATAGGATATATTGATATTTATTATTATTTATATGGTGTATTTGGGCTAAAAGATTCTTCATTATAAAAATGGGTAGGTAATGTATGACAACGACAACCAATGCTAATTTTTAACCGACTTCAAGATTTCAAAAGAAGAGGTTCTCAATTCGACGTCTATGTTTTTTTTTAAAATTTTTTTTATGTTTGTTACTCCATAACTCCGTCATGTCTAAACCGATTTTGAAAAACCTTTTTTTGATTGTGAGTATATATATATAGATTGGTCCTGTTTTTGTCAAAACGCAGTTCTGATGATGGGATGGCATACATATAGTGATTTTTATCAACAAATCCATCATTTTCATTCAAAACCACATAAAGTAGAACTGCTGATGATGATCAGAACGGAACTCTTCAATGACGCATAGTTCACGTTTGGCGATTTGTCCTCTTCGCTGAGTTTGTTTAGCAAGTTTAATTGTCAGGACAAATTTTCGTCAAGCTCAAGTTGTGATGATGGGATCCATGAAGAATCGAGGGAACTCCTCAAATCATAAGGGCTTACACATAGTGATTTTGTCTTTTTATCAACAAATCAAGCATTTTCATTCAAAAGAGTGACATTTGATGAAGTGGAACTGCTGATGATGAACAGAAGGGAACTCTTCAACGACGCATAGTTCACGTTTGGCGATTCGTCCTCTTCGCTGTGTTTTGTAAGCAAGTTAGATTGTCAGGACCCATTTTCGTCAAGCTCAAGTCATCAGAAGATGATGAGTTCCATGAGGAATCGAGGGAATTCCTCAAATCTTAAAGGCATACATATAGTGACTTTTGTATTTTTATCAACAAATCAAGCATTTTCATTCAAAAGAGTGACATTTGATGAAGTGGAACTGCTAATGATCATCAGAACGGAACTCTTCAACGACGCATAGTTCACGTTTGGCGATTTGTCCTCTCCGCTGCGATTGTTAAGCAAGTTACTTAATTGTATGGAATCTAAGTGCACCATCTACAATAAACCTTCACCGGCTACCCCATTGAAGTTAGTTTTTAGGGTTTCGTAGTCAACTAGGAACCCTTATAGTTTCGCCATGTCTGCCCGTCCGTCCGTCCGTCCGCGGATAATCTCAGTGACCGTTAGCGCTAGAAATCAGAAATTTGGTACTAATATGTATATCAATCACGCCGACAAAGTGGTAAAATAAAAAGTGGAAAAAAATGTTTTATTAGGGTACCTCCCCTATACGTAAAGTGGGGAGTGATTTTTTTTTTCATTTCAACCCTAACGTGTGATATATTGTTGGATAGGTATTTAAAAATGAATAGGGGCTTACTAATATATTTTTTTGATAATGTACATATTTTCGGAAATAATCGCTCCAGAATTAAAAAACAATGTGTCCCCCCCCCCCTCTAACTTTTGAACCATACGTTTTAAAAATATGAAAAAAATCTCAAAAGTAGAACTTTATAAAAACTTTCTAGGAAAATTATTTTGATCTTGATAGGTTGAATAGTTTTTGAAAAAAAAATTCAAAATGTTTTCTGAACTAAGTTTGTAATTTAACCGTATAAGCAGGTGTTTATTGTACGTGTAATTTCTACAAAATCACAATGAAATGACGTGCTTTCAAATAAAGTAAAAACGGTGAAAATCGGTTCATGCAATAAAGAATTATCCCATAAAAATCATCTTCCATACTTTAAGCTCGCGCGCAATAGTTTACTTAATTTGCCCATAGATGTCGCTGTCTGTAGAACTCTCATATAATATCCTACATGGCGGTGTTATTTTAACTCTTAAGTGTCGTAACCCTGAGCGTGGCCCAACACGCTCTTGGCCGGTTTTTTTTCTTAAAAATTATATTCATATATTAAAAGTAGATGTAAATTGTTATCTCTAGTACCTGAAATTAATTTCATCAAATTAATGAATCAATTATTCGTTTAAATCATTTGAGAGTCATGTCCATATTATAGCGAACAACGACGCTACTTCGTCCGATCCCTGCTAATAATACTAAAGTCCTTTCACAACTAACAAAGTTTCACAACAATGCAAACTCTGCACTGACTAATATAAACGTTCCTTCTTCAAAACGTTCGCTGGTAAATTGCCAGTGATTCAGCTAATCTGATTGAGTAGGACAGTTCTACGTTACAGCGATAGAACTGAGGAGGAAAAGAACCTTAACGATTAAAATGAAAGTAAAACTCAATCTCCAAATGGCTGTATTGACTGATATGAACGGCTCCAGACACCGTCAGTAATAATGATAATATTTCTCTACTCGTCTTTCTCATTCTGCATATGTGACGTTATCATGGTTAGGGTACCACTTTGTTGCTTATGGATTCCCAGATATCACTGATTTTTTTAATCAACTCGAAAATAGCGAAAATTGGTTTTGATTAAAAATAGCTTCTACACACTTAAAATAATACGGTGTATTGATAAAAAGTTAAACGTTTCAACTAAAAGTAGGAAAAAAACACAGTCAAAGTTTACCGATTAGGGTACTACATTGTCGCTCATAAGCTTGAAGTAAACTCATTAAACTTATTTGCTTTGAAAATAAAAAATATAATTTAGAAAACATAACATGTAATAATTGCAGATATAAAATGCGTTATAAATATAAAATTATCATAAAATCATAACATTAACTAAGTAGGTATGATTTGTTCACGTCACACTTATCACCCACACTAACACTAACACGCTAATCAAAACTTTTTAACAGAAAATATAGTTGACTTATATTTAACAAGCCTCTGAGGAACAACCGTATAGATAATCAGTTAATACTCGTACAAATTCACCAATCTCTCAATCAGACGTAAGAATTGTAATGACTTGGCGTCAGCACTTACGTACCCCTAGGTGCGAGGTTGAGTAGTGTAAATCATTTTCATAATGATGTTAAATGCAACTTATTACTTTTGTAAGTAATAATTTTATCATAATAAGTCTTAATAATAAGTTTGATCTCATAAGTCATAAGGCGACTGTGGGACCCTAAGGAATGTTAAACTAACAAACTTGATCTAAATTAGTAAAGCTGACGAAAAGACTGTTATTTTTTATATAATAAGTTATGTTATTGATTCATAATAATATTTGTATTAGATATATGAACTTATAGTGCGGACACTATGTTAAATAATGGAAGTAGAATTCTTATTTCTCTAAACTTATGAATAGCGACAATGTGGTACCCTAGATCACTTTACATACAAAAAATCATGTTAAAAATAAAATGTAAAATGTTAGTCGAGTAATATAATGTATGTGGAAGATTTTAAAACCGCTATCTCCATAACTTCAACTTATAACTAGGTTTTTTAGGCTTTCAAACTTTATACTCGAATATCTCAAAACAGTACAAAGATGTGTTGAAACTTCAAAAAATTATTAAAAATAAAAATACTCAACATAGCGACCTCGTTCTTTTTGCACATGAAGGAGAATGTTTTGAACTATAAGGAGGTACCAATAACTCAATGCCGACAATATATTACCTTTACCATGACAATGTCACATATACTTACATAGAATAGGATGGGTACATAAATAAACACATTATTACTGGTGTCTGGCCTTGAGAGCCCTCTTCACCGTTCAAGAAACTGAGCGGCAAATTGGAGCAGTTTTCGTGAACAAGGCGTAAAACTATTGGTGTGATTTTTTTGTAAACGAAGCATTTATATAATAAACCATCGGTCAATTAATCTGACGTGGCATAGAAATTGCATTGATGGAAGCATCAAATTAATAATTCTTAAAGCAAATTACAGGAGATTAATGGAGGGAGAACCGTTTTAAGATAGTCGAACACCATAACCTGTGCTAAAACGTATTTATAATTTTGAATTATAATTCAAAAACAAACTATCCCTGAAATTTAATTAGTCATTCGGATTTGGAAATTCCAAGAGCCAATTGTCTTTAGCAGTTGGAAAATAACAATTCATATAATACCGTGAATTAAAACAATGCGTCGAAACTATTAAAGTCAAAAGAAAAGTGACAATAAATAAATTGTGGTATGCAACAAGGTGACCAACATTATTATATAATTAATGTGAATTTGATAATATTTCACCAATATTATCTGTTGTATCACCTATATTTTAAGAAATTCGCTTGTACTCGTATACCATTTACAGTCTGAAAGTTGAGAACATGGTCTAAGAGATGATATAAGAGATAATCATGGTCAGATATGACACAATAATGAGAGCAATGAAACCTGTCTAGTTAGACTGCTTTACCGTCCTTATTGCTCTGGGAATCTGGCAGCTTTTAATGGGTGGAGGTCAGAGTGACAGACTAACCAAGTTGAAAAAAAGTAACACCAGAATAGATGAAAACTGCCGAAGTTGTGTCATTTATAGAGGACAGGGACTATATTTTAACATTAGAACAAAAACCATGTCTATTACTGCGGAAACAAAAACAGTAGGCGACTAAATAAAAATTGCATTATACATCATTTGGCACTACTTTCCCCCAGCAGAAACTTCTGGCTATGATGTAATCAAACTAATTACATAATTTCCCATAATATCGCATCAAACCCAGAACTCTAGGATTTGTTTTCGTCGAGTTATTTGCATTATTTGACCTCCGCCACTTTACAGCTGCCACATGTCCGGATCTAGAAATAAGCATTGTATAGCAAACTAACTAGAGGGGTATCGTTGCTCTCATTATTGTGTCATATCTGACGTAGCCAGCTCTCCGTCTAACAGGCCTATAACCGCTGACCACTTCGTTCATCGAATCGTCTAAATGCATCACTCTCTTTCGAATATGCAAGAGCGATAGAGGCGGGTCTAATGAATTATCAATTTTCGAACTTCGCGGTAGGCCCCTTGCCGTAGCATCGCGTATACGGCGCCCGGCCAACGTTACCGAATTAATTAAAAGCAGCGCTCATTTGTAGTTTTAGTTTCCGCACTGCGATGAACTTTGAATCCCTGACCTCATTGCCTGTGGGAAGCTCTCGTTGCATATCAAAATAAAATTACGCTAGCTCCCCTTTCAATTATTCATTTAACGAAAAATAAACTTAAACTGTTTTGTGGACGGTTTAGATTGCATCGAAGCGGTTGTGCAAATATGAGTTTAGGAAAAATACTTTGTATAGCGGCTCCACCACTTGGTTTTCGGATTAATTATCTTTTATTATTTTGATTTTGCTAATTCGAATTTCTGTGTCGAAATGTTAATTACAATGGGGCTAATGAGAATACCAATTTAAAATATTGGATCAATGGTTATGTTACGCACGTTGATGCATCCCCTGTAACTTTTTAGTTTACAACGTTCCAACGAATTGAAAATATTATTGGCATGGCAGAGGGGGGTGCCACGTCTGGAAAACTTTTAAATATAACAAAACAAAGAGTAGGTACATAATAATTCAAAGCAGTGTTAGCAACATTGTAAATAATATTTTCAATCCGTCGGGATATTCTAAACTAAAGGACTAAGTAATTATTTTAGAGATCATATTTGTGTGGTCTAATATAAAACGACATTAAACGTTGAAGGACTTATAAATAAATAAATATTAACTAATATCATTAGTATGTAGTACCTATTTAAGAACGAGTCTGCGTAGAATTATCCGAACATATCTCGGAATCCAAACAATAGGTACTTTTAATTACTACAAACTATATAATACCCACATAAAACGCTGAGACATATTATATAATTAGATTATTTAATTATTGATTAAGAAACTATCATACACTTAGGAAGAATATTGTTTGTTTGCCAGCGACGTAGTACAAAAACATGAGACTTCGAGGTGAGAACACAACTATACAAGGTAGGTACAGTCAAGTGCAAAAATACGCATCGAAAAAATAGTCTCATAAATATGGTACTACGCACTTATTACAACGGAATAAGATACTATGGGACATATTTTTGAGTAAGATGAGTACACCTATATTTTTACACTTGACTGTACTTGCTAAAATAATATAGTAGTAGTACAAAGGAAACGCAAACATTTTCGACGACAAAATAGCCCTTAATTATCACGTGAGCACCAAATCTCCATAAGGAACCTTATTATGGAAGACGCATATGAATATTGATATTACTATGTATTACTGTCGTAATGAGTTTCTTAAACAAATAAACTCCGTATTTGGGTTTCCCGCAAACTTAGAAATTTTCCGGACTAGAAAGCTATGAGGTTATTACAAGGGTTTGTTTGAGTTCATATGTTAGTTGGTATGTTTATTTAGGCTAAATATCTCATTTCTGAATGATCACATTCATAAATGAATGTACTATGTCAATAAATTCAGCTTCAAAGTTTTCGTACTACCTATTTAATTTCAACATCCTTTTATATCGGATGAGTTCGTATTTATTGATCATGATAAATCGTTTTTAGGATATAAATGTGTTATACAGAGAGTTTAAATTACTAGACATGCTGCATTTCCGCCTATCAATTTAGTACCACGCATTAACCGTTCATGTGATAAATATGTAGTATAAAATCAATTCCTAATCACGGGCCAAGGACCATAATAATACCTGGACTGCAATGTCTATGCAAAGTCGAATAAAATTGCAATGAAATGATATATTTATGTGTAAAGATGTTAAGATTGCTAAAAACAGCCAAATTCTCCGAAAGTCCTCCGTGTGTTAGATGGACCTGTCTCCCCACGCAAGCCTGTTCTGGTCTAAGTCTGGTATGTGTATTGTGTATGCCCGCGATACTCAAAAGGATATGCAAAATAATAATATCACATAGTTAAATATAAAAAAAACTATTACTAATTAGTCTACAAAGTATTTTAATAAATCGCCTTTATGTTTACATTAGCAATATCTTAAAATTTAGAGAATAAAAACTTAAACTTAAAGGTGTAGTTCATGCGCATCTGCAGAGATATTTAGAAGCAAAGTCCAGAGCGCAACAAAGATTTTCTCAGACCAAGCCACGACGCTTTGCGGCCGTTAGGATCTTGTCAGCCTAATATGCCTGCTGAAATTGCCTCGGCTAACTCTAGCACGCCATTTCTTAAAACTTGCTTATAGTTACTGCAAATTGCGGTGCGGTACGGCGCTCCACTGAGCAATAATAATATTCGTAACACTCAATATGAAAGCTGACCTTAGAGTGAAGTGGCCTCCGTAACTTTTTACCAAATATTTCTCGTTTCACTTGTTCGTATCGTATAGGTAGCAAAAGTATACTGAATAACACAACAGATAGCACATAATAATTTAGAAGAGGTTTAATTTATAATATGTAGGTACTAAAATAAAAACGTTTATCTACACTCATATTGTAAGTTCTCTAAAATGTGTTCGAAAACGGTAGACAATGGCTAGCATTACCACGACCGATTTTACTATGATAAGCTTTTTATTCGTGGCAGTAACGTAATTTTAACTTTTCATGCTCAATTATTGATGTGCTATGAGTTTTGATAACATAATGTACACCTGCACCCTCCCGCGCATCCGTCGACAGCCCGACAAGCGCCCGCGCGACCGCCGGCACAATCGAGTTGGCCACGGCGGTGCAATGGCGGCCATTCTATGGTTTCCGAATACGGCATTTTGGATAAATAATATGAGTGTAGATAAAGCAGTGTATGCAACTGTACGTAATTAGGCCTTAAAACACTCGTGTGATCTTATTATGAAATTCGCCTGCGGCTCATTTCATAAAACCACACTCATGTTTTGGACCCGGGGTATGTCCTTAAACTACGTCCGGACTTGGGTATGTCCTTAAACTATGCCAAAAAGAGAGGTATGGGCACTGCGAATGGCATCTCGCTTAGTGTGGTAGGGCACGTTCAGTGAATGTCATCTCGCTCAAATCTGGAGCAGAGCCCGACTGGGGAAGTACCTCCACCTTACAGAAAACCACAGCCAAATAGCACTAGACCCTACTCATAGAGTTGTGTTCCTGCTGGTGAGTAAGGTTGCCAAAGAGCTCAAAGAGGACCCAGTGTGTTGACGATGAGGGACCCTCTTGTTCCTTTAGCCGTCAACACAGTGAATCCTCCTTTTTGTAAAGGGTCGGCAACGCGCATGTGACTCCTGTCGAGTTACAGGCGTCCATAGGTTACGGTAGCTGCTTACCATCAGGCAGGCCGTATGCTTGTTTGCCACCGTCGTAGTATAAAAAAAAAAAGGACCCTTATTACGCAACAGTTACATAAACTACTATTAATTCGGAACATTATCGTAATTTAAGGACAGTACTAATTCTTGTAATATGTGATTTTGTTATAAAAAACCGGCTAAGTGCGTGTCGGACCACGCATAATGGAGGGTTCCGTACCTTCAATGGAATAAGAACCAAACTAATACCAAAAGGTCGTATCTGATGCGTATGGAAGGAGTTTTTTGGAGATAGCTCAAAAATGGCTGAACCGATAATGTTGTAAGTAAATAATTTTCGTAGAAAGAATGTGATAAGGCACATCTTCTCAATTTTTTTTCATGTTTTTTGGAATTACGGTTCAAAAGTTACATGGCACAATTTTTCTGACTTTCGAAGCGATTATTTCTGAAAACTTTCACTTACCTAATCAGAAAATGTTCAGAGAAACCTCAATGTTATTTTTAAAGACCTATCGATTGATGTGCTTTTATTTAGTTACATGTATAGTGTTTGTGTAGTTGGTTGCCAAAGAGCTCAAAGAGGACCCAGTGTGTTGACGATGAGGGACCTTCTTGTTCCTTTAGTCGTCAACACAGTGAATCCTCCTTTTTGTAAAGGGTCGGCAACGCGCATGTGACGCCTTTGGAGTTGCAGGCGTCCATAGGTTACGGTAGCTGCTTACCATCAGGCGGGCCGTATGCTTGTTTGCCACCGTCGTGGTATAAAAAAAAAAAAAAAACTAAATTGCAAAAAAAATTTTTTAACCAAATATCAACACGTGACACATCAATTGATAGGTCTTTAAAAATAACATTGAGGTTTATTTGACTGTTTTGTGATTAAGTGAATAATGTATGAAATAATCGCTTCGAAAGTCAGAAAAATTGTGTCCCCCCCCCTGTAACTTTTGAACCGTAAGTCCAAAAAATATGAAAAAATTTGAAGAGATGCGCCTTATCATATACTTTTTACGAAAATTGTTTTGAACATTATTCATGTTCAGCCATTTTTGAGTTATCTCCAAAAAAACTTCTTCCATAGGCATCAGATACGACCTTTTGGTATTAGTTTGGTTCTTATTTCATTAAAGGTACGGAACCCTCCTATGCGTGGTCCGACACGCACTTGGCCGGTTTTTTATTATTTACCCACGCACGAGTCGAGTTCTTGATTATTGCGGGAAACAGTGATTTTCTTTCATGTTTAATTAAACCGAAATGTCAGACGTTTATTCAACAAAATAAATTCAGGCAATTTTAGGCTTCTGCCTCATCAAATGTCTGCGAGGTCTACAATATAAATGAGTAAAACATTGAAGCCTTCTCAAAATTTCCGCAAAATAAAATTTATTAAATATAGATACCTCCTTTTTGTATACAGTACATGTAGTATACTTTTTACCAGGAGTATGTATGTCCCCTAGTGACTTATATGTTGGTTATTTGCCCGTTCTTAACATAAAATTAATATTGTCTTTTGTGCCTTGATGATAATTCATTATAGTTGTTAGAATTAAACGGATTTACCGCGTGTTAGCATTATTTTTTTTAATCTCTCAACGGTTCGAGATCTTTAAATAATGAGCTAATTAAGTTCAATAAAAATAATTAAATAATGGTACTTACATACATTAAATAAATGATTAAAATACACTCAATATCATTTTATCATAGTCATTTAAACCGCACGCGCTAATAATAAAATTTAACAAAGTATTTTCATTCCTCCAAATAAAATGTTTACTTTGAAGTAAATCAGAATACAATAACTATTTTGGCCTTAGCGGCCTAGTGTTTTATTGAAAACATACCCTGTAATTTTATTAACTAAGCACAAATACATATTACATTCGTATTTTACCGTTTTTCCTGAGCCCAATCTTGAGTCAAAACAACAAACCCAAAGATACTCGGAGCAGTTGCGGAACATAAGGTGTCGCTACCTGTACAAACTTGGCGCTCTGACACTCGCTCCGCGCAAACATAGCATTGTTTGAAGTTACTTAACTCGGGAAATTAGAACAGGTATGTATAAAGACGAGTGTAGACTAGCGCCACTGAATATCCAAATATATATTATAAGGCAGTCACGTTGGCTAGACGATGACAAGTACAGCCTAAATCGTTAAAGGTATTAGAACCTCGAACTTGAGATGACTGGTGGAAATTCAATTTCTAAAGGGATAAAAAGGGTTTTTTTTCTAAATATTATAGGATAATCTTACACAAATCTACCTAGGCCCACAGTAAGCTCAATAAGGCTTGTGTTATGGGTACCAGACGGCGATATAAATAATAGATAAATATGGATAAATACTTAAATACATAGAAAACATCCACAACCAGGAACAAATATCTGTGATAAACACACAAACAAATGCCCTGACCAGGATTCGAACCCGGGACCTCCAGCATCGTAGGCAGGGTCACTACCGACTGGGCTAAGAGGCCGTTAGAGGGTTTAAATTTAACAACTTCCATAAGGACAAAGTCGCGGTTGATAATATGGACCTTCTGAATTTTAACAAGAGAAAAATCCAATGAAAAACAGGATTTAGGGTGTTATTTGTGTAAATTGGAGATTACGTAGGTAGCACTATTTAATAAAACTTAAATAATGAGCTTTACTCCAAAAATAAAGCGCTTATATCTGAGTGTTTTGCAGTACTGCGCGGTTGAACATTCGGGCTTTTCAAGGTCATCTCATATTCAACAATTTGTATTCAAACATTTTACTTAACTTAACGACGTTGCAAGACTTGCAAGCTATCTAATGCTAACAACACAAGTTAGGCCAATAATAGATCTAACTACATAAGTACTGGTCATCAACATTTTTTGTCATCATTACTTATTTTATTCAAACTTTATTGCTCATAAAATATATAAATGGCAGCCTTAATGGTTTCAGGTATACCAGTCAACTGCTGGGCCAAAAGAACCACTTTGTTTTGGTTGGTGCAGGCTTTATGAAAAAATGTATTGAAACGATATCAAAGTTATCATCATCTTTACAGCTTTTTATCGTCTACTGTCGAGCACAGACGTCAACCAATTTCATTTAGAAGTGACCTCTGACTTATCAACATTTTGGTCATTCGGATAGCGACTACAAACTAAGGTTTCCTTATACTTATTAATTTAAATATTGTGCTATAAAATCCAGTTTGAACTTCTTCTGCGGCCAAATTTACGCAGATAAAAAAAAAACCGGAAAGTTTTATTAACCGTATTACACCGAGCAAGCAAACATCAGTTTTCGCGGCCCCGTAACAGCTTTCATGAAAACACGAGCGCTCAGATAGTTTTGCAGTTGAAAGTTATGAATAACTTAAAATTACCGTTACTCGGTGTAAGTTTACGCCTGATCTAGTTTGTACGATTTCATTTCAACGAATAAAAGTTTGGATGTTTCTGGAATATTACTTGTATTTCTGTAATTATGGAAACACGCAAAACGACTTAATTTTTTTATGATATGCCGAGAACCTGTACAACTTTGCCTTTTCAACATGACTTTGCCCAACGCATCCAACTTAAATAGAAGCGAACATACACTTTCGTATTAATCTGTGCTTTATAGCTAATCATATTGTTGGCAACACTGACAAATTGACTGTCGCGTATCTAACTTCAGTCACGCGTGAGCCTGCTGTGATTGCGGATGTGTTTTTTTGGTGGGTCAAAAGGACCTCAAAAACTTCGGTGATATATCGGTCTAGTAAAGTCCTACAGCTATTTAATTTTAACTGGAACTATAATGCAGCTCAGAAACGATGAAGACGAAATTTTAACATCATATCTCTATTATTTTCATGATTATAGAAGTGGGCAATGTCATAAACGTATTTGCGTATTAGTGTGTACGACTTTTCCCAACACAAATCTACCTCTAGTGTTGTCAACAGTTTGTTATTATTAACTTTAGGGTAGGCATTTTTCATAAAACGTTATTGGACATTGTGAAAAGCGGGAGAAATGCAAATCTTAATAATTATTACAATAATACCTTTACTAAGTCCCGCTGAGTTTCTTGCCAGTCATAATACTTCTCGGGTCTGAGGTGTAGGGTTAGAACCGGTGGTAGTCATTTTTCTCTGACGTTCATAAGTGCATTGTAATGTGCCTAAATTGAAGGATAAATATCTTTCATCTTTATCTTTTATTTTTTTTTACAGTATTCGGTTTTCGTCTAAAATATTTTTTATAAGGATAAGTATTTCTTTCTTTCTTAATTTATTCATGTATCTCCATTTAATTACTTTACCTTTTTTATCCTATTACTCCATGATACAAGATATTAATAAACCTGTGTGTATTGGAAATGTTTTACGGAGCAACTATCCTTTACCTTACACTATTGGACACTATTTAATCATGGTTAAATTTTATTTATACTACACCTTGTTTAGGCATCATCGATTACAAGCAATAAGTAATTGATAACTTTTTTTATACCACAACGGTGGCAAACAAGCAAACGGCCCGCCTGATGGTAAGCAGTTACCGTAGCCTATGGACGCCTGCAACCCCAGAGAATTCACATGCGCGTTGCCTACCCTATGCGCGATGCCTACCCTGTTTAAGGTCCCTAAGTACCCTGTGTAAGTTAACTCTACCATATTTAAGGACTTTGTATGGAAGCATTCACAGTTTTTTAAATGACTTTGCCCAAATTAGTTTGGAGGTTAAATATTACAGCACTTAAAATACGATACAACTGTGCCATGACATGATAAAATATTGTAGATTAAGTATTTAATAGTTAATGACAAAAAGGTTAATCGTTTTATAGCTAAGCGCATGTACGCAAAAGTGAGTAATGTTGAAAAATTTTCATTTTTTGGCCCGCCTATTTAAAACCCTTTTTCTAAACTACTTTAACCGTTTTTTACTGTAGTTTGCTCACTCATACAAATAAATGTATGTCAACGTGTGAATGGCACAGATAAGTTATACAATATGGGCCATTATTACAATTAACCTGCGAAAAAAACTATAATATCGCAAAAAACGGGCAAAGTTATACACTTCTACGGTACCTACTTTAGAAATACATATACAGCCTTGGCCAGAAGTGTTGAGCATAGCTCTTTTTTGTTTACAATTTTGAAGTTAAGTATTAATTCCCTATCATAACAATGTACGCGATGACGTAAAATTTTATATTTTAATGATATATCTAGAAAACTTCACTTAATAACACTTTCAAGGTACCTATAAAATATGAAAAGTGGAGGTCCCAAAAATGCTAATTTAAGTCGGTGCGACAAATTGCAAATATTCTATGCAGTTACTACTCACTTCAACAAAACATGCCTGTTCAGTTTAAATTAATTGATAAAATAACTTCAAAAAACCGGCCAAGAGCGTGTCGGGCCACGCTCACTGTAGGGTTCCGTAGTTTTCCGTCCGTCACAGTAAGTGTCCCCACTTAAGAGTTAATAACACCGCCATGTAGGATATGATATGAGAGTTCCACGTACAGCGACATCTATCGGCAAATTAAGTAAACTATTGCGCGCGAGCATAAAGTATGGAAGATGATTTTTATGGGGTAATTCTTTATTGCGTGAACCGATTTTCACCGTTTTTACTTTACTTGAAAGCACGTCATTTCATTGTAATTTTGTAGAAATTACAGGTACAATAAACACCTGCTTATACGGTTAAATTACAAACTTAGTTCAGAAATTATTTTGTATTTTTTTTTTCAATAACTATTCATCCTATCAAGTTCAAAATAATTTTCCTAGAAAGTTTTTATAAAGTTCTACTTTTGAGATTTTTTTCATATTTTTAAAACTTATGGTTCAAAAGTTAGAGGGGGGGGGGACGCATATTTTTTTACTTCTGGAGCGATTATTTCCGAAAATATTTACATTATCGAAAAATGATTTTAGGAAACCCCTATTCATTTTTAAATACCTATCCAATAATATATCACACGTTAGGGTTGAAATGAAAAAAAAATCACTCCCCACTTTACGTATAGGGGAGGTACCCTAATAAAAAAAAAATCCACTTTTTATTTTACCACTTTGTCGGCGTGATTAATATACATATTAGTACCAAATTTCAGCTTTCTAGTGCTAACGGTCACTGAGATTATCCGCGGACGGACGGACGGACGGACGGACGGGCAGACATGGCGAAACTATAAGGGTTCCTAGTTGACTACGGAACCCTAAAAAGATAGAAGTGGTCTAAACTTTCGAGTTTTGTATGAAAATCGTAAGGGTGCTCAACACTTCTGGCCAAGGCTGTACACTCCTACATTCCTTCTGACGAACTATGACTATTTACTGTAGGTACTTAACTTGTACCCTCGAATTGACTTTGCGTAGGTGCTTTGAAATGGATACCAAAAGGATTTCTATTTTTAGACTACTTTGGCACGAGTTCGCCAAAATTGCGGCAAAAGTTCAGACAGAGGTAAAATTACGAGTTTTGCTGTTGACGTACCGATCCGGTAAAAATGTGCTCTTATAAATAATTCAAGAGAAAAACTTTAAAGAAGTTCATGCCGTCTTATTTTAATATCTTTAGAATTAATCTTGAAGCAAATCAAATTATTATGCTCAATATTTTTTGATTTGTAGTTTTGGACTAAGAGCTGGCCACGTCAGATATGACATAATAATGAGAGCCACTAAACCCATATAGTAAGATTGCAATACTATCCTTATTGATAAATCCGGGCATCTGGCAGCTTTTAATGGGTGGATGTCAGAGTAACAGACTAGCAAAATTTTTCATTTGGAAAAAAGTAGTACCAAAATAGGTAAAAACTGCGAAAGTTGTTTTATTTATAGAGGACGGGGCCTATATTTTAACATTAGAACAAAAAACATTGCGTATTATTACGGAAACAGAAACAGTAGGCGACAAACTAAGAATTACACTATACGTCGTTTCTTTCCCCCATCAGAAAGTTTTGGCAATGCTATAATCCAATTATTTATATAATTTCTTAGAATACTGCATCAAAGCCAGAACTCTAGGATTTGTATTCTTAAGTAGTTTGCATTCTCTGAAAGTTATGTCATTTATAGAGGACAGGGCCTATATTTTAACATTAGAACAAAAACCATTGTCTATTATTGCGGAAACAAAAACAGTAGGCGTCTAACCAAAAATTGCATTATACATCATTTGGCACTACTTTCCCCCAACAGAAACTTCTGGCTATGATATAATCTAATTAATCACATAATGTCCCATAATATCGCATCAAACCCAGAACACTAGGATTTGTTTTCGTCGAGTTATTTGCATTATTTGACCTCCACCACTTTACAGCTGCCAGATGTCCGGATCCAGAAATAAGCATAGTATAGAAAACTAACGAGAGTGGTTTTGCTGCTCTCATTATTGTGTCATATCTGACGTGGCTAGCTCTCCGTCTATTTGGCTGAAGACACCGCGCGGTTCAAATCCGGCCTCGGACACCGGAGGGTTTGGTCACTGTTTCTGAAGTATGTGACATCTATTTCAGCTTATCATGCTTTATAATGGTAAACTAAGTACAAAGTCAAAGTCAAAAATGTGTTTATTCAAGTAGGCATAGCAACAAGCACTTTCGAATCGTCAGTTACAATTATATTATCTAAAGCTAATATATAATTCAGAGAAATATAAAATAAAATAAAAATTACATGTCATAATGTATGATAATAATTTCACAATAAGATCGTCAAAACTTAAGATTAAAAAAAAGTATAATAAAATACTAATCTAGAATGTTTCTAGAACAAAACTAAGTCAGAAGCAAACAAAAAAATTTTTTTAATAAATTAAAAAAAAAAAAATTTACAGTTGCAATTTAATCCCACGGTGTTTTATCATCCATGTAGTTTTCTATACTATAATAGGCTTTAGAAATAAGTTAACGTTTTACATAATTCTTGAATTTATTGATTGATAATTTGGTCATTTCTGTTGGAAGCTTATTATAAAACCTTTATTTATTATTACCCATGAATGAATCTTTTATTTTATGGAGCCAAGTGGTGGGCACTGCCAGATTCTCAGTTCCCACTGATTAAATTTAAATGTACAGATTGATTAATAGAAATCGTCTTTCCTGTGCACAACGCACACAACTGTGTTTAACGGCTTAATATGCAAGTAAGTTATGTTCATTGTTTGTTCATGTTCAGTGTTTTTTCAACCTTTAGCCATATATTGTGCGAGGTGATGAAGTATAATAAATAAATATTATAGGACAATCTTACACAAATCAACCCAGTCCCACAGATTTAGGCTTGTGTTGTGGGTACTAGGCGACGATATATACAGGCTTTTAAAAAAATACTGATGATCCGTTTAAGGGCAGAATTGGTATCGTATGGCGACGAAGAAAAAATAGGAAAACATATAAAAAACTGGTACATTTAATAATTAAGTAAGCAAATACCTACCGCCGTTTATGACGAATGTAATATAAATTTAGGAAGTATAGTCTGGCAAACCATTTCTGTCAGTAGAAAAGCGCGGCAAATTCAAAATACGTACATGTGGCAACCCTTTGTGATGAGACACAGTATTTCGTAACGAACATTTAAATTCACATTGAATTTGTTTCTTGTGCATTTCACTGTCTCATCTTAAGTGCGAGTGAGATAGAACTCCTGCAACGTTCTAAATTAAATTTTAATTCGTTTTTATGGTATATGTCAATTACCTCAACCAGATTATCTGTTGCATTTGATGACAGATTAGTAAAAATATATCCGTCTCCTTTTTACACACCGTAAATGTCACCTAATGAAAGCAGCGGTCATACCAAATTAAAAACATAGAATTTAATGATCATTGCTGTTTTTTTCACTGATTCTTAGTGTTGTCATACTTTTGTTCGCTGTACATTGCTACTGCGTTCGTTGGCTGGCCAGACTATAAATAGCAAGTACCTACCCCTACCATCGTTAATAAGCAAATCTGAGTTATCTTGACGTGTAAGACCCTCACAGTACCGTCATCACTGCACGAGACCGGATATTACTAGGAACACCTAGTACGCTAAAGGCGTACTGGCAATAAACCTCTGTAAGCACATTCTGTATTGCGCGTCATATGTTCAAGTGAACCATGGGTGATACAGTGCGTGTTGGGCTTCACATAGTGTTACCGTTGCCACCAAGACAACACCAGATAAGCATTCTACATGGAATAAATCTCTACGCTAGAAATCCAGCATCTTATCCCTTATATAATTACCAAAGTGTTACATGGAAGTACATTTTATGCGATATCGTTTAACCATGGCCAATAGTTAACCGATATCGACAATTAACATTTAAAAGCTCGAAACCTATCTTGGTTATAGTACGTTCAAAAAAATTCAACCGTTACATTAAAACTATATATTTATATTTATAAGGTAGTAGAAAGAAATAGCTAACAGATAGAACGTAGTTACCCGGAAAACTGTATTAAAATCTACGTAGATAAAATATGGCTTGGTACTTTCAAATAGAACCTATTCAACACGTCAACAGTAAATATATATACTACGACGGCGAATAAATATTACGTATCCTGAATAGTTAGGTATTGTAAATATAATATACGCACAAATAAATACACACAGTCATATATAGTAAAATGTAAAAGGTTCAATGTTAAAATAAACCACAAACACAGGCCATATATTATGAAGAACCTGGTCCGAATATAGGTACGCTATCAACCTATATAATTGAATGGAAATAAGTAGAATATCATTAAATTGTTAAATGGTTTCCTCACGACAACGAGTTCCACGTAAATACAAAATACTATTATTTATTAGCTGTGTTATGTATTTGAAGTCCCAGTCAAGTAATATTATACATTCAACAGTAAGCTCAATATTAAACCATTGATCTGAAGTTAATCCTATGTTGAAACGTCCATACGATTTAAGAATCGTTTATGAAAGAAGACGAAGATGGTATTTAAATTTCACACTCAATCAATAATCAAAATATGTAAGTACTTATTTAGACATACAGACGGCTCTAGGCACAGCGGAATAGTGCTTCGCTTTGCTCACTCAGTAATAGTTGAAATAGTACCTAATATACTTGAACGCAGATCCCTACTTCATTGTAAACCCAAACACAGCTAAAATATTTACAAATGTGGATTAATAATATATCCCTCATTATTCTAACACTTACTGCAGGTAAATAAGCGTAACGCCTGTAATATTGGTACCCAGATACCCCAACTAATAATGTAAGCATAGCCATACGGTAGAAGGCTAGGGAACGCCATTTATAAATAAAACGTTGACATTTAACTATAAATGCTATATTTAAGTATTTTAAGACATATACATTTACACGTTATCGACACTGTAACTAAAAACTCATTGGAAATATAGACTTCGCATGTAAAGTAAATCTTATTAAATCGCGTCAATTTGATATCGGTATTTATAAGTCTAATAATACAATTTCAATACTTGCAGTGCATCTAACATAAATCTGAGAGTTACCTATGCTTTTTATGTACAAAACGTTTAAACTTAAAAGAAGCTACAGACTACGTGCGTATCATTCGACGGACCACGGGCAACAACCCGCGCGGTACCTCACCATTTTCCATCTGTTATCAACCCAATCGAATGCCGTCATTCTTCTTCTACCCTATTTTTTTAAAGATGGTGTTCGAATGGCCGTTCCAATATTGCCAAATTATTGCTTTATTTATTACTAGCTGTGCCCGCGGCTCCGCCCGCGTGGAATTCGGTCTGTGTCAGTAAGCGGCTAATTCACCCCTAATTTCTCTCCCGCTACCCTGGAGGCGAAACTTGAAGTAAAGTTGACAGATGGATACGCTAGAGGACAGTAGTCCTAATAAAATATTTTACAATTACCACTAAATGAAACTATACACTCATAAATGAATCCTTTTTTTTATTAAATTTTTTTGGCATGATTTAAACGACATAGAGAGTATAGTAGGTGTATATCGGACGATACAGGCCACTTTTGTTTTTATACGTTTATGTCTACTGCAAATATCATCCAAATCGATCCTCCCGTCAAATCAGTCAAAGCATGAAAGGTAAGAACAGGCGCGGTTGAAATTGGGGGGGGGGGGGGTCACAAATGCAGAAATGATTTTTTTCTATTTGAGGTGCACTTGGAGGAGGGAGTTCCATGACCCATGCAAATTTAACTCAATCGAGTGTAGTGGCTACCCCCCCCTCCCTTTTAGACGTTGAATTTTTATAGGCTACGTATAACCTGGCTGGGGATTATCTGGAATTGGAATTCGTAATCCTTAAGGGGTGATTTCCGGGATAACAATGCAAAAAAAAACCGGCTAAGAGCATGTCGGGCGATGCTCCGTGTAGAGTTTTGTAGATGCTGCCCTGTTACAAAACATCCGTTCAAAAGGTCGTTTATTTGGCGGCGCTTACGTCATTTTACTATTCGGCACTTCCTTTCACTATGCGTTTTTGAAAAAGAAACTATCCTTTGTCATTTCTCGAGACCCATACAATCTCTATACCAATTTTCATCTAAATCAGTTCAGCGGTAAAAAATTCCTCATACCACCTTCCAACCCCCTTTTCACCCCCACAAGGGTTTGAAAACTATCCTTTGACGTTTCTCGAGACTCAAATGATCTCCATACTCATTTCTATCTAAATCGTTTCAGCGGTTAAAAATTCTCCATACAAACTTTCAACCCCATTTTCACCCCCACCAGGGTTGATTTTCGGGATTAAAACTATATATTATCCATTACCAGGACTCAAACTATATCTATACAAAATTTCATAAAAAACCCTTTAAGCCGTTTTCACGTGATGCGCGGTCAAATAAACAGACAAACAGATAAACAGATAAACAGATAAACAGACAAACAGACAAACAGACAAAAATTCTAAAAATTGTTGGAACGTGTTCTGTTATCGATTCTAAGTATCCCCAGCCAACTTTTTTTCGATTATCTTCCATGTACAGACTTTCGACCCTCTTCAGCTTTATTATATGTATAGAAGTTAATTATGATTTCTATAATAACAAACTGGATTAAAGCGTGTCGCTTACAATAAAAGAAAGGTATTGACCGTTCGTAGGCTTCACTAGTAATGATATTGTAAAATACTAGTGAAGTACACGACAAACAATTAAGATAAAAGTGAAATATTTAAAAGAATCCACCTAAAGTTGTAGACCTCATTCTTAGCTGAGAGATGCTGACGTCTTGAAGTTCTCGTTCTGACTAAGTTAAGTTCGAACCTTATCACCCGCTTTTATAATTTCCGTACCCTGTCTCCCACAATCACCTACATTCCCCTCTGTAGCTTTAATCCAAACATCTCTTTAAAAATCTTACCGATTACTCATCCGATTCCGCTATTGAACCTAGTTATCTAAATAATAACTAAGGTTGATGACCCAACCTGTAGATACTAAAACCAAATAAATGTCGAACATACAAGGTTCAAATTCGTATGAACTCCTCACTCGTCGTCTGCGCACCGCTTCTCGATCGCCTGCGAAAATCTAAGCAAATATGCGGGTGGGTTAAGATTATCTTCGCGCGATGCAAGATTATTCCTACCCGCATTCAAGTGAAATTATTAATTGATAATTACAATTTTAGGATTTTCTGGAAAATTCCTGATTAAAACTTAGAAACTACATGTGGATAAATACGCTAAAAATATAGGGAATATATATATGATATTAAAATATACATACAATAGTGTTTCTACAGGAAACGAAAGCAAATTCAATGTAACCGCATGGTCAATTTTTACCAATAATTATTAAAACTCATATATTTCTAATAAATATCAATAGGAATGCTAAGAGGACTATATTGTTTATCGAATGAAAATATTTATACAAATAAATAAATGATACTCAGAAGTAAATATTCACGTGTTTATGACACAATACTGTTCTTAACCAAATCTTCCTAACTAACTATTGTTTTTATTCGATCTTATAATATACCTTGTTACTTTTAATGCCTATTTCGATCAAGGAATTAGATTTTACTTTATCATTTGTTTTCTGCTGCCTTTCTCTAACATCTATAAATTCTAGGTTAGATTTTTAGGAACCAAAATTTATTAGTAAATACTATTATTATCTGCATTCCAAATGAATTACTATCTCAATGTTTAAAAGAAAAGGCATATTATTTAGAAAAGCCACTTGAAATAAAGCTAGTTTTCAGTAAGTATTTATTTTAACACTAAATTCCCCTTCACGAACTGAACCAAGCTATGAAAATTAAGATATAACTACTAATTGATTTTATGATACTCCATATTTTCCAGGTGAGTTGTAATTCGAACTTTAATATTACAGTATAATTTTCATGAAAGCTTAATCGTAAAGTCATAATTTTTCCCGAAACTGAAAATGACATCAACTCCTACACAAAGTTAATAGCAAAGACACAATCGAGCAACCTTACAGTCTCATAGAAATAGGCTCTATATGGATGCCTTGGATCCATTACACACTGTCCAAATATTTTTCGCTGATACTTAAAATAGGATAAACCTGTGCTATAAGTACCAGCTACCCTCCATTTCACTAAGCTTTAGACATGAATATTCATACAAAAAGTATAAACACTTAAATACATAGAAAAGATCCATAATTTTTGGGAGTTTATACATTCCACAATTCTTTGTTGGATCTCGGAGTCGGTCCAATGGAAAAAGTTGGTCAGTATGGCCTACCTGCACGGCTACAACGTCTTGCGCGCGACTGGCGCAACAATAGACAGATCTGCGCGACATGCGTTGGCACAACATGCGCGTGAAAGGAGCGACAGACTGGCGATTAAATGCCACTGTCATAAAATGACAGTGACTGGCGACTTCAATTAATATCCTAAGCACAATTTTGAGTTCTCTTCGCGTCAGTTGCAGCCGCGGATGCATGTTATGCTACCGGAAAACGAGATTTTTGACAGGCGCGTGAAGGTTTTCCCTACACGCGGCTTTAGTCGCTCTTGCAAGACGTGCTAGCCGTACTGAACACATTGATTATTATGGTTAAGGGTTGAAAATTCTTGTTGAAAATATTTATCACCAGCCGAAAATTAAGCGTTTCAACCCTGACATTTCTCAATATCCACAGAAAAGACGCGAACGCGTCTGTATGACCCAAATAACTACTTATGGAGAACCATTACCGGGTGCAAACCTAACTCGACACTACTACAACAACTCACCTAGTTCAAGTGGCAAATTAGCTTCGTTCTCGGTTGTACTAACTAGTAAAAAAACATGTTTAATGCCTTAGTGTGTACTAATGAAGAAACCCGCCTCGTTGGTTCATGTTGACACTAGGAATACCGCTTTCTATGTAAACTAAACGTGTACTAGCTGTTTCACAGTCATTTAGAAAATGTCTTCATACGATAGATTCTTTCTAGAGGTACATTTACTACGCCAAATAGAGTAGAGTAAAAGAAGCGTAAAGTCAGAACATACTAGTATACCGAGTGTTGCCTGTAACACGAGCAATAAATTAAAACATACTCCTCACTTCTACTCCTCAAACAATAAAACTTTTGTTCAACACCTTTTAAAAAATATGTAGTAGTTGGATTGTCTCTTTTTCAAACAAACGAAATAGTATTTTAAATGTACGTTAAAATCCTTCTAATTGACATTGCTTGTCAGTCTTGTCACCCTACAGACAAAATCAATTTCGCATTACATTACGTGTTCGATTTTTTAAAGTGTACTAAAAATTAAACCACAAGTTATTTTTAAAAGTCGCTAAACAAACAATAGGCCAAGTAATGTAAATTTTTTCGAAGATTAATTCTTCATGTGGTCCTAAATGAATGTAATCTGAGTTTGCAAAATCCCAGGAGGTGTGCATAACTTTTTAGCGAAATTTTTGCTCTTTGTCAGTTTTTTGCTTCTAGCTCGAAAACGGTACGTCCGACGGAAAATGTTAAGTATATCAATATCCCATCAAAAACATAAATGTGAAAGGCTGCCAAGTTCGATACTATGGGAATGCTTCGCCTATAAAAGAAGTGAGATCTGAATAAGTACCAAGTTCCATAAAAATACCTCAAATCATAAATAGTTATAGGAATGCACACTTGATTTCCAGCAGTTTTTAAGGTACATTTTGAATAAGTATCACGTTACATAGAAATACCTAAAATTATAATAGTCAGAGAAACGCACACCGGTTTTTTTAGCAGTTTCCTTATAACATTTATTATTTTCAGTACTTTTTAATGATGTTACTTGGCAAGTTTTCACACACCACACACCTTTTCAATGCAATGAATCGACACCTTTGGACTGCAATGTGTCAAGTATATAATTTTCTATTAAAACTTGCCAAGTTACATCATTAAAAAGTACTGAAAATAATAAATGTTATAAGGAAACTGCTAAAAAAACCGGTGTGCGTTTCTCTGACTATTATAATTTTTGGTATTTCTATGTAACGTGATACTTATTCAAAATGTACCTTAAAAACTGCTGGAAATCAAGTGTGCATTCCTATAACTATTTATGATTTGAGGTATTTTTATGGAACTTGGTACTTATTCAGATCTCACTTCTTTTATAGGCGAAGCATTCCCATAGTATCGAACTTGGCAGCCTTTCACATTTATGTTTTTGATGGGATTTCATTTATTTTTGTTAGGTGTAGGTTCTTTATTTTTTTTTTATCACTTTTGCTTTAGGAAATGTCTCATTCCACTTAGGTATGTACTTTATACTATACCCTTTATACTAAGCGTCTAATTCTATTTTACTATTTATTTATAGGTGATTTTTACAAATAAACTGGCTCCCTACACCTATAAAATGTACCTACTTACATATAATTACATACATCAATAACGTACTTTATTCGCTGTAAGTACGCTACCTACATAGATAATTAATAACTTGGTAATACCTACCTACCAGTAGGTATTATAATTGGTGGCCTATTATGTAGCCCTAGAAGTGCACCATCCCATCTCATCCCGTGGCGTATCAGAGGGTGAGATGGGCAGTAGTATATATAATTCCATCTTAGAGTATATATGATTTCCATGTTCTTGAATCTGCGATTTTATTAGTTGTAAAATTAGAAATTATTTAGACTATGCGAGAAAAAATAGTCTTTTCATTTTTGTTTGACTGATTTAGCGCACCTAGTGTACCTAGCAGTGTTGGCCGAACGTTAGTGTGATTGAAAATTAAAAATTGAAGATTGAAACACGTTAGTTAAAATTGAACACTAATAGTTTAGTGCAAATTGATTTCAATTAGAAATGAAATTAATTGTAACTAACGTGTTAATCCTTTGCGAATAACTAATAATTGAAGATATTTAATTTTTAGTCTTTCTCAAAAATTTAAACATTAATTTAATTTTTAGTATAGATTGAATTGGTAATTGACATTAATAATTTACCTAACTAAACGCGAATTTAGGTCAAGCTACGAGGTTTTGATTACTTTTACTTTTACTTTTACCTTGACCTTGACCTTGAGTTTCACTTTCACTTTTACTTTCACTTTCTTTAACTTTCACTTTTACTTTCACTTTCACTTTGACTTTTACTTTGACTTTCACTTTGACTTTCACTTTCAATTTGACTTTCACTTCCACTTTGACTTTCACTTTGATTTTCACTTTGACTTTCACTTTGACTTTGATTTTCACTTTCACTTTCACTTTGACTTTCACTTTGACTTTCACTTTGACTTTCACTTTGACTTTCACTTTGACTTTCACTTTGACTTTCACTTTGACTTTCACTTTGACTTTCACTTTGACTTTCACTTTGACTTTCACTTTCACTTTGAGTTTCACTTTGACTTTCACTTTGACTTTGACTTTCACTTTGACTTTAACTTTCACTTTGACTTTCACTTTGACTTTCACTTTCACTTTGGCTTTCACTTTCACTTTCACTTTGACTTTGACTTTGACTTTCACACAAAGAAAGTAAAAGTAAAAAGAAGCTCCAGATTTTGATACCGGTACCATCTGCTCATCAGTACAAGTCGAATGAGCCCAAACAGCATGAGTCTATGATGCGCCAAACCCGAGATCCAGTAGGGATCCCCAGGGTCCAGCATGAGCTCCAGATTTTGATACCGGTACCATCTGCTCATCTGTACAAGTCGAATGAGCCCAAACAGCAAGAGTCTATGATGCGCCAAACCCGAGATCCAGTAGGGATCCCCAGGGTCCAGCATGAGCTCCAGATTTTGATACCGGTACCATCTGCTCATCAGTACAAGTCGAATGAGCCCAAACAGCATGAGTCTATGATGCGCCAAACCTGAGATCCAGTAGGGATCCCCAGGGTCCAGCATGAGCTCCAGATTTTGATACCGGTACCATCTGCTCATCAGTACAAGTCGAATGAGCCCAAACAGCATGAGTCTATGATGCGCCAAACCAGAGATCCAGTAGGTAGCCCTAGGGTCCAGCATGAGCTCCATCTTGTGATATTGGTCCCGACTTCCGAACCCGAGATGCAGTTTTAAAATTAATTATTAGTGTAAGACAAGGATTAATTTAGTTACACTAACGTTAATCTAATTAACTGTAATTCTTATTAAATTTTCGAGACGTTAGTGTAACTAATAGGTTAATTCTAATTGACGGTTAGTGTAATTGACGACGTCACAAAATCAATGCGAACTAACGTTAGTAAAAATGGATGTTAGTGTAATTGATTAGTTACGGAATTAATCTTCAATCTTATTGATCAATTTTCAATTCTAATTGAAATTATCGGCCAACACTGGTACCTAGTGACCTGCTTTGCACTTCGTTAATCGTGGGTTCGGTTCCCGCAACAGACACACACAGAGTGGTAAACAATTTTATTGTTCTTGTCTTTAAGACAAACATGTATTGTCTTAAATTGGTATGTATCTAAATTTAAATAAGTCTTATCTCTAGGGTCTACTGGTCAGGACGTCAGCCGCGAAAGCTGAAGACGCCAGGTCAAATCTGGCCTCGGACACCGGAGGGTTTGGTCACTTTTTCTTAAGTATATGACATCTATTTTCAGTTTATATATAGTAGTGTAACTACTTAAAAATTGCAAATCAAAAAATATTGAACAAAATAATTTGATTTGCTTCAAGATTCATAGATGGCAGCACCATCTCTCTCGCTATACCAGAATCACGTAAGAGATTCGGATAGGAGGTGCAAGCACGTACTGCGCATGCCCTTAGAGTATGGTCAACGGCGCCTAGCCGTTTCAAATTCAGAGATTGCATATAGAAACATGAATGAATTACATGAGAAAATTTGTCAAGTTCCGCCGTGACCGGGTGGTCTAGTGGTCAGGACGTCAGCCGCGAAAGCTGAAGACGCCAGTTCAAATCTGGCCTCGGACACCGGAGGGTTTGGTCACTTTTTCTTAAGTATATGACATCTATTTTCAAGTCTTATCTCATTTCCACTCCATACCTACTTATAGTAGAACAAAATTACTCATTCGTTGTTTTCGAAACTGACTCACACTTGGCCGTTTTCAGATTTTTACTTTATTTCGACCTAAAGACAAACCTTCGAGCCAAATTTCAGTTCGGTACGACCATTGGAAGATATACCCATTTAGTTCATTATGACTTCATAGTAGAACAAAGTTACACCTTCGCTATTTTTAAAACTGACTCACACTTGGCCGTTTTCAGATTTTTCCCTTTACTTTGACCTTAAGACCTATCTCCATGGCAAATTACAAGTCAGTACGACCATTGGAAGTGGTCTAGGTTTTTGATGAGTGAGTGAGTCAGTGAGTGAGTGTATAGTAAAAATAGCGATTTTCTGACGTCAATATCTCAAGAACTGCTATAGGTAGAATAATGAAATTTTGTATTCTAGACAATTAAGGGGATGTCAACAGACGCTCGAAATTTCATATGCGTAGATAAAATATGTTTTGAGTTATAGGGTGGTCGAAATTGGCCCGAAATGGTTCGTGTAATATAACCCACGGCCGGTGTGTCGCTTTTTTTTGCTCGAATTTGGCGGACACACTGCCGTGTGTCTAGATTAAAGATGGTTGAATTCTGCGTCGAATGAGAATATTAACTTTTAATTCCGTTCAGCGGTACAGCCGAAATCAAAAGTTATAAATCGGGAAAATGTCTCATTTAATTGAAAAACTCTTATTTTGACTTCCACATATCTTTGACACAGATGACTCCTGGTGAAAAACTTGTAGAATAAAAGTTGAAGACCATAAAATTTCACGTTACATAGATATTTCAATTTTCAAATTCAGTCATTTTGAAAGACTAAATTTGGCATTAATTCAAAAATATTTTTTTTTCTAAATCCTTCTAAGTTGCATATTTTCCATAAATATGAGGTGTGAGGCGTACATTTAATGCATTGTTACTAAGAACATTTCAGTACAAATTTCTTAAACGTACGCTATCAGAAAATTATTTATACACCGTGTTTTTTTTTCTGGTAATTTCAAGGTATATTCCTGAGCTTAACGTAGGTTTACTTCTCAAAGACGCCAGTGTCCTAATTAGCTCCAGTTCTGAGGTAATCGAATTTTATGAATGCCTTTTAATTGTGTAAACCTACATTTAATTATTTTTTAACTCTGAGAACCCACTACAAAATGATGCACCGGTGTGTTAAGTCAAATAGGTTCAGTAGTTATTGATTGATTCCTCAATCTGTATATTAAACTCAACCAAAAAATTGAACATTATGGACATGTTAATGAAATTTCGAACATTAACAATCCGAGATACAAAGGAAACATATTGTATTGGAAAGTTTATAATTGAAAGAAAAATAGAAAAATTCACCGCGACGAGCAAGATTCGAACTTGCGACCTTTCGGAACACCAGTCCGAATATTTGCATTCTTCTTTCAATTATAAAATTGAAATTTCGATTGCAGACGTTTCTGCTTAGTACAAAATTAATATTGTATTGACTTAACAAACAGTTACATGACTTTATAGCAGGTTCTCAGACTAAAATAAAAATTGACACAATCAGAAAGACGAAAAAGAACTATCGATTACCTCAGAACTGGAGCAAATTAGGACACTGCGTATTTAAGAAATATACTTAAGTCAAGCACAGGAATGTACCCTTGGAATTACCAGAAATATAAAAAAAAAACACGGTGTATAAATAGTTTTCTGATTGGGTACGTTATTATATTTTAGAAACGTGCAATGCAATGTTTTTAGTTGAAATGATGCATTAAATGTAGGCCTAACACCTCATATTCTATGGAAAATATGCAACTCAGAAGGATTTAGAAAAAAACTGATTTTGAATTCATGCCAAATTTAGTCTTTCAAAATGATTGTACTTGAAAATTGAGATGTTGATATAACGTGAAATTGTATTCTCTACAACTTTTATTCTATACGTTTTTCACCAGGAGTCATCTGTTTCAAAGGTATGTGGTATGGAAGTCAAAATATCAGTTTTTCAATTAAATGAGACATTTTCCCGATTTATAACTTTTGATTTCGGCTGTACCGCTGAACGGAATTAGAAGTTAATATGCTCATTAGACGCATAATTTAACCATCTTTAATATTGATATACTTAACATTTTCCGTCGGACGTACCGTTTTCGAGCTAGAAGCAAAAAACTGACAAAGAGCAAAAATTTCGCTAAAAAGTTATGCACACCTCCTGGGATTGGGCAAACTCGGATTACATGCATTTAGGACCACATGAAGGTATTAAAACGATTTCCAGCCTGCTGGGAATTAATTCCTCAAAACACTTTTTATACATCTTATTTGCTTGGCCTACAATGTATGCTTTGAGGAGTAGAACCAACGTTTTAATTTCTTGCTCGTGTTACAGGCCACACCCGGTATAATCGTACCCCGTGTTTGACAGCTTAATTATGTCGCTCATACGGCGTCATATGTTTTATTAGTATAAGAGCCCACGACACTAAACCTAGTTTGATAAGTCTCCTATATGATATAATTATTTACGTCTTCAACAGGGGAATACGAGATGGTGGTGCTGCAATGCTAAAAACCTGGTGGCGTAAGTAAAAAAAGAAAAAAAAAAATAGGTTTCTAGTATGAGATCAGCAACATCGAAAGATTGTAGATGTATGCCAAAACATAGCGCCTTCTTTTATAATAATAACAACATCTTTTTAATAACGTAACATATTGTTGCAGTTATAAAAAGATTAGGCGCTATGTTTTGGTATACCTACATCTACAATTTTTGATGCTGCTGCCACTGATAAGGCCAAGCACTTGGGCTTGCAGCACTGCATTATCGTAAAGCCCTACCCCTGACCTGCATCGAGGAACAAAGGAAACCTGGTAGACTTATCATACTAGAAACCGGTTTTTTTTATTTATTTTCATAAATGGTTGTTACTTACGACGCCAGGTTTTTTGCATTGCAGCATCGCCATTTCGTGTTCCCCCATTAAAGACGTAGGTCACTCATTATATATATATATATATATTATCTAGGAGTTTATCGAACTAGGTTTAGTATCGTGGGCTCTTGATCTATATGGTTTGTGACTGAATTATCAAACCCCGACGTTTGACAACTAAACTTATCGAATAAATAATGTACGAGGCCGCGCAGCGCAACCTGAACTATGAGTAGCTGTCAAATTCGAAGCATATCTATTAAAATCAATAAATCTTAGACTAAGCTTAGGTATTTTATGCGATAACTTCATGTGAAGTTTTAATAATGTTTAAACAATTAGGTATATTTGAGCTTCGGGATCTGATCGGTCGGCAGAAACTTACCTTGCCTTTGATGTATAGTTTAATTACTGTAATATGACAATATTTGCTGTGGTTGCTATATACCTAGTCGGTTACTAAGTTCTGTTACTAGAGTTTTCACTTGATAAATAGGAATAGGTAGCAACATTTTAATTATTCACGTACATAATTTAAAAGCTTATTTAATAGTCAATAGATTACAATATATTTAATTGAAAATAATTGTCGCAGTTTTTCAGAATTCTTTATAACACTCGGAAAAAGGCGTGAAAAATATACGTCAAAATTACGCTCCTTGATCATGTTGATTTTAAATCCTATTTACTTTTAATCACCTTTAAGACGCATCAGTCTTACACAATTCGGTAGCTATATTCTTTAGCTTCAATTTGGTATATGTATAGTTCACGTGGGGCTATCCGATAAAATACTAGACTATACGTTGCAAGTCTGCTTGTTCAATAGCAGTCTAAATCTATGTCTTTTGTGAAAAACTTAAAAATAGGCAATATTTCAAATGGGAATATCCGTGGGATAAAATCGCAAGAAAATTAAATGGTGGTCACGCATTTACCTCTAATAAACAGGTTTCTTACAAACAAGCAATGGAACCTTCTAAACAAAGGTGCAATATTGATTTGATGCACTTTTGTAAAGTGTAATTTTCTTAAATTTACCGCGTGTTTAATCTTGTGCTTTACAAGGATTTTCAATAAAATTTCTCACCTGATTTGTGTATTATTATGCCATATTATGTTCATTAGAAATTAGGCTATTAAATAATTACTTTAATTTTTGATTTTCAATCTTTATTTTATATTTTATCAGTCAGAAATCTGATAACAGAACTTAGTAACCAACTAGGTATAGGTTGTATCGAATAAATTTAAGATTTGCAAATGAATTTTCGGAAGGGCGTCACACCGCAAATGTTATTTAAAGTTATAATTATCATAATGAAGTACCTAGCAAGTTTATCGAACGAGCGGAGTTTAACCGAAGTAAAGTTCTTACAGACAACTTTGGACACAAAGGAAAGTCAGCTAGCCAGCTAGATGTCCTTGCATATTCGCGGTAAGTTTAGTAACGTTTTTCTCTGATCTTAGATCTTTATAAGATTTGTTGGGGTTGTAGCAGAGATCAATATAATTTGAGAGTTCGCATATGACCAGGGTCGATCAAGGGGTTATGGAGCTAGAAGGTGCGAAAAAATCATCATATTTATGGGTCTTGTATTATTGGTTAACTCGTTTGCGAGTTTTCTCTGTTCGAGGCAGACTACTAGTACCTATTCTATATTTACAGAACAGAATTGAGAAATATTAATATCTACAAAGTTTCAAAGTTGCGCGTCACCTTTTGTGGTCGGGTTATAATTCGAATAACGGTACAAAAGTAACAAGAAATAACGGAATTTAATTAAGAGCCCATTATACCATCATAATCGATTTAAAATGTCGGTTTCGGTCTACGTATTTAAGTAGGCCTAATAACGTTTACCTGTTTTGCTTCTACATTTTATAAATAAATAATTCAATCAAATCAGTTTTAGTTTTAGTTTTAATAAATAAATTTTGCTAATATCCTAGCATACTATTTTTAGCCAACATTACATGTAGGTAGTTAATTTAATAAAAAGTATACTTGATAAGGAAGTGTGTGTAAGTTAACTACATTTATGTACCATCGGGTTCATAATTGCATACCCAATTTATGAATGAA
Organism: Pammene aurita; assembly: GCA_947086415.1. Taxonomy (NCBI): domain Eukaryota; kingdom Metazoa; phylum Arthropoda; class Insecta; order Lepidoptera; family Tortricidae; genus Pammene; species Pammene aurita. The sequence goes on from OX352291.1 coordinate 41,146,571, forward strand.
TTCATTGATAAATTGGGTATGCAATTATGAACGCGATAGTACCTGCCTATTTTCCTAAGCATTATAGTTAGTATGTATTAAGTATGTAAAGGTTGAACACGCCAAAACCTGGGCATGTAAAAATAGCTATAGTTATTCGGAAAATGGAGATATTCAAACTTTTTAAACAACAATTTTCTCACAAGGAACTGGGCTATAAAATGACGATAAATTTATTTTCTTTTATTTATTCGTTGGCAAAATGTCGAGCGTACAACATCAAAAACGTGAACGCATTTTGCACGAACATGTAAAAAATCCCATGTTAAGCTACAGAGATATCGCGAAAAGGCTGAAATATCCACAATCTACGGTTGGTCACGTATTAAAAACTTTCCGTGAACGCTTGACAATAGATAGAAAGCCAGGAAGTGGTGGGTTGCAGGGAGTCAAGAACAAGAAAAAGGAAAGAGTATTTTAAAGATTTTTGCCTCAAATCATACGATTTCATCTCGTGATGTTGCTAAAAAAGTGAAAATGTCTCAGTCCTATGTCCAAAAAGTGAAACAGAGGGTAGGACTGAGGAGTTATAAAGCCCAGGCCGCACCAGATCGAGACTCAAAACAGAACTTATCCGCAAAGATACGGTCGCGACAACTCTATGAAGATTTTCTTACAAAATTTGAATAGGCGGTGATGGACGACAAGACGTATATAAAATTGGATTTTAAACAAATACCTGGTTAAGAGTTTTATACTAGCAAATCTCGAACAGATACTCTGAAGATTTTGAATTAAAAAAACGAGGGCAATTTCCAAAAAAATACCTTCTTTGGCAGATTGCCTGCCACATATTGATGTAGCTGTGGTAAAATAAGTCGCTCGTTTATCACCACCGGGACAATAAACGGCGATATTTATCGGAAAGATTGTTTACACCAGCGTTTGCTGCCTTTTTTAGGACAGCATGCCTCACCACCGCTGTTTTGGCCAGATCTAGCCAGTAGCCAATACGCAAAATCAGTTATGAAATGGTACAACGCAACCCAAAATATGCAATCCGTCAAATAGTCCAGAACTGCGGCCTGTTGAAGAGTACTGGAGTATTATGAAAGGAATTCTAAAAAAGAAAGGCGGAGAAGTAAAATCGGTCCCTGAGCTACAAAAAATATGGACCTGGGCGACAAAAATCTTTTCTAAAGAGAGAGTGCAAAGTCTTATGAGCCATGTGCGTAGAAAAGTTCGATCTATGGCTTACTGTGTAAACATTAATTAAAATTAAAAATGTGATTTTAGAATTCATTAAATTTGTCATTAAATGTGGTATTCATAATGTGGTTTTTTATTTTTTAACTGGTTTAAAAACAAATTTTGCGTGCCCGAGTTGTGGCGTGTTCAACCTTTACTATCGGGTTCAGAATTGCATGGCCAATTTATGAATGAATTCATTGATAAATTGACCATGCAATTTTGAACCTGATGGTACCTACTACGTACAGTCGCCATCAGATATATCGGAACGGCCAAGGTACTCAAAAATATCTGAACATGCACCTTATCGCCTTGACAATAGAGGCGTTGTTCAGATATTTGTGACCACCTTGGCCGCTCCGATATATCTGATGGCGACTGTACATAAATACAAGCTGTAACAAAAATGCTGGTGATACTTTTAAGGGCATAATTGGTACAGTCGAGGACAAAGAGATGTATACACTTTTGGACCTTATTACAACGCAATAAGGTCCAAAAGTGTATACATCTCTTTGTCATCGACTGTACCGTATTCTAATTATGAAAATGTAAGAAATAAAAATTTATCGCGAAAAAAAGGTTTGTCTTATTATGGAGGGTTGGGACGTGTCCCATACAAAAAAAAATATTCGCGTAAATAGTAGTTTATGTAACTGTTACGTTTTAAGGCCTAATTACGTACAGTTGCATACACTGCTTTATCTACACTCATATTATTTATCCAAAATGCCGTATTCGGAAACCATAGAATGGCCGCCATTGCACCGCCATGGCCAACTCGATTGTGCCGGCGGTCGGGGAGGCGCGTGTCGGGCTGTCGGCGGATGCGCGGGAGGGTGCAGGTGTACATTATGTTATCAAAACTCATAGCACATCAATATTTGAGCATGAAAAGTTAAAATTACGTTACTGCCACAGATAAAAAGCTTATCATAGTAAAATCGGTCGTGGTAATGCTAGCCATTGCCTACCGTTTTCGAACACGTTTTAGAGAACTTACAATATGAGTGTAGATAAAATAAATTGAATAATTGTATCCTTAAAACTTTACAACTTATTATAAATGTATTTTAAAATCTACCTAAGCTGCCTGTTCATTAATTAGTTCAACATCCCATTACCTTAATGACTCAACTGTACTCTTCCACCACAACTCGTTTTTCTATTTAATCTTAACATTAGTAGTTAGTTCGCGAAGTACACCCATTACGCTTTAAATTAGTTCTTTATCGTTATTACAAAATCTACTTGTTTCTGAAATACGACAATCCTTAAGGTTGGTTGTTTCGTAGCTGCCTCAAATCATACGATTTCATCTCGTGATGTTGCTAAAAAAGTGAAAATGTCTCAGTCCTATGTCCAAAAAGTGAAACAGAGGGTAGGACTGAGGAGTTATAAAGCCCAGGCCGCACCAGATCGAGACTCAAAACAGAACTTATCCGCAAAGATACGGTCGCGACAACTCTATGAAGATTTTCTTACAAAATTTGAATAGGCGGTGATGGACGACAAGACGTATATAAAATTGGATTTTAAACAAATACCTGGTCAAGAGTTTTATACTAGCAAATCTCGAACAGATACTCTGAAGATTTTGAATTAAAAAAACGAGGGCAATTTCCAAAAAAATACCTTCTTTGGCAGATTGCCTGCCACATATTGATGTAGCTGTGGTAAAATAAGTCGCTCGTTTATCACCACCGGGACAATAAACGGCGATATTTATCGGAAAGATTGTTTACACCAGCGTTTGCTGCCTTTTTTAGGACAGCATGCCTCACCACCGCTGTTTTGGCCAGATCTAGCCAGTAGCCAATACGCAAAATCAGTTATGAAATGGTACAACGCAACCCAAAATATGCAATCCGTCAAATAGTCCAGAACTGCGGCCTGTTGAAGAGTACTGGAGTATTATGAAAGGAATTCTAAAAAAGAAAGGCGGAGAAGTAAAATCGGTCCCTGAGCTACAAAAAATATGGACCTGGGCGACAAAAATCTTTTCTAAAGAGAGGGTGTAAAGTCTTATGAGCCATGTGCGTAGAAAAGTTCGGTCTATGGCTTACAGTGTAAACATTAATTAAAATTAAAAATGTGATTTTAGAATTCATTAAATTTGTCATTAAATGTGGTATTCATAATGTGGTTTTTTATTTTTTAACTGGTTTAAAAACAAATTTTGCGTGCCCGAGTTTTGGCGTGTTCAACCTTTACTATCGGGTTCAGAATTGCATGGCCAATTTATGAATGAATTCATTGATAAATTGACCATGCAATTTTGAACCTGATGGTACCTACTACGTACAGTCGCCATCAGATATATCGGAACGGCCAAGGTACTCAAAAATATCTGAACATGCACCTTATCGCCTTGACAATAGAGGCGTTGTTCAGATATTTGTGACCACCTTGGCCGCTCCGATATATCTGATGGCGACTGTACATAAATACAAGCTGTAACAAAAATGCTGGTGATACTTTTAAGGGCATAATTGGTACAGTCGAGGACAAAGAGATGTATACACTTTTGGACCTTATTACAACGCAATAAGGTCCAAAAGTGTATACATCTCTTTGTCATCGACTGTACCGTATTCTAATTATGAAAATGTAAGAAATAAACATTTATCGCGAAAAAAAGGTTTGTCTTATTATGGAGGGTTGGGACGTGTCCCATACAAAAAAAAATATTCGCGTAAATAGTAGTTTATGTAACTGTTACGTTTTAAGGCCTAATTACGTACAGTTGCATACACTGCTTTATCTACACTCATATTATTTATCCAAAATGCCGTATTCGGAAACCATAGAATGGCCGCCATTGCACCGCCATGGCCCACTCGATTGTGCCGGCGGTCGGGGAGGCGCGTGTCGGGCTGTCGGCGGATGCGCGGGAGGGTGCAGGTGTACATTATGTTATCAAAACTCATAGCACATCAATATTTGAGCATGAAAAGTTAAAATTACGTTACTGCCACAGATAAAAAGCTTATCATAGTAAAATCGGTCGTGGTAATGCTAGCCATTGCCTACCGTTTTCGAACACGTTTTAGAGAACTTACAATATGAGTGTAGATAAAATAAATTAAATAATTGTATCCTTAAAACTTTACAACTTATTATAAATGTATTTTAAAATCTACCTAAGCTGCCTGTTCATTAATTAGTTCAACATCCCATTACCTTAATGACTCAACTGTACTCTTCCACTACAACTCGTTTTTCTATTTAATCTTAATATTAGTAGTTAGTTCGCGAAGTACACCCATTACGCTTTAAATTAGTTCTTTATCGTTATTACAAAATCTACTTGTTTCTGAAATACGACAATCCTTAAGGTTGGTTGTTTCGTAGCTGCCTTTATGACTGTAGGTGCGTCTGTTTAGTTGAGGCCAAAAACAAATTTAATCTTAATGGATTATTTCCCTGGGTAGAGCTTGTTGTAGCTACCCACTCCCGAGACTATATCCAGGAGTTCCGAAATTGTTTCTTCAATGTTTGGCGGGTCAATTTAACTAATTTTAAAGCTAGTAAGAATTAAAAAAAACCCTGATAAGTGCGTGTCGGACCACGCATAATGGAGGGTCCGTACCTTCAACAGAATAAAAAAATATATCAAAAGGTCGTATCTGCCTATACAAGAGATTTTTTTGGAGATAACTTGACAACGCTTTAACCGATAATGTTTTTTTTTTAGATTTATTAGATTCTAATAAGGATAGCAATATATATTTTAAACTAAAATTTCCGTAATTTCAGTCCCATTGTAAGATAATTATTTAATCACCAATTAAATATTCAAAGTTGTTGGTTATAACAAGAGCAGTTGGCGTAAAGGGCCGCACATGGCGCGGCGAGAGTATAAACCTTTTGTTAATTTTTGACCCTCCCCAACAATCGACTTTAATGGCCGAGGGCCCCATTAGCCCTCCGTAATTAATTCCTATGTCTCGCGCTGCTAACGGGTTGGAAAATAACTGAAGGGTTTTTGTAAGCAGGAAATAAAAGGATTGGGGAACTAAAAAGGAATTTTTCTGGATGCCTGTTAACAAAAACGTTATTTTTGGTATTAAGTTTTGTTTTTGTCACAGTCTGTGACATCAGAATTTTGTACTTATATCTTTACTGTCTTACTTTATGTGTCATGGCTAATAACAAATGTGATAGAAAACTTTAAAACACGTTTAGACACGATCCAAATTGAATAAAACGTGAGCGTGTGGATTGAGTGAGCACCCTTCTAAAAAAAAAGGAAAAATGCTATTCATTTAGTAAAAGTTCTAAAACAATTGTAAAACTAATCTCTGTATTTGTAAAAAGATAAATAAAAATATAAATTCATTAACGTGTGCTCACTCAGTTCTCACAAACGACCAACGAAATCAGTGAATGTATTTATTTAACATGTAATATTTATATACTAATATTTAGTAAAACCTATGCTAAAGTACCTTTTTAATTTGTAGATCACCTAGTAACGTATGTAAGGTTTTACAAATAATTTCTTATACTCACTCAATCCACACACTTTCGAAAACTCGATTTCTCATGAAACAACTGAAAATTTAAATTGCTATATATTTGTAAAGTTAAGTAAAATCAAAATGGGACTTTGTAAAATGCAAAACGAACCACTAACGTGGCAGGTTTTTGGATAATAAATTTTTGTGAGTGCTCACTCAGTCCACATATTATAAGTAAGTTAAAAATGTAAATGTCTTAAGATTTGTAGTATCACAGAAACTATAAATTAGTTCAACTTTTAGTAAAATATGTTACTAAATATCTACCATCTAATATTTTATATTCGTTGTCTGTTTTTAAAGATATTCAATTGTAATTTTTCTCATATAAATTTATCATTTAGGGTGACCACACTTCGGGACATTTTAAAAGAAAACAAATTTGTTTACTTGATCAGTCTTCTTTATTGAAGCATATATCCATACTAATCCATACTAATATTATAAATGGGAAAGTGTGTGTATTTGTTTGTTTGTCCGTCTTTCACGGCAAAACGGGGCGACGAATTGACGTGATTTTTTAAGTGGAGATAGTTGAAGGGATGGAGAGTGACATAGGCTACTTTTTGTCTCTTTCTAACCCCCCACTTCCCTAAAATGGGGGGTGGAAGTTTGTATGGAGCATTACAGGGGGCAAAGGGGAACCGTGTTACCCCGAATTTAACGCGAGCGAAGCCGCGGGCAAAAGCTAGTATTATAAATGGGAAAGTGTATGTGTGTGTTTGTTTGTCCGTCTTTCACGCTCCATACAAACTTCCACCCCCCATTTTAGGGAAGTGGGGGGTTAGAAAGAGACAAAAAGTAGCCTATGTCACTCTCCATCCCTTCAACTATCTCCACTTAAAAAATCACGTCAATTCGTCGCCCCGTTTTGCCGTGAAAGACGGACAAACAAACAAATACACACACTTTCCCATTTATAATATTAGTATGGATTAGTATGGATATATGCTTCAATAAAGAAGACTGATCAAGTAAACAAATTTGTTTTCTTTTAAAATGTCCCGAAGTGTGGTCACCCTAAATGATATATTTATATGAGGAAAATTACAATTGAATATCTTTAAAAACAGACAACGAATATAAAATATTAGATGGTAGATATTTAGTAAAATATTTTACTAAAAGTTGAACAAATTTATAGTTTCTGTGATACTACAAATCTTAAGATATTTACATTTTTAACTTACTTATAATATGTGGACTGAGTGAGCACTCACAAAAATTATTATCCAAAAACCGCCACGTTAGTGGTTCGTTTTGCATTTTACAAAGTCCCATTTTGATTTTACTTAACTTTACAAATATATAGCAATTTAAATCTTCAGTTGTTTCATGAGAAATCGAGTTTTCGAAAGTGGATTGAGTGAGCATAAGAAATTATTAGTAAAACCTTAAATACGTTACTAGGTGATCTAGAAATTATAAAGGTACGTTAGCATAGGTTTTACTAAATATTAGTATATAAATATTATATGTTAAACAAATACATTCACTGATTTCGTTGGTCGTTTGTGAGAACTGAGTGAGCACACGTTAATGAATTTATATTTTTTTATTTATCTTTTTACAACTACAGAGATTAGTTTTACAACTGTTTCAGAACTTTTACTAAATGAATAGCATTTTTCCTTTTTTTTTAAAAGAGTGCTCACTCAATCCACACGCACACGAATAAAACTCCAATACATTAACTACGCAACGCAATACAGCTAGCGTCTAAACGTCTGAATCAGAAATATCAGAATTTGCTTGAAAATTATTCCGACGCAACTCCAATACAACTTCAATATTGGTTGATTATTTGTTGTGTGTTGGTTCGAGTTATGTTGATGATATATTGTGTGTTTAATGTATTGTTTATGTATTTTAAAATTAGAATACGGCACAAGATCACAAGATATGTGGCAGCCAGCTCTTACGCTTTTGACGACCGAGTACAATATTGAGTCTGTACAAAGTACAAACTAGGGCTCCCGGTCGTATTCGGGTCTCGTGTACCCGTTTCGAATACCCGTTTCTGAATAACACGCTACACGGTTTTCTGGCCCGTTTCGCACGTGTAATTAAGAAACGTGTACTTAAGATCCGTTGCTACGGGTAAACGGGTAGCCGAAGAAACGTTTCTTAAATACACGCGGATCTGGAAACGTCCTTGACGAGTGGCTGGAGGTACGGGTCGAAACGTGTCGAGTCGTTTAAAAGCTATGAATAAAATAAAATAAACCTTATTTGAATCGGCTCTAGGTACTTCGGCCCGTTCGGGCCGGTATTAACTACCCGTGTACCCGTGGAAACGTGTCTGAGAAACGTTTCCAAGAGACGGCAGTTAGTGTAAACCGGAAAAATGTTGATTCCTTTTGTAATAAAATAGGTATCTCTACGTATATTAATTTATTCAATTGTCGTCTATGGGCCGTATTATAACTTTGAAACACGTTAAGTCACGATTAAATTCCAATACAACTCCAATGAATTAACTATGTAATACAACTAAAGCCTAAACATCTAATCAGCATTTGCTTAAAAGTTATTCCTATGTAACTCCGATACAACTCCAATATTAGTTGATTATTTTTGTGTGTTGGAGTTGTGTTTGAGATAGATTGTGTTGTTAATGTATTTTAAAGTTGGAGTACGGCACAAGTTGGGGGCTCTTTCGTGCTTGTGCTGGAGTAAAAAAAACTAACAGGATTTAATTACTCTTAGAGCATCCCACTGCGGGGCAAAATTACTGTCCCCCTTTGATGAGACGTAATATTCAACGAAGAATAATAATTTTTAACAATTCGCCGGTAACAAAAGTCTAGTTACGTTTATTTGCCTCCGGAAATGCGTAGGACTTCAAAAAAGAAAAAATCCTGGCCGCGACAACCGATGAAGGCAATTTATACTACACTCTGATCGACGTTTTAATGACGTTGTCTCGGTTTGGCCCTTAAAGGACGGTTGATCAGGCTTCAATTTTATTCTGTCCTTTCGGAGCTTTCAGCTTTCCATCTTTTACGCTTCACTAATGGAGTTTATTATTTCTAACTTGTCCATTGTTTTAGAGACAAAATAAAAATAAAATATTTACCTGGACGTACTTTTTAACTTGACTGGTAAATATTTGGTTTGATTGGTGTACTCATCTTCTGTTTACTCTATCTGATTGATACCTACTTGAGAAAAATGAAAATGGGACACTTGATACTGAAATTTTCATTTAAGTTGTTCTTTGAGTGTTATAAGGATTTTAGCATTGTTATTTTCATCGATACCTCTTATCTGAAACTACCATAAGTCGCCCATTGTTGAAGTATTTTCCACGCTCAATGATTTTATTACTTGCTAAAAGAAAACTTTAAAATTCTAATGTTTAAAATTGTTTACAAATATTTAAACTCATTTTTTCCAAGCATCAATATCTTAGAAATGTCATAATAATGACATAATATTATATTATTTAAGTAAAATATTAGTAGGTTTGAGTAGGTTTCATGATGGAGCCGGAAGGTGAGAGACTGAGAATGGCTTTTCGTTAATTTATAATCACCTTCATAATTACTTGATGAATATGTAATGACAGTTCTACAGTTAGAATGTTATCTGAAACACAATGTGATTTAGAATAGAATAGAATAGAATAAAATTTATTCAGACAACACATCAGCACATTTACAGAAATATTAAAGAAGTATACATAACAGAAAACATGTAAGGCTGAAATGGTCTCTACACAGCAATGCAGTTGGCGCGACTTAGCGTTGTCAACGGCGCTGGTTTTCTGCGGAGCCAGTGAGGTGTGCGGGATAGCATACTGCGCGGCAGTGTTGGCCGTTAATTTCAATTAGAATTGAAAATTGATCAATAAGATTGAAGATTAATTCCGTAACTAATCAATTACACTAACATCAATCTTTACTAACGTTAGTTCGCATTGATTTTGTGACGTCGTCAATTACACTAACCGTCAATTAGAATTAACCTATTAGTTACACTAACGTCTCGAAAATTTAATAAGAATTACAGTCAATTAGATTAACGTTAGTGTAACTAAATTAATCCTGTCTTACACTAATAATTAATTTTAAAACTCAAAAGTCAAAGGTAAAAGTAAAAGTAAAAGTAAAAGTAAAAGTAAAAGTAAAAGTAAAAGTAAAAGTAAAAGTAAAAGTAAAAGTAAAAGTAAAAGTAACAAGGAGCTATACCGGTACCATCTGCTCATCAGTACAGGTCGAATGAGCCCAAATAGCATGAGTCTATGATGCGCCAAACCCGAGATCCAGTAGGGATCCCCAGGGTCCAGCATGAGCTCCAGATTTTGATCCCGGTACCATCTGCTCATCAGTACAAGTCGAATGAGCCCAAACAGCATGAGTCTATGATGCGCCAAACCCGAGATCCAGTAGGGATCCCCAGGGTCCAGCATGAGCTCCAGATTTTGATCCCGGTACCATCTGCTCATCAGTACAAGTCGAATGAGCCCAAACAGCATGAGTCTATGATGCGCCAAACCCGAGATCCAGTAGGGATCCCCAGGGTCCAGCATGAGCTCCAGATTTTGATCCCGGTACCATCTGCTCATCAGTACAAGTCGAATGAGCCCAAACAGCATGAGTCTATGATGCACCAAACCCGAGATCCAGTAGGGATCCCCAGGGTCCAGCATGACTTCCATCTTAGGATACCGGTCCCATTGCTTATTAATACAAGCCCCCGAGTCCAGAGTCAAAATCGAAACAAAAATCAAAACCTCGTAGCTTAACCTAAATTCGCGTTTAGTTAGGTAAATTATTAATGTCAATTACCAATTCAATCTACACTAAAAATTTAATTAATGTTTCAATTTTTGAGAAAGACTAAAAATTAAATATCTTCAATTATTAGTTATTCGCAAAGGATTAACACGTTAGTTACAATTAATTTCAATTCTAATTGAAATCAATTTGCACTAAACTATTAGTGTTCAATTTTAACTAACGTGTTTCAATCTTCAATTTTTAATTTTCAATTACACTAACGTTCGGCCAACACTGCTGCGCGGCTTATATGTTACAAAAATATAGTGTGTTAATCAATATATAAACAAAAATATAATATGCTATCAATATGAGGTATAAATACTTATATATTACTTACAAAAATAAAAGTACCCGTATTATAATTAATAATGCATTTCTATAAATAATTTTATTATTTGGCGGTCAACTAGAAATCAACTTCGGAGCTGAAAATATTTAGGAACTGGAGCTGATACTGGCGTCTTAGAAAAAACGACGCCCTTAGGCAGCAACACCTTGTTGAGCCATTAGGTGTGTTTTCAGTTTAGACTTAAACCCATTAACAGTGAAGCTCTCCCAAATTGGTGGTGGAAGGTTATTCCAGCACTTGATTGATTTTACATTTTCCTTAAAATATCAACGTGTAAAGATACCAAAAGGAAATAAAACCACCACGATGTTAGATTTTACCACACTTACCGACTAATCATCATGGCATTTATCGCGCAAACGACGGCTATTTTCTCACGACCAATCCGCCCGTAGACTATTAAACAGTAAAGGAATTTGCATCCCTAATTATAGTGTCGTCTCTTTCATAAGGGTGACGTAGCGTGGCGTGAGAAAGAGAGATTAAAATCGCGAAAGCGTGGCTTCGTCCGTATCTTGATGCCTATGAGATATTTAATGCAGTGGCATGCGAGTGATGCGAGTCGCTGGAAACTGTTTTTGCTTAATTATCTGATTAGCAGTAACAAATTGTTTTGGTGCTGCTTATTAGATAGATAGTCATAGTCATTTATTTATAATATTTAAAATATCTCATGTCGAATTACATTACATTGGTACTAAAAATAATTGGTATTGATATTGGTTGGTTGGTTGGTTATAAGTATATAAATGTGAAACTATCAAATCATACAAAGATCTTAGTTGAAAAGACTTGGAAGGTTATGCTGGTTTCCCATCCAGGTCGAGCTTACCGTCCACTTGATTAAACTGCTGCAAATATATCGAAAAAACTTTTAAAGCTCAATAAGTTTTCTATTTATAATTTATTATTTAGTATATTTTTAATTTTAAGGACAAATATAGACGAAAACTAGGACAATTACCCTATTTGCCATAAAACATGTCTTACGTATATGCAGGCGAGGTAACATGTAAGTACCTACTTACACTTAATGTTAATACAAAAGTTGGTGGTTAAATTTTTTTGTAAGGTATCAATATAAATTACAAATATATGTTATTCAATCAAATACAAACACTGAAAACATTGAAAAAATAATCAACCCAGCAGGATTATTTTTTCAATGTTTTCAGTGTTTGTATTTGATTGAATAACATACTATTGTATGAGTGGAATGCCCCACTTTAAAAAATATGTAAAGTAATTACAAATATATGTTGTTGTTGGTAAAAAAAAATCGTATTTACATTTTTTTTTAAATTTTATATCCACACGTTCAGTTGTTCATATGTTTGATATAGGCACAATCCACATAAAGTTGCAAAAGCCTTCGAGATCCCGTGGACAAATTTCCATATGACGCGTGGCGTGAGCGTGAAGCGTAAATGCGTAACACGTTTCACGCCTAAGGTTGCAGTCTTTGTGCTAGCTGAAAAAGATAGTTGAGCGCGAAATCCGCTGTTTATAGTTCCAGACTAAACCACGAAGGGTAATCAGATAATAAGAGTGTTTGTTTTCTGAACCTAAACTTCATGTCTTAACTCAGCCTTAGAGCCCAGAATAGGCTCAAGAATGTTCGAAGTAAAAGTTAGCAACTACCTGAAAAAAAAACCAGGATTTAATGTCAGTAGTCAGTGCCAATAATTTAGTTCTTCATTTCTCAAAACCCGCAACCTTAAAGCACAGACTAGGCCCAAAAATGTTCGAAGTTTGTGTTAGCAACTTCCTGAAGATCCAGGATTTAATACCAAGAGTCAGTGCAAAAATTTAGTTCTTCACTAGCTTTTGCCCGCGGCTTCGCTCGCGTTAAATTCGGGTTAACACGGTTCCCCTTTGCCCCCCGTAATGCTCCATACAAACTTCCACCCCCCATTTTAGGGAAGTGGGGGGTTAGAAAGAGACAAAAAGTAGCCTATGTCACTCTCCATCCCTTCAACTATCTCCACTTAAAAATCACGTCAATTCGTCGCCCCGTTTTGCCGTGAAAGACGGACAAACAAACAAACAAACACACACACTTTCACATTTATAATATTAAGTATGGATTTTTTCAGCGGTTAAAAATTCTCCATACAAACTTTCAACCCCATTTTCACCCCCACCAGGGTTGATTTTCGGGATTAAAACTATATATTATCCTTTCCCGAAACTCAAACTAATCTCTATACAAAATTTCATTAAAATCCGTTCAGCCGTTTTCACGTGATGCGCGGTCAAATAAACAGACAAACAGATAAACAGATAAACAGATAAACAGACAAACAGATAAACAGACAAAAATTCTAAAAATTGTTGCAACGTGTTCTGTTATCGATTCTAAGTATCCCCAGCCAACTTTTTTTCGATTATCTTCCATGTACAGACTTTCGACCCTCTTCAGCTTTATTATATGTATAGATTTCTCAAAAACCGGCCACGTACGTGTCGGACCACGCATAGGAGGATTCCGTACCTTCAATGGAATAAGAACCAAACTAATACGTTACCAAAAGGTCGTATCTGATGCCTATGGAAGAAGTTTTTTGGAGATAACTCAAAAATGGCTGAACCGATAATGATCAAAACAATTTTCGTAGAAAAATGTTGTTCTTCATTTCTCAAAAACCGCAGCCTTAGAGCACAGACTAGGCCCAAAACATGCTCGAAGTTTGAGTTAGCTACTACCTGAAGATTCAGGACTTATTGTCAATAGTGAGTTCATAAATTTAGTTCTTGATTTCTCAAAAACCGCAGCCTTAAAGAACAGACTGGGCCCAAGAATGGTCGAAGTTTGAGTTACCAACTGCCTGAAGATCCAGGATTTATTGTCAGTAGTCAGTGCCAATAATTTAGTTCTTCATTTCTCAAAAACCGCAGCCTTAGATCACAGACTAGGCTCAAGAATGTTTGAAGTTTGAGTTAGCAACTACCTGAAGATCCAGGACTTATTGTGAATAGTAAGTGCAAAAATTTTGTTCTTCATTTTTAAAAAACCGTAGCCTTAGAGCACATATTAGGCCCAATAATGTTCGAAGATTGAGTTCCCAACTGCCTGAAGATCCATGATTTATTGTCAGTAGTCAGTGCCAATAATTTAGTTCCTCATTTCTCAAAAACCGCAGCCTTAGAGCACAGACAAGGCCCAAGAATGTTCGAAGTTTGAGTTAGCAACTGCCTGAAGATCCAGGATTTAATGCCAATAGTCAGTGCAAAAATTTAGTTCTTGATTTCTCTAAAACCGCAGCCTTAAAGCACAGACTAGGCCCAAGAATGTTCTAAGATTAAGTTAGCACTGCCTGAAGATCCAGGATTTATTGTCAATAGTCAGTGCAAAAATTTAGTTCTTCATTTCTCAAAAACCGCAGCCTTAGAGCACAGACTAGGCCCAAGAATGTTCGAAGATTAAGTTAGCAACTGCCTGAAGATCCAGGACTTATGGTCAATAGTCAGTGCAAAAATTTTGTTCTTAATTTCTCAAAAACCGCAGCCTTAGAGCACAGATTAGGCCCAAAACATGCTCGAAGTTTGAGTTAGCAACTACCTGAAGATCCAGGACTTATTGTCAATAGTCAGTGCATAAATTTAGTTCTTGATTTCTCAAAAACCACAGCCTTAGAACACAGACTAGGCTCAAGAATGTTCAAAGTTCAAGTTAGCAACTGCCTGAAGAGTTTCCCGCGCTGATGGATTGGTTGGGGCGTGCCGCTGACGTCTTTCATGTCCCGCAAGTGCTATTTATAACCCCTATTGGCATGAGATATAAGTGAGTCAGAAAGAGAGCGTGAGATTGATGGACTTATTTTTACGTAATAGCTATTTTAAAAATAGATTTTAGGTACAAATTCAGTTTGTTTGTGACTTGTCTTGGGTTACCTAATTGATAATTCAGTTAACAATGTACCTAAGCATTTGCGTCAAACAAAAAAATTGTATTTTTAAAAGTATGACGGTAAATATGACGGTAATTATTCAAATTCATAGTTAGATATTTAAAGAAAAGATTACGTTATGGCGAAGCCATGACACAACCTGTATAAAATTCAATTAACTATTATTCCTTATGTATATTATCCCCTATTAATTAACTATTATTCCTTATATATATATTCCCTATAGCCTTTGATATTCAGTATTATACATACACGAATGTTTCTCAAGTAGAAATGAAATTTTACAATATAGACGTACCTAAATATCTATCACGGTGAAACTTGACTAATCAAATAAACGCGACCAATCAATCCAAGCAAACAAATCTTCAAAATAATTTTGCTAAAGTTATACAACTTACGTCAAAACTTTAAGTTGTTAAATTTAAATATCACGCTTAAAATATCTATACACCGAAAAGCAAATAAAATATTTCTGGTGGAGATGTTTTTTATTCCATTTTGATTCCAATTACCGAGTTTAATCACAAAAGTTATACAAATAATTCTGTCGTTTCCTTTCAGATTCCAAAAAAAATACTTATTTTTATTTGGCCACGGTAAGCTTGGAAATAATAAGTGGTTGTTAAGGAAAGCTCGCATATAAAACATGTTAAGTTAATCATATACTGTAATTAATTAGAAGATAGCCGCCACCTGAGGACTAATTAAGTTACATCTTTGTACCTTGCTTGGTTTGTATTGAAACGGATTAATACAGCCATGGGATTAATACACTAAGTGTTAAGCATAGCTCTTTTTTGTTTACAATTTTGATGTTAAGTATTAATTTCCTATCATAACAATGTACGATGACGTAAAATGTTATATTTTAACGATATATCTAGAAAACTTCACTTAATAACACTTTCAAGGTACCTATAAAATATGAAAAGTGGAGGTCCCAAAAATGCGATTGTAAGTCGGTGCGACAAATTGCAAATATTCTATGCAGTTACTACTAACTTCAACAAAACATGCCTGTTCAGTTTGAATTAATTTATAAAATCTAAATATATAAAAGAAGATACTGACTGATTGACTGACTGACTGACTGACATATCAACGCACAGCCCAAACCGCTGGTTCTAGAGATTCCAAATTTGGCACGTAGGTTCCTTATAAGATATAGGGACGCACTAAGAAAGGCTTTTTCAAAATTCACCCCCTAAGGGGGTAAAGTGGGGGTCCAAAGTTTGTATGGCGAATCAAGATTTGTTAGACTATTTTAATCGAAACTTCACAGGAGTATATAAATGAGTAAGCACATGTTTCAGGTTTTTTGAAAATTCTACCCCCAAAAGGTGCAAATGTGGTCACAAAGTCTGAATATCAACATGGGTATCGTATCCTTTTTGAGTACTTATAGTACGCGGGCGAAGCCGCGGGAAAAGGCTAGTAACTTCAAAAAAGATAGAAACGCCGGTCTAAACTTTCGAGTTTTGTATGAAAATCGCAAGGGTGCTCAACACTTCTGGCCAAGGCTGTATATATTGGCATGTAGACTGAAGTTTGTGCGGTATGTATTAACAATAAATAAATTAATAGCGACAATGTAATAGTATGAACCTTGCTATATTTAACGATTGTCCTATACTCGTTGGTATAACTTATAAAATAGCGACTGGCCGCGAATATTGTTGCGTCCTTTCCCTTGAACACTCATTTTGAAAACCCTTAATACCGAAACGGGACACGAAGATTACGAATGTGACGATGTCGTCGTTGGTCAGCCGAGGGGCCAAGAATAAGCTCCTTATTATGGAGCGAAATATTGTAGGATATTCAACTTAAAAATAAGCTACCAGCATCAATAGATGTAAATTGTATGTCTGGGTCGCACGGAAGTTTTAAATTTAAACCCCTAGGCTAATACCAGTACCGGGCACGTTTTCGTGGCCCTGAGTGTAGGAAAACCGATACGCCGTTTCACGCATGAGGCCCGTAACTTGTAAGATGAGCGTTCCGTAACAACTAACTGAATTCCGTATAACTTCGACAGTCTTTTGTGCTTGACTTTTCATACCCACTTATAAGTTTTGGATAAGGGGTAATATACTTAACATTTAACAGTATGTGCCTATAAATATGTAGTAAGTATTTTAAACCTTTTACTGCGTTGTTCGCATTTTGTGTGGCTGCCTTTGTATAAGTAGAATTTTTAAAAGTATGTAATATATTTGGTCAATTAATTTGTCTGTCGAATAATGGCTCAATCATGCCATCTATCGCATATGATACTAATTGTTTCGTGAATTGCTGTGATAACGATAATTAAGCAATCATTGACAAATAGAGCGAACTAGAATAACAATGGACGAGTAAAATATTTTGCTCCTACTATGATGCGCCTACAATCCCTGACATTGAAGATGCGTTTTGAAACAATGTACTTATATTAGTAATGTGACGCCTTTTCTTAACAATGTACTTATATTAGTAATGTGACACAACAAACTTTTTACCTAAAATCTTGTCTATGAAGGTATTACAACTTACGGCGGCAGGATACCTGAAATCTGCTTAGGGTGGGCTTAGATTAGATATATAAAATTGTTTTCCCCAATAAATTTTGTTTCATTCGCGTTTTACCCCACTTTTTATTTTCGTATGTATATATGTATTCCCATTAAAAAAAATCTAACATAACCTAACCTACTTTTCTGGTAATAGTTTATCGCTGTGGGGGGTCACAGTTCTAATCTAACCTAATCTACTTTTCTGGTAACAGTTTATTGCTGTGGGGGGTCGCAGTTCTAACCTAACCTAACTTACTTTTCTCGTAACAGTTTATTTCTGTGGGAGGTTCCATTGCTGTCCTATATCACAGTTTGTCATTCATTTCTATTCACTACGTTTATCTTGAGGGTTATCTTCGACCAGAGTCGTGATTGGTAGCGAAGTGAGAATAAATTCCCATTTTGCTTATTTTTAATGAATTGCATTCCTATTGAATTTTCCCTCCGAAATTTTTGCTCTTTTACTTCGCTCAAATCTGGCGGGCCTCAGCCTAAGTCTCTATTATATTCTATTCAAATTTAAACAATAATCTTAAGTCATTGCAATTGAGTCCAATCTTGTATTTTCAATACAAGATCCTTCACCTCCTGGTACGACTCTGTGTATATATCATCTTCTTCATTTGGTCTATGTAACATTTCCTTCGTTTTCGCATCCCATGACTCTTTACCACCCTACCCTCAATTATTTTAAAATGATATACTCCATGACCGTATATTTTTAACTTTGTTGATGTTACCTAGACGCCAACTTTGTTATAGTGACCTAAAACTCCTTCAAACTTAAGTTCAGCGCTAAGAACAAACACTAACGTCACGTCACACGTCACGATAACAATACAACTCCAAATTGTATTAATTGTTACCAACGACATAAACTTTATCGGGTTTCGGGGCCTACATAAATCAGCGGTTGAAAAATAAATAAGAGCCGCAGAATTGTATGTGAAGGCACTTCGTAAGGACTCTTGACAAGTTTTGTTTTGGTTGTTAAGTAATTTCTAACTTTCTACAGACATGCGAGCTTGTTATGAAACAATTTATTGCTATCTGAGCCTCTTAGGCTTATGCGAATGGGGCGTGTATGGAAACTCGGTATTATTGTGGGGATTTGTACAAAGTAAGGGTCGTGTAGCTTATTGTGTGCTTAATGATGTGTATGGATTTTAAGTGGGTTTCAACTGGTTCTTGAACAGAAGGAATTGATCTCAGAGTTGGTTTAATATTAAAGAAGTGTATGTAGAAATCGGTGGTTTATATGTTGTTAATATATTAAAATATAAATATTTTGATATACCTACATTATATAAATACAGTTACTAGAAATGTAATAGTAGTTTATGTAACTGTTACGTTTTAAGGCCTACTTACGTACAGTTGCATACACTGCTTTATCTACACTCATATTATTTATCCAAAATGCCGTATTCGGAAACCATAGAATGGCCGCCATTGCACCGCCATGACCAACTCGATTGTGTCGGGGAGGCGCGTGTCGGGCTGTCGGCGGATGCGCGGGAGGGTGCAGGTGTACATTATGTTATCAAAACTCATAGCACATCAATATTTGAGCATGAAAAGTTAAAATTACGTTACTGCCACAGATAAAAAGCTTATCATAGTAAAATCGGTCGTGGTAATGCTAGCCATTGCCTACCGTTTTCGAACACGTTTTAGAGAACTTACAATATGAGTGTAGATAAAAATTAATTACGGTACCTCGATAATTTAGATGAGTTGCAAGAGCTGGCATACGAGTATCTATAAGTAAAATTCAAAGAAATGTCCTTTCTTTTCAACCGACTTCAAGATTTCGAAGGAGAAAGTTCTCCATTCGTCGGGACCTTTTTTTTAATTTTTTTTTATGTATGCTCACCGATTATACAAAGACGGCTGGAACGATTTGAAAAATTCTTCTTTTGTTTGAAAGAATATACTAATACACTTGGTCCCATTGAAACCAGGTCAGGGTCTGATGATGAGATCTTGGAGAAACCGAGGGAGCTCTTCAAATATTCCAGGCACACCTATAGTGATTTAGATATTTTTACAGTAGCTCGGGCATTTTCTTTTAGAAAGGTGAAGTCGGTTCTTTTTTGTTTAAAATTATTTGTTAGCCAAGTAAACACACGAGTACGTCACTTTAGTAGTAGCATAGTAGTAGTTAAAGGAATAAAGAGTAAAACGGTTATAAATCACAATGCTGCCATTTGGACCGTGTGCGAACGATACGAACAATAAATGACTAGAGTGCTGTCTCACTCGTACAACATCGCCGCATCCGAATGCGAAATCAGTGTTTTAATCGACTAATAAATACTTATCAGAGAATGGAAAACATTATGATTTGTTAAGCCACATAGCGTTCCCGTGACCGCATAAAAATAATCTATTTTCTTGCTACAAGTAATTAAATCAAGACATTTTGATTTCACAAAAGCTTGGGTAATACAGTTGCACTAATCATTTTATCAATCTAGAGCTCGTTTGCAAGAAATCTCTGTCGACTAAACCTCGTTAATTGTATGAACGTGAGAACTGTGTGCAAAATGTTACTCTACTCTCATTTTTGTGCTAAGCTTGATTACCGTTACTCTTTTAATATTTTAGAAGATAAATAATA
The DNA here is from genome assembly GCA_947086415.1 of Pammene aurita. Classification (NCBI taxonomy): domain Eukaryota; kingdom Metazoa; phylum Arthropoda; class Insecta; order Lepidoptera; family Tortricidae; genus Pammene; species Pammene aurita. Next base: position 41,166,552 of record OX352291.1, read on the forward strand.
ATTTCATGAATTAATGTATACATTACTTTATACTTATGTGCCTTCGATTACTATGAACTTCGAATATATCGGTCGGTTTATCATTTATAAAAATATAGCACTTAAAGTGCATTGCATTGGTATCTAGATGTTATGTTGTACGAGTTATTAAATAATAGAAGAATAGTTATTTCAAGAGTAATCACAATCAGTTCTATCATGTGATTGTATCTAGCAGGTATGAATTATTATTCATAATATTTCGATCGCGATCATAAATATTCACGACAAGCAATTTCAACGCGAAAGATAAAATTGAAGCTTCCCAAATTGATACATTTTCGGGGTTGTTTCATTCGCTGGCGTCCCATTAGGAGAGGAGCCTTGTTGATATTAATTTACGTATTTTAAGGGTATGAGGTCATACTTTTATATGTAATTAAACAGGTATAGGATTCATTATTTCCAAGTGTTCGGGAAAAAGGTTATTCAAGCGTTAATTAATATGCTTTTAAGGTACCTTTTATAAAAAGTCTTGTCTTAATTGTAACCAAAGAGACGGTGTTTATAGTCGGTGCGGTTTGTTTAATAGTTGCTTGATTAGGCAATCAATATATATTTTTTATATTTAAAGACAAATCATGACTGGGCTACAATTACAAACCCAGACGGATATATTTATCGTCTGAAATGTTTATTTTTCTAAATCACGGAAAAACTTTATTGATGATTTTAAAGCTATAAATGTAGGTATGGTACTTAATAAGTGTTAATGAATATAACCCTTCTGCAGTCAAACCAAGTGTTAGGTACGTATAGCTAACAAGAGCAATGATAACATGTTCCTATGTTTGCATTGTAACTTTATACAATCTGAAACTTTACTTATGTATAACAATGCAATACAATGAATAAATTTTATTTAATAAAGCGATGATACAATAATTAATCATTCGATCATTTCTAATACCTAATCAACTATTTACCAACAAAATGGTTGAGAGGAGAACTATTAATTCTGTCAGTGAAATAAATTGTTGGTTAAGCTTTATATACAGGTTGGAAAGATCGAAGAAAGAAGTCGGGCCCTGGAGGAAAACTACCTTAAAACGTTGAGATAGCTCAATTCACTGAAAGGAAACATTCTTTAATTTCTTTAAAGGGACAACTGCATTTACAAATTTTTGGAAAAGAGTACAGTTTTCAAAAAAAGTATTTATTTTGTAATTTTTGCCATAAATAATTTTTATGACAATTGATGCCAATCGATCCTGTTTCCAACGAGGATAAAAAATTCTAAATACCAACGAAGTTTAGGGCACAAGAGTAATTAGTATGGAAAAATGTGAAAATTAAGAAAAAAACTGTGGATGCAGTTTTAGTTTTTAGGAAAAATAAAAGAATGTCTCCTTTGAGCGAATTGAGCTATCTCAAGGTTTTAAGGTAGTTTACCTCCAGGGCCCGACTTATCTTTCCACCCTGTATACCTACGTCAATTGATTAAAATAGTCATTTAGTTGGCTACAACAATTAATACAACGCTAAAAACCACACAGAACGACCTACCTATAGTTAAAAACGTTCTTTCAACCTCACTTTTTAATAAAAATCACATTCGTGGTCTTTCTAATTCCGGTTTGCGGTTTTGTTAATAAATTGGTATATTTTCCGTCTTATTTAAAAAGAAACGTCTAGTGCAATCCGTGAAATGATAGGTTCCATTAATTCATTCGGTGCTTTGACCTTCTGGTCAAAATAACTTCGTTCACTAGACGGCACTGCGTTATACTCGTAAACGCCATATAAGTAGTAACAACCTGAATTTTGGAGAAATGCGAGTTTACATAGACATAATTATATACGGAAATTTTTTTTTCGCGTCCAAAAAATTTTTTTTTACTTTTTAATACTCTCAATACGATACCAACTATGCCCTTAAACGGATCACCAATATTTTTTTACATCCTGTATATCTGTATATTGGGGTTGTCAATGAATGTATGGAGAAAAGAAAAGGAAACGACAAGGGACGGTAGTAATTAATGACTAGTTTTTAGGTTTAGTAAGTGTTTGACTGTATTTATGAAAATAAATAAGTGTTCTAACTAGTTGAAATAATGTATAAAACTATCAAAAACATATCCAATTAAGAATTATTGATTAATTTATTTTCCTTCACTACTATTACACTACTACAAAATTGTGTCATTTATCGCTATACCTCAAAAAAACATTCAGGTAATTGGTCTGAAATTAGGTGTAGTAAATATCTTTTATGAGTATTGAAACTAAAAGAACCTGGTGGAGATAAAAATATTACAACTTTCTATTTTTCGACACCCTAATATACATGGCGATCAATTCAAATGGGTCAGTATGGAGAAGACAGAAATTATGAGAGATAGCGAAATCTGGTCTTAGGAACCATGGCGTCGATTTTAGATTTAATAATAATGACATTCAAACTTGTTTTAAACTCTCATACATAACCGGGAGCGAACCCGGTCAATATTCTTTCGATCGATCGCGTGTAGTATTTACAGAGACTTCAACCAGGTTCGATTCCCAGTTATATATGAGATTTAAAAAAAATGCCATTATTATTAAATCTAAAATCATGGTTCCTAAGAACAGATGTCGCTATCTCTCATAGTTTCTGACTTCTCCCTACTGACCAGTTTGGATTGATCACCCGGTACATATATAAAAATGTTATCGTAACACGTGTCATAAAAATCTATATACCTTCATAAGTAAATACATGGTATTGTTTTAAAATCCCTGAATTTCGTGTGATATTTCATATTTCTAGAGAAAGTCTGTTTACTGACCTATTTGTTGAGAATCTAGTAAATAGAGCTCTTGTTTACTAAGTATTTTGGTCAAATCAAAGCGTTCAACAAAATATTTACTGCATACTTACTGCTTCTCAGAAATTATATTTAATTTTTGCTTGAAAATGAACTGTTTTTCATGTGGTATAGAGTAGAATTTATAGGTAACAAACTGGGCGATATATGAGGTATTGAAAGAGGGAGAGCAGTGTGATATCTGTGCCAGCAAGACAGCGGCAGTCACGATTTCGGTATTAAGTAATGAAATAGCTCTGAAATGCTAGTCACTGACTTGGCTCACTATGCCAATTTCTTGTCTACGAGTAGATAAGTAGGTATTTTAACGACTCAATGACTTGATTGACGAGTTTTATGATACTAGTTATTTAAAACAAGGAGAATGATAACTTTATGCACTTTAAAGTAAAGTTTTTGAGAGCTATTTTCACATTAATGATATACCTAACTATATACTCAAATAATTAGTTTATATTACTACCTAAGTACGCTATCTATTCCCTTTTCCTCTATTAAATAATGCCCTTTCACTAATCTCGTTCACATTTAAAAACTAATAGTACTTAACATAAACATGTAAAAACAAATTACCGGCTTAATATTAAAACCGGTTTCTTGCGCTCTTTGCTAAGTCATCGGAGTCATTCATTGCTTAGCAATCTCTGGGTCAATCCGCAGTTTTTACCATCATTCGATCGGCGTCTAAACGCGTCACACTTTACGTACCGGTAATTTAAGGATAACGGAATGTGTCAGTCTAAGAGTTAGAGTGTCCCCAATAGCAAATAGCTTCCTGTTTTAAAATCGATAGCTCCGAGGGAAGCAATTAAAGTAAGTAAACACACGAATCGAAACTAAATTGAAAGGCTTCGAAGCTCATTAGGCACTGACATTACAATAGTAGAAGATAGTAATCGGAGCTTTCCTATGTTAATGTCTTCAGGTTTATCAATCTCATCGCTATCTTGGCCATAAAACAAAGTGAACTTGAAGCTAGCGCGCTCCCCTCTCACGCAACGGTACTCGCGGCGCAGACGCCGGCTCCGCAGGTCCCTGCCCTCGCCGCGCCGCCTGCACGCCTTCTTGCGTCCACGCACATTCTTATACACAAAAATATAAACCTCCATCTAAAACTAAAAGTGTTATCGATCGTGCGCCAAAAAACGGAAAAACTCCCTACAAGTTTGTGCTGAACTTTTAATGTGACCCATTAGACGACGTGTAACAAAACTTTTGTCAATTCAGCCTTCGAGATCCCTCCGAAAGCTCGGAATAAAATGTGATTTGTGAAATGTTGCCAATTATGGAGATTTTATGTTTGAATATCAATTTGTGATTTGTGTTTGAGCGGAAAAGTGGAAGTTGGTGAAATATTAAGAAAAAAACAAACTAATTGGAGCTAGGCAGGTGCGAAGCAACAGCAAAGGTGAGTTCCAGGCTTGTGTTGTGAATTTTAAAGAGACACTTTTCAATATGAGTAAACGTCTTCAAGCTTTTGCGAAAAGGATCTTCCGAAGTTCTGAAGAATATATTTGTAGAAATTTTCCAAGACCGTCGCAACGAGGTGAGCGGGCCATTTGAATAAATGCTCTTGTTTCGCAGAAGCCTAATTGGGGGGAGGTTTTGGTAAAATCATGCTAAATATTATGATTGTATTAATGTTGCATTTACAAGCGCAAATAGACCAACAAACTGTCTTGCAGTTTGGCAGAAGAAAAGAATTTGTAAGACAGGGTTTAGTTTATCTGAATAATTATTAAAAAAAAAAAGATAATTGCGTTATTCAAAATATAGTTCCCATTAAACATTTAGCACATAAATATCGCGAAAGTCGAACACATAACAGTTATAATATCCCTTAATAATAACAAATATGTAAGTATACGGGAGTGGCCAAATAAATAACATACTTGAAAATGTTATTAACCTACTTTAAAAAAAGCTTGACCCCACTATTCTTGCAATATTTATAGTGTCACCACCTCAGCTTTGTTTACATGTCACGTGCTTAATCGAACGAGCGGAACTTAAGCGAAGTGAAGTACTTACATACAACTTCGGATACAACGGGACTGTCAGTTGGCTACCTAGACGTCCCAGCATTTCGATGGCGTTTTTATTTTGAATAGTTGTTCTGCGATAACATTAGTAATATTTTACTGATCTTTATGAAATTGGTTGAGGTTGTAGCATAGATACATATATTTTGAAAGTTCGTATATGAGCAGGCTCGGTCAAGGGTTTAGGGAGCTAGAAGGCGCGAAACATTCACCTTAAGGGTGTTGTTATATTGGTCAATTCGTTTACATGGAAATTATTATTTCTCATTTCGAGGCGGACTACCAGTAGTTATTAAAATGCACCTAAACAAAGTATTAATTCAAAACACTTATTAATGTCGCGGAGAAATAACCCAATTCGTGACATGTCCTGAACTGAGGAAACTGAAGTAGATTTTTTCCATTTTATAAAGGAAGCGACATCGGTGCCGGTAAAAATGGATTTAGGGTGAAATGCCGAAAGCAAATTAATATGCTTGAAAATTGAGATGGGAGCGCGATGTGTTTATTAGGAAAATCAGGGAAAAAATCTGGCTTCAATGTTCTCTTTAAGGCAATATTAAAGAAGAATACTCATGGCACTTTAAAGAAAAATAACAAAAATCTAAAATCTTCAAACATTACATTTAAATAACAAAGTAAAGTGGTGGCGGGCGTCGACTTTCGATAGTTCGAAAAATTTAATGATTTAACCTATTATCATCATCATCATCATCTTCAATATTTTGATAGAGTGATTTGATTGTGATCATGATTTGAAAAAAGGGATTGTAGATATTTACGGAACATATGACCGACCATTATAAGGGCAATTAAAATTTTACGGATTAAATACCTACTTACCGGTAAAAATGTACCTATCGATAAAAATAAACAAATATTATAAAATCGCGATAATAAACTGAAATAAATCAGAACAGCTTATTTTATAAAATAGCCATCTACTTATTAAATATCATAGAATAGCGCTATCAACTGTAAAACTATTCTTTTGATTATAAAACCAAGTAAAAGCAGTGATTATTTCAATTAAAATCACAATAACTTATAACATAACTAAACATGCATTCAACTTTTTTAAATTTAAAAATAAATGTGCGGAACGAACGGTCCGAATTGGTCTATGAAAACTTATATAAAAGAAGAAGAAAGATTTTTAAATTATTCATAATATTACATATTTATCATATCCCAAATAAAATAATACAAAACCAGGATTTTTACTTTTTTTTCTTTCTTTTTTAAACGACGGGAAGCGGGCATGCGCGTTATGAGTCCAAATTACACTAAAAGATGACATTTGTAACAATATTTTTGCTTAAAACATTGCGGAAAATATATAATTAAACCTGATTTAATACAAATAACAATTATTTCAAAACATGAAACAGAGGTCTCAGATTTCTTTGGGAACCAACAACTCGGGTTGGACTCGTATGTTGAAAATCGCCCTCTCTTCATGATTCTGAGGCGTGATTGGCTGGAAAAGTAAAAAAGCACTAGTGCGAGAAATCGAACTTTCCCCACGCTAAACCACCACAAGAAAAGCACTTTTTTCAGCAACTATATTTAAAAAAAATATTTATTCTTCAATTTAGGCACATTACAGTGTACTTATAAATTATGAACGTCAGAGAGAAAAAAACCTACCACCGGTTAAGTGCAGTGCAGATTACAAGTTCAGTCTATGTTTATTTCATTGTTCTTGAGTTTATTATGGTAATTACATGCGTGTGTGCAGAAATTGAATTGTACCAAGAATAATATTCTTTCAAAACACTTTACAAAGTACAAGCTACAAGTCAAAATAACAGACTTGTAACTGTAAAGTGTGTATCTAATTTACTATTGTGCAGTAAGGAGTCATAGAGACTTACAAAATATTTAGTTGGCGTGTAAAAGTTTCAAAATGTCGTTCATACGTGTTGTACCTATAGACAATATGTCTTGTTCTTACTGTCAAGTCTCACGCAACCTGACTAAATAAAGGTAAAAGTGCGAGGAAATAGGTACTTACTCGTACATAGGTAATGTGATTCTTGCTTAGAGAGAGTCTTGAAATATTATCCAGCTAATACTCTTAGTCAAGAATGAAAGCTTGAGGATATATGCGGAGTTTGTTTCCATAAATTCCAACATTATAGCTGATGAAGTTTCACAGAATATTAGATATTTCCGTATTTGCACTTTTTTACTTGTAAATCTATATAATATCTACATAAAAGGCACAAAATCCAGTTACCAGATATACTCCAATTTCTAACTAAAATTTGTACTACTATTGACATTGCGTAACAGGAAATGGCATGCCTAAGATTTTTTTTCGCCATGAGTTTAATTGACCGGCACTTAAAGTCCATACATTCGCTCTTGGACCAATGACAAGACGCCAAGCAACTGATACCTGTCAACCGCCAAACATGGCCCTCAATTTTTTTTTCTTTCATCTTGTAGAATACATAATCAATCAATGACTATTTAGGTAAGCTCAGGTGGGGTAAGTGGAACCCCCGGGTAAGGGTAACACGTTAATGGAATTTATACACTGTTTCCCTTTCCCGGGACAAAATTAACTGTTTCATTTACCCCACCTGACCTCACCTACTTAGGTACATACTACAATGAATTCACTACTTAATTTGTCACTAATGCTTCATTATTCACGGAAAGCGATCCAACCTACACGTACCGACGGTAATTACACGTCTTCGCCCGCACGCATTTCACGCAAGCACCCAGACGCGTAACGTTTTTATGCGCACCCCGTATAACGAGTATCCGTAATTGAGGTACGAGTCGTTCAAACGTAATTACCTCAATGTTCTGTATGGACCGAGGAAGCGCTTTCAGTGTTCAATACGTGTCATTGATGTGTGCTGCGGTAAAATAACAAAAATAAATTTAATGTAAAAAATTGGGACAATTCGAATTCAATTTGTTATAAATAAAAACAAAAATGAACAAACCCAATGAGTCAAAGTAAAGTACGTGCATAAAGTTAATAATCCAATACCAAAGAAAATATTATTCCGTTAGCACCGCTACCATGGTTACAAAACTCACGTGATTCTCTCAAATATATCAGGCTTCATTTCATGAAATTCGAACACAAATATTATTCCGCCTGGCTTAAATTTGCCTGTTATTAGATACGATGTTTAAAGAAAATTGAGTTTCATCAAACAAGATTCGGTTTCGTTCGCAGTCAAAGTTCAGCAACATCCAGTATTCAAGGAAAATAAGAAATTTGATTCTAAACTTTATCGCCATGGGAACTTATAGTCAGTAATTAAGGTCGTCTCAATTATTTGGTTTAAGGTTACAGAATTGTGTTTTCATTTATTTCCGAAATAAATTAGACTAGACTATAAATTAAGAAGTGCATATCGATCTTACGATATATAAACAGTATTAAAATGACCTCAAATATTATGGTTGTCATTACATAAAATTGTATTTCATGGGTCCGATTCTACGAATGGGTCATGTTATATCTACTATAAGACATCTATTTTTTTATTTTTTATTTTTTTCACTTTGTCGGTGCGATTAACTTTAATATTATATAATCTGTGCTTTAACTAACAAACTCATACCAAATTATCCTAGTTGACGACGGAACGATGTGTAACGATGTGTGCGCCGATACAAGTCTCTTTAAACACATGCCCTTCTCATTGTTATGCGGGATCACATTCGTAGTTAACGTTATAAAATATGACACAACAATAATATTATTGTTCATCACAAACTGCCACTTTCACTGTCCTTTTCTAATTGTCGTTGACATGACGACGATGCGATATAGCTCATTGTTTATTATGAAATGAATAATTGCTAGCAGTTTGCTCAGAGAAAGTTCAAGTTATCTGGTTTTTATACGGTTTAGAAAGATATGCCTTTGGCAATCAGATCTAGCACGCCAATGTCGGCACAGTTGGTTTCCTATATTTAATTATAACCTAAAAGCATTTCACATTCGGTGATTGAAACTTGAGTCATAATATTGTAATGTAGCAGCTGATACTGGAATCTAACGCGACTTGTTTTAACGACATTGAAATTTAACAACCACTTTTAGGCGCATTTCAAATGTAATGTTTTTATATTTTTGGGTCGGCAACGCGTATGAGGCACTTCTGGAGTTGAAGGCGTCCACAGGTTGTAGTAGTTGCTTGCCATCAATATATTTTAATGTACATCACAATACAATACAATAAGTAATCTTGTATACCTTATTACCGTAGATGATTCACTAAGATTTTATATTTTCCTTCGACTTAAGCACCTGTATATAGTACATGTATCTAATTCTAGAAATTTTTGTGGTCTATCAAAAGCGTAACAAACCTTTCTCATTACCGACCAACTAAGGAATCCTTTTAAACAGCTATACGGTTCTCCCGCCATTAAAAATTAACAACCCTTTTAGGAAATACGGAGTTTGGAACCTTTGGGAGCCGGCCACAATACTTAGTGGAAACTTTAGGAATTTTCCAGAAAATCTGAGAGAAAATAGTTACACGTGCCACTTATTTTACTACGTACCTTTTATACTTTGCTAACCGGTATAAGAATAGATATCTTGTATAATTCTATACAAGATATCTATTAAAAAATCAAGATTTATTTTTATTCAAGATTTTCTTGTTCTTGTATGTTTTGTATTTATCTATATCTATCTATTATATATATCGTTGCCTAGTACCCACAACACAAGCCTTATTGAGCTTACTGTGGGACTAGGTTGATTTATGTTAGATTGTCCCATAATATTTAATCTTTATTTATATCAAGATAATTTAATATCATAATTAATTAATTGCGCGATCTGCAGCAATATAGTACAAAACTTTTCGGCACATAACACGTCTAGTCACCTAGAGACTAACAAACAACGCACAATCTAAATACTTGTCAAGGGAACCCTTGGTGTTCAAATTATAAGTTGTTATTCAATGTAAAATTCAAAATACAAATAAATACAAATACAAATGCGTTTATTTCATTACTTTTTACAGTTATTCTTAAGGTATAGAGGTTAGGAGTTAGAGTAACAATTTTATGATATAAATCATATTTAATTTAGAATCATATAATGAAAAAGGCGCGGGTACAGCTTGCTGGATTTCAACCCGCCCTCTTGGTCAGCTAATTGGAGAGGTATTTAAGTTACACTAGAAATATTGCAAGAAATAAGAAATATTGCAAGAAATTCAAGGAATATTGCAAGTTCAAAACCAAACATCGTGATGTTGTGAGTCGACTGAGTCCGAGTGACATATCTAGTCTGCACAACGCACAAGTTGATAAATAATACTTTAGCAAGTAGGTAGAAAATCTCGGAAAGATACAAAATTACGGCGTAAATTTTTCTTGGGTTGTCATCGTCATGGTCAGTCTCTGGTGGTCTTTGGGGACCGTGAGAACAATGTGGTTCTGCGGGACGTCGAAAGTAATTTTCAAGTTTATATCTATACGCGGAAGTCAAATCCTAGTTATCAATAAATAAAGTCAGTGTAAAGCCGTACACAACAAATAAAAATACGTCAGTTCCCTTATTAAAAGAAAAAAACAAATATAAGATTCTATGCCGATCTGGCTTTCACGTCGTTATTTACCTAGTCAAAACTAACGCGTTGTCATGTTTTATATTTATAGCAATTTTTTTACCAATTTCCGGCCAACTTACCAACTAATTACGGCAACATAAAGTCATAATTATATTTTATAGAGAAATTAGAGCTCGTAATAGTAGTATAATCAACTGGCTTAAATTAGCATATGTTTTAATTCGCCAGTTGTAACGAGGGAGAAAGTTAAAATGTGCGAGTGAAATTGCCTTTAATAGACACAGTACCGCGTAACCTGTAACTCTTTTTGGCCATTTGCTCTGGCCAACAGAGCGATTCAATTAAATTAGATGATTATGCATGTCTAATCTAAGCGTTAATATTTAAAAGATAGTTAATAAAAGAACAAGTAGGTACCTACTTCCACAATAACAAAATTATCATTTCAACGTATTATAACCTATTAAGATTTCGTTAATTTTTTTTTTGGCGCACCGACCCAAAATGAGTCCTGACCTCCGACACAAGTTTACGCCAGTTGTCTCGGTCTCGCGCAATCTCCCAATCAATTTTTTGTCAATACAAGTTTTTAATATCGACTGTAGTTTTCGTGCAATAATCATCTAGGTATTGGTTAACGAGATGATTATAACAAACCCAAACATAATGAGCTTCCATTGTTTTATTACAGTTATTTTAATCACCTTCAGTCTCCATCATCATACCAGCTCGATGGTACCAAAATATTATATTGTCATCCAAGTTATGCAGGTATACTCAATTTCAACGCAGTCGGACATCAGGGTGCCGGATACATTAACAATAGAATAAAAATACATTAACAAATTGAAGTTGCGTTGGAATATTTCTCAAGCAATTTCTGCAATTTCTGATTCAGATGTTTATGCCGTAGCTGTATTGCGTTGTTAATGCATTGGAGTTGTATTGAAGTTGGATCGTGACTTTACGTGTTTTAAAGCTAGAATGCAGCCCCAGGGACTGGTTCAAATCTGGTTTGCCAGGTTATACCTAAACAACAAACTAACTAAACATTGTTCATTAAATAAAAACCTGTAAAAAAAGGCCAATCATTAGGTGTGTTTAGATTTTAGTGTAGGTAACCAACTCTACAGGTATTGAAGACTATGAACGTGGATCTATTTAATTTTATCACAGAAAGTAAAAAAAGGAGATGGAAATAATGTACGGACGACCAGGCGACCTTAAATTAAAATTCACGAACTTCACTTTATAGTTTATTTTTTACCTACCTACCTTTTATAACTCCGAGACTATTTAAAGGTTATAAAGACTCAAATTGATTCATAAATGTTAATACGTCGCGTTTATTAGATTATGAGAGAACCTAAGTATATATAATTATTATATACTTGGATTCATACATAAACGACGACGTCAGTATACATATGTACGTATGCGTCCTTAACTGCCAGTTTACTGTTATTGTAGTTTATTTCTTGACAATTCCTTTGAAAACAAAAAGTTAAATTTCTGCTAAGTTTAATTTATGTAAGATAGGCCCAAGCTTCCATAAAATCCCATACGTATTTATTATACTATAGGATTATGCCTTAAAAGATTCCATACACATTTTTTTACATATAAGACATGTTTTTACATTAAATGTTTTTTTTTATTATATCATAATATTAAAATAAAAGCTACACTATAAATAATTATACAAAATTAGAAGTAAAATTAATGCTATAATAGAATTAATGAACCTCTAAATTGAAAAAAATGTCCCTTAAAATATGAACTTAACTGATATCTGTAATAACCCTCCTTTGTGGTTTCGCCGTAGTCGGATAAAAAGCGATCAGCATTCACCTCGCGTACATTACGTGAAGTTCACAATGGTGCGAAGTGTAACGGTTGTGCAATGACTCGCAACCCTGACCCCTATTCTGAAAAAAATATGCGTGCTTAGAAATATGAACGTTGCTAAGAACACTTATGAATAGTTACTACGCTGTGATGGGCCATATACGTATAAAAAGAAACAGGAGTTACCTTTTCTGTTATTATTATGGATTTTTAACTACAAACTAGTCATAGTACCTAGTCATGATTCGCCACGACGTATAGTTTTTGGATGTATCAATCAAAACTGTAAGCATTTCATTTACTAAAATCCGGTCTGATTATTAAAAAACGTAAAAACAACAACAACTTTACTGAATTATAGAATGATAATGAGAACTATCTACCTATGCATGCCAAGTACTTACGGTCATTCTGTACTGCAAATACTTATCATTGTAAAATATATCCAATAAATTAACACAATAACACTTTGATTTCATTCACAGACAATAATGTAGTTATTAAAATTTCATGTTCAGTTTCACCAACTATAATTTCATGTTATTGCTCCATGCTAACAGTTCAAATGTCTGTGTGATAATGTAATTCGTGTAAATTGGCCCCGTTGACATTTAGCATTGGTTAAATGCACTCACTTCTTAAGTTCAAGGAAACGCTAATATTTTATAAGATTACTCCGATACCGATAGGTAATTTACAGTTATTGTTTATCATCTACATAATAAAATAATAAATAACCCTATTGAATAAATGTTATAAGCTCAATGCAACAAACTTGTATTCTCCAAGTTTAAAAAAATAATGAAAAACAGGCGTAACAACTGAACTTGTCACAAGTTTCATGGCTAGAAATTGTGTCGCTTATTTTACTTGTGAATCCTCGTCACCATCCGTCAGTCTTTGTTTATAACTTTTGTTAGGGCGGGTTGCACCACGCACACTTAACGAACTCATCATGGTTACAGTAGACGTCAAGTCCGTTTTTCCGTTGCACCATGCACTTTAGCAGTCAGAAAGTTACGTTAACCTTAACCAGCCATCGAGCACTGGTTAACTCAAATCTACGTTTAAATATGGCTGACAGTTTGCAAAAATGTCTCGTATTTCAAGGATAAATGCATTATTAGACAAAAAGACAGTGATATTTGATGAAAAATATTAAAATATTGTTTGCAGTAATAAATATATGCGAGTATCTGAACGTAAAAAGGCGTATACGATTGACGTTTGGTTTTATTCATAATTTTTAGATCAGATAACGGTATTAAATAATAAGTACATAAAATTCTTTGTAAAAAGTGCGTTATTTAGTTAAAATCGAGTGCCGAGTGACTTCAGGTTGAAATAGTACAGACTTCTGTTATGTATCACAAACATACCAGAACCTACAGTCATTGTCATGAAAGCCGACAGCCGTAGAATGAGCAGGACCAGAATCATGACAACCATTAAAAAACCACTCTGTTTTTGTCAATGAAGACCAAACCTTTGGAAACAACGGTTGACTTGAATACTGCAAGGTAGAAGACAAAAGGGAACGTAAACCTCCGACGCGGTGGAATGACCAGGTCAAGAAGAAAAACAAGTTTTATGACACGGTAGAACAGCCCACGAACGGGACTTGATGGGAGCAAGTCATACGATTCAAAAGATGCCAGATGATCAGAGAGGTTTCTTTAATGCTTTTAATAAGGGCATGAAGTTATACCACCAAACATTTATCGCCAATGTCCTACAGAAATCGAGCCTCGACACCTAACTAAACAATGTTCAGAACAGTACATGTAAATAAAGTGTGATGCGGAATTTACAATCAAGTAAATAAGAGTGTCATGTGTTGTGGGACAATAAAAAAATTGTTCAACAATGGTTAGGTATCCACAAATTCAAATGTGTATGAAAATTCATTATAGTAATTCATATAATTCTTGTTTTTTATTTGATTTCATTATTTGCCTTAAAACAAGCACAGTAGGCCTCTATTTAATGACAACTTGTGATAATGTCACAAAATGTCCGGTCCCTTGAGTGTTGATAAAGAGCTTACACTGTATTTCAGTTTAATTTGTGAAATAAACACAAAGATTTTACAGATCTATTGAAACATTAAACCCATATAAATAAATAAACTATCTACTGACAACTAATTTGACTTCATGTGTGTCGCTCTTCTATGGCAATTGTTACCTACCATTTGCTGCTCGTCGCTGCAATCAGGATTATGACCAATCAAGTGTTTACAGATGGTGCCGGCATAGGTTGTAGTCTCAGTCCTACCAATAGTGTCAAATTCTTGTTTTATTTGGAATTTACTGGCATTAATTTTAGCCCTTTAAGCCAAATCTCATTCAACAAAACTAGTGGTAGGTGCCTACTTATGCTGGCACCTCCTGACTTTTGACAGATACCTTCCCCATTAGTATATTTTAAATCGGACATTATTATGAACATGCTTTTTTTAATCCAAATTGTACTCACTGTACAGTTCATGTAGGAAGATACTATTGCCGGTGACTGTACGCAAAATAAGTACATGCATTTCATTTTGTAAGTATAAAAAGTAGATATATTTTCATACTTACATTTCTATAAGGGAAAAAGCTTCCTAAGATGATGTATGTATGCATGCATTTTTGATTAGTCCTAGTCCTATCATCAGTGCTCAAAATCAATTATAAAATATGTGTAAAGTTATGATTTTACTATGAATTTATTAGTAATAAATAATAAAGGTCTCTCTTTATCATATATCTTTCCCAACCAGCATAGGTACCTATTTACAAATAAAACATAATAGTAACTAGGTACCTACCTACATGGCTGTTGTATGACTTGTAAACATATATCATTACAAAGAAATAAATGATTATGATTATTAAGATACAAGTGATAAGAAAACATTTTTGGAATCCTAGCCACACTGTTTTATGGTCACTTTTACCTGAATAATATTTGTAACATGTATCAAGAGTAGAGTATTGTTAATAACCATTATCAAAGATCTGTGGTTCAGTATATGAAGTTTTTTGTCCGATCAATAAGCTGGCTCACTTTGGCCAAGGGTCCGCTTCAAACTATCTAAGAACTGATTGATCTGACTTAAAATACTTCAAGTGTCAAGTTTCATTGATTATTTATGCCAAGTGCTAGAAAACTGGTGAATAATATTTGCAGTAGAAATATGTTTGGAGGGGGGAGGATCTTGCTTCCATCTACAAAGGAAACCTATGCCAGTGTTTGAATAATAAATAAAACAAAAATAAGGTAACTAAATAAATATAATTATGTATTTTATTATCAAAATTAAAATACTGGTTGATTAGGTTAGTATAATTATACTTTATTTTTACATTGAGATTCTACCAATTTCTTGAAATCACTGCATTTTTACTTTCAAACATCCTGGAGTTAGGCACTGAGTAGCATAACAAGCCTCGATTTCATCTTGTCTTCAATGCCAAAGGTAAATTCAAACCTGAAATAAAAAAACATTGTGTATCATTATTCATTAGTGTAACATATGTGCTACTCATCATTTGTTAACAAAGATAAATATTATAAATAAATAAATATTATAGGACAATCTTACACAAACCGACCTAGTCCCACAGTAAGCTCAATAAGGCTTGTGTTGTGGGTACTAGACGACGATATATATAATAGATAGATATTGATAAATACTTAAATACATAGAAAACATCCATAACTCAGGTACAAATATCTGTGATAAAGACACAAATAAATGCCCTTACCAGGATTCGAACCCGGGACTCCCTGCTTCGTAGGCAGTGTCACTACCGACTGGGCTAGGAGGCCGTTAAGATACTTTAGAACACTCATTTAATAAGTAAGTACATGTATAAGTTCAATATTTAGGACGTTGGTTACAGTGCCAGCCATAATCAACCAGGTTGGAGGGATTCAGTACCCTATTTTTACGAATTTTCAAGAGTTAAAACTAGTGATGCCTTTGTTTTGCGATTGGGCTCCTTCTCGCCATTTGGTGCTTCCAGCAACGGTTTTACTTGTTTAGGGTTCTGTAAGTAGTAATAAACTAGCAGGATGATTTACTCACTATAATATAATGCACAATACACCAGCCGACTATTCTGGCTTTCGCTTTAAACTCCACTCTCAGCACAAGTTGCATTATCCTTTGAAAAAATTTCCTCGTAAGGCGCAATGGATAGCCCACTTTTTGATTGAGTAATAAACATGTTCAGGAATGGCTAAATGTTTGTATATTCTTGATTTTCAAGCTGCAGAGCAGAGTGCAAAGTTAAGTTTAGTTCGCGCTCCTTTCTTTAGATTTTTTTCTTCGTGTGACGATTTTGACAAGTTTAGTTTGGCATTTATGGTTGTGTTGCCATATTGAATAAATATTCTACCATAAAAATGTGAGTAGAAATGCGTTTAGACAGTGGCATCCCGCTTAACTCTTACGTTGTGTTATTTTGCACTTGGTGCAACCCATTTATGTTAGCAATCGTTAAGTAGCTCCGATTAGCGTAACATTTGGCTTACTTTTACAGGCGGTTTGGTGCAACCCACCCTTAGTCTGTTGGATGCTTCTTGGAGTAAAAAGCAAAACTTTAATTTCTGACATTAAATATAGACAACATCGGATCGCTGTTAAAATATGGAAGAAGTTTCCTCTTATTTTATCCTAAGAGACCGCGTGGAAAATGCTTTTTTTTATTTGGTTTATGTACCCATCTAGAACGACCTTTTTTGTCAGATATAATTAATTTTGAAGCATATAGTTGAGAGTTCTTAGGCTAATGTACGCAATTAACCTGGAGGAACATTCTGATTAAAATTTAGGACAACAAGCAAGCACAATAAGATGTATTTAACCAACAAAGCTTCCACCCCAAACCAAAAAAAATGCTAACAATTTTTTTGACTTGGCTTAAATATCGTTACTTAATAGTATTTTGTGCAACAGGTACATAATAAGGGTTCTTAAGATTCGAGGGTCGAAGTTACAAAATGAGGCGAAGCCGAATTTTGTAATAACAGACCCGAGAATTTTAAGACCTAATTATGTACCGTTGCACACGAAACTTTTTCTACGACAGTAGCAAAAACGTTATTAATAAATAATTTTAAAGTTCTTAAGTATCACGAGTACATAAATCAATTTTGTTTTAAGATTTTTCTATCAACTAATAACTTACTTTTGTGCCGAAGTCTTCGGATATTCACTGTGAAGTTTTCTTGTCACTTATTTTATGAAAATTAACATAAACTTCTTGATATTAACATAATATACGAGTTTAAATACAAAAATTAAGCCGTACATTGTGTTGAAACTTTTTAAATATTAACTTTTTGACTAAATGTCATAGACAGACCACGAGTTGGTTTTCAATTGCAAAAAAATATGGCTTCGTTCAAGTAACTCTCAATGCAAAAGCTTACATTAAAGTACTATTATGCTTTTCATAAATATGAAAACTAAATTATTTAAGATATTAATACTTTAAAAAAGACATGATAATGTTTTTATCATAGTTTGTGCAAAAATAATTTCAAGTATAAAAATATAATTTATATTGTAAACAAGAACGAACCCTTTTTTAGACATGGCACCTGGAAGTCAGTGTATTAAAAGAACAAAAACAGTTGCACAATATGTTTTGTGTGACTGCTAGCAGTT
Organism: Pammene aurita; assembly: GCA_947086415.1. Taxonomy (NCBI): domain Eukaryota; kingdom Metazoa; phylum Arthropoda; class Insecta; order Lepidoptera; family Tortricidae; genus Pammene; species Pammene aurita. The sequence continues at coordinate 41,184,526 of OX352291.1, forward strand.
ATAGAAAGTACCTATAGACAAATAGACTTTAGCGCCTTCACTTAAATGATGTAGTTTTAGATACCACTATCAGTCATTTAATTGGCATATAGAAGTGCTGGAGTAGAAAAATAATATTAGTATGTTAGAGTTTCACTATATACTTTTGATGTTGTTGATATAATAAATAATAGCACTCTAAGGCAATGAGTCACGCTTTTGCGCCACTTCTCGTTCTAAGAATTTTAATTTGGCTCAACTCCATGCTTTAAGTTTTGATAGGTATAAAATTCTCAACGAAATAAACGAGTTGTTGGTTTGTCTTAGTAAAAAAATATTCCTCTAAATGTCAATCTCCTTCCTCAAATTCCTCTAAATTTCGTACGCACTTACGTGTCAGTGTCGTTCATTAGGCACTTACTTAAGTACAGGAGTGTAGTTAGGTGCTCTCGTGTGTATTCTCTGAAATGCCAATTAAGCTACTGATATAGCGGCATAAATAAATATCGGATCGAGCACTGGAGCAGAGTCCATTACACAAATTTAATAAAGTGAGCGACTGTATGCGGTTCGAATAATAATTTTACTGAAGGAATGCAAGTCGGTAAAAAAAAAAGGTTACCAGTATTTCCTATACATACAAAGTAGGTATTTAATGGTAGAATTCTTTAAGCATAGGTAGTATAATTTCTACTATGATAACAATCCTCTAGTATTGAATGTTTAGTATTTTCTACAATGATACACACATACAGTTAACTTAAACGAAGTATTATTATTATTTATTTGGCGCACAAAGTACTACGAAGCTGGTGTTGTTTGTTAGACAGTGTAAACGCTAGGCATGTAGATCAATCTTTGTGCTTTACTTGCAAACTTAAAACAAACTGTAAACTGTCTTCGAAAATGTAAGAGAAGCGTTAGTTCCACACGATAGTTAGGTATATACGTAAAAGGTGCGACTGCTCGACATGTCTTCTTAAAACTTAAGTCAGATCCATTATAGTTGACAGCAGGTTGTCAACTATTGGGCATTAGCGTGTGTCGCGAATATCGCGAAGCAGTTCGTGCTTGCCGGTTTTTCGGATAGATGGCGGTGGCAGTCACGTTCGATTTCAATATCGCTTTTAGTATGGACGGATTTTTTATGGTGGGTTGTAGGGTAGATACACGGACGACGGGAGGAGAGAAGGTTGTGCGCGAACAAATCAATGGTAAGCGCTTTAATATTTATCTTTCTACTCGTATCAGTTCATGGACTTTCTTACTGTGTTATTATGATGATCATGTGTCTTGTGTTATTTACCAGCGTGTATCAGTGCTCAGAGAGATCTTTGATCCCAGTGATGGTTCAATGTGATGGTTCAGTGATGGACTCAGAGTTACCATAGTGTGAGGAACGGGGTCGCTGTAAGGGGAGGTGGAGGCGACTATTTAGCCCAAGATTCCAGATGGATAATCACGGGAGGCTCATGTCCATAGTAGTAATCAAAGGAGATCGTCAGCTCACACCATCAACGTCCAGGCCGTGTCTACGTACAGTACCTGCGTGTCCGTTAACATATTTATATCATTCGTATTCTCTAGTCAGTAAACGCATCGGCTCAGTATACCAGAAAAACATGGTGAAGCTGACGATATGGTGGTGATGTGCTGGGATTAGTTAGATCCATCCGTGCCATATTTAAGTCAGCTAAATTAGATCCATCCGTGCCATATTTAAGTCAGCTAAATTGAAAGTCCGACTTAATAGACTTTATGTATAGTCGCATTGCAATTTTGCTTTAATTTAAAGTTTTGAAAGTAGCACTGTGTCAGTTGATACTTGTCGGGTATAGCTACACAATATAATACATAAAAGGATCAACTGAAAGGTCAGTTTCAGTTTTAAGATTATTGAGAAAATTAAAGGCAAAACAGAGTCAAATAAGCAAGCAAGCATTTACTTCAGCCCAAGTTCAGACTATAGGAAACATTCACGGTAGCGTCGTCTCAGTCAGCGGCCGAGGCTGATAGCGTCGTTGTGATTAATGTTTCACGTTGTAGTGTAAATATAGTTCTAGTAACTTTGTACATAATAAAACATGTAGGTAAGACGAAAGTGTGAAGAGTCATTCGTGTTTAAATGATATTTTCCAAATTTCCTTAGAATTTACTTGAAAGTTTTGAGAAATAAGTAACGGGCAATTACATGGTGAATCTAAAGACATTCTTGTTTGAGTTAAGCTTCGAACTGAGCTATAAAAGGTTATCGTAAAAAAAATTAGCGTAATTCAGACGTATAATTTCGAAGTTGACTCGTTAAACAAATCTTATCAATATTTGAAGTCTTTTCCCTGGTGTAACATTCCAAAGATAGTCCGTGGCCTTATAGTAATGATAAGACAATGAACCAAATTACTATTGCAAAAATGAGATATTTATTTTACTTTGGCGGAGATAAATAACGATTATAGGACGGTTTCGAGTTTGTGAGATATAAATGACTAACGTCATCGGTATGAGCTACTCCTTAAAAGTATCCACGGAACGCTACTATGGTTAACTAGTAATATTAACTAAAAATAGATGTCATATACTTCAGAAAAGGTGACCAAACACAAGTGAACAACACACAGAAAAAGTGTCCGGAGGGTTTGGTCACTTTTTCTGAAGTAAATGACATCTATTTTCAGTTTATACATATAAATATAGTAGTGTAAATACTTAAAATTGCAAATCAAAAAAATATTGAACAAAATAATTTGATTTGCTTCAAGATTAGTAATATTAAGTTTGAAGAGAAGGCTAACTCAAAAGTATATTGAGCATGGGTGCAGTCGTTTTCCTTTTATTGGACTGGGCGCTGTTAGTTAAGATAAGCACAAATCACAAGGAAAACGTCAATCATTATCGCGATCGTGAGAAATTATTGTGAAAAACGATAATTATAAAATGTGCATAAGTGAATAGAAATCAGCCTCATAATCCGTTTTATTATTGTTCGTAAGAGTACAAATTGACCTCGTAGAAAGCATGTGTGCTCCTGGAGGGATCAGATACGTTATACGGTGTTAACACCATTGAAAATGATATCGACAAATAAAGGATGTCTTGAATTTAGGCGAATGAAAGATTTAAAATAAATATTTAACGCCTCTGTCATAACTCTGTGTTTACTGTAAATTGTAATCTTCATCTTTGATGCGATAAAATAAGATTTCGTGACACTATATTAGAACACCTTACTATTTATTTATGTGGTACGCTTACGCTATGAACACCGAGACGATGCTAAGAGAAATAGTATGTACATTTACATGTACAATACAGTGTATGATGCTAAAAACTAATAAAAACCTATCGAATTGTATTTATGCTTTTAACATGTACGTAACTGCTTACCATCAGGCGGACTGTATGCTTCGTTGCCACCGTCGTGGTATAAAAAAAATATATAAATAAAGCAGTTTCATTTGAGTTAAGTTCGAGTCTCGGCGGCTCTCCATTTATTTGGCATACCTACTGTATGTATAAAGTGCATTGCACGACAAATGATTTACTTAAATGCTATACATCTGGTTTGAACTACAAATGTGATGCGTCACGCATCACATATGTGATGCGTCACGCATCACATATTGTCTTCTTTGTGAGCCGGTAAGGTAATTGCCAAACAATACCTTTTCTAAAAGAAATCCAGGCCTGCGTTTAGAATCAAATGTTTAATTGAAAACTTAAAAGTCGTTGTCATTGATGTTTTATTTTGTTGTGTTTCCTTGACACGAAATAATCATGTGATAAATTAAACTAAGTTAAGAAGGATACAAATAAAACAAAACAACAGAGTAATAAAAATAAATTTTAATGTCAATGGTTTCCATATTCAAGTTTCGTAGTTCGTATGGAATACTATATTTGAGTAATGATCATTTGGTAACATTTAATGTAGTGTAACGTAACTTAGTGGTTAATACGCTCATCTCATACGAGTGCTAGATATGTCCCACATGTGTACAAATGGACATATATTCCACCATGTGTCTTACTTATCAGTGCACGTATTACAAGGAACCTTACTTAAACTGAAATTCAGTGTATTTACGAAACGGTCCATTTCTTGGTAACACTTTCAAATAAAACTGAAAATAGTGTACGTAGTGCATATAGCACATGTTATTTACGCTTTACTTGAATAAATATCTTGAATAAAGGTGAAACATAAATAATGAAGTTAAAACTAAACAAAGGAACATTAAATGTGACGAATAATAGGTTCTCATAAGTTGAGGTAATGCGACGTATTTAAACAAATACGCAAATCTTACGTTCTACCCACTTTCTCAATCTATTTGATTTGGGGTACTTTATATGGCATAATTTGTACCATAATTTTGTGTAATTGAAACATTTTATCCATAATTGTATAAATCTGCAAACATAAGTTTGTAAATAGAAGTTAAAATATTTCATGATACATTTACAAGGTGCTCACAAGTTAAATCTCAATGTAAGATCCATGCATATACGAGTAGGTGAAATGATATACGGGTAAATTTAAAGACTTTGTTCTTTATCTCCCGTTGGTTTTAGAAAACTTACCTCAGACCTAAATATTAACCAGTTGTTGATTTATTTGGTCTTGTTATAAACGATTTAAGTTAAAAGAACATGGTTAGAGATGTCCTAATAACTACCATTAACTTCCGTGACGGATAATCAATGTATCGAGTATTTTGACATTTACAAAAAATCGTTCGGGTACCTACTGTTAGTATATGGCTACATGTAGGCACAAGTACACACAGCTCAGACTCAGCTCAGAGAGTTGCCAGACCTAAGTGGCAGTGGGCGGGCCACATTGCTTGCAGAACCGATGGCCGATGGGGCAGAAAGGTTCTTGAGTGGTGACCGCGTGCCGGAATAGGCAGTGTGGGAAGCCCCAGACTAGGTGGACCGACCATCTGGTTAGAGTCACGGGAAACAGCTGGTTAAGGGCGGCCAATAACCGTTCGTTGTGGAGATCCTTGGGTGAGGCTTTTATCCAGCAGTGGACGTCTTTCAGCTGAAATGATGATGACGAGGCACAAGTACGAGTGCTTAAACCAATAATACAACTACAAATATTCTTTATTGCACACCTCAATAAAATAGAACAGTACAGTACACAGATTAAAAGTAGAGGCAGTCAGCAGGCGGTCTTATCGCTAGAGAGCGATCCTTTCCAGACAACCTTGGGGTAGCAATAATAAGCTTTAAATTGGCCACTTTGTGAAAATTTGTATAATGCTACCGTATGTCATTTAAACAGAGTTGCCAATCGTGTTTGACTATCTGTTTGCGGTGAAAACCTTAAACTAAATATGTTATATATTTAAGTTTGTACTTAAATGACGTTTGGAAAGCAAGAAGTAGTTAATAAATACCGTGATATAGACAAATTATTAGCGGATAGTGTAAATGCAAATACAAGACAAGAGTTTAACTACGGACGATTCGTTATTTCCCATCATAGCAACAATCACAGTTCATATTGAAGTGAAGTGTTGGCTGGAAAGATATTTTATAATTAAGTAAGATTATTTTTTCTGCGTAACTCAGAAAGGGCAGGTCATTGTGACAATCTGGTTTGAGCTTGACACGTAATATTCAGAAATTAAATATGAATAGTATGTATACTGTTACTTGTCTCCATTTCCCACAACGCGAGTAGAAGAGGGAGAAGAGGTATTGAAACATATATAATACAAAAATACCTATTTAAATTAAATAGTTAAAATAAAATAAAATCGAGTCTTGTGATTGAACGTGTGACCATAGGTTAAATTCTTTGAATACTAGAAAAACATTTCAAATCCACCTACTATATGCCAGGATGCATACCACCTTGTAACACCGTAAGGATGTTGGTTAATAAATGGTGATGACCGTAGTCCATAGAAAAGACGCTCAGACTATCAAAAATATAAAAGGGTAGGTACGAAACTTATCGAAACTATCTATCCTAACAAAGATCATTCTAAGTTGGTCACACGAGTAGTGATTTAGTGTGTCACTTCAAAATATTACTATTTTGAGTAACCGGTAATTAGAACGCCTATAAAGTACATCTCATGTTCGAACGTTTTTCCTTTCATTTTCATAACATCATAACGAACAGGGTTTTGGTATTTAGATAATCAATGATGATTCAAGGGAATTGCACGCACAAAAGGGATTAGTTCAATACACTTGGTGTTCAACTTAAAATGTGGTTTCGTGGGGGTAATAGAAATATTATCCGGGCACTATCACCTCAAAGAATTTCACAAGATGTGCAAGCGCAACAACAACACCCGTCTGAGAGGCCATCACTTGAAATTAGACAGCCAAAGGTCCCACAGTAACCCATACAGACACTTCCTGAGCAACCGAGTGGTATGGACCTGGAATAAAGTACCAGAGGATGTGGTATCAGCTCAAAATTTCAACCAATTCAAGAACAGATTAGATAAGCACTTATCTTACTCGCCATTTTTCATATTACTCGCCATTGTTCATTTGTCGTGTTAACTGGATACAGGCAAAATCAGTTGTACAACTGCTTGCCTGCTTATAAATAATAATAATAAATATAGCTTGTGATTAGATGCAATCACATTTATCGCAAAGAAACGTCCGCGTCAAGCCTACTCAGTGGTAGATGTATATATCTCAGATGCAAGCAACGTTTAATAAATAAAGATGATCATAAAGGTGTGATAGTCTGATAATGCAGGTAGCCGCGTGAAAATGTATGTATATAGGTATTTACATACTATTAAAATCAATCATAAATTAATTCTTGAAAGTGTTTTTAGGAAAATACCGTGCGACTGTAAATACCCACGTATATTGATTAATTCTATAAAGGTACAATAATAAGTAGGTGTATGTACCAACATGCAAACGGATATTTACGGTATGTGTATGAAATTTAGTGTCGAGGAGTAGTTAAAATTGGAAATAAATTGGACCACAGTTATAATAAAATAATTGAACCTACCAAAATAATTGAAAAACAACTTTGTTTGCGGTTGATAAGTTCTTGGCCATAAAAACGAATTCAAATATCATAAAGTCTCGCTCACGCTTACGATATACGTAAGTACTACAGTGTTTGACTACAAAAATGGTTTGAAAAATATCGCCTGTTTTCAACTGACGATATGGTTGCTAAATGATATGTAGGGTTTTGACCATATACCTTGTTCAGCCCAGTCTAGTGGTATCCCACGGGTACAGTTCAGTCCACACAGGTTACTTCTAATGTAATAAACCGCGACGGTGATCCTGCTCAGCTCAGCTCGGACCTCAGTCAGTGTAACCTTAGTAAACGCTCAGAACAGTTTAATCCTACTCAGCTCAGCTCAGACCTAAGTAAACGCTCAGAACAGTTTGGTCCTACTCAGCTCAGCCCAGACCTCAGTAACCGCTCAGAACAGTTTGATCCTACTCAGCTCAGCCCAGACCTCAGTAAACGCTCTGAACAGTTTACGGGTCCTGCTTGTAATCAGCTCAACACAGGCACTGATGAACGCTCAGACCAGTCTAGGGATCCTGCTTTGATCAGATCAGCACAGCCATCGGTACTCGCTCAGACCAGTCTCAGAGGGACGCGATAGCTTGGCTCAGTTTCACAGGGCCATCCCTACTCTCAGCGGAAAGGGCAAGAAGAAAGGTTCGAGAATGGACAGCTCAGCTACATTGTTATTCACACAGACCACCAACCTCTTTAGTGCGTTAGTTGCTCTTAGGATAGAGGCGCGCTTGTCTATGTTTTGTATAGGAATCGACCGTGTCAGTATATTTGACAAATTATTTTCTTAGCTGTCAGATATCTTTGCTAATAGCGTTGGGGCACAGGTCGATACTTTTATAGATATTTCGATGAGATAATCTGAATAATCATTATAATCAATCAGCAGTAATATTAATAATGAGTATTTGTGGAACTTTTGTCATGATACTTTGAAACTGATAGACCACCCTCAGCCTAAACCGAAAATAGGACCTAGAAACATTTTATGATAATTTTAACTCATCTCGCTTAATAGACTACTGCGTACTGACCTACAAGCAGACATTTACACTGACTGCTGGTCCACGCTTGCGTCCAGATGCCTCACCTATTGTGAGAAAGCGTGAAGAATGTGTTGTCGAATGAGTCACGATGTAACATATGTTACTATTTCCTTTTTCAATTTGTATATATAACTATTTGTAAGTGTAATTGGTGTAAACCGTTCTTATATAATAATAAATAATAATAATAATATGACACGAGTTTCGTAGAATTCGCCTCTGAATCGTACATCTCAATATTATTCTTGTAAGCCAGTTTTGGTATAATACGCTCGTATATGTTACCATACTTACCATTCCGTATTTTCTTTAATTACTGCACCTATTCATTACAGAAAATGGTGTTTCGAATCCATTTTATGATAATTTTAACTCCGCAAATCTCAAACTGACACTGGAGCTAACCGGGCGCAAAGCGCAAGAGTGATACAATCTTCTTAGGTCAAACATCCATATCTAGTCCTATGGCTCGCACGTGCGCATTGCTTATCTGTGGCTATGCACAATAGAGTTCACATTACATATTTATTGATTCAATTGTTTACTGATACTGATTAAGCTGATCTGATTTCAATGCTCCTATAATTTTATTGTTCTTAAGGGGCGGGAGTATCGCGAATATCGCGAAGCAGTTCGTGCTTGCCGGTTTTTCGGATAGATGGCGGTGGCAGTCACGGTCGATCTCAATATAGCTTTTAGTATGGACGGATTATTTATGGGTGGGTTGTAGGGTAGATACACGGACGACGGGAGGAGAGAAGGTTGTGCGCGAACAAATCAATGGTAAGCGAAAATAGATGTCATATACTTCAGAAAAAGTGACCAAACCCTCCGGTGTCCGAGGCCAGATTCAATGGTAAGCGCTTTAATATTTATCAGTTCATGGACTTTCTTACTATGTTATTATGATGATCATGTGTCTTGTGTTATTTACCAGCGTGTATCAGTGCTCAGAGAGATCTTTGATCCCAGTGAGTTGTCAATGGTTATGAACTCAGGGTAACCATAGTGTGAGGAACGGGGTCGCTGTAAGGGGAGGTGGAGGCGACTATTTAGCCCAAGATTCCAGATGGATAATCACGGGAGGCTCATGTCCGTAGTAGTAATCAAAGGAGATATCGTCAGCTCACACCATCAACGTCCAGGCCGTGTCCACGTATAGTACCTGCGTGTCCGTTAACATATTTATATCATTCGTATTCTCTAGTCAGTAAACGCATCGGCTCAGTATACCAGAAAAACATGGTGAAGCTGACGACAGCGTGTCAAGCATTGCGAAGTTTACCTTAAGTAACGTAAGAGTGAGTAGTTGGTAGCAAATAAATGCTAGACATATTGCAAAACTATTACAAACGTGAATTTTTGTGTTATAGATGTTTGTAATTCAATTCAACATAACTAAACAAATTTTGACTCATAGTTTACAATCTGAAATACGTTTAATCAATTACTTACAGGTGCACGGATAAATTCTAGGACAGAAACTGGCATGTATGTACACAAAGCAATGCTTTATAGTTTATAAATTAACATAAAGACAAGATTATTTACACTTGAAAAGTCTAAATAATATTTAATGCAATCATTCCACACTCTACTAATAAGTACATTAAATTACCATTTAGCGTTAAAATTTGACGCGGCTTTACGTAAAATTAATTTTCCTCTTTAAGAAAATATGCTTTGAAATTTATTACTAAGAGTTTTTGTTTTAATTTTACCCATAAACTGTTACGCAAATAATGAAAAGAGTACACATTATATATGGAATAATTACTTGAATAAATTCAATGTAGAAGCCACTTTGATACTCGGCTAGGTCTTATTTATTCTCTCCGTATAATTTCTCCTGAATATAAATAACTCTTTTTGCGAGTGGCAACGACGTATGTGTAAATTTCCTCCGAGCCGCCTTGACTTTATACGAAAAATGGCGAAGACAATAACCTTATTACGTATACTTCTGAGGACTAGAAATAATTCCACCGTGCAATTGTATTTTATTTAAACGAGAGCATAGCCTTAATGATATTCTATTTTTAGTGTTATGCCCACGATAGGATAAAAGAAGTACAGTCAGAATCAGAAAGAGAAAAAGAATTGATACTTACAACTTAATTGTTAAGTACTCACATAAGAGCATGTGAAGATCATTTTGAACAACTCACCCGCTATGCTACATCACCACTTATAAGTTATCGAACGAGCGAAGCGTATATTAAGCGAAGTAAAGTTCTTACAAACAACTTCGGACACAACAGAACTGTCAGCTGGCTACTGGCTAGACGTCTCAGCATTTTGATCGCTTTTTTAATTTGAATAGTTGTTCCGCGATAACTTTAGTAACGTTTTTCTGATCGTTATGAAATTTGTTGGGATTGTAGCAGAGACCAATGCAATTTGAGAGTTCGTATATGAGCAGGATCGATGGAGTTACGGATCTAGAAGGCGCGAAACAATGATCAGAATGGTCTTGTTATATTGGTCAAACGTTTGCACAGAAATCGCGAGTTCTCAGTTCGAGGTGGACTACTAGTATAGCTGGATACGCTTTAAGGTGAGTGATTGTGTGTGTCTGTATTATCGCTGTTATGCATACCTAGTTGCAGGTTCTTGTAGTTTAGTCATAGACACATCAATAGGTATTTCCTCAATTAATTTTGAATAATTTTATGTTCTAGTGAAAAGGGGTATAAGGCAAAGTGGCTCGTCGGAAAAGGGCAAAAGTGCCATGCATTTTTAATAGGACTTCTGACCTTTTTCACTGGGATAATTTGATACCTTTCCAATAGAATGACACAATTGTAGATTTCCATACCAACTATAATTGATGTAGCATTGGAGACAAGACATTAATGAGTTACCTTAGATAAAATACCCACTAAAATACTTGTAGGTAGGGTAAATCGCCAATAACTGGCCACCCTCCAGTTACTGGCCAAATCTTAAAATTGCGTTATTATAAAGCAAGAATGTAGATAAAATCTATATATTCATACTTGTATGTATATACGAAATATACATTCGAATAGTAAACGACGATGAATTTTATTATTTTTTCCAGTAACTAACAGGGCCTGTTACTGGAATTACCCTACATTATGATATTTTTTGTCCCTCGATGAGACGCTCATGAATTCTATGCATAAACGAGTATTAGAGTTTAAAGCAAAAAATATAAATATTTCATAAAACTCCTTTTTTCTGCAGATTGGCATTTCGCTGTTTTATCATACGATATACTAGGTACTTATAGAAAGTTAGGTCCACTAAAAATATAAGAGTTGCTAACTTTGTCGCATATTTTCTATATTCAGTAGAAAATATACTAAAGAAAAATGAACATAGGTCACTTCTTAATGTAATAAACTTCGATTGCGTGACCTTATACCTAATTCCCCTATGCAGTATTTAAGTCCACCTATTAAATACGTCTACTAACAACCTAATTTCTCATTCATAAATGCAGATCCTTTGAAATACGTTTTTTCTGAAAACAAACTAAAAGCTTTTTAAGCCAATCGTTTAAAACGCTACGCGCTTTGTGACCTCAGATTAACAGACCGTTTATTATTTAAGAAGACATGATAAAAATGCTGACCGCATCAGCTTGGCTCGAGAATTTAACGCGTTCAAGTTTTAGTAATAAACGTACGTCCCAGGTGTGTCAAAGTTACCATAAAATGCCGAAATTTTGCATCATGGCCAGATATTTATTAGGGAAAACATGACATACAAGCTTCAGCCCGCGTTGTCGTCTGTGTAGTGTTTGTGAAATCGTCAAATTACCCTATCGCTCCTCAAATTTTGTACTTCCCGTACTGTCGATCCCCATTTTACTTACTTAGGGAGTTTATTCGTGTGTAAAAAAGTTCCTTTTATTCCTATTTTAGATTACAAACGGACTTAAATTTCATCCAAATCCGGTCAGCCATATTTGAGTTAAGGAGAAAGAACATACATCCAAACATCCGAATACAATCTATATATTCATCTCATTTGTAACAATTGTAACAGTACAGTCAAGTGCAAAAATACGTATCGAAAAAATAGTTTCATAAATATGGTACTACGCACTTATTACAACGGAATAAGATACTATGGGACATATTTTTGAGTAAGTTGAGTACACCCATATTTTTACACTGACTGTACTAGGACTCTTACTTGGTAAATACATTGGCTTGCTAAGCTTATATTCTCTTAAGTGATGCCAAAATACATTACGGAGAATGGGATTAAATTTAAAGTGGATGTAGTAATATCTAATAGGTAATTATAGTGTATCTTGGGCATTGTATAGTATCTAGGGAATTCATATCGCTTAATAAATTGCCTCGTGCTTATGTTTTAGTGCGTCATCAAGAGCTTTGGTTGCTGTGTATTGAATTCATATTGGTTAATATTGTAATGCAAAACCGTTTATACCCATTAAGTAATTTTAGGTAATTAATGGAATAAAGCAATATTAACGGATTATTTCGCATATTACGTACCTATACAGTTAATTTGATTTAGTGATTAAAACTGCTGATTTCTGTATCTACTGTGTAATTTTGATAAGTAAATTGCACCATCGTTTCAACTGCCATTTCACTTGTTACGAATGTATGACATAAAATTAATAATAATTCGTAACATAGGTACGTGTTTACTCATATGTGATAATTGTGATAAATGACACACAAATTATCTCGTGGTTTTGGAACGAAGTCAACGAAGTCCGATAAGGGACGGTTCACTGATGGGGGCTAAGCAAAAATAGTGTAAGATTAGACCGTCACGAAAACCCGTCACAACCTATATGTACGATTGAGAAATATGTAATGAAAATAAAAATAAAATAAAATGAAATGAAATGAAAAACTTAACTTCGTTCCAACCAAGTATTTCACGACACTCAAGCATTTTTTATAATTTATTAGCAACGTTTATGTCATGAATGCGTAACACAAATGAACTGCAGCGGTTGAAACACTTGTGAATTCAGCCTTATGAAGGTGCGAGTATAAGTACCTATATGTCTATCCCGTGATCACGGGCGCTGGTAAAACCTTTGAAATCGAAACGCCAGTATTAATAAAAAAACTAACACACGATATAATCTGTAAATTTTTTTACTTGTCTGTTATTGTAAAGCCCGTTTATTCAAAAAATCCGAATTATTTTGAATAATGATATTACACAACATACACATCGCAATGGGTAGTGTAAGGCTTTTGCTATCAAAGAAGAAAGACGCTTGCACAGCTGAAAGTTGTAGTGTGTGATATAGTGGACACGAGCCAACCTCTTACCTTGCAAGCTTTGCAGTCGGCCTTGGCTGGCAAAATTGCGAACAGAGCTTCGAAATCGCCTATTTTTTAACATTATCTATATTTTATACGCGAGACTCAACGTCTATGTTCATAGACCAGAGAAATGGGATGACAAAGAATGCTTGTCAACGATCAAAAGTGTGGCAAAAAAATGAAATCCATGTATTTGTCTAAATTGTCTATGTGAGCGTAAAATAGTGATGCCAAATACAACAGGTTAATTATCTATCGGTATTTGACTTTCTTATCGATACGTTCTAAAGGCCTCTACAGACGTAAGCGACTAGTCAAAGTAGTCAACTGTGACGTCAATTGACATCCCCAGTACCAACTTGACGTTTCATTTCACGCACATTTTCGACTAATATTATTACATTACCTAATAGTTAATAACTAATATGTTTGTTCTAAGCAAATTATATTCTTTAGTATAAAAAAAATGTAAATAAACAAAATTATTTATTATTAAATCAAAAATCTAAATATATAAAAGAAGAAACTGACTGACTGACTGACTGACTGATTGACTGATTGACTGACTGACTGACTGACATATCAACGCACAGCCCAAACCGCTGGTTCTAGAGATTCTAAATTTGGCACTTATAAGGTGTAGGGATGCACTAAGAAAGGATTTTCCAAAATTCACCCTCTAAGGGGGTAAAATGGGGGTCCAAAGTTTGTATGGCCAATCAAGATTTGTTAGACTATTTTATTCGAAACTTCACAGGAGTATTCCTGACGAAAAATGAGTAAAACGTGTTTCAGGTTTTTTTGAAAAATCCACCCCTAAAAGGGGCAAATGTGGTCACAAAGTCGGAAAATCAACATGGGTATCGTATCCTTTTTGAGTACTTTTAGTACGCGGGCGAAGCCGCGGGAAAGGGCTATTTAATATAATGTTGGTAGAAAGGGTAGGTTTAACAGGTTATAGTTATATTGCTCCTACTTGGGTGATTGGTAGGACAGGACACCGCGTAACCAAGGGAAAAAAGGCACTCATTCCTGACGATCTCGTCATTTTGTAACCAAAGTAGTCAACTGTGACGTCAATTGACATCCCCACTACCAACTTGACGTTTCATTTCACGCACATTTTCGACTAATATTATTATATTACCTAATAGTTAATAACTAATATGTTTGTTCTGAGCAAATTATATTCTTTAGTATAAAAAAAATGTAAATACACAAAACTATTTATTATTAAATCAAAAATATTAAATAAACAAAATTATTTCCTAAAATAATTTCAAATGTTTCATAAAACGGAAAACGGAATTTCAAGTCGCTAGTCGGATGCGCATTCGATTGATCGCACGACCATTTTGACAGCTGACCTCTCATTCCAACTATATTTCTATCTCGTTCTAATCGTTTGACTAGTCGCTTGTAGGCGCGGCACACACTTGAGCGGAATTCAGCTATCATAAATAAAAATCAGCTGCAGAATAAAAGTCGGAAATTTCTTTACGGGAGCTGAATTTTTGTATGGAGCGCATGTACAATATTCAGCCCGATTTCCGTTTTCGGCTGCTTTTTGACTATGGTAGCAAATTCTGCTAAATGTGTTGAGCTCCATATTTGAATGAAATAATACAAGTACTGCAAGGTAAAAAAATCTTTAATAATAAAAAAAACCCGTTTAAACCTGGATATAATAAGAACCTAATTTAATCTACGCAATGACGTAATGTGAATATAAGATTAATTTATTCATAGGATTTTTTTGAAGCAAGAATTATAATTTTCATATTGAACAGTTATCGATATAAGTCCCTAAAACGTTTTGTCAATCCCTAGCGTCGAATAAATGTTTCGGTTTTTTCACAAAATAATCATGAATATTAACTATTATGAAAAAATATTGGCACACAGTATAAGAAACACTAATAATTAATTGTATCTAGTAAATACTTACACGATTTATTTTGCTATTTTGATAAAATATTGTTTCAAAACATCGATCGGAATATCATGTAAACCTGTGAAATGAGTAATTACTTGGGTTTTTCCTATGAGTAATAGTCCAATCTGGAACACAACACGACACCATGTTTCTCCTTTTTTATCCCAAGTTATTTTATTCACGATTGTATTATATTTTCCACACTAAAATATGAGCTGTCACGACGTGGGTACGTAAGCTAACTACCCAAATTCAAAAGTTGTCACTCCTTCAAAATGATCGTGTGTCTCTTTTGCACTCGTGGAATGTTCATATACGTGTTGGTTTCTCTTTTGCGCACTTCGTTTATCTTTTAGCGGCAAGCGCCATTTTATATCTATGTCATAGACAGAATATATGGTTCAAGTGATGTCAGACGACACGTCACAATACAATCGATGGCAATGATAAAAATATGTTTACACTTTCGTACTTCTTATTATTATGGTGCCAGTGTCTTTGACTTCGATTATTTATATTATTTTATTTATTTATTTCAAGAGAAAACATAATTGGTAGGGATACATCATCTTATTTTTCGCCAAAATGAGGACAGTTTGTTAGCGAATAGTGCGCTCTAAAATAAAAATAATTTTTTTTTGTTATACCTACTTAGACATTACACAAACTCATTATACGATAAACGATAATGCATGGTTTGTGCTTTTACGTAGAATGCAGTATAAATAAGTATTTGGATATTTAAAAGTTTCATCCTACTTTACGCAAAAACAACAGAATGGATTTGATAAAATTTGACACAAAGGGAGCAATGACAATATATAAGGACGAGCGAGACACATGGGTAAATGACAATACAATTATATCATTTTGAAATCAATTAGTTAAATCAAATATCCCGCCTACTGCGTGATCGTTAGCTGTAATTTTTGTCACGTGTTCGTCTCAGCGGCATATCCCAAATATAATTTTTTTTCATGATGTTCATAGACAAACAAAATATATGGATGTGCCATTTTGTAAACTGGAGCTATCACACCTCCGCTGTGAAGATGGATTGCTTCCGGGAGCGGCACATAATCGTTAGTTACGTAAATACGAAGTCGTGTGTAATAGGAAATTCGGCATTCCTTTTGTTTTTCTGTACTAAGCAAAGGCAAACCAAAACATGGGAAGATATGGCAAATAAATACCTATACCATATAGCCATCAAAATACTTACAAAAATCTTGATGAATAATTACGAATGGCAAATGTACAATTGCTTTTAAGAATGAAATAAGTTTTTGTCAAAAATGTTATTACAAAAACAACAAACTAACTTACAGACAAACACTGAGTTTAACAAAAACGTGTAAAAAATAAGTTCTTCTATAACTAGGTATCTAATCTACAAGTCTTAAAATCTAAACCAAGATTTATTTTGTACATAAATGCAAAAAGTCTGCTTTTAGAATTAGATCTACCGTATATTTTACAAGGACAATGAAAACAAGTGACTTCCTGACTTCGTACGTATAGAAATTTCCATATAGTCGGTGGTGCACACGACAATAAAGGGCATTATACGGATTTTAGTGATGATGGGATCACCTTTTGCACAGTGAGACTTTAGGACCCATAGGCCATTTTAGGAAGCAGAGCCACCTAAATTTATAGTGCGGTGGGGGTAAAAAGGGGGGTTATAATTTTCGCGACACATAGATTGAAAACTATAAGTCTTAGTAACATACTTCAAAGGCAAGAATTGTAGAGAATTTCATGAAAAATATTTCCTTTATTGGAAGTTTTGTGGTAACTTCAACCGTTTTTGCAAAAAATATATGAATGTTCCTACTTTTGTGGGAAGTGGAGAAAACAATTGTTATATTCGTAACACATTATAGTGCAGAGTGCAGTAAAACACTTCTTAATTGCATTAACACGTTTCATTTTGACGACAAAGTAAAAATATTTAATATTAGCAAAAATAATCAATTATTTAAAATTTAGCATTTCACGTAAAAATCACAATAACGGCATCTAAATAAGGGTATTTCACATTCAATAAGTTCCCTAGTGGTCAGAATGCAATTAAATTACAATAACAAAAATATTTAAATTTTGCACTTCACTTAAAAATGAAGACAACTGTACCTATTTCACTTTCACATTCAACAACCTCCCTAGTGGCCAGAATGTAATTAAATTACAATAATTAAAAATATTTAATATTAGCACTTCACTTAAAAATGAAGACAACTGTACCTAAACAAGGACATTACACATTCAATAGTTAGCAAAACCGGTAAGTAAAAATAAAGACTCGGCTAGTAATAATTTGGCTGCAGGAAAATAATGGGTTAATGAGGCGGGTGATATGGATGGTGACTGGCTGAACGTAGCCTAAATTAAAGAGCCAGGTCTTTATACGCTCGTCAAACGAGGCAATTGGAATTTGGGGAATTTAGCAAAAACCACAAAAAAAACTATTATGGCACAAAAATACTGGATACAAAGAAAAGGAATCCGATTTATAACGTTTTTAACAAAAATGTAAATAATTTGATACTCTCGAAAGCAGGATGGCTAAAGCTGTTGCTTTAAATTAAAAAGAGTTCGTGGGCAAGTGTCCGCTTTGATTTAGGCGGACCCAATAGCTCGCTGAACTCCTTTTCTCACTTGGAGAGCCCGCTGGATGCGGACTCTAACTCTCCGATGATGTGGCGAAGAAACCCGCGGAAATCGCGGCAGCTGCATACCGTCCCGCCGGCCCGGCATCCACAAGCGCCTTCCGGAATCCTTCCGGATCAGGCGGTTCCAGTGTATAGCACTTGCTATATAATTTATATGGCCTTTTTTGCCCGGCAATGGTTTTGGTTTTATTTTTGCTCCAATAATGTATTAATAGCACTTGCTATATAATGTTTGAAATAAATCGCACTTCACCACGATGCAACTAAGCAAATTATAGCAAAAACCCCAGACCAAATCCAGATTATCTCTTTTTCTTTCCAAAATCTCACGGCGCTCTGACAGACTCAATCAAAAATCAACTTTTTTTTTTTTGACAATCTGGAATACCTCAAAAATTCACATTCAAAATTAGCGCGAGTATTATCTCAATTTTATAACTGCCAGACGTATTACAAAATACGGACTGATATAAGCACCATCTACCTGTAATGCCGTGAATCACAATGTACGCTTTTTTTATATATCAACCGTGACCTAGCCTTAGACACAGAAGTTCAGAAGTTCTAAAGAAAGTCGACAGATGTCGTGCGATACGTAGCGTCATGCTACAAGAGTTATCCAATAAAGATTTGGCTTGAAAGTCTCGTATCCAGGCCATAAATAAAATAATTATTTTCTGTTTCGACTAGATACTATTAAAATATTATTATTGGTATGATATTTACCATATATATTTGAATAAGGTAAACACCCCGTTTCTAATAGTAGTTAAATTAATATGTTAAAAATCGTATATTAAACGGTCTAATTGAAAATATTGATAATAATGATGCAGGTAATGTACTCAAGGCTAAAACAATCGATAGGTCCTAGGTACCACTCATCACACCACTAGCGTAGCGCACCTAACCTAAGTTCATATATATTATAATGATATTAGGCGTTGTCCGTTGATAAAAGATTCAAGCGCCCCACGATTTTAGTTTTTTGTCGTTTCAATGCTCTAGCAACATTGATGAGAAGAGTGGTGTGGTGACTGGTACCTAGAACCTACGGAATTATTTTTATAGCTTTTTGTACTTTATCTATATCATTGTTTATTTTCAATAAAAGTTTTTGAATTTACCTAAACAATACTTATTTTCTTTTCAAGTTGTTATGTTACTAAAATTGTCTAAACTACGCTTAATTTATGATCCGAAATACACTGTATTCTACTAATACATCCCTTTCATTTTATGCTTGATTGAGAAGTTTGTTAAGAAATGTGTAATACGCGGCATTCTGTAGCGGCAGCTATCTTGGATTTACAATGATACTGAATCTATTAAATTGTAATTGTCATCAGAACTTTAGGTGTGCACCAGATATCGGATCAATTTGCAACAGAACGAGGGTATAATTTCAACCACAAAATTATGGAGATGTGGGAGGAAGCAGGTAGCTGTAGATATGCAGACTTGCATTTAGTTATGTAAATATCAGTTATAATAAATTAATAAATTTTAAAATAAGTCTAAGTAGGTATATCACATAATTGTTATTTTTGTTTTAGAGCGCACTATTCGCCAACAGACTGTCCTCAGTTGAAGATGTATACCTACCGCTTAAGTTTTCTCTCTAAAAAAATGGTGATGTACATTTCACTTGAAAACGTCATTAGATAACAGGGAC
This sequence comes from Pammene aurita, assembly GCA_947086415.1. NCBI lineage: Eukaryota > Metazoa > Arthropoda > Insecta > Lepidoptera > Tortricidae > Pammene > Pammene aurita. The sequence continues at coordinate 41,204,164 of OX352291.1, forward strand.
TGGAGAACCCCTCTATTTAATAACGCTATTATTTGGTTACAAAATTATATGGTTACCCTATATTCAATGTTATGTCCCTGTCTAATGTCTTAGCAATAGAGATGAAATTAGCTTGATAGGTAAACGTCATTTTGGATTTTCATTTCGGTAAGCGCTACATTATCATTATCAGCAGCAGCAGCAGCAGCCAGTATCAGTCCACTGCTGGACATAGGCCTCTCCCATGGCACGCCACTGTGCTCGATCTTCTGCTCTCCTCCTCCAATCCGTACCCGCCAAGCACTTACCTTTGGGTAACTCAATGATGTGCTTACTAAATTGATAGTTTTTAAAAACTATCCTACCAAATACTCTACCTCTTTATTGGTAACCGGTTCCGGTATCTTCTAAACGAACTCTTTATTTCACTTACGGATTATAACAAGCATACAAAGGCAAGGTAAATAATAGCGTTTGAAATGGTTGACGTCCATTTAGTTGTGAAAGATATAATTAGGCAAGCATTAGAACTCAAACCACATCGTTTTTCCTACATAATTAGATTGTGGTTGATAACAGGCCTATTATATTTATTTATTTTAGTTAAAGATATTATAACCAATATAGGATTTATATACTTTTTTTAAAGGGGAATAACAGGACTTTACCATCAAAATATATGTTTCATGTTACGACCATAAATAAAAAAAATATAGGCATTTATTGAAAAAAATATCAAACGTTGATATCATATTTTTTATGTTATCTCAGTTTTCTTATATCGAAAGGTATAAATAACATACCAAAAATGAATTTGGCATCCTTGCTTTACAGGAAAATGATATCAAACTTGACTATATAGCTCTATTTTATTTTTAATTAATTTTGGGGGGCACCCCCCACTTCGTCAAAAATTTGCATTAAAAATTTGATTGGCTCCCCTTCTTAAATTAATTTTAGAGCCTAAAGGATTATCTCTGCCATTGGAAATTCCATCATCATCATTTTCCGTATAAATAAGTGTACACCACCGACTACTACAAGGTGAACCGTTTATTATATATTATATAATTATCCTTGATTATTTAAGATGGTATTTCGAAAGTAGGTTGTTAGTAAAGAGTTTTAAATGACGCTGTTGGACGTAACGTAAGCCCTTCACGTTCAAAGGAGCTAGAATCCGTTCCTTGTGATCGTTAAGTTCGCTCACGGCTATATGAGTCGATTTTTTTTTATATCGTCTGAATATTGGAATTACTTGACCGCCGCTCTTATTTTAGCTAGCAAAGATTATAAAGTTAAAGTAGAGTCAGAACCCGGACCCGGGGTATGTCCTTAAACTACGTCCGGACTTGGGTATGTCCTTAAACTACGCCAATAAGAGAGGTATGGGCACTGCGAATGGCATCTTGCTAAGTGTGGTAGGGCACGTTCAGCGAATGTCATCTCACTCAAATCTGGAGCAGATCAATTCAATTCAATTCAATTTAATCGTTTATTCATAAAATATACATTTTACACGTCAATACAGAGTAAATTAATATTAAATTTAAGTCATAGTACCTACTTATAATATAATGCTAGGTTATATATAGTATATAACTAAATTACAAATAGGTAGTATTAACAATTTTTTACATAGTAATCACTATTTAAGCAACACCTCCAAAGAACTCGTCAATCGAATACAAAGCATCTTTTGCAAGTTTTGCTTTCAATTTTTTTATAAACAACTTATAACTTGGGGCTTGCCTAATTTCCAGAGGGATCATATTATATCATATACCTTTGGACCAATGGCGTTAAGACATTTTTTTGACTTACCCAGCCGTCTGTAAGGCAAGTTTAAGTTATGACGGCGTCGGGTGCGGGAGCAGTGCGCATCAGCGTTGGTAGGAAAGAGGTCAATGTGACTTCTGACGTACTTGGCCAGTTCCAGGATGTATAAGCTGGGTACAGTCAAAATCTCGTATTTTTGAAATAACTCTTTTGCAGGATGATCCCAGCTTATACCTGCAATGGTGCGGACTGCTCTTTTTTGAAGTATGAATACTCTTTTACGTTCCGCAGCTGAGCCCCAGAGATCAATACCATAAGTTAATAAGGAGTTAAAATACCCATAGTAGGCTTTTTTACGTTTTTATAATTTAGACACGGACACAGATCCCGACTAAGAAGTACCTCCACCTTACAGAAAACCACAGCCAAATAGCACTAGACCCTACTTATAGTGTTGTGCCCCTGCTGGGGAGTAAGGTTGCCAAAGAGCTCAAAGAGGACACAGTGTTTTGACGATGAGGGACCTTCTTGTTCCTTTAGCCATCAACACAGTGAATCCTCCTTTTTGTAAAGGGCCGGCAACGCGCATGTGACTCTTTTGGAGTTGCAGGCGTCCATAGGTTACGGTAGCTGCTTACCATCAGGCGGGCCGTATGCTTGTTTGCCACCGTCGTGTTATAAAAAAAAAGAAGCAGAAGTTGTTATGCGGGTGATATGTCCCAAATGCATGATTCCACTGTTAAGGAAACAAGAGTGTGTAAAGATCATTTTGAGCACATAGTCCGTTTTGCTTCTTCACCACGATTCAATGAATATCAAACACTTGTTTTCAATGGAAATTCAGCCCAGTTTTCTTAACACTTCGCTGTCTGTAACTGGAATTGTTTAAATGAAGGCCGACTTTATTAATATTATAATTACTGTTTGAACAGTTTTCGCTTGTGAATTTTAGCTCAAAGAATCAAATTAGCAAGTTAATAATTTATATCTCCAAACCAAAGTTACCTAGGACTTAAACCACTCACTCAAAGCTTCTCAGTAAATTACTTAGATGTCTATGGAATCAAAGGATGGGCAATGATTGGCTTAATTTATATTAAACTAATAGGAAGCAGCGTACGCAAATCAAAAATTTCCTGAACCCAATTATTTATTTAAATTTCTTATTTATTTCATTAAGTGGACATTAAATTTATATATCATTAACTGTATATGTAACTAGTAACTATCTGATGTATTTTATCTTACAAGCGTTTGGTTTTGTAAATATCTTACTACCCAAATATATTATTTTTACAGGTGACAATCATTATCGGAAATAGCCAATATGAATCAAATATTAATAATATCTCAACCGATATAGATAAATTTAGGACTGATAATAATCTTCTTACTATAAATTAGCAAAACACAGTAGGTACATAATTTCACTCATATGGTGCAATACTTCCCCAACTCAGTATTCACATTATGTGACAATGACATTGTATGATCTGAAACAAATGACGAAAGGTCTACAAATCGATTCATCTTTAAATTGAATGGATGTATGTCTTCATTGTTCGTTCACATTAACCAGGTCTTTAATAAAAATAGATGATTTATAGTCAAAGATTGCATTTAGCTTAATAATTATTCCATGATAATGTTATGTACAATTGTAGTAGTAACGTAAGTTATGTACAAGTTTCTTATTAACCGACTTCAAGATTTGAAAAGAGGAGGTTCTCAATTCGGCGTGTATGTTTTTTTTTTTTTGTTTTTTTTTTTTCGTTTTTTTTTATGTTTGTTACTCCATAACTCCGTCATATCTGAACCGATTTTGAAAATTCTTTTTTTGATTGTAAGTATATATATACAGATTGGTCCCGTTTTTGTCAAAACGCAGTTCTGATGATGGGATCCATGAGGAATCGAGGGAACTCCTCAAATCTTAAAGGCATACATATAGTGATTTTTATATTTTTATCAACAAAACCATCATTTTCATTCAAAACAGTGACATTTGATGAAGTAGAACTGCTGATGATGATCAGAACGGAACTCTTCAACGACGCATAGTTCACGTTTGGCGATTCGTCCTCTTCACTGTGTTTGTTTAGCAAGTTTAATTGTCAGAACAAATGTTCGTCAAGCTCAAGTTCTGATGATGGGATCCATGAAGAATCGAGGGAACTCCTCAAATCTTAACGGCTTACACATAGTGATTTTTGTATTTTTATCAACAAATCAAGCATTTTCATTCAAAAGAGTGACATTTGATGAAGTGGAACTGCTGATGATGAACAGAACGGAACTCTTCAACGACGCATAGTTCATGTTTGGCGATTCTTCCTCTTCGCTATGTTTGTTAAGCAAGTTAGATTGTCAGGACCAATTTTCGTCAAGCTCAAGTTCTGATGATGAGTTCCACGAGGAATCGAGGGAATTCATCAAATCTTAAAGGCATACATAAAGTGACTTTTGTATTTTTATCAACAAATCAAGCATTTTCATTCAAAAGAGTGACATTTGATGAAGTGGAACTGCTGATGATAATCAGAACGGAACTATTCAACGACGCATAGTTCACGTTTGGCGATTTGTCCTCTCCGCTGCGTTTTTTAAGCAAGTTATTTCATTGTATGGAATCTAAGTGCACCATCTACAATAATCCTTCACCGGCTACCCCCATTGAAGTCGGTTTTTTTTTCTTAAAAATTATGTAAGAAATATTTTACAATGCTGTTTGCCTACATTATTTTATTGTACCTATTAAAATAAAATAAAATAAATAAATGTATGTTCAGGAATCGATCGATTCATTTTTGCATTAAGTAAAGAGGGAAGCTGTCTCTAATGAAGCGGCCGTCATGGTACTCATGGGTTATCACGGACATGTCTCATCGGGTTATGCGCGGATGGTCTAGAACGCAATATGACTAGTGTAATATTTTGCCAATATCGCTTTTAGTCTACATCGCGAACGGTCTAGAACGCAAAATGTCTACATCATTTTCGTCGTTGCGGGGCTCCTATTTCTGTGTGGTTTGGCTTTCGGCCGTTAGAAGATAACTATCGAACCTAATTTACCTATGAGTGGTCATTTTGCGTTCTAGATCGTTCGCGATGTAGACTAAAAGCGATATAGGCAAAATATTACACTAGTCATTTTGCGTTTCAGACCGTCCACGACTATACCGTCTCAGCCATACTTAATTACAGTCTCGTTGTATATGATGTGAACGTTAGAATAGCACTTCTTATTTGTGAATGTAAACAGATACTTAAGTTTGCAATGGTCTCGATGGTAATTGAATTACACAAAGATATCGGCACTAGGGACATTCCAATGGAAAAAGTAATTAACAGTAAGTAATTTGGCAACTTTAGAAATAAACAAACTTATTTAATCAAGTATTCCCGAAGTGTACTCGTATATTTAATTGATTACTCTGCAGAATTAAAGTGTTTTTGAATTAGTAATAAGGTATCTAACAATAACTATAAAAATATATTTGGTTGACGAGAAAGGAGGGCCGTGTGTAAGTAGGGTGTATTATTTATGCATTTAGGTATTAATGTATGTCTTTGACGCCCGGCCTACAGCCTACCTTTGACGGATTTACATGATGTATGAGGAGTTATTAGACTCAGTTAAATTAAGGGAATAAGCGACATACCGTGTATTAAAATTGCCTGCATTACACATCTGCAGTAGTACGAGTTACGGAATATTCATTAATATTATGAGAAAATCTCGTTCGTTTTAGTGATTGTTTTGCGTTTCCCGACTCTTGTAAAGACAAAGACACTCAAGGTTAAGGATTAATAAATTTACAAGAAGATTTCTAAGAAAAGATGCTGCCGCCGTGGCGTTCCTAAAAATTTTCAAAATACTTAGAGCTGGTAATTGCCTTGATGAAGTTAGTTTTCATACGTTTTCAAATTCAGAAAAGGTATTTTTTTATTAATCAAGAACAGTTTATAATAATACTTAGGTATATACTAATTAATGGGATTCCCATGCCAAGCATGATTACTTCGCGGTTTTAAATTGCATGCATTGATAGCGCTATTGCCTCGTTAGTTCAAAATACCAGATTTTCTGGTTTCTGCATTCTGGTTTAAGTTGGTTTCTCAGGCAAAAATAACTACCACACTGTCCACACTGTCAATGCCACGTGAAAACGTGGTAGATAGTTGAATCTACGAAGTAATAAATTCTTAACCCTGCCTAGTGTGTAACCTTTGCGTTTGAGAGTTGGTATAAATTGAGCCGCTGCGGAAAAAAAATTGAAGGCGGCCGCAAAAATTCTAAGGTTTACGAGTCGCGTCACATCATATCTCATCTAGAGCAATATAAATCATGGTCTCCCCCTCCCCCGGCCCCTTTAACTCCCCACTTGCCCTCCGCATAACCTAATGCCGTTTTTACATTCTCCTCATCAAATTAAGAGTCGAGCTCCAAAGAAATATACGACGTAGCAATCTTACTAAGTATTACGCTTTTTGTGAGCACTTGGATGGAAAATCTTATATTATTTCCCTAGGAATGATTCCTCTTTTATTTTTTCCCGTTTGGCACAAAAGCACGGTGGAACAATAACGCCGAATGGACCTCTTTGTGCTGAGACAATGGCATAAAACGTGGAATCGGTAGACGGCATTATCCGGAAAGATTCAATTAATGTGAGTGAGATCCTCGTATTGATATGTGGATAGCAAATCTCTCTTATTCCGTATTCGACTTTATATATAATAATAATAATAATAATAATAAATACTCTTTATTGCACACCTCATACAGTTACAAGCACAAATTTTACAATTAGATAAATTTAGGTAGAGGTAACAACAGGCGGTCTTATCGCTAATGAGCGATTTCTTCCAGACAACCTTTGGGTAGTGGAGACTAGAGAAAAACAATAAGCAGTAGGTGGTGCATAGAAACAAAAGAGACGAAATAGATAACACAGCACATTCATATGAATACACATACTTAAATAAATACAAAATAAACATACATATACGTACATATATACATATATAATACACACAATAAGAAACAACAGTCAACTTAAAAACCTAAGGAAGAGATAAATAGTATTCCTTAAGTTGCGTTTTAAAGCTACCAATAGATTGCGCGCGTTTAATGTTGAGAGGGAGAGAATTCCACAAACGAACGGCCTGGAACGTAAATGAGCAATATAGTGACTGTATGTGACAGTATACATGAAAACAGTACGGATAGTGATTTGGCGAAAGGCGCTTACGTCGTAACCTGCACAGATTCAATATTTTATTCGAGGAACAGAAGCGTAAGCGCCGGCCTCCAGATGGGTACATTTTGGTGTCACGTAGATTAGTAGTAGTAGACTATCACGTTGTTCTTTATTATGAGAAGAAGCTAGCGAAAACCACTCAACTTTCGTTTTCATCGAGTAGGTAAATACAGCCAGAAACTCAGAGTTCATACGCACTTGTTTTCTAAACAACGTATCTGTGCTAATACTTCCGTGACTGACTTTACAGAGTTGAAGCCATATCACGAACTCTCAAAAGCAACGTCGAATGGCTTTCATAATATGCGACGAATTTGTAAATAAAAGAGTTATTTTTATTTCACATGAGATACTTTGTGGAATTGCGGTTACACGAGAAGAGGTTTTCACGGTGCCCCTTTCTCATTTAAAGTACCGTTTTGTGTTTAGATTAATGTTCCGAATTGAGTAGTTATAATGGGAAAGAAAGTATAAGTATGTGGCCGAGTTAATTAAGTAATAAGAACCTTACATTAATGTAATAAGAGCTAATATCAGAAATAGAAATCGATTATCGTGGCACATGACAAGTGCATTCATGCGTGTATCGCAATAATTTATGAAAGTATGCTTCGCGACATAGGTGATGATTTGTAATTTTTTGATCAAATTCTAATATCCACGTTGCAAAAAATGTGAACATTTGATTTCTGGCAACGTGATATTTACTTGAATAATGGAATAAGATTTATTGGATGAGATTTGAATAAACATCAAGAAAACATACGTAGTGAAGCTATATAAAAGTGTGTAAAATAATTATATTGCCTAACGGTTCCCAATTTTGACATTTTACGTCCGTAGTCCGTAGTCACTGCACCTCAAATTATTAACATTAATTTCCCTAACTTACATCAAGCAGCTAGTTTCCCGGTTCAGCATAGTTTAAGTTAGTTAAGCAAGGCGGTGCTTGTACTCGTAACGGTTCTGCGGCGGTTTACCTCATTGCACCTTTCACGGTGCCATTGGCGCATTGTAGGTAATTATGTAACTTGTCCAAGTAAATAATTAATAACTGTACTCTCGCAGCATAATTCTAATACATGCATAAGCCTTGATTCTTCTGGTATACTTACTGTTAAACTTGCAAACTTTATACTTGCCTATTGAAGTTTCATTTAAGATAATACTATTTTTACGGCTTTTGCACTGATCAAAGTATTACTGTCACAACTTATCTGGGGTCAGTTGCACATATGTTGTACTGGATAAACATAGTCCAACGGATAACTTTAAAACTTCCCATAGGTACAAATGGCTTCTTTCCTAAAAAAATATATTTAGTCCGTCAGTTAGATTATCAAAAAATATTGGACACGTATTTTTTATTTTGTCAATCAAACAAAAATTGGTGAAGATAGAGCCCGTTAAAGTTCCGCGTGACGTCACATTTCAGTACAATTTTTAGTATAATTGACGTCACGCGGAAGTTTAACGGGCTGTATCTTCACCAATTTTGTATGATTGACAAAATAAAAAATACGTGTCCAATATTTTTTGATAACCTAACTGACGGACTAAATATATTTATATTTTTTTTACCCAGGAAAGTACCCAATTCAGTGATGTTTTAACGATTCGGTGCAAACGACCCTAATTAACGAGTAAGGATTAATTACATTAAATAAAAATTCATTCGATGAAGAACACTAACACCTCACGTTTCAAAAGGTCATTTGTCAGATTTTCCATAATATGCTTGTTTTCCATAGAAAATAATATACACATACCTACTAATACAAAGGAGATCGTCAATTTTTGTTAGGTGTCCTGGCCCATATTATTTAGGACCGTTTAGGAATGATTCTTACCTTTAAAAAATCGTCGTAATTTCTAGATCAAGACGGTGGTAAAAAAATTGAGAAATCTAATGGGAAAATTGAAAAATCACGCATTTAAAACTTTAATCTGACAAGAACAATATTTGAAAGCGTGTGCATGCCTATGATTTATATATTAATATTAAAATAGTACCGGTTTTTTAAAGAAAATTTACAAAAAGGACTTAAAAACAAAACGGGAATCATGATGAAATAATAAAAAGTCATATTTTGATCGTATTTATAGTTCCTGTATTTCGGTAAACAAAGACGGCTGTCAAACCATCGTTGATACTATTAACTGAACATTTCTAACACCTATTGCGAAGTGATAAGGTTTACCACCGTTAAGTGCGATGCCACTAGTATCTGACATTGCAAAATTGAAAAGAAGATGCGTTTCGTTATCGAAGGAGCATGATATTATGCCATCATGAAACCCACTTATAATATTCAAACTCCGATCAAAAATGCAAAAATACGCATTTTCAATCTTTAGGCGTTTTAATACAGTCGATTTCTAATTAGAACTTCCGTATTCGTAGGCTTAGATATTATTTTAATATTACAATGTTCTAACTTACCGAACAGTATCAAAACGCAGATTATGTAACGGTAGACATTGATAGTGTCAAACCAAAAAACAAACCCGTTTCAGTCCAGGTGAAATTAAACTTTATGTCAATGTCATAAGGACGTTAACGACTTGTCTTGCTGTATTTTAATCGCGGAAAGATCAACATAATGTTTATTTATTTAGTATTGCTAATTCCTGTTTCATTTTTTTGTAATATTTTGTCTACTTGAGTAATAAAATGAGTATTTATTTTACATTGAAGTACAAACTGTATACGGTTTATATCAGGTGGCCCAGAATTAACGGTCTCCTTAGAATCTCATTTTATATTACGTTGCCATCCTTAACAAGCTCTGAGACCGTCAAAACGTACTCGCAAAATTTTGATTTTGAGTCTGATTTCACTTAGATATATTAAAATAATAAAGAAAACAAGTATAGGTACTTAATAAAAAGTATAACGGAATTTGACAATTTGTAAAATGATGTTCATAAATACAGTTTAAAATTTTAAAGTAGATAATCATTTAATTGGGTTAATATTTAGTATTTGTTTCCTGGTATCATGTCTAAATGAAATACTATGTTAGTAATTAGAAACTTGTTCGTGGCCTTGGCAATAGCCAGTCCAATTTAAGGCTCGGTTGCACAAAACAGTCCGTTACCGTTAAAACATTCGCTTAATTGTATCAAAACTTGCCTAGTTGTTTGATGAGTGACGTTCATCAGTTTCATCCCGTCGACAACCGATCAGTTAGTTAATGACAAAGAAATAGATAAGCAACAATTGATACTCGATCAGAAATAAAAATAATGAAGTACGTTTGAACATGTACCTACCCACGCTTGCGGGAGAAGCGGACGACCTCGACCAAAAGTTGACATTTCTGAATCTGTGAGAGGTTCCGTATCAAAGCTCACACGATTTTATACGAGTTAAACTAAATACACTCTATGATGACTGCGTAACTACCATATTTGAATGGCGAGAAGTAAAATGTGGTCGTACCACGTATTTGGAATGCAGTCCACATATTCGGCGTTATTGAATTGATCAATGCTATTTTGCGGTTTTGTCATTGCTGTTTTAGTTTTTGTTGTGACTCGCATATTTTGCCTTATCGAATTAATTCTTTGACACCTTTAATCATGCAAACTAAAGTAACTTTTTTATGTTTTCGCGAGAAGAATAAGTTTCCACAACAGTTGTAAATATATTGGTGCAGGTACTCATCGTCCGTGACAGTCTTATACCAGGAAACTATTTGCCTACAACTTCTGACTATCTTAACGACTTTTTTAGTGATTTGTTAAGATACCTAATATTTATAAGAATAGATATATTATTATCCTTAAGTAAAAACTAAAAATGTACTTTTTTGTTTTGTTTGTTTTTTATGTTACACATAGTTGTTTACATCCAAATTATTTTGCATGCGGTGTTTACCTTTAAGTAATTGTGACATTATTCTTTAGGTAGGTAAGCTTTTAAAATGTAAACATGTATCGATGTCAACAATTGTTGGTGAACCTAAATAAAAAAAAATAAAAAAAATTAGTTTACTTAACTTGAGGTTAAACTTTTACGGTTCATTCGTGTGACACAATTAGACTTGGAGGTTATGGTACAAATGAGTTCCAAAGTTTCCTCGTGCTCAAAGGTCCTGAAGTTTAAGGACAAACTTTACATTCGCCAATATTGAGCTCTGCGGTTTCCTTGTCTCTGTGTGTTCACAAAATAATTTAGGGACTTATTTATTAGTTTCTGTCCGCATTTAAAACCAGAATCCAAAGGCTCACGCCTCGTCTAACTTGAGCAATTAGATTGTTTAGAGGCAGAATAAATTATAAGCTTATAATATTTTACTTACTTAACTTACTCATTTATCTATGCTATGGTAGGTAGGTACATATATAAGATAAAATAAGATACAAAGCGTTGGTAGACTAGCGATAAGCCCTGCAACTTTTGATAATAAAATTAGTAGACAAAGAAACAAATTCAAAATTAGGTAGATTTTAGATTTTACTTCAATTATCATCAATTAAAATAAAAAAGTGAGAGTCAACATTAATAATGCTTTGATATGTAAATAATAATAATAGTAGTGTGTCTGCAAAGTTTATTTCACGGCAATAGGTAAACAATATTAAATAAGATTTACGAACTTCATATAATTTCATCATTTCACTTTCCGACATATTCAAGATCGAAAGTTGTCTCCTTTATTTCAGCAATGAATTAAATTAAATAGAATTAAATAGGGAAAGTCCGAGATAGTTATAGTTTATCATTCTAATTGTAGTAAGCGCTTCTAGCCTGAGACAGCCATAGCGGTGAGACCTTCGACTTAAAAAAAAAAGATAAAATATATTTATTCTTCAATCCGGAGGTCTCGGGTTCAAACCCCGGATCGTATCCCTAAGCTTTTCGGAACTTATCTACGAAATGTTATTTGATATTTACTGGCCGATTTTATGCGAAGAAAAACATCGCGAGAAAACTGAACCTAAAAACTAGTGCCAATGCCAATTCATGGAATTAGATTGCCGTGCGGATGTAGTAAGTATTTACTTAAAAATCTGATTATTGATCGAGCACTGAGCTTAATTATGTAAGTTTTTAAACACCATCTTTCCAACTTCACTATCATAATATTGTAAAAGTTTAAAGGGCATTTCGCGATCTCGGTCCGGGTGGCCGTAAAGCGGGAATTATTCCCGGACTTCTGGAGAGCCGTGGGCGTTCTTGGATTCTTTGTAAATTAGCCGCCTTAATCGAGGATTATATTTTAATTCCCAGGGGAACGCGAGTTCTGAGGCAGTGATTACAAATCGCTTATCAAAGAATTTCGCCTCAGAGTTTGCGGAGCGTTATTGGAAAAGTTTTAGCGGGTTCCCCAATCCGTAAATGTCTACAGAGATATCAGTCACCAGTGTTTGAGTTGACGATGAGCATTCTTTGATTGGAACTAGCGCGCCCGCAAATAATGTTCATGGGATTGCTTTAACGTGGCTCCGAGGACCAAGTTTCGTGGCTGTCGATTTGGATTCAAATTAAGATATTCAGCGTATTTTAATGCGACTTTGTTATTTGTTCTTTGTAATTTTTGCATTGTACCTTGGAGTCCAATGATTTGTTTTGGTAAGATTTAGAGTTGAATGAATAGATAGATATGTACCTACGTGTTTTCACTACCAATTGTTGTCACTTGGAATATATCTCAATTCAATCACAATTAGAACAAATAAGTGATAGGTAAATTACCTACAAAAATTGACCTAGAAAGCATAGACATATAAAATAAGGAGACGTAATCCCACGAAGATAAAATTGTGATTCTATAATAAGCCGCGGTTTCGTGAACACACACTTACTTTCGACGTCTGAACCAATCACCGCTCGCCCACGCGTTGTATATGTGTGCGTGTCGCGCGTAAACACGAACATATCGGCTTATTATGGAATCACAATTTTGTTTTCACGGCGTTCCGTCTCCTTATTTTATATGTTAGCTAGAAACCCTGAAGTAGGATACAATTCACTAAACTAACAAGGTATGTTCCCAAAATCCTAAGGAGATTGGAACCAAATGTAAAGAATCTGAAGAAAAACGATTTGTAATGTAGTAAACACAGGAAAAGTCAGGAGGGTGATTATGCACAATGATGTTGACCATGTAAACAGCGCGGCAAAGCGGGCCCAATCTTTGCGGAGCAAATACAAACATGGCGGCTCGACTCCGGATCGACCCGTGAGCACTGTCATTTGCTTTACGTAAGTCTTGTGCTGAAACGAGGTTTTAAATCTTTTAGGATTGGGTTCAAAGGGACGGATTAAGACTTAAATATTACTGAGAGGTCGTTCAGCCCTACTGTGGCGTAACTATCTATCTAAATATATAAAAGAAGAAACTGACTGACTGACTGACTGACTGACTAATTGACTGACTGACTGACTGACTGCATGACTGACTGACTGACTGACATATCAACGCACAGCCCAAACCGCTGGTTCTAGAGATTCCAAATTTGGCACGTAGGTTCCTTATAAGGTCTAGGGGTGCACTAAGAAAGGATTTTTTAAAATTCACCCCCTAAGGGGGTAAAATGGGGTCCAAAGTTTGTATGGCGAATCAAGATTTGTTTGATTATTTTATTCGAAACTTCACAGGAGTATTCCTAACGATAAATGAGTAAACACGTGTTTCAGGTTTTTTGAAAATTCAACCCCTAAAAGGGGCAAATGTGGTCACAAAGTCTGAAAATCAACATGGGTATCGTATCCTTTTTGAGTACTTATAGTACGCGGGCAAAGCCGCGGGAACAGGCTAGTGTACATATAAATATTAGGAAGGTGACTCTTACTAGACTAAGTGTACTATGTAGTAAGTAACGTATGCGGAATGAAATCTGGACAACATTCAATTTCTTATAAAATAAATATAACATAGTTATTTTTATAATCTTTCATGGTTTTTAATAATGTATTTAATCATATTAAACACCAGAGTAAGTTTACTCCAATGCGAGGTTTCAAACGAAACTTGTGGTACTTTATGTCCATCGCTGTCGACAACAACAATGTACAGATTTTTTAAGATCTAAATTTATCTTCCATCGGATAACTTTTTAAGGAGGCTTCGTATACTTGACATTTTTCACATTCTCACGGTCATCTTACGGTCAAGATTATTGGTGTTCTCAAAATAATAGTTACCTTGCCACGAATTTCCATTTTAAACAACATAATATTAGTCATTCAAAAATCCAAAAATGAAAAAAACACCTGTTTTTACATTTTTTGACCAAACGACGTGGCCGTATTTTCGGTTATTTAAAAAAAAATTGGAGACGATGGGCGTAACTTTTCTTAATTGTCATCTGATACCTATGTCTTCAAGATATTTTAAAACTGTTTTACTGCCACATTTGAATGCCTTCCTGAGTTCTCTGTAAGATTTTGTGACTCAGCGGGCTGTAATTTTCTTTAATCGAACTCTCTCTGCAAACTGGCTAATGCTAGAATATTTCCCTGAACCAAGCCTTTTTGTGGCAATTTTTGTAAAGAAAAAGGACGCAAAAATATTATAAATAGCTCTTTAGTCTCTATCCTATTTCCACAAAATTTTTCACGGTATTCGCTTTCAGCCATAGGGAATTAATACTGTAGAAATTACATACTGTTTCGCGACGTTGTTCTCCTCGATTAACCATAATTTTAAGATAAAGAATCCAATGCCCATTAAAAGTACGGGATTAATTAGCAGATGTATAAGCTTTCAATTGGCATTTATATAAAATTTGAGTTTATTTCTTTACTCACTTTATACGTCTTCAAAACTTTGTCCAGATTTCATTCTGCATACCTTATGTAGTTGACTAAGACTATCTAAACGAAAATTATGTGTTGTTACGCAACACGCAAGTAATGCGTGGTTTGGGTTGTTGTGTAACTTGACTTAATCTTCAATTTGGGGCTCAGAAATTTCAGTGTCACTGCCAATTCGGTTCTTCCACAACGTGAATAAGGATCCACAATCGTTTGTATATTTTTATGAAGTAAAAATCCGAATTTCATCAACAAGCAAGCAGAAATAAATATACCAATTTCTTAAAATTTAACTGCTAAAGATCTCTCAACATGAAGTTAAATATCCTCACAGGTTTTACAAATGAGTAGGTATTACTGGGTAGAGCAGTGAAACGCGACCACGCTGGTTTTTTACTTTTCAATAAAAATGTTTGGCGATAAAAATGCAATGCAAGTCAAACTTTTATTTAGGTAAGCTATCACTATCAAAAAATGTATACGAGCACAAGTATAATTAATTTTTTTATTGATTCGTGATTATTATCGATTTTTGGTATCTAAAATAGATATAACCATACAACTAAATTTCAACGCATTTTTTTTTCCATTGTCCTTCCTTCAACGATACCATCCCTTCGCAATGACCCTCCATACATCAGCGTCACGCTCGATGTATCTCCATTTCTGTCGATATCTTATTCTCTTGTTCGAGTAATAGGTTATAGATTTAGACATACCTACTGACCGAGTCTGATATCTACGTGTTAATGAATTTTGCTGTTGCAAAAAGGTGCAATGCAGTGTAATTGTATTTACAAGTGGACTCACTTAAGCACAATGAAAACAGGTCACTATCAAAAGGAAATTTGATACAATGTGACTCGATTAAGTATTCCCATTTATATTTAAGTATAAATAAATGTATACCCAATGTTAGCTTGCTTATTAACCGAAGCAAAGAAATACTCTCAACAACTTTAGTGACCCCTAGCTCAACTTAAAACGATTTTATCAGCAAATACGAGTAAAATATAAAAATGCTATTATCTATTAACCGACCAAATTATCTTACTCGCAAAAGACACACAGAATAACTAAAACAGCGGTGGAGTGACTAACATTATATTAAGCTTACGAGACATTTGTTTCGGTCGTTTAGGTCCAATCAATCATTTCTAGGTCACCTCGGCGGGACTTGCGAAGAATACATACAAGTTTGGCTGGGAACAATAGTTACTTTATGATTTATTGGTACTAGTAGGGTTGCTACACCATTGAATAAGGTACCTTTATATTATTTAGGTAGTAGGTGCTCACCAACTTTATAAAACATCAAAACGATTTCTTAGCCGTTTTTGTGCTTCGATGTGCGAGCGGGAGATTGCTTTAATTAATAGCTTATTTTTAGTAGAAGGTCTTAGTATAGAATTGACAGTGAGCATTATTATAGCTACAGCTATCGTTTTCCTGTTTCAAAATGTTCTCAGTTATATCTATAAGTAGAGTTAACAGCTCAATTGTAATTATAACTCAAGTACACGAGAAGTGGTCACATAAGTCACTTAGTGCTTTACTGTTCACTAGAA
The DNA here is from genome assembly GCA_947086415.1 of Pammene aurita. Taxonomy (NCBI): domain Eukaryota; kingdom Metazoa; phylum Arthropoda; class Insecta; order Lepidoptera; family Tortricidae; genus Pammene; species Pammene aurita. Next base: position 41,220,522 of record OX352291.1, read on the forward strand.
CAGGTACAGCTATCATTTTCCTGTTTCAAAATTTTCTCAGTTATTTTCTCAATTATAATTACAACTTAATTACACGACAAGTGATCACATAAGTCACTAGTGCTTAACTGTTCACTAGAACAGTAAAGCACCACCACCTTCCAGCACGCTGCAGTGGCGAGATCTTATGAATTTGACGAATAGCTTAACACGATTCACCCTGCGACCCGATTCGTCTTGGTGTACTATCGGGTTCATAATTGCATACCCAATTTTTCAATGAATTCATTCATAAACTGGGTATGCAATTATGAACCCGATGGTACCTTATATGTGCCTCCAGCTGCCCACACCTACACAAAACACACCTAGATAGGTGTCTAGGTGTGTGTTTTATATAAATACAGCCATTCACACATCCTTTGGCTTACTTGCCCTACTTAAGGCAGCTAACATAAACCTCAGCATCCAAAACGACTTAACCAGAAAACGATGTCAAGAGTTTCATTTGTGGGGGGTAATCACGAATCCCAAAAAGATACACAAGGTAACAAATTGCCTATAAAAAGCTAACAAAATGCTGTGGGTAAGCATTTCGGTCAACGCTGTAAATCCTCGGGCTGAAGCAATAAATCCGGGGAAAAAATATCGAAAGCCGTGTAATACAGTTAGAAGCAGATTGTGTCGGAATAGGCTCCCGAGGGAGGCCATATTTGGGAGTTTACCAACCTATTTTGAATATTAAAATGCACAAATGATTGTTCCTTTCATACGGCGTTTGGCTCTGATGAGGGTCGTCGTTTGTTTGGAGTGATTGCTGACGTTCAGATTTCCAGACTAAATAGCGAAATATTCTGAATAATCCAAGCGAGATGACGAGGGTAAAAGTTCACATTGTTATTATGGAAAATGCTTGTCTAAACTTTATCCTAAAGCCGCAAGCATTTTTTGGACTTTGTGCGTATGCCCCATTGTCCTAGGGGTATAATACGTTATTCTAAAACTGTCCATCGAGCTAAATGAGTACTTGGTACCTACTCAAGTACCTACCTAGTTTCACTTAGGTAGGTACTTGAGTAGGTACAGTCAAGTGCAAAAATACGTATCGAAAAAATCGTCTCATAAATATGGTACTACGCACTTATTACAACGGAATAAGATACTATGGGACGTATTTTTGAGTAAGATGAGTACACCCATATTTTTACACTTGACTGTACCTAGTTCTTATTTAGCCTGATGGACAGTTTTAGTTAAAATACCTATCTAGTTCCCCTTAGGTAGGTACTTTAACTATGTAGGTATAATTTGTATAAGTACTTTATCATATCTACGTTTTATTCATACCTGCCTCCTATAAAATGTCATAAAAATCCAATTTCGTTTCATTGAAATTTATTAAATAAATGTACTAACCATGTAAATTTATTGAATTGACCGAAATCCAGTTTCACAGAAATTCCAATTCTCGTTAATCATGTCCGATTAACCAAGTGACCGAGCAACCTAACCACTTCACAATTGCTGCCCACTTTTGTTTCTGGATTCAAATACCTGCACTTGTTAATGTAATTAATAAAATGATTTAAATGATAAACGCAAATGAGTGTAACACAGACTGATTTCCATAAGTATTTTTTTTACATTGTCGCTTTTAAATATAAGGCTAATATTATAAACTTGGCGAAATTAAGAAATTTTAAACATGCTAAAAGTCAGAGCCAGTTAAAATTTTCAATTCTTGTTGATCAATAAATAATCGGTGTGTGTATAAGGCTAAGTGTAAAAATAAAGAAAAATGAAAAAAAAAACTAACGTAAGTTAAAAAGTTTTATCAATAAGTGTAGATATAGTTTTAATTAGGTAGATTTATCAAGGTATCTTTCATAAGGCTAATATTATAAACTTGGAGAAATGAAGACATTTTAAACATGCTAAAAGTTAGTCAGTTTAAATTTTAAATTCTTGTTGATCAATAAATAATCGGTGTGTGTATAAGGCTAAGTGTGAAAATAAAGAATAATAGAAAAAAAATACGTAAGTCAACATTTTTTATCAATAAGTGTAGATATAGTTTTAATTAGGTAGATTTATAAAGGTAACCTATAAGCATTTGCACTCATTAAGAATGGTTCACGCTGTAGCGTTCCGCATCCTACATGACATTTCCGACACTTCTTTTTGTATAGAGAACATTACGTGACCTCCGAGGATCAGGTGACGCTTTCTATACAAGATGAAGTGTCGGAAGTATCATGTAGGACGCGGAATGCTACAGCGTGAACCATCCTTTAGTAAGTAATGTGCTAATCGAACTACAAGTTGACGTATCGATATACATTTGGAACTGGTACAATGACTTTTATAACAGGTTCGAAATAATTAACATCAACGTCACAAAAGTCAGTGATTAATAACATACCTACTGGGTAAGGCTTTTCAGGTCAGCGGAGTGGCTTTCTTTGACTCATCGCACAAGGTCTGGTGCATGTCATGGTGAACAAAAAGACCGTAAGTCAATATAAAACTCGTTTACGTATACGACATTTTGATCGAGTATGGTGCAGGGACCGGTTTTTTGGATCGCGGCCTTTAGACTAGGTACCTACTCTCACAGAATACTTCTTGCAGTATGTAGAGAGAACAGTCACTTTTAAAGATCATATTAGTATTTATAAAGTAGTAGTGTAGTGTAGTCTCATTAGCTTTAGGTACTAATATTAGATTATAAGCATATTACTGTAACTAACAAGATGTATGGACTACTAAAATAATTGTCTGCAATAAAGTTTGATCTATTTATTATGAAACGCTGAAATATACCTAATATTTTTTAGAGCTGCAGTCAGAATGCAACAATCTCATTAAGTCTAGGTACTTACTTTACTTTTTTTTTTTTTTTTTTTTTTTTTTTTTTTTTTTTTTTTTTTTTTTTTTTTTTTTTTTTTTTTATACTACGACGGTGGCAAACAAGCATACGGCCTGCCTGATGGTAAGCAGCTACCGTAACCTATGGACGCCTGTAACTCCACAGGAGTCACATGCGCGTTGCCGACCCTTTACAAAAAGGAGGATTCACTGTGTTGACGGCTAAAGGAACAATAGGGTCCCTCATAGGGTCACTTCTTTTTATAACATACCTATAATACTAGCTTTTGCTTGCGACTTTCTACGCGTCTAAATAAAATGTAATGGTAAACATTCTATTTCCCCCCAAATCCCCCCTTTTTACCTCCTTAAGGGGTCATTACCGTGACAAAAGCTATCCCATGTCCTGCCTCAGGACTAAAACTATCTCTGTACATAATATTATTCAATTAAATTGTTTTAGTGTTAAAAGCACTTTCACATTAAAAAATATATAATCCTAGGGAATAAAATACGTCGATGCTATTATTATTAATAATTACACATCCATTTTCTTTGAGTTAAATACCAGTATTATTTCGTTTCAGATGTATAATTGATAGATTAATTGATTTCCTTTTAAAATGAATACCTACCTAAATGCGTTACGAAAGATTAATGTTTGGTCGACATTTTTTCTTACTTAGGCGATTTACGACTTTAAGGACGGATGATAGTTCAATAGATACGATAAGTAGATGCCGATCAAGATCATACCAGCTTTTGCTTTTATCTTTTCGTTCGTAGGCGTAATATAAACAGACGTGAAATTATTGCCAGATCCATTGGATTTATGGAAAGCTTAGGTAAGTATATAGGTACTAACCCTCTACCAATACTCGGGTAAAACCAAAGGTTTGTAGAATAGGAGAACGTAAATGTATGCTCTTAATAATACAGTGATTATTTTATTAAGTATTTGAAAAATAATAAAGAATTCGTTGGTTCATGTTTACCGCCTTACGTCAAAAATTGAGCTTGTAATTTGGAGCGGTGTCTTAGGCTTGCAATTATCCGAATAATTATGGCTAATATCCAGATAGTTCAAAATACATAACTATTCGAAATATCCGGATTACAAGCTGTGTCATCATTTATGATGTTTTCATTGTCACTTTGTCTCAATTACCAGACTGTGGCGTTTATAAGGTTAATATCATAGAAAAGTTATTACGCAATAGTTACATCAATCTGGTATTTTGTTACTCTGTGCCGGCCAGCTCACGAGATTTCATTGCTGTCAGCGTACGGTAACAGTTATTAACTACATTTTTGTGCTCGCACGCTTGCCATGCCTCTGCTCTTACTGGTACCTAGTCGTTTTATGAAAATTCCGGCTTGCATCTGTTTTGGACCGTAAGCCAGGAACGAAATATAAATTTTGGAACGCGATTCGACATCATAATCATAAGATTATGATGTCGAATCGCGTTCCAGGCGACAACTTGTGAAGTGGTCAAGGGCACCACTGCACTGTCACCAGCAATAGTATGTTCCTACACGAAGGCCGCAAACATATGTGACACGCTCTTATTTTTAGGAGCGTGTCACATATTTTGCAGCCTCCGTATAGGAAGATACAATTGCCGGTGACTGTACAATATTATTACAATTTATTTAAACAGTCTGAATTCATATTTTGATGACACATACGTAAATAAACATTTAAAAAGCCATTATGCCAAAATATTTGTAATCAATAAAACCTGTAAGTTGTTAACTAGTTTTTAAACTAAAATGACATAGCTTTTTGGATAAATAAAAATTGTTAACTTTATCAATGTTCTTATGAGAATAAAATAGTATAAGGGTTAAAGTACAGACTTGTTGGTGAATTTTACCATACATTGTGGTAATTGTAGGCTGTCGTACAGTTATGTAAACAGGGGCCTGTGAATCGGTTTTGCCTTTCCGGCGAGCCCGTAGCGGTAATTGCTACGGCCGCAGCCATTTGGATTCGTTAGGGCTGCTAACTAAGTTTTCAACAACTTTGTAAATATAAAACATTGTAAATTAATTGCCTATTCACAAGTGGCTGACTAGAACAAAATTTGTGCGGCATGGTCGGGAGTTAACAGCTTTCTCTGGGTCAAATAACATGCACTTTAACTACTAGCAATGTACTTAAACGAAGTTTAATTTCTCAAACTTAAATAGATGTCTTATACGAAAGGAAAAGTCACAGAGTCCTCCGGTGCCCAAGGTTGTACTCCAACTAGCGTCTGCGTTCTGCTTCCGCGGTGGACCGCGTGGTGGTTTAACCTCTACTCTAGGCTACCCGGGTTACGGCGACACCCATCGACATTTCTCGTGTATATCAAAGACTAATTGTAAATGCTTAGGCGTGCATTTACTAATGTAATTTGAGTTCTTTTCTAGTTATAATATTTATCTTCATATTAAACTGGTTTAACCATCTACAGGGTTTTTAATTCATCCTGGTATTGTATAGATTTTAAGAAAATACAGCTAACCGAACCTATTTTGTCCGGCATGAAAAACTGTACATTAAAAGCTAGCCATATCTATACAAATAGATAAATATCTATGCATCAACAATATAAATCAATCTTTGGCCACAGAATAACTAATAGTACTACCGTACAGAAAACTCACTCCTTAACAAAAGTCAGATTTAGGTATAAAATTATACCTATACTCGCCGCCTGCAAGCAAAATTGAAACTTATAACCGCGCACGAACCGTGAATCTTCTTTGCGCGCCGCAGTTTTATGACCGAGCTGTGAGCGTCGGCACGGGGTTGGCACTTGACAAGTTTTTGTACCTATACCTACTGATTTATTATTGTTAGATAAATATGTAGGAATTACAAACGTTGATTATGTAAACACGAAATTTTTATCCGGAGATAGATTTTTTATAGAGATTATGTCTGATTCTCACGGAAGTAGGTATGCCACAGCCGTATTCCTTTGAAAATATGTCGGTCAGTTCCTAATATTATTTCTGGGCAACCGATATTCAATAAATTAAGGATGTTTATTTTATCTATTACTAAGTAAGGACTTTGGGACCTTTCAATATCGTCCGTAATTTAAAAATGTTATTTCTGCTTCCTTGTTCTACAGACATCCGTAAAGACGGAGAAGAGTTTTTATACGGATTAGATCGAGGTTTAGGTTTCGAAGCCATTGTGTATGTTTAATTTTGCGCGAGCGCCACGTGACACTATTATCGTGCGAGCCGAGCGGCAGCCCACTACCATACGCCTGCCCGGGAGGCGCGCCGGCCAAATGTACCTAAACTGCGTAGTGAAACCCCCCTGCTTTGGCGTCACGTAGCCAGCTACAAGCCTATAGTATAAATATTGCATAAGTTACTCACAACTGAGAAGTATGAAATAAATTGTAAATATTAATAGAAGTAAATAAATAAATTAATGAATATTATAGGACAATCTTACACAAATCGACCTTGGCCCACAATAAGGCTTTGTTATGGGTACTAGACGATGATATATATAATATTATAATATATAGATATAGATAAATACTTAAATACATAGAAAACATCCATAACTCAGAAAGAAATATCTGTGATAAACACACAAAAAAAAGAAGTGTCAAATTACATTTGGTTTAATAATTTCTAGCAAGTGCCAACCCTGAGAATGCGACTAGAGACGTACTAACGCCCTAGTTTTGTTCATCTATGTTAGTGAGTGCGGCCACCAAGTTTAGTAGGATATTGTTTTAAACAGTCGTTTTGTAGGTTCTATACCTAGTTCACAAGCCGTTTTAGGCTGGACATATGTAATGTACTCTTTCATGTTTTGTAAGCTATGAAAACATTGGCTTTTCGTACGGGTTTTAGAAGACGCAATGTAAGTCTAAGTCCTTATAGACGGAGAGCTTAGCCACGTCAGATATCACACAATTATGAAAGCAACGAAACCCTTGTCAGTTTCTTATAAGTACTATGCTTATTTCTAGATCTGGACATCTAACAGCTGTAAAGTGGTGGAGGTCAAATAATGCACACCATTTTAAGAGAACGAATGCTAAAATCATGGGTTTATTGCCATATGATAAGAAATTATGCAATTGCTAAAAGTTTCTGTTGGGACAAGTAGTGCCAAACGATGTAAAATGTAATTCATAGTTTATCGCCTACTGTTTTTATTTCCGCAATAATAATGTTTTTAATACAATTGCTCAAAAAGTTTAGTTTATGTAGCTGCCAATCGTGCGTAAAATTTGATTTTATGCAATAGTGCTAAAAAGTAATCTGATCTGCAAATCGTGCGTAAAGTTTGATTTTACGCACGATTTGCAGATCAGAATCTATACATATAATAAAGCTGAAGAGGGTCTGTACATGGAAGATAATCGAAAAAAAGTTGGTTGGGGATACTTAGAATCGATAACAGAACACGTTCCAACAATTTTTAGAATTTTTGTCTGTTTGTCTGTTTATCTGTTTGTCTGTTTGTCTGTTTATCTGTTTGTCTGTTTATCTGTTTGTCTGTTTATCTGTTTATTTGATCGCGCATCACGTGAAAACGGCTGAACGGATTTTGATGAAAATTTGTATAGAGATAGTTTGAGTCCCGGGAAAGGATAATAGATAGTTTTGATCCCGAAAATCAACCCGGGGGGGGGGGGGGTTGAAAAGGGGGTTGAAAGTTTGTATGAAGAATTTTTAACCTGAAACGATTTAGATAGAAATTAGTATGGAGATAATTTGAGTCCCGAGAGATGTCATAGGATAGTTTTCAAACCCTTGTGGGGGTGAAAAGGGGGTTGGAAGTTGGTATGAGGAATTTTTACCGCTGAACTGATTTAGATGAAATTTGGTATAGAGATAGTATGGGTCTCGAGAAAGGACAAAGGATAGTTTCATCTTCAAAAAAGGGCACCCCCCCTCCCCATCTTACTTTTGAACCGTAGGTCCAAAAAAATAGAAAAAAATAATGGAAGTGAAGCCTAAAAGGTATTTTCATGACATGACCCCCCCCCCCCCCCAAATCGTACAAAAAATCATTACTGACCCCCTCAAAAAATCATTTCTGCATTAGTGACCCCCCAATTTCATAGTTACCCCCCCCCCCCCCCCCCCCTTTAGCCTGCAACCGCGCCTGTTTTATTACCTTTTCGGTCTTAGACTGATTTGACTGGAGGATCGATTTGGATGATATTTGCCATGGACATGATATGAATAGGTACAGTCAAGGACGTATAAATACAAAAGTGGTACTGTATCGTCCGATATACACCTACTATTCTATGTCGTTTAAATAATGTCAAAAAAAATTATAAGGATGAAAAAAACTATTGATTTTGGAGTGTAGTTTTATTTAGTGGTAATTGTAAAATATTTTATCTGGACTACTGTCCTCTAGCGTATCCATCTGTCAACTTTACTTCAAGACCTTCAAGTTCCGCCTCCAGGGGAGGGAGAGAAATTAGGGGTAAATTAGCCGCTTACTGACAAAGACCGCATTCCACGCGGGCGGAGCCGCGGGCACAGCTAGTTATAAATAAATGGGTATTATGCGAGACCCGCTTATAAATGGCCCACCTGAACTACGCGCGATTGGGCATAAAGGAGTATTATGCGATACCCAATAGTATTACTTGAACAACGCGCGATTGAATGAAGCTGTCTTTCGTACACTGACAGAATATAAATGTAATTTCATTTCATTGTAGTTTTTTCGCAATTGTATTAAAAAACGTTATTCGACACACGTGCGGAAGTGTCATTTTGCACGAGTACCGAGGTTACTTGACCCGAGCCGAGAGGCGAGGGTCAAGACTCGGGACGAGTGAGATACTTCTCGAACTTGTATCGAAAGCTACTATTTTTGTTTTAAAGCTAAAATACAAGTCCTGTCGTATGTAAATGAGACTTGACTTTGTTGGCCTGTCAATCTGACCTCCACCCATTAAAATCTGCCAGATGCCCGGATCTAGCAATAAGGATAGTATCTAACGAAACCGGTCTGGTGGAAGGTCTAACGAGACTAGTTTTATTGCTCTCATTATTGTGTCATATCTGACGTGTCCAGCGCTTATGTTCTCGTATTTTTCCCAGGAAGGTGGATCGACCAAGTGTTATGAGAAGTAACTTTCAAAATCTCAAGATTTTACCAGCAACTCAACTGTTTAGAATGTGTTTTGTCTGACACACTCTAAGTAACGCAACTGTTTTGTTCTATTCGGATAAACTTATACGTTTATAAAATGTTTAAAAGACGTTTTAAATTAGAAAACTATTCTTTTTCAAATAATTCATTATGCAATACAATTTTAAATTAAATGATTTTAGTAAAATGGTTAGTTACGAGAACCTACTAAAATTGTCAGTTACGACCAGGTAATAAAATAAAATACGTAGGTGCATCTTTTCAAGTAAACTGGCTGCAACGGAAAATGCAACAGCCGTGCGGAATAATGCTCCTTTTCAAAGTGCTCGCAATCAGCTCAGACTTGTCCATTGCAATGTTCATTGCAGTGCACAAAACAACAAAAACATGTTCTGATTTCGGGCTAGTCTGCAAACGACTGGTCCCAAATAAATAAAAATAAAAAACTTTGTAACTGAGAAAAGACACAATGTTTGACTTCGTGTTTTAGATCCACACATGGTTAAGTTTTGATTCTGGTGTTTTTAAAATTAATTAGTGGTATAATGATAGGTACGGGCCGCCGGATTAGCGATTTCACATAATTGTGTTTTAAATATTTGTCTATTTCCTATTAGGGTGAATTTCACAAGCTCGCCAACCGCTGGTTCATTTGTGTTACAAATTTATAACACAATCGTTGCTAATCTATAAATATAAACGTAAAAGTCCTGACTGACTGACTGACTCACTTAAATCAACGCCCAGCCCGAACCGTTGGACCTATAGAGCTGAATTTTTCACAATAGGTAGATATTATAACGTTAGTATCCACTAAGAAGGGGTTTTTCAAAATTCATCCCCTAAGGGGGTAAAAAGGAGGTTGAAAGTTTGTATGGATGGGGTTTAAAATTTTGAGTTAGAGATTTGAAACTTCGTACGTTTACTAAGAATTAAAAAACAATAAAAGTGTTTTCAGCGTTTTTTAAAATTCAACCTCTTACAGGGTAAAAAAGGGGTTGAAAGTTTGTATACAGATTAATTTTTTTTTGTGACAGACTTGAAAGTTCGTTTGTAAGCTACTTACTTCAAGGCAAAACAACTAATTTCAGCGTTTTTCAAAATTCCACCCCAGAGGGGTTGAAACGAGGTTGAAGAGTTTGTATTAAAGGGAGGCCGTAACTACTGAAGCTAGAAAGTTATAATTTGCAGGACGAGTTAAATTTACAATTTGTACAACTACAAATGTGTATACGTATTTTTCAAAATTGCTACTTGTAAGTAGCAATTTTGAAAAATTCAACCCCTAAGGGGGTAAAAGTTTGTATCGGTGGGGTTAAAAATTTGGAGTTAGAGATTTGAAACTTCGTACGTTTACTAATAATAAAAAAAATATAAACGCAATTTCAGCGTTTTTCAAAATTCAACCAAGAACGGGGCTAAAAAGGGGTTGAATGTTTGTATGGAGATTTACTATTTTTTCGGTTTGAGATTTACTAGGAATTATTGTTCCTATTTCCGTTCCATTTCTATGTTCCAGAGTGAGCTCTTACTATAGTTTGGTCATCGTATTTCCAAATAAAACCACCACAATATAGTACACAAAGTTACGCAAATAATAGGGTACATTTACGTTATTATTTTCATATTAACACATATTTGTAACTGAAACTATGTCTACGTTACCCGTTTTTTCGCCAAAATAGCTATAAGTATAAATAGATTAAGAAGATGGTCTGGGGATTAACAAAAGTTAGTTAAGAAGATACAATTGGATATGAAACTCTGTATGAGGAACCGTATTATACGCGGACGAAGTCGCGGGTGGAAAGCTATAAAGCTATAAAAATCACAAAATTATTCGAAAATTGTGTGTTATCTATAATATGAACATGTATGCTACGAATTAAGAACAACTTTTATGTCATAAATTCGTAACACAAATGAACCAGCGCTTGAAACGCTTGTGAAATTCACGCATTTACAATTTTCTTTTGGGACTTATTATTATTATTTGATATTTGAATTTTGGCAAAACCGGCATTGTAAAACAAATCTCGGAATTAGTTAGATTCGCGTGTATCGCAATATATATACCTACTGTGCGTAGCGTTGCCTCGATCAATGTCCGCATATTTAACAATCAAAACTGCTCCGTCCAGAGTATGCCGACAAAGAAAACCGACTTATTCAATAAAAAGTTTCTGTATCAACACCTAGTAAATTTAGTAAGTACACGTAACTTCCTTGAAAATTCAACTCATTTCGTTTAAAATTATCTTGACAGAAAATCCAGTTTTCACCAGTCAGCGACCCCAACGGCACACTTTGGCCATGAATGGGGCATATCTAAGGCTGTGGTATCACCCCGCTGCTTATCATGGCTGTTAAGAATTAACGGGACCACTGAGACCAGTCAAGTGACAGCTGCCAATAGCCGGGTCTGCGTCGACCGCATGCGATACGCCCAATATGGCTTAAGCGACGTTAGAAGACTAAACTCTGGCATATATTATTTTGTAGGTATTGGAAACGCACTAGCTTGTTTATGCGCTACTCACTGTCAGTTATATTGGGTTTGATAAAAGCTGTCACCGTTAGAGCGTCATCCGATTTCGGAAAGAAATCGGACGGATCTAGTGCGTTATTTATCATTAATTATCATAGAAATAGCTCTACGGCTACTTTGGACTTTATTTTCACGGATTCGGATCGGATTCGGATCGGACTTAGTGCGACGCTCTTAATATACTCAGCGACAAATAAAACTAGTCATTTCGTATTCTTCTTCTTCCTTTATTATTTCGTAGAGTCCAACCATAGTAGATGACTCTTTTATATTGTACTTGAGTGTGTTAATTATCATTTGCGATCGTATACATTAATGGTTTAAAATACATAAACAAAAGATAGTGGTGGTCACGCCAGGAGCAAGCCTTAGTCCACGGCCACAGATTAGGCAGATTTAATTCCCGTCACAGAAAAAGAAATAGTGGATAAGCGTTTTTAAAAGTGCCTGTTATAACAGGCTGTTAACATCTTAATTGTTACTAAGTTTTCTACACAACTGTGATCGTACCAGTTTCTTAATTTTAATAGAAAATTGGTATTATACAAGGTGTAACAAAATTAATGGTGATCCGTTTAAGGGTATTGATATCGCATTCTAATTAAGAAAAACTAAAAAAAAAACAATTTTTCACGCAAAAAAAAAAAATTGGTTTTGTGTGGAGGGTTGGCCAGCTGGGATGACATGTCCTATACAAAAAAAAAATCGCGTCCATAAAATTTTTCTACATTTTCTTAATCTCAATACGATACCAATTATTCCCTTAAACGGATCACCACTCTTTTTGTTACATCCTGGATATTGTTTCTTCCGAAATCCGAAGACAGTTTTTCGAAAAATCGATCATTCTGTAACGTTTCAGTGTCTCGGTAGGTGTTAACCCGGCTGTTGACTTTTTACGCCCAAGTATAGGCTCGCGACCGTTCAAGGACCGGCGTACTTCTGTGGAATCCAACGGTGCTACGGATTTTTCCGGCTAGTCGTCCTTCTTTACATTCATTAAGACTAATTCGATTCCAATGAAATTGTTGTCAGTCTCTTAACGGTATAGATGTCTATACCGGGTGTGGCCTGTAACACGAGAAAATAATTAAAACGTAGATTCTACTACTTAAACAATAAACTTTTGTTCAACAACTTTTCAAAAATATGTAGTCTTTAGATTGTCTCTTCTTCATACAAACTAAATAGTAATTTCAGTGTACGTTAAATTCGTCAAATTAACATTGCTTGTCAGTCTTATCACCCTACCCTACAGACATAGGTAATCAATTTCCCAATACATTGCGTATTCTAATTAATTTTAAAGTACAAAAATCAAACCACTAAATAGTTCTTTTTCAAAGTCACTGAACAGACGTTGTCTAGTTAGAGGAGTAGAATCGACGTTATAAATTTTTGCTCGTGTTACAGGCCACACCCGGTATATAATGGTCTAAGAGCTGGCCACGTCAGATGTGACACAATAATGAGAGCAATGAAACCTGTCTAGTTAGACTGCTTTACCATCCTTATTGCTAGATCCGGGAATCTGGCAGCTTTTAATGGGTGGATGTCAGAGTGACAGACCAACAAAGTTTTTAAGTTGGAAAAAAGTAATACCAAAATAGGTAAAAAATGCCAAAGTTGTGTAATTTATAGAGGACAGGGCCTATATTTTAACATTAGATTATAAACCATTGTCTATTATTGCGGAAACAAAAACAGCAGGCGACTAACTAAAAATTGCATTTTACATCATTTGGCACTACTTTCCCCCAACAAAACCTTCTGGATATGATATAACCTAATTAATTACATCATTTCCCATAATATTTCATTAAACCCAGAACTCTAGGATTTGTTTTCTTCAAGTTATTTGCATTCTTTCACCTCCACCACTTTACAGCTGCCAGATGTCCGGATCTAGAAATAAGCATAGTATAGCAAACTAACTACATGGGTTTCGTTGCTCTCATTATTGTGTCATATCTGACGTGGCCAGCTCTCCGTCTATAAGTGGGGCTTGCAATCCGGATATTTCGAATAGTAATTTATATGGAAACTATTCGAAGTATCCGTATTATCCGGATAATTGCAAGCTTATATGTAAGTGTACTGTTTCAGTGGCGAGCGTAGCGCGTATGGGTACGGCGGCGCGTTCGGCAAGTGCGACTAGCGTTCCGTCGAGCTTCCATGGGATTTGATCAGCGTCAGAGACTAATACATATATAGATAGCCACAGTCTAGGCTCCAAGTCTAAAGCGCCATCTGTATGAGACCAACCCAAACTTTCCGTAGTAATATCGTATAACGCTATCAATTACTAGATAGCGCTGAGGGGCAGAGAGTACTCTGCCCTACATTATACGGCAGCTTTGGTCTCGTTCAGATGGCGTTTCAGACTTGGACTCAAAAATTTCTTAGACACTGGTTGTCTATACAACGTGTTACTCGAGCCACTAATAAGCCCAGACATCCCAAATGATTTTTATTATTGCTAATTAATCTAGAGTTTTTTTTTTTCAATCGGTTAATTATTTAGAAAGATCGCATCTTTATTTTTCCTTGCAATTCTATTCAATTGTTAACTCTACATTTGTTGCGTTGTTGTCACATCTCTACATGTGTCATGTCATGTCAATTTGTATAACGTGACATAAGGTGACATACTTTGACAATGAAAAACAAATTTGTCAAAGCTGCCAGCCATTATTAAATATTCAACCTCTATCTCCTAACCTCTCAATATATTTTTAAACTAGTATTAGAAACTTTTAGACTCGACACGTAAAAAATTGGAAAATTTACGAAAAAGTTTAGCCATGTTAAGATATAAGTACTGCAATGGATTCCACTCTCGATTCTCAATAAACAGTTTTCAGGTTTTTAGTCTTGGAAGTAACACGTTGTATATGTATAGTCTCTGGTCAGCGTTCACTGATTGCGTATGCATTTGTTTGATATGACGCCAGACGCACCGTCGGTCACCGCCGTAAACGGCCCCTCAGTTTGCATCCTAAGCAGTCACCGAATGCACCATAGTTGCGATATGAATGTAATTACTCCTACCATGAATGTCGTGATGGCATGTGTGCAAACACTATTACAAATATGTCTTGCTAATATGTAGATTTTCACAACTTGCTCCATAGTAGACCATATGCGGTGTCATGTCATGGCCATTTCGGCGTCCACCAACGACTTGTAGTCCTCGTCGTTGTCACTCCATCTGAGGGCTCCCGTCAAGTCGAGCAGTACACAATCTTCCCGACTATGTTCCGGGTGGTAAAGGCATGATACGTAAAGGCGGTGATAAAAAAAACGGCTAAGTGCAAGTGCGAATGCTTGAAGAATCCGTAAAAAATGCATATTTTTTTTCAATCAACTATTTCGTTTTCAAAATACCATCTTGCTAATGTTTGGTGTTTGTTCCTGCAGCGGTAACAGAAATACGCATCCATAGAAAATGTCATCTACTCACTATCACACGGTTGTCGAGATACAACCCTGTGATAGACACAGACGGATAGCGTAAGGGTATAGTAAGTGAAGCCCCCAAATAAGGGGAACCCGTTTATGGAATTTCCATACTGTTTCCCTTACCCAGGACAAAATAAACCAGGTTTCCTCACCCCGCCTGACCTTATCTAATTCTAAAAACGGTAGCGGTAGCTAAGCTAGTTATATACATACCTGCATTAATCAAGAAGTACGTATAGTTCTAAAGCATATTTTATTTTAAGCAATGTGAAAGCTTAGTATCGATCTGACCCTTTATTCAGGTACCTACGATATTTATCTCCTACTCCTCTGCTATCAGAATAGATATAGACTCCTCTTCTCCAATTACCCATAGTCCGGTACTAATATCGGGAATACGTTATTGTATGTATATGTACCATCGGGTTCATAATTGCATAACCAATTTATCAATGAATTAATTCATAAATTGGGTATGCAATTATGAACCCGATGGTAGGTACTATCGGGTTCATAATTGCATACCCAATTTATGAACGAATTCATTGATAAACTGGGTATGCAATTATGAACCCGATGGTACATGTAACTTGCATGTCAGGGATGTATAGGGAGTTAGCAGTGTACACAAAATGGTATTATGTACTAGATAGGTTCATTGGAATCCTATGGTTAATCAAAACACCTTAATGACCACATAACTGCGCTTTCTAACAATACGAAACCTGAGATTTTATTACGCTGGTAGGTTGGAGTCCTCGCTTCGTTTGCTCAAGTAACCAATGACATCACAAGGGGTGGATGCAAAGCCTTCCAATATATTTCAGTTTCCGCTACACCGCTTTAAGCCTAATGAGTTCACCTGTATATTGCGGTATACACTGTCAATATCTATCCCAGTATCCTTCATAACGAAGGGATTGCCAGATAATCAGCTCAGTTGGGGTACATTTCAAAACGTGACTTATTCATAGAGAAACATTGTTATATCAAATCCTGGGATTTAACATGTAATCTACTTATCTAGGCATCCAAAACGGACTATTAGTGGTTACGATTTTGGTTTTCTATCGCGGGGTCTAAGGCAAAACCAACTATGTGCTAAAACAATTAAATCCAAATAGTCGTTTCTGCCTTTAGGGTCAAAGGCAAAACCAACTATCTGCTAATAAAATTAAATCGAAATGGTCGGTTCTGCATTTAACCCGGCGAAATTATAAATATTCACTAACTATTGTTTTTTTGGAGCCCCTATTAACCTGTAAACTATGTGCATTAAACTACATAATAAAATTATAATACACGACTTACATTAATTAACTATCAAAAAGTATTTTAACGACTGCAGCGCTATCTATGCGTTGCTTTGTGTATTTATCCTCATTGCAAATGTCTGCAAAAAGTTATTTCATTAATACGAGTCAACTATTAATTCCCCGAACCAATTGAGTTATTAAACAAAGTTGAATCGAATTTGATTTATAGAGAAACTATTGTAATTTAAAATATTTACTTTATTCATTTATTATTTTGATTCTATGACATGTTACCTAAGTTCTTAGTTATAAGCATAAGTTATCTACTACTACAGCTGGTATTAGAGACTACATGCTTATAATTGTATATTGTGATTTTTTTAAACAATAAAATAAATAAAAATAATTCGACGTGGGCATTTGATAACGTAAAACGTTTGATATAATTTTTCACCGCGTAGGAAAGGTGACAAAGTTGCGTTCGGCGCTCTAGGTCACAAACTTGCATTATTTATTGGGCCAACATCACGAACAAGTCTGCAAAAAATCAGATCTACCGGATTTGACGCACACGATGATTGTATAAAGTTACTGGATTATGACGCAAGGATATTTAACTTTATTGAGGTTCCACATCAGTTACCAAGCGTTGCATAATATTAGTAATCTAATTCATCTGTTAAGGATCCCGGGATGAAATTAAACTAGACAATCAAGTTATTAGTTACAATCAGGGCATTTCAATCACAATTGAAATGCCCTGATTGTGATAGGATCATCGACATCACGGCTAATGGATAGATTGGACAAAGCGAGAATGCGGATCGAATAATCTACAGGAGCTCTCACTATAAAGCGCTGTGCGGCTCGTACTAGTAGTAAGGTGATGCATATTTATTGCGAACTAAAACTGCATCGAAAATGCAGGTTTTTCGTATACGCAAACACGGGTGTTTTTGTCCAAATTTTTAGATGAAATCAAAGCACTTGGGAGCGTGGACATTGCATTATCTGAAGGGACTAAAAGTTTCATGTTAGCTTAATAATTTTCTCCTGTATATCATAATTAGGTATACTGACACTTCCGTGATTATATATTATTTTCAAAATCTCATTAATTTTACTCTTACACTATCTATTTAGGATATGCCTAAACTTCGTTGGGAAAATCATCAAATGATGAGCCTAACCCACTTTTCGAACAAGTCGTTCGTTTCTAAAGGGAGTTGCAGTTCTAACCTTTAACAGCAGTTAAAATAATATTTCAATTAGTCTAAATGAAGGTTATGTGATTATTGAGTAGTATACTAATTGAACATTATGTTATGGATTATGATACATGTAGTTAAATTACATTAGTCAAAATAAACATTATAACAAATGTTGTTATGATAAATGAGTATTATGCTAACCAATCGTTATGAAATATAAAATTATGAATTTTGTTGTGTTGAAAAATATTATATTTATTATCCTTTTCAAAAGTATATGTATAATATGGATTTTGTTTTTATATAAACTGAACCGCACCCGTATTGAAGAATAACTATTTGATGAACTCTCTCTATTAATATTACAACTTCGCCCTATTTAATATTAATATGTGATATCTAATGTGAAGCAATATCCAAGCTAAATATGCTAAAAATGTGAAAGCGAGGAAAGTTTCCACAATTTTTCTTTTGCTCTTGGAAAGTTACACGGATGATAAATTATGTGTGAGCCCTGGTTACAGCAAACTCATGCAGATGCGCTAAGGGGGTGTGTAATGATTGGTATAAAACTATTAATATATTTTTATTATATATAACAACATTTGAAATAATTTTGAAGTATAAACAGATATATTCGCAAATATCTATAACACTGGAGACATAATTACATTCCGTATAACACAGGGTAGATATAACGGACATTCGGTAATACAATTATTCATTATAATATATGTATAACATAAGATCTACCGGTATATTTTTTCCATCGAAATGAAGTGTTGGTTCTGTTAGTTCGCAGTGCACCTAACACTCTTCCTCGCGTCGCTCGTCGTCGCACCTACCGAACTCCGTCAAATGATAATCTTCTGTCACTTTTCGAGCTTATAATCTTAGAGAAAGACATATAATCTTAGAAAATCGATTTGTAAGGACAAATCGATTTTCTAAGATTATATGTCTATGATTATACCTGGGCCGCGATTCGAAAAATAAACATACACACTGGACAGACACAGCTCCAACCCAACTCAACTCAACGCTATAACGACATTGACATTTGCTATTCGAACAGATTTTCATTCAACATTGGTATCACATTGGTCTCACATTGGTCTCACATTGGTCTCACATTGGTACAACATTGCTACAATGTGCGACCAATGTGTGACCAATGTGAGACCAATGTGATACCAATGTTGAATGAATATCTGTTCGAATAGCAAATGTCAATGTCGTTATAGCGTTGAGTTGAGTTGGGTTGAGTTGGGTTGGAGCTGTGTCTTTCCAGTGTGTGTGTTTATTTTTCGAATCGCGGCCCTGCAGCTCCAACCCAACTCAACTCAACGCTATAACGACATTGACATTTGTTATTCGAACAGATTTTCATTTAACATTGGTCTCACATTGGTCACACATTGGTCTCACATTATTAGTACAACATTGGTACAATGTGTGACCAATGTGAGACCAATTTTGAATGAAAATCTGTTCGAATAGCAAATGTCAATGTCGTTATAGCGTTGAGTTGAGTTGGGTTGGACCAGTGTTTGTCCAGTGTGTGTGTTTATTTTTCGAATCGCGGCCTTGCAGGAAATAATATCCATTGATATTTATATCGGATGGTATTATGAACAATTTAGTGTTAGGTTGAAAATTGATATATCGAACGTCTGTTATACCGCATGCCGGTCATACCCAATAATAATATGTTAGATGTTGTTATATCATTCATCAATATATTCTGACCGGTATGTCGACCAATAATATATCAAACGTTGTTATACATGTGAACGGCACCCGCGCTAAGGATGTCATTGACAATAGCAAGCGATTTTGCTAAACGAAAGTGTAGAGTATCTCGTTTGACTTTGATCGTGCGTGCATAATTTTTGCATCGGCATAGGTTTCTACAGCATTTGTAAAATCATTCAATTCTACACCTTATTCAAAAGAAATAAAGTAGAAAACTGAATAACTTATATATTGAACTTTTTATACAGGGAGATTCTTTTGTGCATGATTTTGTGTTTGTAATGCAGTGTAGACGTATTTAGCGAAGAATACCTTTTATTTACCTAATGTTCAGAAAGAGAGCAGAAAAATAAACGCAAGTCAGGAGTAGTTCGGGACGGATTTTATAATTGTTTCTACCATTCACAAGTAAACAAATCCTTTTTTAAATATGAATAACGTAACGCTTAACTCTAAAAATACTTCAAGCAATTAGTTTTTTTATTCGACATGCAGCTTGCAATAAAACAACATACATGCCGTCTCCCATTTGTGCTGGTTGGAATAAAATTAAACCGGAATGTTTCGTGCAGAGCTTTTGTGGACCGAGGCTTATGTTAAAATGGAAGTTTTAAATTTAAATTCACGTAAACAACAACCATTTTGCAATGATTAAATAAATTTTGCAAGTATTTTCCATCCTTCGCCACCCATCCCATACATGGGTATCTACTACTGCCCATCTGCAATTTAATTAACGGCAGAGGAAAGGGTGAAATAGAGAAAATAATAAAGGGGCAAAGAAGGAAATAAGGCACTCTTTAATCCCTTTTTGCCGCTTTACTATTTTGTTACAATTCCTCTTGGAAGAGTCCAATTGTGACATTATTCATTTCATACTAATGTTCATCTCAAAGCATAACTCCATTTTAACTCAATTAAGATGCATACTTACCATTCGCAATGACTTGACCAAAACTTACAAAATCCTGTTAAAAATATAATAAATATTAATGTAAGAAATTCCTAAAAGCGAAACAATTTTCGAACGACCGAGCGCAGCGAAGCGAAGTTCTTAATGACAACTTTAGGCACAACAGAAATGTTCGCTGGCTATTGGGACGTCCGTGCAATTCGATGGCTTTTTTATTTTGAATGTTCCGCGATAACGTTTTTCTGATTTTCATGAAATTTGCTGGGTTTGTAGAAGAGATAAATATATAGCTAGAGAGTTCTCATATGAGCTGCATTGACTAGGAGGTTCAGGAATTAGAAGGCCTAAAAGAGTTTTGTAAAGAGATCTTGTAATACTAGTCAATTCGTTGCAAGAATCGCGAGGTCTTTGTTTTGGGCGGACTACTATCTAGTTTAGTATTTTTTTTTAAGTAGACTGTTGCACACTTTACGATATTTGTGATACACCAAAAATGGGCTCATTACAAATAAAAGAACCGAAATCACACATTTCTTTAAAGTCTTGTCTTTCTAATAAAATAAAACTTTTAAATTGTGAAATCTAGTGTTAAAACAGGCTATTATTTAAGGTTATGAGAAAATGTGCTCTGTAAGGCAGGGTTTAAATGGCCATTATGTCCAGTAGACATAAATTTACTGTTATTAGACATGAAACATATAATATGGTCATATTGTAATCTTGTCTACACCTTTGAGTGGCCAGTAAATATATATTTCATTCGTGGGTTATTTTTGTCCCAGAAATTGCTACTTAGGAAAATATTGTAATGCTCATAATATATTTACGATAGATATACACTCCTTATTATTAAGCACTTATTTTTATCTACTAACTAATGGTAGGGAAAATATAATATTTATTGCCTAAATGTATTTATTGGTTAGTGTGTTTCGTAGGTGGTATATTGTTAGAGTGCTGACAATTATCATAAAACATATAGAAACCATAAAAACTTCACATTAAACTGCGAGTATATAGTTATTGGGATACTGAAATATATTAATAATCTAATGAAATAATATATTTATAAGGTACTCGTAATAGATAAAAGGCACGTCAGATATGACACCATAATGAGAAAAACAAAACCCGTCTAGTTAGATTGCTAAAGTATCCTTATTGCTAGATCCGGGCATCTGGAAGCTCGTCATTCGTGGAGGTCAGAATGACAGACCTCCAAATATTTTCCATTGGCAATGATGGTGATGGTGATGATGATGATTGATGATGATCAATTGGTAAAAAGCAAAAGCGGAAACAAGAACTGTAGGCGATAAACTGTGAATAACATTATACATAATTAGTCACTACTCCCTAGAACTACTAGAACCCTACCTCCTCCTCCTTTTAGAAACCCCTGACAATGATATAGTCTAATTAATTACATAATTTCCGACAATATTGCTCAAACCCAGGACTCTAGGATTTTTATTCTTCAAGTGGTTTGCATTCTTATACCTCCACCGATGAACGGCTGCCAGATGTCTAGATCTCGAAATAAGGATAGTATAGCAAATTAACTAGAGGGGTTTCGTTGCTTTCATTATTGTGTCATATCTGACGAAGCCTATACTCTACCTATAATTGATAATAATATATAGATTATAGAAGTATAATTACATACATTACATACTTATAGAAGTATAATTATTTTATTTGTTTCAGATAAATCGAGCCATTTGGAACAGATTAAAAGGTCAGTAATTTTACCGAGTAAAATTAAAGGTCACTGGGAAACACGGATTAACATGTTATAGTATTCAATAGAATATTTCAATTAGGCGATATATAACTTTTAACAATATAAATGTTATTGTACTCGTAAGTAGCTGTTGAATGTATACACCTCTAGTTAGTTAAATGTAAGACGACTGACGTTTAAGTTTCGACTGAATATTATCAAAAAAATTAACACCTTTCTTTGTGTTTACTGTAGCAGTCACTGAACCACTGAATTACACTAGAAATACAGGATACTTCAATCATTAGGTGTTTCTGTTTCGTTACCATACTGAAGTACCCATTTAAATATAATTATACCTATTCATATCAGATTTTAATATAAAATTTATGTTATTATGCCTTAGGTGCATAGACTGCTTAGTAAGGAAAATATCTATCATATATATCATCATCATATTTAACGGCCTCCTAGCCTAGTCGGTAGTGACCATGCTTATGAAGCAGGAGGTCCCGGGTTCGAATCCTGGTCAGGGCATTTATTTGTGTGTTTATCATGGACTAGCCTTTTCCTGCGGCTTCGCCCGCGTACTATAAGTACTCAAAAAGGATACGATACCCATGTTGATTTTCAGACTATTAGGGGTTGAATTTTCAAAAAACCTGAAACACGTGTTTACTCATTTATCGTTAGGAATACTCCTGTGAAGTTTCGAATAAAATAGTCAAATCTTGATTCGCCATACAAGTTTTGGACCCCCAGTTTTACCCCCTTAGGGGGTGAATTTTGAAAATTCCTTTCTTAGTGCATCCCTAGACCTTATAAGGAACCTACGTGCCAAATTTGAAATCTCTAGAACCAGCGGTTTGGGCTGTGCGTTGATATGTCAGTCAGTCAGTCAGTTTCTTCTTTTATATATTTAGATAAGATAAATATTTGTTCCTGAGTTATGGATGTTTCTATGTATTTAAGTATTTATATCTATCTATTATATATATCGCCGCCTAGTACCCACAACACTTATTGCGCTTACTGTGGGACTAGGTTGATTTGTGTATTGATTTGACATTACGAGTAAATATTGGTTTTTCGTACGTATATCCCCTATTTTAGAAATGATAATTTCATCTAAAGTTTGTTGCCACAAAATTACTAACAGTCACATAATAAAATAATTCTCCAATTTTAAAGTTGATTATCAATTACAAGTAATTAGGCACATTTATTTGACTGAGTGAATCTTGGCTCATTAAACCAAAAACCCTCTGAATCCGTCTAATTGATCGAATCAGTTCGAATCCCGGCTACCACCTTACTAATAACAGTCGATCTGCGGTTGCGGTCAAGCAAACCCTGATTATTGCGACTTAAAGCAAAATGAACAGTTACAACTGCGTTAGATGTTAAAATAAAACGGCGTTTAATCGATTTGGTTAAGTCTGCAGTGATGATGCGTCTTACCTTTTTTTTCTAATGCTTATTAGTGATTTTTGTCTCAAGTGTTCACATAAAAAAATATTAAATTTATTTTTATATTTTGAGATAATTTACCCTTTACTAAGGGTTATACTATTGGTACTAAGGGTTAGGGTTAGACCTTTACTGAGGGATAGACAAGAAATAAATAAAACTTAAGATAAATAAATAAATAACATCCATAACTCAGGGGATACAGATTCGAGGAGTTTGCGCATTAAAAAATTTGATAGGTAATATAAGTTATATAGGTAATATAAGTTATTAATCATCAGCAGTTTCGTTGATTATCGTTTCTCCGGTGGCCAAAGGTTTTCACAGTAACTTTGAAATCTGCCCCAATAAAGCCAATTTGCCAAAGGCTCTTCGCAAGTAATGTCGCCTGTATTTTGTACAGGCTTTGTATCGCTTGTGTCAAGGGACCTAGAAATTTGCCGAGTGCCTTCTATTGCCAAAGTTCAAAGTTCACATGCATTGTTCAAATTGGTATGTTCGTTCAAATCTACACGGATTTTGTCAAGATGTTTCGCAGTGCATTTGTAGCTGATTTATTGTGCAAAAATGCCTAGGCAACTCAAGAGTTGAACGAAATTTAACGATTTAGATTAAAAAAGGAGGGTCAACGCTTCTGGGCTTAGAAATTTACTGAGCAAAATAGAAAAGTTTGAAAGTGATGAGATTTAATACCGGCCTAACAACTTCATTTTCATTTTCATTTTTGCTTGAGTATTGAACAAAAATGCGAGGCAAAGCGTGCCTGAGTATCTAAGTTCGTTTTTATTATATGGTTCAATAAATCATTATAGAATAAATAATTTGCTTAAGAATAAACATTTAACGTCTTGTTATTTCTGTTACGATCAGTGCGTTTTAGTGTCTTAAAATGAGTCATTATCATTATTTTGGTTAACGGCCATTAGCGGCCAGCGCTTTTCTTAAATATAATATTGAATCTGTACCACCAAAATAATGACAAATATAGTTGCCTCATATGAATAAGCTATGTATGTTGTATTTTATTTTTCTTCTAGTTGAATTCTGTAAAAAGTCTCGATATAGTAAATAAGTAAGTAAATATTCTCTATTGCACCAAAAATACAAAAATAATAAAAATATCTTTTTACAATAAACTTAGAATAAGGTAACAACAGGCGGTCTCATCGCTAAAAAGCGATCTCTCCCAGAGAACCTTTGGGTAGCAGGAAATGAAGAATTAATTTAAAATAACAGGAATAGGAAAAATAATAGGCATATAGTTTACGGGAATTTTCAGAAAAGAGTGTATAAATTACTTTTTTGGAAAACCTAACAAATTTTGGGTTATTACTGCTCAGAATCACGAGGACCATCAAGTTGAACAATAAAAAAAAGTTTTCCAATACCTTGTGTGACGCGTTCTTACATATATTATACAGGGTGCCATCTGAGACGTGATCAGTTATCTGTTTTTCTAACTCCATAAACAACTAGCAGTTGAATGCCCCAACTTTTACTAAAATCAACATTTTTTTTTCTTTTTTTTTACATGTTTTTGTAATTTATTTTTCATTTGACGGGGTTTTCGGGATATTTAAACTACTTATTAGAATATTTAAATAAGTAAATTGAATTACCTCTTTGAAATGGAACTGTCGTTAGTAACAATGTTGTCATTTATTCCGGATAAAATGTAATTTAATTTTTTTTTTACCTTAAATATCTTATAAAACTGTTTTACACTAATAATATCACTTCTGAAAGAAAAAAAAATTTACAAAAACATGTAAAAAAAAAGAAAAAAAATGTCTGATTTTAGTAAAAGTTGGGGCATTCAACTGCTAGTTGTTTATGGAGTTAGAAAAACATATAACTGATCACGTCTCAGATGGCACCCTGTATATATTTATTATATGAACCGTCACAAACCCTAGCACAAGCCTTATTGATCTTACTGTGGGACTAGATTGATTTGTGTCAGATTGTCCCATAATATTTATTTAAAAAAAAGCTGTAAAAAAATTCTCCTTTTAGAATTGGGAAAATTTAGTTTTTTTTTTCTAAAACCCCTGTTTCTATATTTATGTAAACGACCTAAATCCTATACGGTTATGTATACAGTTCTACATATTTATTTGTAAAAATAAAATGGCATCAATATTTTAGACCCTGGCTGTAGAATGAGTGGTGTAGGGGCAGTTTATTCATTGACAACTCACCTGAAATCCAGCGGCGCTCGTGTCCACGTGCCTGGGTTAGGTAGAAATCCAAGTTTGTTGTCACTTTCACGGGCTCCCGACACTTTCTCCAAGAGGTACTGGTTGTGGACTGTTCACTGAGTGATTTTGGGTGTAGTTGCAGCGACGGAGATATGTAATTTTAATTTTATTTCGCGTGCGCGGCGCGGTACGCATGCATTCATTTGCAACGGCGAAAACGGAATTCCTCCGCTAGGTGGCGCGGAGAGCGCAGGAAGCGCTTTGGGATATCAATGTAAGTTGCCATAACAAAAAAACTGCTACAAAGTAAATGTATTCTTTACCCAATTATGTTGTCTTGTATGTAAGGAAAAATACCTATTCATCCTATATAAAAAATTAAGAAATAAACTTAACTCTAATCTGTTCCACGTCGGAACATGCCGCTCGCCTTGAAAGAACCTAGTGTCTTTCAAAAGAACATGCGAAAGCTTAGCAACTACATTGAAATTATGTCTAACTTACATGCTAACATTACGAGTCGTAACGATTCTGTACACTAATTATTCTATGGGTAAGGGACAGACCTTGACTACGGGTCGTTTGTATAGTGTGTCCCCACTTTTTAAAGTTACGACGCGAATGACTTGATCCGCACCCGGATGGACAGCGTGAATACGCGCGAGTTTCCACTGTAACGGTGGCAAGTGGTCGTCACAAACCACAACAACAGTGCCTTCCCGGATGGCAGGACCGCGATCTTGGAGCCATTTGGTACTTTGTTGTAAATGATGAAGATATTCGCGACTCCATCTTTTCCAGATATGCTGGACAGCTTGCTGTATCCAGCGCCAGCGAGTAAGACGATTAGGATTTTCGTCGGTCAATGAAACGTCAGGTAGGACCGTCAAAGGTTCTCCGATCAAGAAATGGGCCGGTGTAAGGGGTAGTGGGTCGGATGAATCCGAGCTGATCACGCAAAGCGGACGTGAATTTAAAGTACCTTCCAGCTGACACGTCAGGGTATGCATCTCATCATAGGTAAGCGTCCGAGTACCTATCACGCGATGTAAATGAGTTTTAAAGCTTTTGACGGCCGCTTCGAATAGTCCACCGAAATGACTGGCATAAGGTGGCTGAAAATGCCAAGTTAATCCTTGTTGTAAAGTTTGTTGATTGAGTTCTCTCATCACTGAATCGTTGCGTAGGAACGAGTACAAATCTTTAAGGTAATTATTACAACCAACGAAGTTTCGGCCACAATCGGTATATATGTCTGTGCAATATCCTCGACGGGACGTGAAACGTCGCAACGCGGCTAAAAACCCTTCTGTAGAAAGTTCGGAAACTATTTCGAGGTGTACGGCCTTAACGCTCATACAAACAAAAACTGCAACATAACATTTAATTATTTTTGCATTGCGCACCTTATTTGCGCGTACGTAAAATGGTCCACAAAAGTCGCACGCAGTTTTAATAAAAACGCGAGCGGGACGCAATCGAACCGCGGGAAGCATACCCATCCTAGGTTGTACGCGAGTCGGACGCGCACGAAAACATGAAACACAACAGTGTATGCGTAAACGTATAATATCGCGACCCGATATAATCCAATACCGCTGTAACAAAGCATTTTGCACGCTTTGCGGACCAGCGTGCATTTCCTTAATGTGAGCATCGTCAATAATAAGATTTGTGAGTGGATGTCGTTTAGGTAAAATCAATTGATGTTTCGACTCATAAGGTAAAAATGATTTATGAATACGTCCGCCGACGCGTAACAAACCGTCATTATCTAACATGGGCGATAGACGCCGCAAGCGCAAGGAAGGTAACTTATTAGACGAAATATTTTTAATATCTTCCTCGAAAACTTTTTGTTGCGTTATAAATATGAGTCGAGTTAATGCAAATTGATACTCTGGTACGGTGATGTACTCAGGGAACGTTTGTTTATGTTTTCTACATTTGTTAGAGAAACGAAATATTAATGCCGTGACGCGAACTAATTTACCTAGCGACGAAAATCGCGTAACAAGGCTGTCGTCGTCCGGGGATGGAGGCGATGTGGACACACACGCGCAACTATTGTTTAAGATTTCAATTTTATTGCGTTTTTCCTCTGTCGTGTTTGATACCGGGTTTTGTATAGGCCAGGAGTCCTGACTTTGTTGGAGCCATGTCGGACCTTGGCACCACAAGTCGCTTTGTACCAGCGCGGCGGGCAGGAGACCACGTGACGCCGGGTCGGCGCTGTTGTCGGCCGACGGGACGTGACGCCAGCAGCCCGCCGGGACGCGGGACAAAATTTCACTGGTGCGATTAGAGACGAATGTTTTCCATTCGTGCGGGGGTGACTTAAGCCACGCTAACACGACGGAACTATCCGACCACGCATACACTTGGTCGGTACGAATGTGACCACCGTAAATATGCATTACCCTTTCTATTAGTTTTGACAATATCAAACATCCCATTAATTCTAACCTAGGTATCGTAAGACAAACACGTAAAGGAGCTACGCGTGTTTTTGCCATGACTAAATAAGTTTGAACCTTACCGGTTTTGTCCGTAAGACGTATGTAAACACAACCTGCATATGCAATTTGACTTGCGTCTGAAAATCCGTGAATTTGGATTGAATCGAAGTTATCAGTATTAAAAATATGACGCGGAAACGACATTTGAGATAAGAGCGGTAGCTCGTTAACGAAATTAGTCCATGAATTGACTATGTCGATGGGAGGTTGCGAGTCCCAGGGGACCTTAGCTATCCACAGCAGCTGAATCAAGTGCTTGGCAAACAACGTGACCGGAGATAGTAACCCGAGCGGGTCGTAAATTTTGGCAACTTCTGATAAAATGGCCCGTTTCGTACATACCTTAGAAGTACTTTGTACTTTGAAACTGAATGTGTCAGATCCCGGATTCCATTGAAGTCCAAGGACCTTGACTCCTTTGTCATTTTCCATGTCAGCGAAGTGAACACTTTCGCGCCGCTCGCCATGAGAATCCTGCGGTCGCGTAGCAGCGAGAATCGCGGGCGAGTTGCTCTGCCATTTGCGTAACTCGAACCCGGCTGTGGCGCAAATACCTACCAGCTCCTGCTGTAGAACGAGGGCTGCGGCTGTAGTCTGCGCGCCTGTAACGACGTCATCAACGAAGACGTCATTAAGTAGCACCGGCGATGCAAGCGGGAACTGCTCAGCTTCATCATGAGCTAGCTGTTGGATCGTTCTCAGGGCTAAAAAGGGCGAACTACTTACCCCAAAAGTGACAGTACGAAGTCTGTAGTCACGCAGAGGCTCCTCGGGCGACTGACGCCAAAGGATGCGCTGAAAATCTCTATCAGCCTCACGAACAAGTATATTGCGATACATCTGTTTTATATCGGCACAGAATGCAACATTATGCACTCTAAATTTTAGAAGAACATCGACGATGTCTAAGTGTAACTTAGGACCCGTCAGCAAGGTGTCGTTTAGCGAGTAGCCACTCGTAGAGCGGCAACTAGCATCATAGACGACCCGAGTACGTGAAGTTTCACTCGAATTTTTGACCACACAATGATGCGGTATAGTGTAACTCGCGCCAGTGGGGGGGTTATCGTCCGCGAGCTCCATGTGGTTAAGGTCCATGTACTCTTGGAGGCAAGCGTGATAATCCGCCTTCAACTGGGGGTTGCGTTCTAGACGATATTCCAATTTATGGAATCGTGCTAGGGCAGTTTGCCGCGACTCGCCGAGCGGCGGTGCGTCGAGCTTGAATGGCAGAGCGACCACATATCGCCCTGTCTCATCACGCGTATGCGTCTTTTGAAAAAAGGATTCGCATAGCTTTTCTTCGGGAGTGTAACTCCGCAACTCTGGAACTGACTCCAGCTCCCAAAACCTTTGAAGGTTGTCGTTGTCGAACGACGTAAAACACGCATGAAGTGGAGTCGCAACATTCGAAGTAAAATTTACTTTTCCGCCTAACAAATAACCGAACATACTATTTATTGCGGTGGGTGTTCCCGGTTCGCCCCTAATAATACCGTCAAGCAAAATATCGGCTAAAATATCCGAACCGAGTATCATATCGACAGGTTGTGGTTTATGAAAGTCAGGGTCCGCTAGGGCTAATCCCTGCAAATGAGGCCAGTCGGCCAGCGGAGCTAGTGGTACACTAGGCATTTGACGGGTTAACTTTGAGAGAATGGCAGCTTCAATGGGAATAACTGGCCCTTGTTTGCCCTTGGGCGTAATTGAGCACAAAAATGTACCCCTAGGTTCAAGCGGTAGTTCGCTAACACCTACTAGCGGCTCGCTATAGCGAATTCGCGGCAGATTCAATCGTTGCATGCATTCCTCCGTGATCAGTGTCGCCTGAGATCCGCCGTCGAACATACATCGTATAGTTGCCATTTTATTGCATTCTAAATGAATATCAACTAAGGCTGTTGACAATAAAACCGTGCGCGATTGAATACCTACACTTTTTTCTTTCCGAACTCCATGCACAGAAGATGGGTTAATTAACTTAGGCATTGATGCCTCCGCGCCGCACTGCTCCGTGGGAGCGAGCGAGACGGCAGCTACTTCCGCAGCTTCGCTTATCACCGATGACGTAAAATTTTTTTCTAAATGAATCAAAGTATGATGCTTTTTATTGCACTTTTGACATTTAAAATTCGATTTACAACTTCTTAAGTCATGCCCGGGAGATAAGCAGTTAAAGCACACTTTATTTGATTGAACAAATGTAAATCTATCCTGTGGTGATAAGTCTAAAAAATGTAAACATTTCCCGAGGGTGTGGTTACCTTTACACTTCAAGCAAGAATGAACCTTATGTCCATTGTCAAAAGGTCGACTTTGGGTTGGAGCGGTAGTTGCAGCGAACACATGTTTTGTAACCGATTGACCTATATTCGCACCTGCATGAACTTTATTACTTGAATAATTATTTTTATTGGATTGCGTCTTTGAGACGGCAATTATCTGTTCCGCTGCAACTTCAGTTTCTAAAAATGTAACTAAAGTGTCCACACTCGGAATTGTTTGCGGGTTAGCCAACGAACGTTCAAACTGTCTCCGCGTATTTATGGGAATTTTGCGTAATAATAAATTTAAAAGAATAAAATCCCACTCCTTGATCGGAAAACTCATGACCTCGAGTGCCATAACGTTTTCTTGAAAAACATTTAATAACTTCCTTACAGAACCAGAAGTCCCTATCACACAGGTTTCAAGGTCAAGCAGTTTGTCCAGATGTTGTGTTGCAATAACGCGTTTATTGTCATAACGGGATTTTAAAATATCGAGCGCAACTGAATAATTATCTTCTGTTATGGGAATTGATTTAATTAAATTATGCGGTTCATCTTTAACAGAAAGAAGTAGGTATCTAAACTTCTCGGCGTCTGTATAGGCATTGTTGTTGTGAACAAGTGATCGAAATAAATCGAAAAAGGATGGCCAAGCAGTGGGTTGACCGTGAAATTCTGGCAGCGATAGTTTAGGCAAATTCCGACGATCGTGGATAAATGCGTCGTGGTGGGTAGGAATTTTACTCGCGCGACGAGTTTCTACGTCTGCCTGCTTTAACTGATTTACATGCGTAACTATCGCGTAATACAAATCATTAAAATCGTTACGAATCTTAATGTTCGCTTCTTTATTGAAATTTTGCGCTTTAATTAAAGCCTTTTCGATTCTAGTTTGAATTTTGGTAAACTTCCGCTGATGTACCGTTAAATCTGTTGTTCTTGAACGAAATTGTTCTAGATTTGTCGCTGCGAACTGTAAGGTTCTTTTTAATTCATCGAGAATTAAATCACGTTCGAAGATGTCTTGTGTGATACACGACGTATCGGTTTCGGCATTGCCGTCACTCGGATTAGGAACCATTTTGCGAAACAAAGATGGCAGAAATGACAATACGAAAATTAATTACGCGTGTATGAAAAATGGGTACGTAATACCACAACAAACAAGACAACAAAACGTGGCAAAGAAATATCCGGATCGAACGGATCAAAAAATTATGTAGGGGCAGTTTATTCATTGACAACTCACCTGAAATCCAGCGGCGCTCGTGTCCACGTGCCTGGGTTAGGTAGAAATCCAAGTTTGTTGTCACTTTCACGGGCTCCCGACACTTTCTCCAAGAGGTACTGGTTGTGGACTGTTCACTGAGTGATTTTGGGTGTAGTTGCAGCGACGGAGATATGTAATTTTAATTTTATTTCGCGTGCGCGGCGCGGTACGCATGCATTCATTTGCAACGGCGAAAACGGAATTCCTCCGCTAGGTGGCGCGGAGAGCGCAGGAAGCGCTTTGGGATATCAATGTAAGTTGCCATAACAAAAAAACTGCTACAAAGTAAATGTATTCTTTACCCAATTATGTTGTCTTGTATGTAAGGAAAAATACCTATTCATCCTATATAAAAAATTAAGAAATAAACTTAACTCTAATCTGTTCCACGTCGGAACAAGTGGTATATTTAATTATATAATTATTAGAAATTAGTTATGCAGATATATTGATAATTTTAATATATAATACAGGTTAAAGCTATTTGAATGCATATGCGAAAATCAGATATGGAGTCCGCAGAGGTGGCATATCTTGTATCCGGTGCTTTTCATTCAGTACCAGGACACTGCGATGGAAGAGTTGCAATTTCCCCCCATAGGGTGCTTAGAAGGGTGGAGCACTGTTTTAACGGATTAGATTTTTCATCCATGTTAAATTATGGCTATCATTATAGCCACTTTATATATCCTTATTAAACTATTGTAGCGCGCCATCTTGTCAAATATACAACTTTGTCATCAAATCATACGTGTTCTCTGATTATGTTCGCATGGGTAAAACTAATGCAAATCTTTGTACATTTGTATTAGTTTCTCGATAAGACAAAAAAAAAAATTCCTCTGATCTCTAATCAGGTTATGGTCCGTCGTCTATATATGTATTACCTTTGGCATTTATTCTCCTACTTTTTTCTAGAAGAAACATAACCAGGGAAGTTGTTAACCACCTGAATTAATGCCTGTGCTATAGGTATTTAAGCATCTGTATGTATTATCACATTTTAAAACTTAAGTAGTTTACGCGCCGTTATATTTTGCAGCGTGGTCTCCCACAGGGCGCTATATTGGCGATGCTGGTGTCCGAGGAGCTCCCAATAATATTTACGTTCACTCCCACAAAATAGTGTGCCCTTATAAGTAATTCGGATTTGGATTAGCATACTTGTGTACTACAACACAAAAACTTAGCGTCTCGGCCGCTGCAACTTGAACCACACCCGCCTTTAGTAACTCGTTCAGTTTTCAATTTGCAGCGTTGTCTCCCACAGGGCGCTGTATTGCTGACGTCGGTGTTCGAGGAGCTCCCGACAATGTTCGCTCTGACACAAAAGAGGACATCTCTGAGTGATTCCGATGTCTATTGGTGCACTTGTTGTCGATTGTAGCGCGTATGCCGTAGCTTTCCTTAGCAAGTGCAAACTTCACCGTTGCTAAAAAATAGTTGTACCTTATGAAACGTATATAGACATATAGAGGATCCTGGAGTGCGGATACCAAGGAATTATCAGCATCCTCACTCCGGATAGTAATCGCCATCAAATATATAGGAGCGGCCAATATCTGAACAACACCTCTATTGTCAAGGCGATAAAGTGCATGTTTAGATCTTTTTGAGTACTTTGTCCGCTCCAATATATTTGATGGTGACTGTACTTGGTTCAACACATTTTCTTGGAAATTCAGCATGGCAACGCTGCTAGTGTCATGGAGACGTTGGGCCATCTACGATCCGAAATAACTAAGGTTTAATGTGTAGTTATTATTGACAAAGCCTTTGGCAGATTTTATCTTTGATTGTTATATTATGACGAAGCCATCAGCCACATGATTCGTTTTTGAATTCATCTGACGAAGCCTGCGACGTGGGTTTTGAAATGATGGATAAAATAATTATTAATGAAGAAATTGATATTATACCCCATTTTGTATTTAATTATACAGGATGGTACACTTACATTTAGATTGGTCAGTATGGGCAAGTCTGTAATTACGAGACATACAAAGATCTGTTCTTAGAAATCATGTCATCTATTTTAGGGACAAGATAAAATTGCATAGGTACATAGATTTAAAAAAACTTGTACTCAGTTCGGGAATTTATTATCATGTTAAGTATTATATCAACTTCATTAAATTAAAATATATGAAATAAAATGCATTTTATTCATTTTAGATAGGTATAGTGTTTTATAGTAACATTTACTCCTATTACCTTCAAAATCGATATCCAAATAGAAATAATGTTTTATTTTTCAAAATAAAACGACAGGGTTCGATTCCATAATCGAGTACAGTTTTTTTTATCTATGCATGCAGTTTTTCTTATCCCTCAAATCGATGACATAGTTCCTAAGAACAGATCTTTGTACGTCTCATAGTTACAGACTTGCCCATACTGACCGATCTAAATGTACAGTCAGCAGCAACAACTAGCTAAGCGGGTGAGGAGTTCAAAATGAGCTTGACACGACTTTATTGTTCAGAGAATAAGAGCGTGTTCAGGTCATTTTGAACATCTCACCCGCTTCGCTACTTCTGCTGCTGACTGTACCACCCTGTATACTACATACTATATTAGTCAATATTAGCTTAACAGAATACAATTAAATAGTTACTATATATAAAATAATTATTCAAGACGACGGAAACTTGATAAGTAGGTACATGAGTGAAGTAAAAAGTTCGATTAAAGGTTAAAAATAGAAAAAACCTTCTGTTACGTAATCAAATTATGCCCTGCACAGTGGATTAAAGAGATCAAGGAGATTTTCAATAAAGGATCCAGCTCATTCACCAAAAACGGGAAATATAATAATACCTTTCCTCGAAAACCTTTTCATGCTCGAGTCAAAACAATCTTCCGGTCCGGCCGGTTCAATCCTCAATTCACAAAGATTAACCCTCAAAATTTCGAGTAGCACTAGCCAAACGGGCCCCATGAGGTATCGTAAGACGCTTTCCTGGCTCGTTACCCAGCGACAGCAAAACGGATTGCTGCTCAAATCTACCGTAAATAGATTTATCTCAGGACATTCGTATGCCTTTGTCTGTGTCGTGCTCGCGAGAACACGTATTGTCATCGCAGGTATAAAATACATTTCTACGATAAGTACGAGAGGTTTATTTTTACAGAAAATACGCCCTACTTAGCGAAGTAGTGAACTGTTCATGATATTATTTTGTGTTAGTTTAATTTTTGTTTAGGTACTAGACCGATACCTATTACTTAGTTACTAGCAACCGCGTTAATGTTATAAATATGTTTGAAAGTTTAATTTACATTTTTAAAACCGGTAGTACAGTCTCTGATTTTTGTGAACTCTTCTTGTCTTGATAGTTTATTAACGATGATCATTAAAGTACCTACATTTTTGCCTCTTAAGGCTCCTTATTCCCTAAAAGGTCGAAAAACTCTATTAATGAAAAAAGCCGCATAAAATGCTATTTATAAGACAGTTTGAAGTATTAGTAATACAAAAAAAAATTTTGAACCATGTTTATTATTACTAAGTACCCAAAAATACGATTCTTACAAAAAGTGTCCTGTGAAGTGTGATTTAAGTGTCATTTTTAAAAATTCATAGTAATTTGAAATTTACTGCTATAGTATAGTTTTTTTTTATCGTGATAGAAATATAGTTTAACTTTGCAATGGTAATATTTTTAGGGCAAAATATTCATAGGGTTTTCGTGGAAAAAATGAAATGTAACCGTGTTTTCATCAAAAAACTGGCATATAATCAGAAGGTATTTTGTCGATTATCCAAGATGAATCTTCGATTTTTATTTCCATGGCCGTCTCATACATGATATACTCAATTGAATTTAATTCAAATTAAATAAGAATTTTTACCCTTTTTTGCGTAATCTGAAAATGAACGGTACACCTAACTGGAAAATCCGGAAAGGCCTTCCAAGACAACCAATTTTTTTCATATTTCACTTGTTAAAATGTAATATTTGCTCCGATGGCCGTCTAGATAAAGAAATGAACTATTATGTGCATCAATAGTTGATTTAAAAACACTTAGTATTTTCGCCATAGCCTTCGAAGAAAATGAAGCATTTCGTGAAATTCGCGCGTTTTGGGAATAAGGCCTCTTAATATCTCCAATATTCTGGAAATACATTTTCAGACATGTTGAAGAAACGCCTTTACAACACCTTTACCTACACAATATGATAATGACACCCGAAATCCAGTCATGCCATGTCAATCTATATAAGCTACAACCATAACACAACCTCGGCATCAAAGCGTATCACCGCTAAAATTTAGGTAAAGATGTCGTCGATACATACTACTGGCCCTGTAGCCAAAATGACAAACGTTTGCAAAAAACGAAACGAAACGCTACACGCTCACCCTCACTCTTCCGTATTCGTGCGACAGAGTCGATTGTAAGGTATTGTTTGCTCGGTCGCCAATATTGTTTTAGGACGACTCTGTTTGCAAGGGACACCCAGAAACACATTGAAAACCTAGTGTTGATCGATCTTCGCGATAGCTGCTCGCGGAAATCAAGTCATAACAAAGAGCTTATACCTCCGTTAACGTCTGCTTCAAAGTTATGAGCTATATATAAGTCAATTTGCAGTAGGTATAAGTGTCGACTAAACGTTGGCGTTGTAGGTATAATACGTACTTGGCTGGCTTTGTGTTCCGAACACCTCGTATTGTGTAATTCTTCACGCTCCATGTATCTAGCCCATTGTGCTTCATCCAATCATTGAAGGTGTTTTATTTTAAGTCTTGAAATCTCAATCACTATTGTTTTAGGCATTTATTTACCAGTTACCGTATCACTTTGATAACTCAATGACTTGGGCTTCTTATGAAATAGCGCGAGATTCTTAGCATATAATTCACGAAATTCTAAGCATCATTGGTTTTCGCGAGGGACTATAATACGGTCTCTTCATAAAAGAGTGTACAGGTTTTAAATGCTTCCATAAGCTACAGTGACCACTTACCATCAAGCGAGCTTCAAGCTTGTTTGCCAAGAAACAAGCCAAGAGCATGCCGGGCCATGCTCACTGTAGGATTTCGTAGTCCTATTGTATAGTTGTTGTTGTTATTGCTGATACATTTATTCAAAAAGTCGTTTTTTATAGGATATTTTGTGCCACTTAGGTCCTTTTACTGTGAAATTACAACTTTATGCGATAACTCAAAAAAGGCTCAAACGATTCTATTCAATATAGTTTTCATTTCACTGTGAGCTCTTATTCATTTTTTACATCCATGAAACTTTCCGTATTTTTTTGGCCCACGTTTCAAAAGTTAGGCGTTATTTTTTAAATTTTCGGAGCTTTTGTTTTTGAAAACTACCTATTCTTTTTGAAAGACCTATCCAACAATATCCTATACAATAGGGTTGAAGAGAAAAAAAAAGTACCCCTCACTTCATGTGTCGTATTTTTTTTTCAGTTTTTGTTTAACCACTTTATCGGCATGATTAATTAATACATACAATCATACCAAATTTCAGCTTTCTAGTATTAACGCTCATTGAACTAGGCCGGGGACGGACAGGCAGACAGACATACAAACGGAAAGACAACTATAAGGGTTCCTAATTAACTACGGAACCCTAAAAAAGGGAACATTTAACGAACACAAAGAAAGGTCCAAGAAATTTACTACCTATGTTGAAAGAGTGTTCTTTTATGGTATCCTTATATCCAGCCAATGAGCATGGGCGGAAACCTGTCCTAATGTAAAATAATAAGTATATATTGGGGAACTCACTGAACTGAAATTACATTCCACATTTTGATGATTCAATATTTTGTCGAGGTTTCGTATTAATTTAATGTTATAGCTAAAATGGCTTAAAGATGAAAGGAAATCGGAAATGAAAAATCAAATCAAATTAACGTCAGTTCAAAATAACACAAAGCTAAACTAATGGGACGGAAGTGACATTTCAATTTAATTAGCTTTCGAAATTATTGTTTGAATATAATAATTAGTTTATAGGGAGGTTTAATTAAACCTCCCTATAATTTAATTAATTCTTTAGATCTCATCTTTGGTCTATTTAATTCAAAAAGCTGTTTGTTTTAGCGATTATTATAATTCGCGTTTTGTGTTTGCCTTAACATTACCCTCTTCAGAGTTTATTTTTTATTATTTATTTATTAATGTGTCGATCATAGCTGAACTCCAGATGAAAACCAGGCTACCTACCATCTGCCTGCGCAAAGTGAATTGAATATTTTGGACACGTTGCTAGAAAAGACAGTGATAGGTCATCACTGGCAAAGTTGAAGGTGAACGGCCGAGACACAGAAGCCTAATGCGCTGGTTTGACCAAATAGGCTCAGCTCTCAACACTGCGGTCTACAAATACAATGCTCTTCACTCGGTGACAGATAAGAGTAAGATTGAGTGAGATCATTAGAGAGAAAGCGGTTGAATGACCACGAAACCTTAGTGATGAGGAAACCGATTCAAGGAGAGAAGTCGCTTTGTGAGAAGGAGAGAGACCTCCCTCCACCGTCTCACAAAGCGACGTCTATGTACGTACCAACCTAAAATATTAGTTTTCAAGTTTATCGTAATGTGACGTCACAACGTGGCGTGTGAAAAAGTGTTAAGAGCAATAGTTATGGAAATATATTTAGGTACAGTCGAGGTCAAAAATACCTTTACAGTTGAGTGTTACAAAAATACCTTTACATTTAAATAAGTTTACACACTACATGCTTACAACACACATGACAGATTAATCTTTTCACTTAATGCACCAAAGCTCAGTTTACAATCTGTCTTCCATAGAAACATTGTCACAAATTGTGACATAATAGGTTTACATTGCATGTTACAGAATAAGATTTCCTGTCAATGTGCCGTAATAGTACATTACTTACCTAGGGCTGTAAAAAAAAGAAAGCCCGAAATCGCAGGTATTTGGGACCCGAGCCGCAGGCGAGGGTTGTAAATATGCGATAGAGGGCTTTCTTTTTTACTGCCCGTGGTGAGTACACAATTTTACGTCCCCACCTGGCCATAATGCGAGTTTTACCGTAAGCGTAGCGAGCGGTAAAACTCACATTATGGCCAGGTGTGACGTAAATATGTTTACATTTGCAGTGGCATTAAAAACTTTACGTTCAAGCTTACTTTTCGTTTACTTACACCTATTGCTAAATAAATATCTTTACAGATTTGATTAGCCCGTTTTTAGGGTTCCGTAGTCAACTAGGAACCCTTATAGTTTCGCCATGTCTGCCCGTCCGTCCGTCCGTCCGTCCGCGGATAATCTCAGTGACCGTTAGCACTAGAAAGCTGAAATTTGGTACTAATATGTATATCAATCACGCCGACAAAGTGGTAAAATAAAAAGTGAAAATTTTTTTTTTATTAGGGTACCTCCCCTATACGTAAA
Organism: Pammene aurita; assembly: GCA_947086415.1. Taxonomy (NCBI): domain Eukaryota; kingdom Metazoa; phylum Arthropoda; class Insecta; order Lepidoptera; family Tortricidae; genus Pammene; species Pammene aurita. The sequence goes on from OX352291.1 coordinate 41,259,511, forward strand.
GTGGGGAGTGATTTTTTTTTTCATTTCAACCCTAACGTGTGATATATTATTGGATAGGTATTTAAAAATGATTGGGGTTTCCTAAAATCATTTTTCGATAATGTAAATATTTTCGGAAATAATCGCTCCAGAAGTAAAAAAATATGCGTCCCCCCCCTCTAACTTTTGAACCATAAGTTTTAAAAATATGAAAAAAATCTCAAAAGTAGAACTTTATAAAAACTTTCTCGGAAAATTATTTTGAACTTGATAGGATGAATAGTTTTTGAAAAAAAAATACAAAATAATTTCTGAACTAAGTTTGTAATTTAACCGTATAAGCAGGTGTTTATTGTACCTGTAATTTCTACAAAATTACAATGAAATGACGTGCTTTCAAATAAAGTAAAAACGGTGAAAATCGGTTCACGCAATAAAGAATTATCCCATAAAAATCATCTTCCATACTTTATGCTCGCGCGCAATAGTTTACTCAATTTGCCGATAGATGTCGCTGTACATGGAACTCTCATATCATATCCTACATGGCGGTGTTATTAACTCTTAAGTGGGGACACTTACTGTGACGGACGGAAAACTACGGAACCCTACAGTGAGCGTGGCCCGACACGCTCTTGGCCGGTTTTTAATTTTAACAATGACATGAAATCGTCATAAATATCAATGTCGGTAAAAAGGGAGCTTAATTATTTATTAACGCTAACTAAACTTTACAACTTTCGGCTTTATTATTTATTGTTTATTAAGGGAGTTAAAAATAGTACTATTTTTTATTAGCTGTATTTGTTTGGTTTTGTGTTTTTACGTACATTATATAGTATTTCGACAAGAAATCCTTAGTAGTCATTGGACGGGTTCTTTATATCATATTCTAACACATCTCAAATTATGTAAGAGTTCCTTTTAACCCTTTGAACGCCAAATAACCATAAAGTGGTCATGAGATGTCGTGCCTATCATGCCATGTAGGTACCCTTAAGTGGTCCGGACTAAGACTGTACATACTATTATCGGTAATCATTATTATATGAATTTATAATTAACATATGATAACAATAATAAATAAATAAGTAATAAATATTATGGGACAGTTACACATAAAATCTGAGGGGTTTCACTATCTCTCTCTCTATTGTACCCGTTTTTCTCGATGCGCTAACCGCACGGCGAGGGCTAATGAGGGAATGATTGGCACAAAGATTATCACCTTATGAGTGCGTTCGAGAATATGTGACGTTTTCAAGTCATATACGAGTATAAATCATCGTCGGTTGTTAATAGAGTTTATTTCTAAATATTTTTTTATGGCAGTTAACGTCTTAATGAAAACCGACAATGATGTGTACTTTTTATCGAAAACGTCACATAATATCATTTCAGCCAGTGTTTGTAGCTGTCTCAAACCTGCATGGATACATGAAGCACGTTGAAAACACTTTTTTAAGAGCTCATGACAGCTAACGTTTTCATCTCTGTATCTTAATGTCAAATTGAGGAAGGAGAATCTTCTGTACTTATACTATTACTTATTCTGTGATCAAATTTGATTCACATTCTCAAAGTTCAAATACTGCTCCTAAACTCATTTCTTTTTTAAGCTTCTTTTTAGATTAAATAGTTTTATTTATCGTTTACCTTAAACAAATATGAAGAAGAAAAAATGTGGCTATTACAAGTTTACAAATAGTATTGGTTGGCAGTTAGTAGCACTAGGATGTCGGCACTATCGTCTCTCCGGATATTACTCGGCTCGCGGCAGAAACATATTGAAGCGGTATAAGACTTTACTTTTTAGTTGTAACAAATCATATCAAGCACCAAAAAGTGGCCATTGTCAATTTTTTTGAGTACATTATCTATTGATAATGTAATGACAATATCTATTGACAATATCTATTGAGCAGGTACCGCGTTTCTTTAATGTAGGTACAGGCTTTTGATATATCCCAATTAAACATTCAATCAAAAAAAAATTGCCAACAGGTATTCTTTCATTTATTCATAATCTTGTTTTCTACAGTACTTACCTCTGCATGATAACTTTACATCTTCAAACAAAACTCTTTAAATTGAGTCTTAAAAAACTTTATACATGCGTATTGCAAACACGTATTCTTTCATTTATTCATACTCTTGTTTTCAGTCTTGTACTTACTTGTGACAATTAAAAGCCTTTAGTACTCGTACTTAAGAACTCGGAGACGCTACTCCGCGTAATTTAACATAATGAGCTGCAAAACTTCCGAATCCTTTGACGAAACAACCAAGTGTCATATCCACTCTAGCATTAAACGCACTTTGAATGCCATTTTAATAAGTCTGTTCACCTTCACGAGATTATTAACTTAGCAACTCTTAGTTATTTAATTAACGAGAAGATAAATTCTAAACTCTTAAGCGGCTTAATATCGGTAAGATTATGAGTAAAAGCAAGGAAAATGAAGAACTTAATGGAAATAAACAAAAAAACTGGCCTAGTGCGTCTCGGACTACGCGTAATGGAGGGTTAATCAGAGTCAATGGAATAAGAACCAAACTAATACCAAAAGGTTATGCCTATGGAAGAAGTTTTTTTGAGATAACTCTAAAATGGCTGAACCGATAATGTTTAAAGCAGTTTTCGTAGAAAGTAGATATGTAATAAGACGCATCTTCTTAAATATAATTAAAGTATCGGTCATCGATATTGTAAAGTAAATTTTACGACGCACCTCAGCTACAAGTTTCTTAATATAGGCCGTTATAGCTTATCGCTTCGGAACAGATCAAGTAAGTTATGATAATTTAAATAGGTACACATTTTATCTACACCCGATAAAATATTTTACGGTTTTCAAAGCTTCAAATGAAACGAAAACACTAAAAATGTTGGACACATTACATTTCAATTCAATTCCTCACTTGAAACTTTTCCGAGTAAAATTTATTTCACCTATTTGTCTCTGATACGTTCCTCTATCAGCAGACCAATATCTGCTCTCGTACTTTTCACTCGGACATTTTACAGTAATTTTAGTTTTTATGCTCCAATAGATAGATAAGGATTAAGCATGTAACTTCAACTTTTCTATTGTTCCTTTTATTCTACTTCTACTCTAACTACCACAACGACCCTCCGTAGATAGGGAGGGTCGTTGTGGTAGTTAGGTACAAGTAGAATTCAGACGTTTCTAAAGGTTAAAGTTACAGTTGAGTATTAAATAGGAACTACCTAAAGGAAAGGTTTAATCCTGTAGAAATCAAATAAATAGCTTATTAAAAACGTTGTCTACATTTCAATACAAATTATTGACTGAGCGAGTTTAACAAGCGAAGAGTCTCATCTTTGACCAAAATGCTTTTATATGTCTCGCTGTTATCTTCTAACAGCCCATATTTTATTATTCTTGCGAAATGAAACAGGTCTGATAATTGAGTTTGTTATATTATAACAATGAAAAGACAAATTATATTTAATTTTATACCTTTTAATAGGATACGAATTAATATTTTAAGTACGGCTCTCATTTATTTATCTTAATTTTACCTTCAATATACAGGGTAAAATTCTAACCATTGGCTACATTGAGCGACGTGATTAGGTAGGCCATACTGAAATACTTTTACTATGGGGTTGTTTTGAAAAAAAAAAATGGCTTCCCATACAAAATATATGAAACAGTCAAAAATGTTTACGCGATTTCGGAGTAAAAGTTCAGCCTTTAGTGTATGTAATGGGTATGTAAAGTTACTTTTTGAAGAAACTATGCAAGTAATTATATACTTAACACGTTACCTGTGCAGCTAAGAACAGGTATTCACCCCACACGTGCAATTTTTTGGTATATAGGTACACTCGATAGCCTGGCAACATTCTATAAAGTGCCTCTTTACCTAGTTTCAAATTATAATTTTTCATAGCCGATACGTGCAAGCAAGTTGACGTTGCTTAGCTCGTACGTGCAGATTTCAAATTGTCCTTATGTTTAAATAGGGTCGTGCATCATATGTGCAGCATTCACGTATCATCAATACCTTCAAATGCTACACATGTGATGCATGTACAGGGAACGTGTTAATAACTGTGGTACACAAAAGTAGCCTAGTCACCGCGGTAGGCCGGTAGGTACATCTCATACTTCTCTGTAGCTGTCGAGTCGCTCCGGCACGCTGCTGCAGAGAGGTTCCAAAGGGCCACTATCACCTGAGAGGTAGATGAGTACGCCGCCACACCTGCTGTGGTAATGGCGGATGGGTTGTTCGAAGAGAAACAACGGGTTCACTTCACATGTATATTTCACTCGACTTAACCTAAAATACAACTTGTATGACACTTAACAAAATGATCGCGCACCGCGTATTAGATTTACCGCTCGCGACGCGGATTAAACCTCTATCAGGTCTTCGAGGATCGGCGGCAACCTCGGGAAAAGAAAAACTAGGCGCTAGGCTTTAGTGACGGCACGTCCATACGTGACGGCCGCCAGATGAACAGAGAGCGATGACTCGAAGTGAACGAAATAAGAGCCACCTGTTCATTGATTCGTTCATTGATTAGATTTGAATGCATTTCTACTAGAGGTCGCTGATTTGCGTGAACATTCCTTCCCAGCCCAGGGAAAAGGTGAGCTGAAGACCTGAAGTTTACATCGCTACGATCTAGCATAAACAAGAGATATGAAAACAAACAATTATTAACAAATAATGTTACTTGAGTTGTCTACAGCATAAGTAGTCTGTGACCATCCAGTGCACTTGCACTCAATAACATTCCAACATAATATCAAAATATGAACCATGAAAGTTAAAAAACAATAAAGGTAAGCTACTTACTAAGTTAGTTACATGGTTTCCCGAGGAAACAGTGGTACATAGTTCAAGATAACTAGTACTAATTGCTATAATTTAAACCAGATTTATAATTGTTAATTTACAAGAGCTACTCAAATAATTAAATCTCCATAGGTAATTTACATAGTTTGACAACGGGGCGGACAAGTCCGCCTATCTGGGTTTTCAGTTTTACAGACCTGATGACTCCTTCGGAGCCTTTGAAAACTTGGATGACCCTACCTCGACGCCATTGTAGAGGCGGGGCATTTTCGTCCTTTATTAAGACTAAATCATTTAATGCTACATTAGGTACATGTCTGTTCCATTTGTTACGGGCTTGCAAATTATTTAAATATTATAAGTGATACCTAGCCCAAAACTTTTGAGTTACAGCCTGAATGAATTGAAAATGCGACAGCCGTGACATATTCGTGTCCTTTCAGGAAGGTTCAGGTAATGACACCAAAGGTTGACCTATCAAACAATGATCTGGGCTGAGAACTTCCAGGTCACAAGGATCCTCTGATATTGGAACCAACGCTCTAGAGTTGAGGATAGCTTCCGCCCTGCAGAACACCGTCTGCAGACCTTCAAAGGTCAGGATACGGTCACCTATCTCTCGTTTAAGCAAGTTCTTGCTACTCTTGACCGCTGCTTCCACTAGGCCAGACTTGTGAGGAGCGCCGGGAGAATTGAACTCCTAGCGGCCCCCGAAACTCATCCCCTAGGATGGTTTCGTTGTCAAGCAAGAACTGGTTAACCTCTCTGAGGTATGAGCTAGCAGATTTAAAATTGGTACCTTGATCACTCCGGACGAGGGCGGGCAGCCCACGTCGACTCACAAACCGTGTGAACGACGAGACAACCTCAAGGTCTTGGTACCTAGACATACAAAAACACACAGGTAAGCCTTAACAGATTTAGCATGGTGAGCTGGCTACTTTTAACCAAGTAGGGGCCAGCGAAATCCGTCGCTACTCCGGAAAATGGACGCGTCGCCGTGACGCGATCCGCAGGCAGATCAGCCATGAAAGGCGCCTGATCTGTCGCGTTGAATCTGAAACATGACATACAACCCCTGATGACACGGGAAACCTGACGCCGTGCTGACGGAATCCAGTATCGTTGTCTAAGTATATTGATCAGATCGAAGCATGACACTAGATCCGGTGATAGTGCTCCATCAATAATTGTGACCATCGGTGGTCCTTAGGTATGGCATTGGGTGCTTTGCGTCATAACGTAAGCTTGAATTACGTAGTCTGCCTCCGACTCGAATAAAATGATTTATGTCCACGAAGACGCTCAACATCTGAAGTGATTTGCATACCAGCTTTCCTTTTTTCAGTAAGATGACTTCATCTTGGTATGCATGCAACTGAACCTTCTTGATCCAGTGATCCGTTGCTGCACGATTTTCGCAGCCGCACCATGTATTTGCCGTCAGGCATGCGGTTAGTAGTGGAAGTATACAACCTTTCACATTCCAAATGTTCCGGATGATCCGGTGGGTCTTCTGGAGGTTGCTCCATCTTCCAGAACCTCTCCAGCACCTCTTCAAGTTTGGTAGCGTGCACGCCGTGGTCTTCCACGGACGTCCCTCTCGACTGCTGTGCCGAGGTGTCAGCAGGGCGTGTCCAGATGGCCCCCATGAGGACATCACCAAACCAGGTACCGTAGGCTTACTTAGGCACTCCTGTAATGTTTGTGAGCATCTTTGAACCAGTGAACATATAATTTAGCACATCCAGGCCGAAAATGATGTCTACATCTTGAGATTTGTCAAAATCTGGATCGGCCAGACTGAGTTTAGACGCATCTAAGTGGGCCTTTAGGTAATGGTTACAGGCCGGAATATTTCCTGCAACTGTATACATGACTGTTGCAACAACGCTAATTATAGGTACTAATTTTCCTACTGGCTTAAATACTAATTAAGCAATGGTACCGGGTACCTTGACCTGTTGGTTTCCAATTCCAACAATATTATTTCCTACATACTGCTGACGCAATCCTATTTTATCTGCAAATGATTTCTTAACTATCGAGCACCCTGCCCCGGTGTCTAACAGTGCTCTAGCCATAATATAATGGCCTTGGCCTGACCTTACCATAACAATAGCTGTAGGGCTGACCCGGATCGATAGCATCATCATCCGAGGTTCTTGTGGTGCATCAGCAGTAGCCTTATTTCAAGAACGGCGCTCAGGGCTGCCTCGAGTGCCGAAACGTAGGCTGTGGAAAGACTCCTGCGCCTGGCGGGCCCTCGTTCCCACCGGAGGGCGCGGGATGTGACCAGCAGTCATCAATTGAGCTGGCTGGACCTGTTGTGGAGGAGGCGACCTAGTCTATTCTCTCCACCTTGGTGGGCTCGTACGGGGTTGTTGAGCTCGCTGCGCCCAAGACCCTTGTGGCGGGGTTGACGCCCTGCGTCGCGGCGGGGACCTACGCTGTGGTGGTGTACATACCCTCCTGGGGGGTGGGACCAGGGTTCGCTCATGGACCCGGTGCACCTGTTCCGCGACTTCCGCTCCCTCCCTGCACAACAACGGGCTATGCGACCCTGATTGGCATGCACTGCACCAATTACGAGCCATACACTCTCTCGCGTAATGAAAGCGAAGGCATTTAAAGCATGCTCCATTCTTCCTGACCCAGGTTTTCCTCTCCGAAACAGCCAGACTTGCGAAGAATGGACATTTGTATATAGAGTGTGCACTACTGGAACAGTACGTGCACAGCCCGTTAGACCGAATCACCTGATCAGTTTCTTCCAGCTCCGCAGCTAGGACACGGGGAGGGGACGCTCTGCGGCGTCTTCCCTTGGTCGGTGACTGCCGTCCCACCGGTGCTCTTCCCGCTGCCGCAGTGGGAACCCTCTCTTCTGCACCCTGCACTGCTCGTCTATAAGCTGCATCAGCTGGTCCATCGTTGGCAGCTCCTTCGGGTTGCCGCCGTAGCGCTCCTCGAACAGCGTCCTCAATTTAACGGGTAACTTCTGTAATGTGATAAACAGTAGTAAATAAGACCACTCCTTGGTGCAACGCAACAATGCGACAGCGCAGACAACGGAGTACAACATGCGGCCGCCGCTGCCAATCGGAAAGGCAACCCAATGACATTCCCAACAATAGTCCTTGGAAAAGTTGAATTTGTATGGCGGAAAATAGTTTTTATTTATTTTAGCGAAAATGGCTGACTGTTTTGTCTCGAATTGAACACATAGGGAAGTTCACCAGTTTCGGAAATACTCTAAATTTAAAATGCTCTAGATAAACGCTAGGTATACTATGATATAGGTAAGTATTTATAATAATGACAGATAAGTACGCTCCAAAAGTGAAGCACTTAATATGAGTGATTTCAAACAATTGTCGCTAGTCGCTCACCGACCAGCGTGAAAAAGAGACAAACTGTAATTTTTCAACAATGAGAGTGACAAAGATGTAATAATTGTGTGTGAGAGAGATAAACATAACAGAATCGTTGCTAGGTTATGAAATAACTCTGGAAGTCTTTTTTCTGCTCATTTTGTTAGAGTATAACCCATCCATAGTAAATATCATTGTAGGTATAGGGAAGATTGCCAAAGAACCTTCTGACTGTATACAGGATGATTCAGGAGACGTGAGCAGGAACAACCCTACACGCTTAGTTAACGATAATGAATCGGCCGCCATCATGTTTAATTGAAACAATAACGCCTTTCTAATTTTTTTTACCTTTTTGATTCGTAGAAATTTTGTTTTCTGTAATCATGGTCACCCTACATAAACAAATCAATAAAGATAAAACGTCTTTACCAATCATGACATCACTTCGATTATGAAAAAAATAATTGTCAAATTAAGTGGGATACGATGTTTCCAAAGTAACCAGACATCAATTTGACACATATCACAGAAAACAAGAGAATATCAGTACTCGACGAAGTATTCTAATTGTAGAGTGACCATGCGTGTCTTAAATAATTTAAAACATTTTATTTTTACTTAAAAAGTTTTTTTTACGCTAATCACACTAATAATTGTATCATACAAGAGCTTGTTATTAACTGAATCCGTAGTGTAAAGCCTGCTCACGTCTAATGAATCATCCTGTATAGTTTCCGTACATTGTTAAGGACCATTAATCTTTTGTCTCTTTGGTTTATTGTATGGAATCTGGAACAGCGCCCTCTACAATAAGTTTTCTCCGGCCTTCCCTATTACTAAGACCTATGGCTAAGAATTTTTAAACAAAGACAACAAAATATTAAGTACTTAGTTCCATAAAATCTCACTTTTAAACATCTTTCAAATAGTGAAGCCGATTATAAAATACATAGGTAGTGTAAGAGCGGTGCTGCATCACCGGTTGAAATTTATTACTAAAGCCTGACCAGAAATATATGATCATGCGCCATGTTACGGAATGTAATTGTAATTTTTTTTTACATTGGCAATAATCTTAATAATGGGTTGTCACTGTTGTCAGTATCATTGTGGCGATTTACTTGAATAGTAGCAAAATGTTGAATATTAAATAACAAAATGTAAAATTCATAGTCAAGAGCAAAACATTGTAAATAATGTATGTAATAAACTGCTGGAAATAAAACGCTTGGGAAATGAAACAATTTCGCTACGAAACATTAACAAATTAACATCAGAGCTGACAGGTAAATAATATATCAAGATGACATTACACCATAGAGAACAATGTAGTTTTTGACAAAACTGAATTGTTGCCATATAAATGAGAATAATAGCGCCCTCTTGACAATGATCATATATATCTGGTCAGGCTTTATAAGAAGTGTTATATTTTTATCACTCACCTTGTCACGTGTGAGCTACAAGCTGTACCTATGTTGTAGAGAGAGAGAGAGAGAGAGAGAGAAAGAAAGAGTATTCTATATACCTATATTTGCAGAAGTAGCTTAGCGAGTGAGTAAGTATTAAAAAAACCGGCTAAGTGCGTGTCGGACCATGCATAATGGAGGGATCTGTACCTTCAATGGAATAAGAACCAAACTAATACCAAAAGGTCGTATCTGATGCTTATGGAAGAAGTTTTTTTGGAGATTACTCAAAAATGGCTGAACCGATAATGTTCAAAACAATTTTTGTAGAAAGTATGTGATAAAGCGTATCTTCTCAAATTTTTTCATATTTTTTTGAATTACAGTTCAAAAGTTACAGGGGGGGGGGACACACAATTTTTCGACTTTCGAAGAGATTATTTCAGAAAATATTCACTTAATCATAATTTTTTTAAAGAAACCTCAATGTTATTTTTAAAGACCTATCGATTTATATGCCACATGTTGATATTTGGTAATATATATATTTTTTAAAAGTTACATGTATGGAGCGCTTCCAACCGGTACGTGTGGAGGTTCAAGGGGGAGGCAAAAGACATTTAACGTGTAGGTAGTGCGAAGGCAGGTAATCAGAAAAACAAACTTTTACACACTTGGTTTTCGCTCTTTCTCCACGCATTTTGCATAAAACGTGTTATTATAATAAAGTGGTTTGGTGTCTACATTAAATTAATTAAAAAAATCGGTTTACATTATGACAGCGCACAAGAGCGCTGGTAGCCTGGCTGTAAGGCGTCCGATTTTCAATCCGTAGGTCTCGGGTTCAAACCCCGGCTGAGTTTTTTGGAACTTATGTATGGAATATCATTTGATATTTACTAGTCGCTTTTCGGTGAACGAAAACATCGTAAGGGAACCACACCTAATCCCGATAAGGCCTAGTTTCCCCTCTGGGTTGGAAGGTCAGATGGCAGTCCTTTTCGTAAAATCTAGTGCATGCGCCAATTCATGGGGTTAGGTTATCAAGCGGACCGCAAGCTGGGACAAACATTGGGAAAAAGAAGAAGAAGAAGCAGTTTTACATTATGACATCTAAGTGTGGCGAGATCAATTGGCGTTTATTTATTTCGATGCAAACATTGCATATCTAAATAAAATAAAGGATAGAAATAAATCCAGGATGCCGATAATCGTTTGTCCCATTCCGTGTTAGAAAGAAACAAAGTTGAACAGATGTTCGCTGTTTTTATGAATGAAGACACAGATATAAGAACTTCAGCAAAAACATTATTGTGTGCCTACGCCGCACCAGCGTATTTTAAACGAAAAAGCTTTGACGTCGCGCCAGCCCACCGGCGATATTGCCCCGCATCGCAGAACCAACCTATTACAATAAACAACAGCATAGAACGGTGATGGGGCATCCCATAAACGTACGTAAAGAAGGTACGTCTGTTAAGCCCTTTCCATTCGATCATTTCATTGTTCTTGAATTCCGATTATTTTCTAGTTATTTCTGACTAGTGAAGATTGGCAGCTAGTATCGACTACTTAGATTTAGCCTCTGCGAGGCAAAAGACTTTATCCACACTTTTTATATTTCTCCATTCGCGGTTATAATGATCATCTCGTTCTAAGATCGACCAGGTCGACCATAAATAAGATAACTTAATATACCCTGAATTTATTTTCTTACCTTTATCAGTTGCAAGAGAAAGCTTCGCTTAAGAATATGTCCCAGATACCTACACAATTTTGCACTGATCAATACCTAGTTTACAAAAGCTACGTATTCGATTTTCTAGAATACACTAGCATAATTCGATTTCTAAATAACATCTTCTTCTTGTTCGGCTTAGCGGTTTCCCAGCCTAGTGCCAGGGTTCGCTTTTCTGCTTAGCCTTCTCCACTTTGCCCGGTCTTCGGCATCCTCAGGTGTGAGATTGTTCTCTGCTATATCCGCTTTCACGACGTCCAGCCAACGCTTCTTAGGCCTGCCGCGGGATCCAGGCATCTATTTCTAAATAACACCTAGTCTAAAAACATACGATATCTTAGCGTGGATTTAGGGTGGACAATTAAGTAGATAAGTACCTGTAAAATAAATTTTGGCGCAGCACTGTTTGAACACTGTTTGAGTTTAGGCCAGACTATGTTAACAAATTCAAGAATTAATATTCTGGTGACAGAGAAAAACCTTTACCTAATTAACTGAATAAAGTCTCCAAAAACTTAACAAATGTATAACATTTATACTTTATACAGAAGCATACTTTGTGGTCTGTGCTGTTATCGCTTACTAAACGGGGTGAGTCTATTGCCATAGTTGAATCAGTATAAATTTTACTTGTGAAATTTATGCAAGCGAATCATTTATATATTGGTATAAGTATAATATAATGAATAGGATATATATTGGTATAAGTATAATAGGTGGGTAGGATTATAGATATTGCCGTTTCGGGTAGTTATCAAATAAATCAGTCAACTAGCAACCGGTCTTTCATTCATTACACTGGCGACAGGATTTCGGATTTTATTCGTGTTTTCGGTAAAGGTGCAGTTTAGTTATTAATAATGCCCATCGGCAAGTTAGAACCGTTCGAATTGTCATAGAAGCAGTGGCCGGCGTATATTCGCAGAGTTAAACATCTGGAACCACAGCGCTCCGAGATCGCCGAACGTCACGTTTTTAGGTTACGCTGACAGAGAGCGGGCGAGCCGCTCGCCGAGTACCTCCAGAGCCTGAAGCACCTAGCGAGTACTTGCAGCTTCGGCACCGCGCTCGAAGAGAATCTGCGTGACCAATTCGTGTCGGGTCTGGCTAATGAAGCAATGCGGTCCCGTATATTCGCTGAAAAGAATATCCAATACAAGGAGGCGGTGGAGTTGGCTCTCGCACTCGAGGCCGCGGAGAAGCACGCGGAGGTGAGCGGCTCGGCGGTGGCACCGGCGAGCACCTCAGGCGGCGGCGGCGGCGGTGGCGATGCGGGCGAGGGCCTGCATCACACACGAGTGCTCGGCGCGGGGGGCGCGGCGGACGGCGGGGACCCGGCTAAGGCGGCGCAGCTGGCGCCCGGGGCGCCACGCCGCGCGACGCCCAGGCGCAGTGCTGGCGGTGTGGGATGGCGCACCGGCCAGATAAGTGTAAATATATGCACTACAACTGTGACGAGTGCCATCAGCGTGGACACTTGAAGGTGATGTGTGGAAAAGGGCGCGATTTTCCTCGTCAACAATTCGGGCGGCAAAACTTCATCGAGGAGGAGTCGGACGATGACATGTTTAACATTCAAGTAGTATCGAAAGGTAACAAACCTTTTTTTATTAATGTGAATGTGGACGGACAGGACGTTGTTTTTGAAATAGATACGGGCAGTCGTATATCGGCCATTAATTTGGACTTTTATAAACAATTGTTTGCGAAGAAGGTAATTAAGGCGAATAATACATTTTTTTGCATTTATAACGGGTCCCCAATAGGCACACTTGGATGAATATCTGTCGATGCAATACTAAATGATGTTAAGGCGCATTCTTTGTCGTTATATGTCGTTGAGAACGGGGGACGGCCGATTTTGGGTCGGGAATGGTTACGCGCTTTAAAAGTTAAACAAATATTGCTTAATATTATAGTAGAGGAAAATAGGTTTGTGACCCAGTTATGTAACGAATTCCCAGATGTATTTACAGATAAGCTAGGTACTTGTAAAAAAAGTATTCAATTACAGCTCACAGATAGTGACCCTGTTTACGTTCGCGCGAGACCCGTGCCACTCGCATTGCGTGAACGTGTCGAGCGCGAACTCGAGCGACTCGAGCGCGACGGGACCCTGTGCCGCGTTGAACATTCCGACTTCGGAACCCCAATTGTACCGGTAGTGAAACAGAATGGGGATTTACGCATTTGTGGAGATTACAAGGTGACGGTAAATCCTAAACTTAAACGAGACTATTACGCATTACCTCGCATAGAGGAGTTGTTTGCCAATCTCAGCGGGGGTGAACTATACACTAGACTTGATTTACGTCACGCTTATGAACAGTGTTTTTTAACAGAGGACTCACAGTCGTATACAGCGATTACGACTCATGTGGGTACTTTTGTTTACCGTCGCACGCCGTATGGTCTTTCGTGTATACCAGAAAAGTTCCAAAAATTGATGGAGGAAACGTTGCGCGGGATCCCGAATTGCGTTGTTTTTCTGGATGATATTTGTGTAACTGGGCCAAATAAACAGGACCACTTGCGTAACTTAAAAGCTGTACTTGAACGCTTGCGTAACATGGGAATGATCTTGAAATTGAGTAAATGTAAATTTTTACAGGATAAAGTGAACTATTTAGGCTTTATTATTGATAAGAACGGCTTGCGGCCGGACCCCTTCAAGTTGAAAGCTATTTCTGACGCGCCAAGACCTGAAGATGTTTCTCAACTTAAAAGTTTTCTCGGGATGTTAAACTATTACGGGAAGTTCATTCCAAACTTAAGTACGTTGCTACATCCGTTACATTCGCTACTAAAAACCGGAGTTGAGTGGAAATGGGGTTCAACTTATGATCAGGCTTTTATGGAAGCAAAACAGGCCCTTGTGGGCAAGCGTGTATTAGCACATTACGAGGAGGGGCGCGACCTCGTGCTGGCAGTGGACAGCAGCGCCTACGGCGTGGGCGCCGTGCTCGCGCACCGCTACGAAGACGGCGTCGAGCGGCCCGTCTGCTGCGCGTCGCGAACGTTAAACGAACATGAGCGTAATTACAGTCAACTCGACAAAGAGGCTTTAGCGATATTTTATGGTATTACCAAACACCATCAGTATTTATTTGGAAGACGCTTCACGTTGAAAACGGATCACAAGCCGCTAAGTTATATTTTTGGAAAAAAAGTGGCAGTTCTCAGACAGCAGCGAGCCGTTTGCAACGGTGGGCGGCGCATAGCTGCTTATGACTTTTCAGTAGAATTTGTACGATCGGTAGATAACGAACCGGCCGATGCGTTATCTCGGCTGCCACTGCCACGCGAGGACCGCTCGCCTACAGAGTCTATGAGCTATGTTGAATTAGTTGAGAATAGCTTACCTGTCAGTTTTAAAGATGTAGCTAAAGACACTCAAAATGATTCAGTATTAAGTAAAATTTATGGATATTTTCTATTCGGGTGGCCATCCGTTGCGAGTTGCGAGGACGAAAAACCTTACTTCGTTCGGAAAAACGATTTGATTGTTGACATGGGATGCCTAGTTTACAAATACCGCGTTGTAATCCCACCTAGTATTAGGAAACAGGTGTTAAATGAAATTCACGAGGGACACTTAGGTATACGCATAATGAGGCATATTTCACGTAATTACGTATACTGGCCAGGTATTGACCGGGATATTGGGGAGACGTGTCGCGCGTGCGGCGCGCGCCGCGCGGTGCGCGACGCGTCGCCGCGCGCGCCGCTGCATCCGTGGGAGTACCCTTTGAACCCGTGTCGTCTCCACGCTCACTCGAAATGGATTGAGGCTATTTTAATGAAAAACACTGATGCCCGATCTACCATTCAGTATTCCGTTCAATATTTGCCCGGTTTGGATTTCCTGAGCAGCTCGTGACAGACAACGGCCCACCTTTTTTCTCACATGAATTTAAAGAATTCTGTATTGGAAACTATGTGAAACATGTAACGTCAGCCCCATATAGGCCACAGGGTAACGGTGCCGCGGAGAATGCAGTTAAAACGATAAAAAAAGCTATTAAGAGGGCTTTACACGAGGGAAAAGATGTCTCCGCCGCGTTAAGCAAATTTCTTTTTCAGTATCGTAACTGTGAGCACTCGACGACTGGCGTGTCCCCGGCGGAAGCGCTGATGAAGCGGCGGCTACGCGGCCGACTGGACGCGCTGCGCCCCGACCGCGCAGCCGGCGTACGTGCCGCGCAGGAGCGCCAAGTAGCGGCCGCCGGGGGCACAACACGTCCTGTCAACTTAGGAGAAGTAGTGCTCGCGCGTGATTATACCGTAAGGGGAGGGAAGTGGTCGAAAGGTAAAGTCACGTCGCAAACTGGCCCAGTCTCTTATAAAGTGGATATGGGTCAGGGGGTCGAATGGCGTAGACACGTAGATCAAATTATACCGGTCAATAAAAACAGATATTCGCTTACGCGAGCGAGTTTCCGAGACTCTGGCGAACAATCGGATTTAGCTGGCTCGGATAAACCAGTAGGCGCTATGTTGGCGGAATGGTGCTGACGATTCGTTTGAAGACGCGTCAGACGGTGAGCTACCGGAGCAGCCGGGACACCCGGAGAGCGAGCTTCCAATGGCAGGTCTGCACCTGCATGCCACCGACTCGCTGGGGGATGCTCTGGCGGTGCCCCCGCCTGAGGCGTCCGACCGGGCGTTACGCGCTTGGAAGCGGTCTCAGAAACCGGATATGTAAGTCATATGTTTCTTATGCTTGCTATTAATTTCTTATTCCATTCTTATTTAGCTTTAAGTCTTAGAAGTAAAGATAAAAGTATGTATATGGTAACTCCGTGTTTAAGCGGGAGAGATGTTAGGTATAATCATATGTAGTAGTGGGTAGGATTATATATATTGCCGTTTCGGGTAGTTATCAAATAAATCATTCAACTAGTAACCGGCCTTTCATTCATTACAGAATGTAACAACTTATAAAAAAAAATCGTATACCTAGTTTGAATTTAAGGCCGACCACGATAAGCATGCAGCACCGGCCGTAGATTCTACAAAATTGACGCGTGTGTACGTTATGTTAGTGTTTGGTTATTATTTATTATAATGCCAGTTACAATTAAATAGGTAATAAAACAAAAGGCGAACTAATTACTTATATTTCTTTGACAAATTTACGTACACGTATTTAACGGAATTGCAAAGCAATACTATTCAGAATTTCACACTTGAGAAAATTTCGTCTAAGTTTCGTTTGGTCAGTTAGCGATTTGGGAATACGAGCGCTAGACGAATTCCTGTGTGTTTTCGTTAGTCAAGCCCAAAGCACGTCTTCGATACTCCCAATAGCCAAACAGTGTTAGGCTGGCAAATAGACTAGAGTGATTGGGCAGGGAAATGTGTACCGCTACACCTACACAGTAAACTAGGTTACCGAAAAACAATAATATCGTCACTATAGGGTATTGGTAGGTATATTGTCAATGTAAGCCTATTTTTAGAAGGATTAAGAAATGTTAGAAGTTTACCGTTCCTTCGATGAATGCAATAGAAAGGGTAACTGACCTGAAACAATGTAACTTATATATTTATATATTTACTGGTGCCGTTAAACATAAAATTAAGACAAAGGTAAAGGTTGTTATTAAGACATATGTAGACGTCTGTCTTGAACAAACCAGAATTGTACCAACTTATAACATAACATACCTAAACATAAATACTCTTTATTGCACACCTCAAATAATAGACACAAAGTATATACAAGTCACAAACAAGAAAGCAGAGGCAAAACAATTGCCTCAACTTATGTCAATGTTGTTGTGTTGTGTCTTTTGTTTTGTGTCAACTTATTTTAACTTATGTTAATGAAACTCCAGAAGAATGTGTTTAAAAAGCCATAGTTTATCACCTATGAACCAATCATACCTGTCTGTGAATCAGAACCTGTATTGAACCAACCAGAATTGTACCAACTTATGATAATCAAACTCAAGAAGAATGTGTTTATAAAGCCATAGTTTATCAATCAATTCTAGAGTGTAAGCTGTTAATGAGAAACCTTAATCAAAATAGGTACTTTTTTACGTTACGTTCAAGCCACTGATTTGAATAACGTTCATTTTTCGCTATACTCCGTCGTCGATGCAAATAACGCATTCCACGAACCTCACATTTTTCGGAACACAGGTTCATTAACATTATCTATAAAAACCGGCCAAGAGCGTGTCGGGCCACGCTCACTGTAGGGTTCCGTAGTTTTCTGTCCGTCACAGTAAGTGTCCCCACTTAAGAGTTAATAACACCGCTATGTAGGATATGATATGAGAGTTCCACGTACAGCGACATCTATCGGCAAATTAAGTAAACTATTGCGCGCGAGCATAAAGTATGGAAGATGATTTTTATGGGATAATTCTTTATTGCGGGAACCGATTTTCACCGTTTTTACTTTATTTGAAAGCACGTCATTTCATTGTAATTTTGTAGAAATTACAGGTACAATAAATACCTGCTTATACGGTTAAATTACAAACTTAGTTCAGAAATTATTTTGTATTTTTTTTTCAAAAACCAAATCCTCAAGTATTATCCTATCAAGTTCAAAATAATTTTCCTAGAAAGTTTTTATAAAGTTCTACTTTTGAGATTTTTTTCATATTTTTAAAACTTATGGTTCAAAAGTTAGAGGGGGGGGGACG
This sequence comes from Pammene aurita, assembly GCA_947086415.1. Taxonomy (NCBI): domain Eukaryota; kingdom Metazoa; phylum Arthropoda; class Insecta; order Lepidoptera; family Tortricidae; genus Pammene; species Pammene aurita. Next base: position 41,277,506 of record OX352291.1, read on the forward strand.
CATATTTTTTTACTTCTGGAGCGATTATTTCCGAAAATATTTACATTATCTAAAAATGATTTTGAGAAACCCCTATTCATTTTTAAATACCTATCCAATAATATATCACACGTTAGGGTTGAAATGAAAAAAAAAATCACTCCCCACTTTACGTATAGGGGAGGTACCCTAATAAAAAAAAAAATCCACTTTTTATTTTACCACTTTGTCGGCGTGATTGATATACATATTAGTACCAAATTTCAGCTTTCTAGTGCTAACGGTCACTGAGATTATCCGCGGACGGACGGACGGACGGACGGGCAGACATGGCGAAACTATAAGGGTTCCTAGTTGACTACGGAACCCTAAAAATTATCATTCAAAGGTTTGTGCTATTAAAATGATATTCCTTGATTTTATCAATCAATGAAAATGTTCATTGTATCCAAATTAAGTTACGCTGAAATAAAAAATAGCAATGTCAATAAGCAAAGACGCAGTGTAAAGGTTCTTTTTAGGATTCCGTAGCCAAAATGGCAAGAACGGAACGCTTCTAGTTTCGTCTTGTCTCTCTGTCCGCCCGTCCGCCCGTCGTCCGGATGTTACAGCCATTATACTTGGAAACTATAAGACGTATCTCCATAAATTTTAGACCTATGTAGATAAATTACGGAAAAAAAATATTTTAAGGGGGGGCGCTCCATACATGTAACTAAACTTCAACTTTTTTATCAAATATCAACATGTTGCGCTTCAATCGATAAGTCTTAAAAAATATTTAAATATTTTTTGACTAAATGTTAAAAGGTGCCTCCTTTTAACATACTTTCTACGAAAATTATTTTGAACATTATCGGTTCAGCCATTTTTCAGTTATCTCCAAAAAAACTTCTTCCATACGCATCACATACGACCTTTTAGTATTAGTTTGGTTCTCATTGCATGGAAGGACGGAACCCTACATTATGAGTGGTCCGACACGAACTTGGCCGTTTTTTTTCTTAACAAAGAACATTATTCACGCATGGATCAGATTTTTTTATCTGACACTTTATGCGTTAAAATAGTGCTAGCCTTTTTATCCATTTTTTATTTGAAATTTTTTGTACATTTTTTTTCTTAATCTAAAAAAAGGCTAAAAACTAGATGCTGTCAAGCACCATGAATTGTGACTGCTCCTGTAGGACAATGTCAATGGGCCGTTCTTCTTTGTCAGCGACAAAATGATGAAATTTTTGGTTTTACAAGCATCATTAAAATGATAATGGTAATAAATTTAAATAAAAACCACAATATTTTTTAAAAAGACTAACTAATGTCTCTATTCACATCTGTAAAGAATTTTTCTATGTAGGGGTTTTTGAGAAAACATTGTGATAGAGTGGTCCTTACTTCTCTGTCACGGTGTTTTGAAATGAAATGTTTATTTTAAATATATGCTACCAAGAGGAATTAACAGATAGTTGTGTGTTAATTAGATAAAATAGATTTTGGACACTTGTCCAAAATCAACAAGAAACATTTTTATAAATTTCCAAACCGGACCCATATAGGGATGAAGGGGAAAATCATTGTCGCTAAAAAAAGAGAACGACCCTAATATACACTGCTTGGTTTTCACGGGCGTTTCAATTTAAACTGAAGCTACTTCAAATTCAATTCCACCAGACAACAGTGACTGCAGGATTGCTTACATGGGTACAGTCGATGTCAAAGATATATTTACACTTTTGAACCTTATTACAAAGGAATAAGATGCAAAAGTGTAAACATATCTTTGACGTCGACTGTACAGTACATTTGACAAATATTATAAAAAAAAGTTTGTAACTTCAACAACCTCGTCAGCAGTTATGTCTTCAAAATCGTCAAACACAAACCAATCACGTCAAAAGGAATTAATGATCGTGTAATTAATCTTAATCCCTGGCCTTAATCGATTGTTTGTGTTATGAAAATTACCCATATAAATGTATGATTAATTATCGCAACCCAGATGATTAACAAAAGATTACGAGTAGGTCAAGCACTTACCTATTTAGGTACAAACCCTATCAATAAAATGTTTTTTTTTTTAATATATTTAGATATCACTTAGGCATCGATTCATGTCAAGGGGACATTATCGTCACTCCAATGATTAAATAAGTGACACAAACAGGTTATGCCAGCAACTTCACCAGTGTCCAAAACTCCTGTAAATGAAGTGTGAAAGTTTGAAGTACCTGCTTACTCAAAAGTAATTTAGCGCCGCCCGCTTCTTTCTTGAAAATGTAAATGGCTATTACAAAAGTTTCTTAAAAATCTGTCGTCAGTCTTCTTTAGTTTGCCTCGGTAACAGCATCAAGCGGTAGCAGGTAACGAGAACGTTTTCTTTGGAGTTTTGAATACTTGATGTGGCCTACATTTTAGGGTACCTAAAATTGTATTAATATCTGAACCCTTTGAAAATATGTATTATTAACTCCTAAGGTGCGTTATTATGTACACTGATTTTGCATATGCACAAAAAATAACCACAAGTTATAGTAAAGTTTTATAACAAAGTAAACAAATATATGACACGACTCATAAGTCACGTGACTCAGTTATTTAGCTATTTAGGTATAGTGGTAATTTTTTAAGGTGTCGGAATCTTACTAAGGAGTTTTACCGACCGATAAAAAAATCGTACTATACCTATACTACCTTTTATTAGGGATGCATATATTCAGAAATGCATGGAACAGTCTGCACTTTTGTCTTAGGCGACACCACTTGGCAGGATTGTTTGCTAGGTCAAACAAAGTTGATTAAGTCACAAGATCAACCAGTAGCTATTCCTCAAAAAAAAGGGGGAGGGGAATAGTCGGCTTCTGGGGTCCAGTCTGTGCTATATTTATGCCCACCATTAAGCAACTAGGTCGAGTTTTAGTCCTTTTTAGGGTTCCGTAGTCAACTAGGAACCCTTATAGTTTCGCCATGTCTGCCCGTCCGTCCGTCCGTCCGTCCGCGGATAATCTCAGTGACCGTTAGCACTAGAAAGCTGAAATTTGGTACTAATATGTATATCAATCACGCCGACAAAGTGGTAAAATAAAAAGTGGATTTTTTATTTTAATTAGGGTACCTCCCCTATACGTAAAGTGGGGAGTGATTTTTTTTTCATTTCAACCCTAACGTGTGATATATTGTTGTATAGGTATTTAAAAATGAATAGGGGTTTACTAAAATCATTTTTCGATAATGTAAATATTTTCGGAAATAATCGCTCCAGAAGTAAAAAAATATGCGTCCCCCCCCCTCTAACTTTTGAACCATAAGTTTTAAAAATATGAAAAAAATCTCAAAAGTAGAACTTTATAAAAACTTTCTAGGAAAATTATTTTGAACTTGATAGGATGAATAGTTTTTGAAAAAAAAATTACAAAATAATTTCTGAACTAAGTTTGTAATTTAACCGTATAAGCAGGTGTTTATTGTACCTGTAATTTCTACAAAATTACAATGAAATGACGTGCTTTCAAATAAAGTAAAAACGGTGAAAATCGGTTCACGCAATAAAGAATTATTCCATAAAAATCACCTTCCATACTTTAAGCTCGCGCGCAATAGTTTACTTAATTTGCCGATAGATGTCGCTGTACGTGGAACTCTCATATCATATCCTACATGGCGGTGTTATTAACTCTTAAGTGGGGACACTTACTGTGATGGACGGAAAACTACGGAACCCTACACTGAGCGTGGCCCGACACGCTCTTGGCCGGTTTTTTGAGGCATATACAGCCTAATCTCGCGGCTAGGGGCAAGTATCGTCGCAAGATAAAACTGCAGACGCAAAGATTTAAGTGTCCCCAGTATTTGGGGCTCATGGAATTAGTTATAGAAAATTTTGAAGTTATAAAGAGTAGTCCCAAAGAAGTTATAGAAAATTTAGATAAAAAACCTAAGAATATTGAAAGTATTGTTAAAAAAGCACTGATAGATATATCTATCTAAATGGTAAAATAGATTAATATGATTTAATTTAAAGTAATTTATGTTAAAAAGGGGTTGCAACCCCAAAATAATAGCTTCGTAATACAATCTTAAATGTAAAAGATTAATACTAAGTTAAGTGAAATTCATGAAATAAAACAATTAAAAACGGATTTTATCGCGTGTACTGAGCTTAAATTACATCCCGACGTTTCGAACACTTTACAGCGTTCGTGGTCAACGGGTCGACTGACAATATTAAGTGAAATTGTTATTAACCCATTTCATAATAATAAACAGTTTAAATTTTAAAAAAAATTTTTTTTAGTTTAATTATTAGCCGATTGGGCTGTGTTACGTAGTTAACATTCTTTAAAAATGTATTTTGGAATGAACTACCTATATATTTATATTTATATAACCTTAAATGACTGAACACATTTATAACTAAAACAAATTTTAGACATATTCAAATTGGCTTATTACACAAATTCAAGGACAAATATTACAAAAAATATATTTAAATGTGATAAAATCCATGAAGAAGTATTAACTTTCACAACATTTCAACCTCAGCGTTTGTTCATAGTAAAACAGCTATTCAAACGTATTTACTTGGAACCTCTCCAGCGCTCGCTTAGTTCTATTCTAACTAGAGTGTCCAAGCAATTTCCCCGGAGCCGGGACTCGAGTGCCGTGTTATCACACTACTTACGGACGAGGTTGGTAATGGTATTCCATCCATGGAATGTGGAACAGCGAGACTGTTTACACGACTTAGGTACCTTTGGGTTCATTATTTATCAAGTGTTGCAGGTATACGAAACAAGTTATAATACTGTCGAAATTTGGCGTTGCCGACAATAGAATATTCATACTGAGAGAGCTGTATGTAAGCTTGTAAAATTTAATTCGATCTTTCGAATACACACACACACTTTGCAGACTTATATAATTACATGAATAACTAATTTTCTTCAAAACTAAACAAAAAATGTATTACATGTTCATGTGCGTTAGATGCGCTGTAAGTAATGGCAATTCGATACTTTGATATCTTTTAAATTTTAAATGGGTTTGCCGAATTAAATATTGCCACTATGCACACGGTGTACAGGCCCAGGGCCTTAAATATAATTTTGAAGAGCTATAGATATTTATTTCCCCTTGAAATAAATATCTATATCTATTTCCCCTTGAAATAAATATCTATAGCTCTTCAAAATTATATTTAAGGCCCTGGACCTGTACACCGTGTGCATAGTGACAATATTTAATTCGGCAAACCCATTTAAAATTTAAAAGATATCAAAGTATCGAATTGCCATTACTTACAGCGCATCTAACGCACATGAACATGTAATAGATTTTTTGTTTAGTTTTGAAGAAAATTAGTTATTCATGTAATTATATAAGTCTGCAAAGTGTGTATCTTTGGACCTTAGTTGCCAGATAATAGTGAAAATAAAGTCAAATCAATATAAAATAAAGTTACTTTTTTTTAGACATGAATTGAAAAGTGGCTAATGGTATCTTGCATAACAATTACCCACTTAGATGGTTTTCTAAACAAACGAAGAAACATACATTAAACAACACTCGCTGTTTTGAAAAAAGCCCGAAACACTCGCAATATGAAAATGAGTTCAGAAGTGCCGTGGGGCGCCAGCAAACTTTGATCAGCTTCCGCATCATTTAGATTCATAGCTTTGTGATGGCATCTGGATTGTTTACTCCTATTCAAGCTTCTAGTTTTCTTCTTTTTGCGAATGTGCGCAGTAGATTCCAGGAACCAAAGATCGTAAATTGGGTGGGTGTCTAAGCCTAAATAATGTATTTACTGTAAGTTTGTATTCATGTTTGTTTAGACGTTTGAGTCTCAAATCGCTCGGGAACACACTGGGTATTGATTTGAATTGTACGTACTACTATACCCATTATACCCAGAGTTATAATTGTAATTTCAACTACTACAACACCTATTTTACCTAAGCAGTTGCTATATAAAAAATAACTGTTAGTTGCAATTACTGAGTTTTGGTTATCACCTGACGAATTATATTTTCTTAAACGTATTTATTCTGTAGTATCTGGTATTAAAGATAATTGCTTAAAAGGTTTTGACATGTAAAATCGAAATTTATGTCTAGACTAGAAAACAATAGGTATGCATGTTTTCTCATTTACAGATGTTTCAAGTAAAAAAATAATTAATAGTACCTATTAGGCTTATAATAATATAACAAATTATTCGAACAACTAAAATAAAACTACCGACGACGACCGACGACCTTCAAATATATTCGCAGGGTATGCATAGCGATCTCAATTCAGTTATAGAAGCCACGAATCTTGATCTGCTCCGCATATCAAATTGGAGTCAAAATTACGGTTTAAAAGTAAACCCCCTAAAGTCACAGGTAATTGTGATGGGTAGCGCTAAACAAATCTCCAAAATTGACTTTCTCAGGCTCCCTCCGATAGTCTTCGATGGTATCCAAATTCCTTTTTCCAACCAAGTGAAAAATCTTGGCGTAATCATGGATCGTTGTCTATCATGGGTGCCTCAGGTGAGTGAAGTGAGCAGGAAGATGTTTGCTGCCATAGGGTCTCTTAGACTACTAAAATTGCGCTTGCTCAGTCGTTACTTCTCCCCATTCTTGATTATGCAGATATCTCCTATTTAGACCTAACCGAGGTGCAACTTAATAAGCTTGAGCGTATTCAAAATGCCTGCATTCGGTTCATTTTCGGATTACGCAAATTCGACCGTTTCTAGTTTTCGTTCTCAACTCAAATGGCTCCCTATCCGTCACCGCCGTAACTCTCACATACTTTCTTTACTCTTTTCTATACTTTTTAACCCTGCAACTCCCCGCTACCTCAAAGAGTGTTTCTCTTATCTTAATTCTATTAGATCCTCTCAAAAATTGCTCCTAAAAGTGCCATCTTCATCTTCCAAATTTTATAATTGCTCATTTACGTTCCAGGCCGTTCGTTTGTGGAATTCTCTCCCTCTCAACATAAAACGCGCGCAATCTATTGGTAGCTTTAAATCGCAACTTAAGGAATACTATTTATCTCTTCCTTAGGTTTTGAAGTTGACACTGTTGTTTCTTACTGTGTGTATTATATATGTATATATGTACGTATATGTATGTTTATTTTGTATTTATTTAAGTATGTATATTCATATGAATGTGCTGTGTTATCTATTTCGTCTCTTTTGTTTCTATGCACCACCTACTGCTTATTGTTTTTCTCTAGTCTCCACTACGCAAAGGTTGTCTGGAAGAAATCGCTCATTAGCGATAAGACCGCCTGTTGTTACCTCTACCTAAATTTTTCTAATTGTAAAATTTGGGCTTGTAACTGTATGAGGTGTGCAATAAAGAGTATTTATTTATTTATTTAAAACTAAAACTAAACACTATAGCACAATAAAACTACACACAAGAAAATTTAAACGAGCACTGAAAACTACACCTAAGCCTAATACACCATTAATCAATTATATCTCCCAGACACCCATCCCGTGACCCTCCAGATGCAAAGGTGCCCATCACGCTCGCTGCGTTACCACGTTGGACGGCGATAGACAACCTTTGCATCAGGAAAGACCCAGAGCGAGGGTCCAGACCCCTCTCTCGCATACGCCTCCCGACTTCCCTTAAAAAAACCCTTGCCTCGGCACACCAACAACCGGTGGTTTCCACAGCCAGCGGCACAAATTCTAAATTATATAACTGTTAGTTATATAAACGAAATAATGAAATAGAAAATAGTGAAGTATAGTAAAATAATTAAACGTGATTGGAGAAAAGAATTCGTTTCTCAAGTGACAAATTATCTATACATATAATAATAATTAATAAAATACCGAATATGAAGATGTGATTAAGTAAAATTGTAAACACAAGTCTGTTTATTTGTTAAATGTAAGTTAGGTAATGCTGATTTTATTTTTAGGCGTACGATTTCGAAAGTTTGTAAACAGTCGACTTTACTAACGAAGAAAAGAAGTCCCTTAATTATCTCAACCCTTTGTTTCAAGTCATAATTTGCAAAGTTTAGTGTACAAAGTGGACTGGGGTGTCAATTAAAAGAAACAACTTTTGCTTATCTAATTTTGGACATCCGACTCCAAGTATACACAGATGAAAATAGAAATAAACATTAATGTTATCCTCTAGAATAAATAATTTTGTGTGTTGTATATTCTGTGACCTTAAATGAATATAACTTAGAACACAGGTAGTCTTTGACATGAAAAACCAAAACATCGATTGGTTGTAAAAAGCACCGTACGAAATTGCAAAGGTAACCGTTGGTTACGTAAATACGTAGTGAAATCAAGGCTCGGTGGTCAGCAAAAGCTGGCACCGATTTGTTTTCCAGAGAACTTGTTCGAAAAAAAAACACTGGTTGTTGTTTAATGAAAACGTGTGTACTGGTAGGTGATAATTCAATCATTCCGACAGCGTCGCCGGCAGCCGGCGCATGACGGAGTGCCGCTTTAATATGAGCGTTGCAGTTTAGATAAACAAAGTCGAATAATTTATATAGCCTTGGCCAGAAGTGTTGAGCACCCTTGCGATTTTCATACAAAACTAGAAACTTTAGTCCAGCGTTTCTATCTTTTTTGAAGTTATTTTATCAATTAATTCAAATTGAACAGGCATGTTTTGTTGAAGTTAGTAGTAACTGCATAGAACATTTGCAATTTGTCGCACCGACCTAAAGTCGCATTTTTGTGACCTTAAGTTTTCATGTTTTATAGGTACCTTGAAATTTTTATTAAGTGAAGTTTTCTAGATATATAAATAAAATTTAACATTTTACGTCACCGTATATTGTTATTATTGGGAAAAAAGACTTAACAGTAAAACTGTAAACAAAAAACTGCTATGCTCAGCACTTCTGGCCAAGGCTGTAGCACTCGGTGGTAGACGCACGGTGTAAACTGGGTTCGGGGGCTATAAAAACTATTAGAATAACGGTTTCACTCAACTATATTTCGTAACTACGCGCGACATGTTAAAGTCGATAAGGATTCGGGTAAGTTTGAGTCGGGCTCACCCGCCGAAAGTTATGTATGTACGTTTAAATTCTACTTATCCTTACTAATATTATAAATGCTACATGAAATTAGATTTGCGTTTATTATATATATTTAGTTTAAGTTCAGGAAAAAGACATATTAGCTAGGAGTTTTTTATAACAGAAATCATTTCCTGAAGAGGTAAAAAAAATACTTTAGAAGTGCGATAAGCGATAAATAATACCACTAGTTGGATCAGTTGGATGTTTGCCATAAAATTTGATTAAGGCACTTTGTTTTAAGGTACATTTTTCCCGCGACTTTGTCTACGTAGATTTTTTATTACACACCTAATTAAATATAATAGCAACTTATCTCAATTAAAAAGATATTCTTTATTTGCTTGCCAAAATATACACACAGTTAGGTAGGTACATAAATTACATCCTTGAAAAGAGAAGCTAGCAAAATAGTTAAACATATGAAACAAAAGATAAAACCGGCCAAGTACGAGTCAGACTCGCGCACCGAGGGTTCCGTACAAACCTATAACAAGCAAAAGTTGTTGTATGTTTATTACTAATTTCAATTTAATACCTCTACGCGTTTAGGAGGAAAAAGGTAGTAAGTTTAAAATTGAAAAAAGTTTTTGGTTGATTTTATTAAAAATGTCTACTTTTCGTAATTTTTCCTTTGTCTGTGCCTTCTTCGTGCCAAGTTTCTGAGTTTACGGGAAGTACCCTTTAGGTTTTGAGTTTCTTGCGAGTACTCAGTTTCAAAATATGCGACTTAAATTGCCATTTCTTTTGATTGCGTTGTCATAAAAGTTTGGTTTTGCTACATCTGAAAGGTCTTATAGCCCTGAATATTTGACATGAATTTTAATCAAATACCTCTACGCGTTTACGAGGAAAAAGGTATTAAGTTTAAAATTAAAAAAATATTTTTTGTATGATTTTACTAAAAATGTCTACTTTTTTTAATATTTCCTTTGTCTATGCTTTATGACGTTGCTTCGTGCCAAATTTCAAGTCTCTGAGTTCACGGGAAGTACCCCGTAGGTTTTGCGAGTGCCAAAAACTCTAAAATTTGCAGCATAAACGACTGTATCTTTTGATTGCGTTGGTTTTTAAGTTTGATTTTTTCACAGTTCAAGGGACAATAAACTTGAGTATTTGATATAAATTTCAGCTTGATACCTCCACGCGTTCCTGAGAAAAATGGTCTTGACAGACAGACAGACAGACAGACAGACAGACAGACAGACAGACAGACAGACGGACAACAAAGTGATCCTATAAGGGTTCCGTTTTTTCCTTTCGAGGTACGGAACCCTAAAAAGAACGATTAAACAAGGAGAAGAAATTATCGCAATCTCGCTCCTGCATAAAAACGTGCTTTTATATTTTATTTAAATACAAGTTGGGTAAAATCATATATATATCAAAGAAATGGAATCATACAGAAAAAAAATGGAAAACTTCCGAAGTACAGGAAAAGTTAAATATTGGTAGTAAGTAATATCGGAACCCTGTTCGAGATTTATACGGCTGTAGCTACTTGTTTGTGTTGATAGAAGCAGAAAATATGCAAACAGCTTTTAATTGACTTGGAGATATAGATATTTGTGCAACAAGAGACCAAAGTTCGTTTTTGTTACGAGTGCTAATTTTGAGTCCCGAGCAAGCGAAAGATTCTATAATAGAATCACGAGCGTAGCGAGTGATTCTAAAGTAGAATCTTGAGCGTAGTGAGGGACTCAAAGGCACGAGATGCAAATAACTTTGGTCTCATGTTGCTCATACAACTTTTCACCTCAACAGTGAGAACAAAGACATAAGAAATAAAATACAACATGAATGTAATAACATCACTTTTATTAAAATTATACTATATCCAGTGTCGACGAAAACATTACAGACAATAACCATTTTAAATTTAAATAATCGCAGAGTCGGCTAAACCGATTTTGAGAAGACATTTCTAAGAACCATAGATATAAAACAAACTTTTACTTAAATAACACAAAAAAACACCTCATTCAAATCAGTTCATCCATTTAAGAGCTAGAGTGCACATACAGGAAGCAGACATATACATACTCGTACATGCATAACTCTTTTTGCGTCGCCGTCGTCGGGAATTCAAAAGTATGAATAAGAACACATTAAATAAGTTAATAACAATAACTAATAATCACTCATATAGATTAGATGGCACATTCATGTAACTAACGGAATAGTTTTTAATTTTGGTATCTTCTATTTTCTACCCTAGTCCAGGGGGCGATTTTTGTGATTCGAGCGCTCGAATATGACATTTAAAATTCTAAAAACGAAGAAGTGGACCATGATCCTGGACCATGACCCGGGTCTGGACCAAGATCCTCAATCAGACCATAACCTAGATTTGGACCATGTCCCAGATCCAGACTCAAACCCACACTAAGACTAAGACCTGGTTTAGTAACATACTTGAACTATGCTTGACCCAGATCTTACCCCGAAGTCAACAGCCCCGAACTAAACTTATATATTATAGCCAATAGCAGAAGTAGCAAAGCAGGTGAGGTGCTGAAAATCATCTTAAAAATAATAATAAAGGTCTAGTAAAGTTATTTTGCTGCTGACTGTACACCAACCTGGGTAGGACTCGGAGTACCTAAAACAGTTCATCAAGCAGTTTTTTAGTTACTCAGTACAATAATGACTATACCAACATTTAATTATGATAAGTGAACCAAACAAAATAAAATAAATCCAGACAGGCACACACACGCACACATATGTAGCTACCAGCTATTTCATTTATTTTGCTTTGTTCAATAAATCTTTTTATGACAAGTTAAAGATTAAGTTTAGTTATTTATAACTTGTAATTAAGGCCGATACTAGTTAAATTTTAAAGTTAAAAGTTGAAAGTACAATTGTTGCAATTATTTATAGTAAGATTGATGGTTTTATTTGGCTTATTAATGTTAGCAATTTGTGTTTGACTGTTTATTAATTTTTCTTTCTTTGCAGGTGAATTTTCTATTTGTGCAGGATCTATAGTAGCTGTAAAAGTAGGGGACTCAGAAGGGCTATTTGAATTTGTGTACATGCTTTGAACATTATTTTCCTTGGAGGTGCCCGGTCGACTCCACGGGTCTGATGTCTGTTGTTCTAATATTGACTTTAATCGATCTCCAATTCTGTATTCTTTTGATGTTTCTGGTTTGCTTTCTTTACTATTGTGTTTCAAATCTGAGGTATGTATGATGTTGAATTTATTTCGGGTATCAGGATTAGAGCTACCTGGACATGCAGGGTCTGTGTTTTTTATGTTTATGGCTTCCACTATACGTTGGCAGATTTTGGATTTATTCTCTATCGAATCCTCTATATATCCTTCTGCTACAGTGCTAGACCTCCAGCCGCCGTGACGCTTCAGCGTTGTGAGGTCTGCTCCGGAATCTGCCAAAAGGGTGGCCGATGTCCGTCGAAAACAATGCCCACTGTATAGTGGAGGATCAGCAAGTTTCAAATATGTAGCAATTTCTCTTGGTGTCCCACCTATTTTGTTGACGCCCATAGGCTGTCTTGTACACTTGCCATTATGATATTGCAGAAAAAAACGGTCTGTCTTTGTATTTGCAGGGCGTAAAGATTTATACGTTTCAACTAATTGTACATACGCCTCACGTACAATAAAGGACCTATCAATATGTGTTTTTGTGTTTGGCAGGTTTATTAACAGTAACGTTTCAGAGTGCTTTTCTATTGCATTTACAGTGAGATTTAAGAGCTCGTTTGTGCGACACGCTCCATTTATTCCAATTATGAGAATAACCTGCAACAAAATAATGACATTAAGATTTGTACAACAAAGTTTTTAATTTATTTATTAGAAATATAGTAAAAAAGTAAACATGGAATGATGCTTCAAAATAATAAAATCTCATCAAAGCCGGTCTTGCCAACTCAAATACTACAAATAGTAAGTATAGGTAGGTACTTACTTTCGCGGCCAGAAAATTATTATCTGGAGCTTCATTTATAAATTTCCCTACGTTGGACGCTGTGAGAGTTTTCGACTTCTTAGATTTGTGTCCCAACGCAGACTTTTTTAAAAATGATACCACTTTTGAGTACCTTTCGATGTGCACGTCTTTCAGTGTTTTGATAGTAGCTTTTAGCATCGAAAATATGCTCCACATTGTGGAGGGTTGTTTCGTTGCCGACAGATGGATAAAGTACGACAAAAGGACAGTCTCTGAAAAAGTTTTAGCACCTTTTTCTATTCTCCATTTGTTGAAATTTTCATAGGCTTTCAAGTATTTCTCCCGCGATTTATCGGGAAGAAAATTCAATTCAGCATTCTGAACTGTTACTTTTAGCTCCTCTGGAGTTAAACCAGCTTCATCGTCACTCGATTCACTCATGTTTTCGCAAAGATACAAAAAATATTAGAATTTACACCACAACAGAACAAACAGTTGAAACTTGTGAAAAATATTTTAAGAAACGAACAATGAACCGCGCATTTGTTTTTAAAAGAGCGTTCGGTTACCTACTTACTAGAATATTGGTACGAAAGATGTTGCATTATTTTTTTATATTGTTATTCGTCTGTCGTTTTTTTAGCTTTATTGTTTTTATTTTACAATATAACAAGTAAATTATGTCAATTATAGTAGGATAATTAAAATAAAATAATAATTTTAAAGAAAATACAACTAAAAGTTCATACTCGTGCGCGATTCTGAACGTTTCGTTCTGACTCTAGCCGTCATTGGATTTCATTTTTTTCGGTCCGAATTAGAGTTGAGGCACTTAAGGAGTACAAAGAAGAATATATTTAAAAGAGATAAATTATTTTTTACGTGATAATCTTATGATTTTTCCGGCTATACATGTTTTATTTTAAAATAAAGTACGTAAATTATTTTAAGTTTTTTATGTTTACATCTTTTAGAAAATAGATTTTAAATAAATAATGTTTGCAAAAATACTTCTACGTATTTTGGAACGTTTCGTTCTGAATCTGTTGCAGGGGTCTACTATTGAAACATTGAAAGTTCAGTAAACGATCAAATGACGATTAAAATATTTCTGTCTCTTTCCATTTACTAATGACGTGAAAAAGACAACTCTAATAGACTGAAGCATTTCGATTTTGTATTAGACCCCGGGAGTGGAACTGACGTTCTAATTTCAAGGTCACTTCAAGGTCATTTTGTCTCACTCTCGCAGCAAAATCGAATTTTGCTCACTGTTTTTAGACAGCAATGAACCCTTGTTCGAGCTGCTGAGGTGAAAAGTATTTTACCGGCTTCTTACTTCTCTCTTTTGATAACGATACTTGTAAATGTTGGGCATATTTTTGTATGTATAATTGTATTATTGTACAATGATCACAAAAAAACTTTAAAATTACGCTAATTTGTATCAAACCCAAGCAAATAGATTAGTAACGTTTCAAGCCGTATAATGAGATTGGATTGATTAATTGGATATCTCACCTGTTGCAGCAAACCGCCGAGTTATAATACCTGCGGTGGCTATGTTGCTTCTGTAATAGGTGGAGAGCTAGTCCCGGAAAATGTGACACAATAACGAGAGCAAAAGAAACCATTATAGTTAGTTTGCTATTAGAGTTGTTTGTTTTTAATTTATGTAATTGTATAATTTGTACTTGTAACTTAAACTGTATGAGGTGTGCAATAAAGAGTATTTATTGTTATTATTATTATTATATTCCTATTTCTAGAATCGGGCATCAGGCAGTTGTCCATCGGTTAATTTCTATGTAACAGGAATCTTAACATCAAACTTTTGGGTTGCTATATTTTTACCATTTTTCGATATGACATAGAAACTTGCTTCTTAACAGAGGCCATGTACAAAAAGGTTCAAGTTTTCGAAATGTGGAGATACTAGTCGTTAGAGATGGTAGTTAGTGTAGTTACTCAAAGAAGGAGATAGCAAACTAACTAGAGGGCTTTTGTTGTTCTCGTTATTCTGTCACATGTTCCAGGGCTAGTTCTTAGTGTATGAGGAAGCTGCCGCTTTGTTATTATGCGAAATTTGTGTTGTATTTTCGTGGTTTTGTCAACACAAAACAAGCGAACGCAATTCGGATACATGAAAATGTGTATGACTCGTAAGATATTTGTCATTTTTCAATGAGGGTTTCCGCGATTGAGATTTTCACTAGATGGCAGCACCGTGACGACAGGTCTTTTTGGCAGTAGCAATCCACCAATCAAAAAATATATGGTTAAACATGATTGGTGGATTGTGACCGCTAGACCTGTCGCCACGGTGCTGCCATCTAGTGAAAATCTCGATCACGGAAACCCTCATTACCTACGTCAGTTTATAATAGGTAGGTACTTACTCTTAAATTACTTTTTATATTAATAGTCTCGTGACATTCAGAACAAAAAGGTGTGAAATAATATTAGTTAATAAATATATTGCGAATCAGTTGTTTTCCTTTTAAACGGAGCTAAGAAAGAATAAAAACCTCAAAAATAAGTGTAATTCATAAAAATAAGTATTTTCAGAATCAGAACCAGAAATTTATTTGCTAATGGACCCAATATACCCAGATCGTATCAATTTATTTATACACACCTGCAAACGTCAATTTCTTAGATAATTCAACCACCCGGAGCGGCCATTGACAGGCGTTAACCTCTGCCGAAAACATATGCCCAGTGGTCATATTTATTGTATGGACTGACGTGGCTATTTGTACGTTACGTAAGATAGCAATAAATTTGACGTTCCCCTCCCCCACAAATAACGGCAGACTTTTTTTGTATAGAAAATGACAGACATGGCCGCTCCGGTTGGTTGAATGCTCTAAGGACAATTTACTTGTAAATCTTTACAATTCTGAAAATCTCTAGGTATCACCACCAAGCTACTAATTTCAGATTTAATAGTGACTATTATGGTCGCCTTGTTAAGAGCTACCTAGTTAAAACAAATCGTATTCGCCTTCAGTCTGTAGTTTCTCATTAAGAGCGCAAACTAGGAAACTGATTGATGGTAATCGATTACTTTGAGAACGAAATGTTTCCCTTACACAAGTTGGTAGAGTTCTGCAGACTGACCCATTTTAATTATACTACAATATCAACAAGCGTACAGCAATTGTATTAATTTTATGTTTATGTTTAATTATTTCAAGAAATACAGTGTCTAGTTATATTCAATAATATTTTAATTTGTTGCAGGTAAGTAACGTTTTTGTACTGCATTCATCGAAGGAAAGGTAATAATGTAACGTACTCGTATGGTATTAAAAAAATAAAAGTAACATTTATTAAGCAGCTATGCATTCGTTCGTCCGCGTTGTTCAGTTAAATGGCATGCTAAACAATGTTATCACATATTCCGACTGGAATGTTTATTTCTGCTCCAGATAATAATAACATTCTTCATTGATGTACAGCTCAAATACCTGCGCGTTTTAACAGCCATACATTCGTATCTATAAAGGGTTTATGTGCCGTGAAGGCATTCCTGGAGCGGATCGGGGAATTGCGTGAGCAGCAATTTTTTGCCGGTGCTAGTTGGCTCGGAAAAAGTTGAAGGTGCGATGTGAATTATGATAAGTATGTTGAAAGTGGAGCCGGGGTCGGTATTTGGATTTTAGTATAAAAATATTACCGATAAACCTATACAATAGAGCCAACCTGTATTAACGGGGATATATTAATATACTAAAAAGTTTGGAGAAATAATTGGATAGAGGACCTCATAAACTAATATGCACGTGTTATGATTATTAATAGTAATAATTATGTATACTTAGTACTATAGGCAAATAATAATTTTGATGCGGCAACTTTACTACGATACCCAGTTAAATGCCAGGGTAGTTGGGAAATTAAAACTATATTCCCGGCAACACGGTAGTTATGGAGTAGGGGAAGAGAAAGTTAAACGAGCGCAGACTCGTTCACTTGGATTGAGACAGCCGAAGAGTACGCAATTAACGAAGTTCCTCCAAATATAACGAATAATAACATATTTAAGTTTCTCAAAACAAGTAGATATAGCTAAAAACTGTTTCAGTAAAGTCAATTTGAAGGTCATCGGGTGTTTCTTATTCAGGATTTAACAGACCAGATTGGCTGTAAGTACTTGACAGGGTTAATAGTAGTAAAAAGAATGACCATACGAGATAAATTACAATACACGTATGTAGGTATCTAGAATTGTCTTGGAATTATTAGTGAGCAGTGGCAAGCACATCTTCTTAGACTTCTTATGACGCGAAAAAAGCTCTTACCTAAAGAGCCATCAGCGGGATTTTGCTACGGCCTCGTTCTGCAAAACAGCAGAAATCTAAGCCCTCGTGGTTTCACTTCGAGAATGTTCCCTTGTTTTTCCTTTTCACTACTAAGCAGAAAACGTTAAGGTTGTAAGGCTTACGTTTGTTGGGGAACGCGGGCAGATTTTCCTTTGAAAGGCGTTTCTAAACGCAAGAATAACACATAAGTATAATATAAGCATTCACAGACGTCATGACCCGCTGGAGGAGTGTAGACGTGTATTCTTTTACCAGTTTTTTCTAAACCCTTTAAAGTAGGGTTACGGAAACGGTTAATTAAATACGACATTGGATATTTTGGAGTATGGCAACCACACGTTAAATTAGGCTTCGTTATTTTCTCCAGAGAGTAGGGAAGAGAAATGAAAAAGAGTTATTGGCTGTCTCGGGAACAGATTTCGTTTTGGCACGTGTCTCGTTACGTTTTCCTTAAACGTGATCGATGATAGGGCAGGGTGTAATCGAAATGTTGCTGCTTATAGATATTGAGTTTACCTGAGGTATAACGTAGATTCTTGGAACGGCTGAAAGTTTTAATGATGAACCTCAAAACTTTTGCAGGTTAAATAAACTTTATAAATAATATTTCCTTTATAAAATAAATACTCAGATATTTGGTAAACAACCGAAATTAGAGCCGTGTAAAAAAAAGGTCTCGTAGTTTATATCAGGGGCGAAATAATAGGGAATAAGGAGGAAGATATTGGAAGCGCTTCGCATCATAATATTTAACTATAAATATTTTACATAACTAGGCAATCTCACAGTACAGTCACGCCGGTATTTTGTATTTGTATTTATTTATTCAATAACAATTTTTACATTGTGTCTGAATGTTTACAATTAAAAATCAACCTAGTATATATATATATATATATATATATATATATATATATATATTCTTATTAGTGGGACATAAGAGCGTGTCACATATTTATGCGGCCGTCGTGTAGTAAGATACCTACTATTGCCGGTGACTAAAAGATAAAAGATATTTACTCTTCAATTTAGGCACATTACAATGCATTTATGAAGGTCAGAGAAAAAAAACTACCACCGGTTCTAACCCTACAAGTATTTACCCGAGAAGTATTATGACCGGCATGAAACTCGGTGGGACTTATTTTTTTAAACTGTACCTACTGTACTAAAATTGGACTGTACAGTCAAGTGCAAAAATACGTATCGAAAAAATCGTCTCATAAATATGGTACTACGCACTTATTACAACGGAATAAGATACTATGGGACATATTTTTGAGTAAGATGAGTACACCCATATTTTTACACTTGACCGTACATAAACATACATACTTAAACGTCCAACTTCCGTATCTCCCGTATCGTAAATCAGAGCAAAATAGATGCGAATATGAATGTGCCCATATATTAGTTAGGAACCTAACTATTTTTTCTCTTCCTTAATGGACAAAAATTAAAACAAGTAATTAAAAACTAGTAAACAAATAATTAAATATACAATTGTCGTGTCAAAGTGTATTTTCTTTAAAATTTCTTACAATTTTTTTATTTATTAATATTTAATAGACTAATAAATATCAATCTTCTTACACCCAAAGTATTAAAATATATTTCCAATGCTTCCTGTGTAATTTTCCATGAGGTTAGACTGCGCAGCGCGAAGTGAAAGACGTGCCTTATCTCCCGGCTTTTCAGTTTACGTTCCTGAATAACAAAAAGCCAAAAGAATATTTTCTTTTCATTTTATTCTAAAAAGCCCTTATTATAATCGGGCGCATGATATAACGGCCACATTTGTGAACATTTCTAAAGAATATGTTGCGTTATTTTGAAATAAAATTGGTATGAGATGTGTGATGGCTTAAATCTTACACTTATACAATTCTTTGTTGCTTTACTTGCTTTATACATCGTTGTTCAAAATATCATGTAAAATAGGGATGAAAACCTTTTAAATAATCTCTAAATAAGGAAGCTCTGCATTATATTATAAGATACTTACCTTACTTAAGATATTTAGTTTCTTTTCAGATATGGCTTACCAGATTTAAGATTCAAAGCATCAACATTTTTTCGATAATAAAGCAAAATGTTTAAACTTGATCAGCTCTTTTACACACGATTTTTGATTATTGTTTATTCAAAAACAAAGTATTTCTAAATGTCTTATTCTCCATATTACCTACTTAGATTAAAGCCATGGTAGGTGCTTTTAGTATTTAGTTTTGTGTGTGATATTTGTAATGAGATCAAAATTTACCCTCTTATTATAAATAAATATTAAGTAGCTACAATAACAAATAGCTTTTGTTAAAAATAAAATAATAACAGAAAATTATCAATTGATCATCCTGATACATTTCTAATATTGTAAACCTATTCCTTCGCAAATTCTACTGTCTCTCTCTACATTCCACTAAAACTACTGTAGAAAGGAATCATTACATCAATGCGCTTTCAAATTCCGATATGCACATAGTTTTGAAAAAAAGGGAACCTTAGGTTCGGATTTTGTAATCAGGATAAACGCGCCAAGCTATTCATAGATGGCGTCGCAATCACAAAGAAAGTGACATCTTGTTTGTTAAGGTATAGAAATGTCAAGCCCATACAGTCTAGTAAATGGTGCTTTAAAGAAAGGAGAAGCACCTTTTATAATCTGTTAGTTTCTATCTTAATTTTGACTATCACCCTCAAATCAAAATAAGACTTTTTCTTTATTTTACAGATCAAATTGTTTATGATCAAGGAAATATTTTAACTTTAGTTACCTCGTTTTTTTTCAGATTAGGTCGATTTCGCCAATTAATCTTTTTTTTTCAGCCATATCAGGGAAAAAATTAAATGAGACCGCTTATTTAGTGATTATTAGTGAAACCTACGCTAAAGCCAATAAGATGCAAAATGGCGAATTTTATAATCGTTTTCCCAAAAATCGCACCACGGCAATCGCCTTTTCTAATCTGAGAAAAAAAAAGTAAAGTGATTTTAAACAATAAACAGAACCTAACATTTAGTTTCTTAATTTAAAATATATGTGTAATGGCCCTTATATCGGCAAATAAAGCCGTAAACAACAACGGAGACTACAAATGATCTCGTTCCATACGCATGATAAGTTTATCAACATGTTCCGAGTGATTGATTCCAACGGAACCACGCGGCGGTTGATGGATGCCCTGCCCTTTGATTGATATCAAACTACCAACATATCTCTGCTACATAGTAGGCGATAATGAACTCTAAATCTGTGTTTTAAGATCTTTATCATGTTACAGACAACTTGGTGCACCTGTACATTGTTATTGATTGAACAACCCGTGTTGGTGCAGGTCAATGCTTTAGTTACGTATTTGATTATTGTTATGATGGATCATATGTATAGAAATTCGGAAATGAGAATAAAAGCGCAAAGCGTAACGCAGATGGCGCTGAAATCGTTTTAGCTCCATTTTCCATATTTCAAAAGTTCGGCATCAAAAAAAATAGACCTATTTGTTGTCTGGCAATTGAGCGGCGTGAAAGATACACCAAAAACTGTATCTTTACTTTAAAACCATAACCAAAAACACAGTACCTATGCAGTATGCTATCTATTAGTGACAGAATGAAGTCTATGTGTACCGACAAATTGGGACCTTTCACTAAACTCATCCACAGTTACAAATACCTATTATAACAAAAAAACCGGCCAAGTGCGAGTCGGACTCGCGCACCGAAGGTTCCGTACAAACCTGTAGGTATATAAGTAAAAGTTCACCCATCACGACAATCGAGTCATAGCTACGCGTTCATGAGGAAAGGGGTAGTAACTTTAAAATTATTGAAATATTTTTATTATTCATATAATAAACTAAAAATTTGCGGTTTTCGCAATTTTTCCTTTATCTGTGCTATAAGACGTTGCTTCGTACCAAATTTCAAGATTCTGAGTTCACGGGAGTTTCGAAAATTTTCGGAAATTTGCGGCATAAACGGCTGTATCTTTTGAATGCGTTGGCTTAGAAGTTTGATTTTTTCACAGCTCCAAGGAACAGTAGATCTGAGTGTTTGATATACATTTCAGTTTGATACCTCCACGCGTTCCTGAGAAAAAGGGTCTTGACAGACAGACAGACGGACGGAAGTGATCCTATAAGAGTTCAGTTTTTTCCTTTCGAAGTACGGAATCCTAAAAACATATTTAATATCAGTATAATCATAATCTACTATAGGCTCGTCATATATGTGCATTCAGCGCTCTGAATTGCCTAACCTGACGACAAATAGATCCATCGTTTGAACAAGTGCCATCTGTCGCAATAATTAGCATCGACTGATACGTTCCGCCAATCCAACAGGCTTATTCGAAAAGTATACATTTGATCACGCGAAATTAAATTTTCTATGTACACGAACTCGCTCTTACAGTACAAATCCACAATCCACGTTAGACGGGCGGGAGCGGGACACACAGCAACCAAATTGTTATAATATTCATAATTATTTTACATGTTTTAAAGTGGGTATTCCACTCATACATTAGTATGTTATTCAATCAAATACAAACATTGAAAACATTGAAAAAATAATCAACCCAGTTGGACTTGAACCAACATCGATACGCCTTACCGGGGCTCGATATCGCTTTAACAATTAAGCTATGGGTTCAGTTACCGAGCTGACGAAATTCTCAATGCCTTCAATCATCTTTTTGCATTTTTATTTTTACATCGACTTTATAGCAGCCGTAAGCGACATCTAGGTGCCAACCACTAGAGTTAGATACCCTTCCCGCCGACCCTTTTACAAGTGTCACAACGGAAATAACAGATGGCGCCTGCTATCAACTCATAATTATTTTACATGTTTTAAAGTGGGTATTCCACTCATACATTAGTATGTTATTCAATCAAATACAAACATTGAAAACATTGAAAAAATAATCAACCCAGTTGGACTTGAACCAACATCGATACGCCTTACCGGGGCTCGATATCGCTTTACCAATTAAGCTATGGGTTCAGTTACCGAGCTGACGAAATTCTCAATGCCTTCAATCATCTTTTTGCATTTTTATTTTTACATCGACTTTATAGCAGCCGTAAGCGACATCTAGGTGCCAACCACTAGAGTAAGATACCCTTCCCGCCGACCCTTTTACAAGTGTCACAACGGAAATAACAGATGGCGCCTGCTATCAACTCATAATTATTTTACATGTTTTAAAGTGGGTATTCCACTCATACATTAGTATGTTATTCAATCAAATACAAACATTGAAAACATTGAAAAAATAATCAACCCAGTTGGACTTGAACCAACATCGATACGCCTTACCGGGGCTCGATATCGCTTTACCAATTAAGCTATGGGTTCAGTTACCGAGCTGACGAAATTCTCAATGCCTTCAATCATCTTTTTGCATTTTTATTTTTACATCGACTTTATAGCAGCCGTAAGCGACATCTAGGTGCCAACCACTAGAGTTAGATACCCTTCCCGCCGACCCTTTTACAAGTGTCACAACGGAAATAACAGATGGCGCCTGCTATCAACTCATAATTATTTTACATGTTTTAAAGTGGGTATTCCACTCATACATTAGTATGTTATTCAATCAAATACAAACATTGAAAACATTGAAAAAATAATCAACCCAGTTGGACTTGAACCAACATCGATACGCCTTACCGGGGCTCGATATCGCTTTACCAATTAAGCTATGGGTTCAGTTACCGAGCTGACGAAATTCCCAATACCTTCAATCATCTTTTTGCATTTTTATTTTTACATCGACTTTATAGCAGCCGTAAGCGACATCTAGGTGCCAACCACTAGAGTTAGATACCCTTCCCGCCGACCCTTTTACAAGTGTCACAACGGAAATAACAGATGGCGCCTGCTATCAACTCATAATTATTTGATTGAATAACATACTAATGTATGAGTGGAATACCCACTTTAAAACATGTAAAATAATTATGAGTTGATAGCAGGCGCCATCTGTTATTTCCGTTGTGACACTTGTAAAAAGGGTCGGCGGGAAGGGTATCTAACTCTAGTGGTTGGCACCTAGATGTCGCTTACGGCTGCTATAAAGTCGATGTAAAAATAAAAATGCAAAAAGATGATTGAAGGCATTGAGAATTTCGTCAGCTCGGTAACTGAACCCATAGCTTAATTGGTAAAGCGATATCGAGCCCCGGTAAGGCGTATCGATGTTGGTTCAAGTCCAACTGGGTTGATTATTTTTTCAATGTTTTCAATGTTTGTATTTGATTGAATAACATACTAATGTATGAGTGGAATACCCACTTTAAAACATGTAAAATAATTATGAGTTGATAGCAGGCGCCATCTGTTATTTCCGTTGTGACACTTGTAAATGGGTCGGCGGGAAGGGTATCTAACTCTAGTGGTTGGCACCTAGATGTCGCTTACGGCTGCTATAATGTCGATGTAAAAATAAAAATGCAAAAAGATGATTGAAGGCATTGAGAATTTCGTCAGCTCGGTAACTGAACCCATAGCTTAATTGGTAAAGCGATATCGAGCCCCGGTAAGGCGTATCGATGTTGGTTCAAGTCCAACTGGGTTGATTATTTTTTCAATGTTTTCAATGTTTGTATTTGATTGGATAACATGTTATAATATTGGCAAAATTTTAGTTAATATTCTGAATGTGCCTTCAAATCGACACAAAGCGGTTCATGGAACAATGCGATGGCTCATAATTCACAGAAGCATTGAGGAGAAAATATACGCTCTGATTCTGTCGATGCTGCAGGAAAACTTTGGAAAAAGGACACACGCCACATTTATTAAAAATGTGCGGTAATAGTACCTCAAATTGCAATGCTTATACTAGTTAAATCAATGGCGCGTTGTTCATCCTCCCCCCCTCAATTTCTAGTATGAAAAACAAACTACAACGTGGGTCGATTCGAGTTGCACAGGGTGGTTCCCCAACACGTGTAGGGAGCTTAAATACCGCGAGCCATCCGGTTGCCTCGCGGACACTGAAACTACGCGGCATTGCTCTGAATAGTATAAACCTCTAGCAAAGCATAAGGAGAGATTTTTTTTGACCAATTCATATTTGTTTTCATAGCAACAGCTCCGCCCGCATCTTATAAATGCCTGGGTGAATATCAAGGACTCAAATTCATATAAATAAAACGAATTCTGCCTTAATTTTGTCCTGGGAGTTTTATGTTTTAGCAGTTTAAAAATTACATTTCCAAAGAAATGGCACCAAAGAAATTATAAAATATGCCAGAGAAATTGTTGTGTGTTTATTTGCCGTGGGACGGTGGGAAAATGATGGCCACCCAAAAAACGGGTAGGTTGTATAAAGGATACAGCAGATTACATGAAACGCGCCAAGAGAACGAAACCCGTGCTTACATGATGCTTGTGCTCAGTATTATGCATTCTTTGAAGAGATTAAAACGTTCCACCGAGATCGACGTGGGATCTGGAGGACTAGAATCTCCATATTTTACTGATCCAGCTGTAACGCGCTAGTTTTGTATATTCATAACCGCACTCATTAGCCCCAAATACCAGTCATAAAATTGCTGTAAAAAAATCCTTTTCATTTTATTTTAGAGATTCAAATAATCCTACATTTATATTATAAATATTATAAAAAAATATTATTTCTACCATTCAAAATATTTGCAATGCGTACCTACTTGCCTGTCTTGGCGATTTTCCAAAGAATCATTCAACGATTCATCGTTGCTTCATCAGGGTAAAATAAGATCATAAAGAGGCCGTCCTCTGACCATTAATTATAGTGCATTGTTGTCAATATCTTAGAATATTAAAAGATATCTTCATAAATACGATGAATAAGACGAAATTTACGATGTAATTGAGGAAAACTTGCGTATTTTTAGTATGACAAAAATAATTTATGCAGAAGTTAACTTAACATCTTTAAAATTAGATCAAAGACAAGTTATTCTTAAGCATTTAAAAAAAATCTTAGGTAGTATCTAATTTCAATGGACTAATTCTAATTTCTTTGGGGCCTAATGCCAAAGAAATCCGAAGAAATTAGCGCCTACGAAGTTAGAAACGCACACAAAATATTTTTTAAATGTTTAACTATTTAACATATGGATTTGCATTACAAGTACAGTTATAGTAAATCGTAACATGCATGCGCTATAAAAATATAAAAATATACAAATCATATTTGACATGAAATTTCAGTCCCGAAGAAATTAGGCACTTATAGGCAGAAAATCCTCAAACGGCGATATATTTTTTTTTTGCGATAACTTTAACTTCACCCACGTTTATACTCCTTTGGTGTTATTAGGCAACTGGAAAGGTGCCGGGTTATTATTAAGGGATTGCTTAGGTAGCAAGATAACATAATGTAAGACGAAACAAGTACACCAAAGAAATTAGGTGTTTTTTGGTGACACAAAATATGTCAGATGATAACTTTCGATTAATAGGCCAAAAAAATATATTGTAAAATATATGAATAATTTAACAGTCAGACTAAATGGTAAGACTATTAGGAAGTATATTTTCCCCCGAAACTGGGTATTTTTAATCGTTGGAAAATAAAAACACGGTGGTGGACGCGCCAAAGAGCTTTTGAGGTTTGAATTTTTTTTTAAATACCTTAAGTACCTACCAAAATCTGACATTCTTAATGATGAATATATTGCTTATTAGATTGATCTTTATCCACAAAAAAAGTTGACTGTTTTAACTGCATATTTCAAAAGTTAACATGCCGAGAGAAGTGCAAAACATGAAAATTGATATTCACCCGCCTAATCATGGATCGTTTGCGGAGACTTCTTTTTCCTGCGAGATGCTAATTTCTTTGGTCAAAGTTCGAACTGTATGTTATACTAATATAAAAGGGGTATTTATCATATATATTTAACAGTAGTTACAACTTTAATGACCATATTAGCTTGAAATCGTAGGCTTGTATTGTATACGTTGTGAAATGAGCGTGTATGGGCGGCGCTAATTGCTTACCATCAGGCGATACGTCTGCTCGTTTGCCTCCTTTGTCATAAAAAAAACACTGCTCCAAGCAACCAAGATTCGCGTTATCTCTGCGATCCATATAACCGTTGCGGACTAGTTTAATTGATGAATGATGAATTGACCTTGAGAATGAAACACAATACCAAAAAGTAAAAAAATGCAGAC